>OY720252.1:14192819-15411004 GCA_963082625.1 Pasiphila rectangulata | reverse complement strand
AATATGTGGCTGTTGTGGTTATTCTAGTTAGTGAAAAATTTACGCTTTAAAAAGAATTTGTGGCTTTTTAGCTAGAATCAGCTTAGATTGTGGTTTTCACTCGCTTTATTTATAGGATATTTAATTTTTATAGCACGTATTTTTTATACTACTAAAGTAGCAGACAAGCATACGGCCCACCTAATGTTAAGCGATTGCCGTAGCCTATGGACGCTTGCGACACCAGAGGAGTCACACTAGCGATGCCGATCCTTTAAATATTTCAAAGTATGATAAGTTTTTTTATATATATTTTCTGTTATTATGACAATAAAATACAATGAAAATATCTAGTTTTAATTCCGCTAATGCTGAGATGCATATGCACCGCCCTCCCGCCCGCTAATTATGCACATGCAGGGGGAACCAGGCTGTTAGTGCAACATGCATACCCAAACCCACACGACGACACGTGTTTCGCCTCTCCGCGAGGCATCTTCAGGTTAAACGCCGAGATGTTGACTGGTCGGCGGCGTTTTCGTTCCAGCCGTCTGATTCTATTAATTATATATATTTTCTGTTGTCAAAACATACTCGTACAAACAGATACATAAAAATCTCGTGTTTGTGGTCGCAATCTCCAAACCAATTTTTATGTAAGTATATGGTAGATATGGGAATACTCGTATGTCGTAAACTATATATTATACCGCTTGTTGATTAAGGTGTCCTCCAGATTTTTTTTTTTGCGAGTTTAAACGCGTGATTTTGCAGGTAATAAAATTATATAATATATGCTATAATGTTCACAGTCAGCACAATATTACGTATTTAAAATGTAAACGGATAGACCAAAAGGCTTGTCCGTAATGGTCTCAGCCACACGTCGCGGTCAACTCTAAATTAAGGGTCCCTTGTGTGGGTCTCTTGCGGTAGAAACGACAGCGCTACCGTGTTAAGGCAACACTGTAAGTCAAGTTACAGTGTTTTGCCTTAACAGGGCTCAATCGTTTTCTTTTTATGTGTTCTATAAAACTGTATATTTTTTTTTTCGATACCTGTTACCAACACTGAGAAAATACAATTTAAATAACACTGTATTCAAGAAATCTATAAGATTTAAAATTCCAAAACACGGTAAACAGATATACCGTGTAATGCCAAAATAAAATAGCACGCGAAAAAGATACAGTGTTCTATTATTCGAATTATCGAGACCTGTGAAACGCAAGCGCGTGTGTTTATTAGAGAGGTCTACTTACAGTGGCTTGCACCCAAACGGCTTGACCGGGGAGGAGTGCGGGGTGCGCGGGCCGATAGATGGGAGACAGAGAGTTAAATAAGTTAATTATGAAAGAGAGTTGATAAGTTTACGCTAATGAGTGGTTTGTTAAAAAAATGCGCGGTTTTCGCACTAAATACCTTGATTTGTCACAAAGAAATGTACAACATCACAATATTTCTTCATCTGCAACGATGGCCTCCGAGTTAATGGTTAAGTGCAGAACTTGAAAATTGTAGGTTGATGTTGTTAGAAAGGTTGATGTTTTAGATCACACGGATATGATTTTAATCCCCAACGATTCAAAAGTAGCATACCCAAAAGGATTTAATATACAAAATATGAAAATTGTAGAGTTTCGAAGAGGTGAAGTGGCAATGTTTGCCAAAAACGATTTTCAAGGAGAATATGAGGAAATAAACTTTCTGTAGAAGCGAGTAAGTCTGATATGTTCGATGTGATTCAAAGAGAACCGGAACCGAAAGGAATCAGTGATTTGAAGAAGAAGAAGTTGTTATTACTCTGCAAGTCCATGCCGCAATCAAGGAGATTTTTTTACGAAAATCTTGTTATATCTGAATTGCCCGAAGATGATGAATGAACATTGAATATAAACGTAAAATGGTGATTTTAATAATAATCATAATTACGGCTTATTCCATTTAAACAGTCATATTTAAATGTTAATTTTTTTCCAATTGATAATTGAGAAGACGGATCTTTTGTGACTGATTGTTACCTGATCTCTTGTCCACTATTGCAATTAATGATACTTAGGGCCGGTTTTTTGATCCGTAGTTAATCCAGCAAATGGTTAAAAATCTAACCAATGGTCATATTTTGACATTATTTCAACCACAAAAATGTCAAAATGTGACAATTGGTTAGATTTTTAACCATTTATTAAATTTATATATATATATATATATATAATAAATGGTGTGTATATATATATATATATAACATAACTAGCTAACGTAGTTAACCAACAAATGGTTAAAAATCTCATCTTTCATCTCATCTCTCTCTTGGTTGAGATTTTTAACCATTTGTTGGGTTAACTACAGCTCAAAAAACCGGTCCTTAGTCATTGATAGTTAATTTTCATTTCGTTTATGATAGTTTTTTTTTTTTAAATAATATAGTAATGTTTATATTTTATTGTTTAAAATAAATGTAGGTTGTTTAAATATGTGCGGGATAGTTGTTTATTTGACTGATTGTTACATTTTTAATTGTTTATTAGTATAGCAAAAATTTCAAACAAACTGATTTTTTCGTTCTGCTACCTACTTTCAATAACTTTAAGGAACAGTTTTAGGGTTTACTTGATAGTTAATAGGAGTTACAGTAAAATGACTTCATTGTTTATCTCATATATCTCTAATTTATAAGGGCAATACACTGTAATATCACATAATAGTGTTTTGCTATAACTAAATAGCACCATTACTGCGAGGACTGGAAAGGTAAAACAATTTTTTAAAGATATATCATTTATTTCTAAAAATATCGCATTGAAAGTAATATGAATAGATAGATAATTAAAAATACTTTTAAATAATACCAAACACTTTATACTTTAGAATGGAGATGAAAGAACTATCGAATAAAAACCGAAAAAAGTTTATTTGCGTGTTTACTCAAATTGGACTTTTTCAACATACAGTGTATTGGCTTTACATGGCAGCAGCGGCTGTTGTGGTAATTCTAGTAAGTGAAAAATTTACGACTTATGGAATTTTTTACCTTTGATCCAGCACCAGCTTGTGTCTGGTTTTCTTAGGCTTTTTTCTACAATTTAATAAAACTTTAGACAACCATATCATAGTATTTATACCATCTAGAAACAAAAATAATACAGTCAAAAGTATACACAGTAATTTTATATAATTTAAAAAGTTTCATACAGGAATAATTAAATTTATCTGTTAAAAATCATTTGCTCCTTAATCATTGTTGTATTTCTAATTATGAATTATTATCATCACCAGCCTTTACGTCTCTTTCAGACTATTCAGGTAATGCCTGTGCTTTGGGTGTAAATAAATAAATAATTTATGAATAATTTTGAATGTTTCACACAGCACCCTTTAGCTCTAAAGTAAGCAAAGCTTATGTGTATCAGATGATTCATAGAATACCTAAATACATTTTTTTGCGGTGCGGCGGCGGTCATTTTTCTTCTACCTCTACTATGACAAGTTTATAGAAGTGGCCGAAACTTGAACTTTAAATTTGAAGATGTGTAGGTGTGTAGTCAGAAAGAGATTATCTAAGATTAACTCTCCAAAAACTTTATCTGAATAATTGAGCTTTGATAACACGTACTAGTAGTTCTGTTTTTATATATGTATTTAGGCACTTTATACAAAACAGACAACCTGTAAAAACAGTTGCGAACTGTTTGGAGAACGTGCTCTTCAAAATGTATAGATCCGTCCATAAGTAAGCCTAGATTACGAACCTCAGTTACTTGGTCTATGGCAACATTTCTAATGTATACTTTGGGGTCTTACGATATGATTTGTTTTATTTTTGTTTTTAGATCCTAATATGTATTTAGTGTTAGTGAGGTTTAAATGTAGACTATTCCTCTCGCACCATTCAACTAATATATTTAAATCTTCGCTGAGACCGGCAAGAGATAAATCATAATTATTCGGTATGAAAGATGGATATAGCTGTATATCATCACTATAAATATGATATTTACTATTTTTAATTGTATGTGTAATCTGAAGTGTATGTTATAAATAATAGAGGGCCTAAAATTGAACCATGTGGAACACCTCTCGATACATTTGATTAGAATTGGAAATGTATCCATAATTTTTACGGGTTTGAACTATTTGTGTACGATCACTTAGATAACTCGCAAACCACCGGACAGTGTCTTCATGAAATCCATAATAAGAGATCTTGGACAGCAGTAGTGTGGTATTAATTGTTTCGAAGGCGCGTGGAGAGTCCAATAGAGTCAATATGGTCCCCTCTCCTCTATCTTGTGCCGACAGGACATCATCCACCACATCCATTATCGCAGTAGTTGTGCTAAAAGCCTTTCTGAAGCCTGATTATTTAATTGGTAGAATTTTAATATTTTCTAAATAATAAGAGTAGTAGTAGAAGTAGAGTATATGTAGTAGTAGTAGTTGGTAATTGTAGTAGTAGGTGTGATACTAAGTTCGCCGGAACAGCTAGTTAATAATATAATAATGGAGGTTATCTTAGGTTGATTTTAAGGTAAACAGCCATACTGTAGTTTATTTTACCCGCAGAATCATTTTAGCTGATTTGCACAGCGTCTAATCGCATTTTGCTCAAAGATGTTCTCAACACACGTTGCGGTATTCCGGTAGCGAGAGGTGATTCATTTTAGTTAATGAAAAACTTTGGCTGTCTGGGGAGAGTTTTGGCTTAGTATTTTAGGTGTTAATTATTGCCCAGAAACAAGTCGGTCACGTAAGATGCCCATACCATTATTAAATAGTTTTGTTAAATGTGTCCCAAATAAAAACTATAGGTAATCATAAATTACAGTAAGTAAAGTAAATAATAAGATTACGGATTACAACCAATGCCGCGTGTTATCTGTGAAAAAACTGTTAATTCTCAAGACCTTCCTTTCAGCACACGCGTCAGTCTTTTTTAAATAGGTACCGCTCAAAAAGCAAATATCTTAGAATACTGCTCAAGGGAGCAGTATTCTAAGATATTTGCACTAAGGAGTCTCCACATCTTTTGCTCAACGTTTTGGCAATTTTATGCGAAGTTTCATTTATAATAAGGTTGTCGGGCCCTGTGGTAAAGATGACCTTCGTTCATTGACTACCCGTCAGGCTAAATCTACTGTGCAAAACTGGTTGCTAACGTTGTCATGTGATGACACCGAGACATTGTTAATTAAATAAATCAAAATAATATAACTTTCATCACAATAATATTACTGTCATTCATTACTATTGTTTTTAAATCGTTTTTTTATATTATTTTATTACTTTGGTTTATTTATATAAGATAAAGGTCGGTTGAGGCTCTTTTTCTAATAACCGTATTCAGGTTTATTTATTTATTTATTTATTTTAGGAATAACAAACGACAACATTGTGTATAGTAAAGGTTACAATATTAGAATACTTAATTATAAGCATAATATTATTAACAATGTAGTTAACTAATAATGGCATTAAATAAAAGGCTCAATATTACGAAAATACTATATTTTTATTAAAACTTCTAATGAACGACATTTGTAAAAACTAATAGGAACATTATCAAAATAATGAAAATAAAATACTTCTCTAAAATTGTACTTTTGAGGCACCATGAGATCAAAGTTCAAACTATGTCTATTCTTACAAACTAATCATAATCACTTTCAGCACACGTTTGACATAAGACCCTAGAGTGGTCATTGCATATAAATTTTGTGCATTTTATGCATTTGGTAGGCACTTTTTTATCCACGCGCCTAGGGCAAATATTGCATCGACCACGCTTGGCTGTCGATGGGCCTGGTTGGTTCTGCAGATCATGGACCTCCACTAGTCGTTTTTTATTAGTTTTGGAGTTGCATTTATGTTTACCCGTTGTTTTTGGTGATCTTGAACTAGTTCTACTGCAAGTTGTCGCAGGAAATGGCGTCTCACATGGGTACGAATGTTGCTTGTATTTGCCCTATGCACAACAAGTGCATTTATGCAAGTAACATTACATATATTACATAAAAACCAGTATTCTTTTATGCAAAATACAATTCAAATATTTTATATTACAATTAAAAAACAAAATATTATGCAAAATCACGAAAAAAATAAAAACAGATTCACTTACCTCGAACGAAAAAAGTTACGTAACTACTCGCACGGGGTCACGCACTAAGAGTGCAGCGACGCGTGCGTACCCTCTGACGTCCTGCTTGTCACTAAAACATAAATTTTGGCGCGAACTAGGAAGCTACTGTTGGTGGGAGCGCGTTCTGACCGACCGAAGTATTACTTTTCAGCGCGCAAAGGTGCGTTGACCCCATGCGAGTACTTAAGGGTTAAGACTATTATGTGGACGACTGATGAAGAAACTAGAAGAGTGATGTTAATGGAAAACGTTCTTCGGGATCTGTAGTTACAATGGGTGTACCGCAGGGATCAATTCTTGGGCCTTTTCTATTTTTAATTTACATTAATGATCTACCTCATCTTGTCAAAAACAATCATGAGATTGTATTGTTTGCTGATGACACTTCACTTTTGTTCAAAATGAAACGACGTACCACCGATTATGACGAGGTGAATAATGCAATCTCAGAAGTTGTTAATTGGTTTAATGTCAATAACCTATTACTTAATGAAAATAAAACAAAATGCATTAGATTTACTCTCCCGAATGTAAAACAGGCTGATGCCAACATTAAATTGAAAGGTGAAAGTTTAAACCTTGTAGAAAAAACTGTATTTTTAGGCATAACTTTGGACAATAAGCTTCAATGGGGCCCGCATATAGAACAACTATCGGGTAGGCTTAGTTCTGCAGCATATGCAGTCAAAAAAATCCGCCTTCTTACAGACGTAGATACCGCTAGACTTGTTTACTTCAGCTATTTCCACAGCATTATGTCTTATGGCTTACTGCTGTGGGGATGTGCTGCAGATATAGACACCGTATTTGTGCTGCAGAAGAGGGCTATTCGTTCTATCTACAATATGGGTCCCAGAGAATCACTTCGCACTAAATTTAAAGAAATAAATATAATGACAGTAGCTTGTCAATATATTTATGAGAACCTGTTGTACACCCATAAAAATATTGCTTCGTTTAAGAAAAACAGCGACAATCACAATGTAAATACAAGAAATAAGAATAAACTCGCTGTGCCCACTACTAGGCTCCATAAGGTAAAAAAATCTTTTAAAGGGCAATGTATACGCTTCTACAACAAACTCCCAAGTGAGTTGCAGAAGTTATCATTAAATAAATTCAAAAACATTATTAAACGCAATCTGTGCGATAAAGCTTATTATAAAATATCAGATTACCTAGAGGACAAAACCACTTGGGACGGAATCTGCTCCAACTCCGTCAAACGTAGCATAAGACAAAATCAAATTGTTAAATGATGACTATAACGACCGAGTTAGGTTCTTCTGTTCACTTCTTTTCCTAACTCGCGTGTCATCTGAAGTGAACAGGTTCAATTATGTGCTTTATTCTATTTATTTGTGTTGTTTTATTTTGTAAGTTGTGACGCGTCAATAAGGTCCATGCGGCCGCACTGAATAAAGTATTTTTTGAATTTGAATTTGAATTTGAATTTGAATTTGTTGATGTCACAATTTTTACTATGTGCTCTATAATTTTTGACAACGCCAATCTAACCGTGGTTTTATTTTTACTGATACTACCTCTACATACTGCTTTACTTGCTTTGTATTTTATATTCTGATTCAATAAATATAAAGATGTTTTCATAAAAAGGACATAAAATATATTTTACGGTCTGGAATAAATGTCTCGGGTACGAACGTTCGAACGCAAAAGTAGGACAGATGTCTTTCGCAACAAGTTTTTATTACATTTAAATGTTTGTTACCACAAAGTGGTAACATCCAGAATGCACCACTGATGCATCCACTTCTTCTATCGAGAATTAACGCATATACAGTGAATCTGATAGCATTTTATAATAATATAGTCATCAAATTGGGTCCATACACTGACTAGCCGAAGATTTCATAAAAAAGTATGAAAATTTAAGAAAACATCCTAAGAAATGTTTCATACTATTGGATGTCAGTAGCCAGCTTCGATATAATTTTGCATATTCGTCCACATATTACCTAATGATAATGGCAGAACCGCTCGTGGTTACCGCGTCAAATGAGAGCGCACTAATGTAAGTTCTATGGACTACTGCGCGGTTTTTTCCCGCTAGCCATTCTGTAAGTGCTCTTACACACGAACGGCATGTTGCCAACGGCATAGGTAACTGCAGCCGTCGACGCGTCGGCGGCAGCAGTCAATACGTCGCTATAGTTCGACTGCTGCCGTCGACGCGTCGGCGGCTGCAGTTACCTATGCCGTTGGCAACATGCCGCTCGTGTGTAAGAGCTCTAACAAAACGCGGTTTTAAAATATGTCCTGGAAAAAACCGTCAGTGAGGCCGCTTCCATTAGTTTCCTTTACTCACAAAATCAGGCGGTTAGAATGTGGCGGTTGAGCCGCAGTGCGGCCTTAGCCTAAGAAAGGGAAAGAGATGTTATAAATTCAAACTTTAAGGGGTTCAAAAGTAGGTTCAAAGTTGTCTGTACAAATGTGTCTTTCTCCAAAACCGTAAATGGTACACGCTTGAAATTTGCAATTTATAACTTCACTAAAATTAAGCAATGACGTAATTATTCAAGGATTTTCCAGTTATTCTCCAGAAACAAGCATTAAAAGCAAAAATGCATGACAAGTTCTTGAATTTTTCGGTATTTTTTAGAAGCTATCGACTATTCGATAGCTTCTAAAATCACCATCTTATGATGGTCATCATTTAAATTTCATGATGTATTTTTATTGAGACTACTTGCTTAGTACTAGTCGCTGCCAAGAGAGGCTGGCAAATCGCGAAAGTGGAAAGGGCAGCCGTCTTTTGCTCAACACGGGGACGATACAGGCTACGAGTAACAACAACTACTTGCTTTGTATTTTATATTCTTATTCAATGAACATCAAAAAAGGACATAAAGCCGCAAAGTACATTTTACGGCCTGGAATAAATGTCTCTGATATCGAACGTAAAAGTAGGACAAATGTCTTTCACGCTCTTACAAGTTTTTATTAGATTGCGATACTGGTAGGTGGGCGTCAAGTTTACGAGTCCTAGCTGTCACGAAAATTCAATTTGATTTTAGTACTAGGAGTACGATCTGTCTAAGAAATAGAGGTATATACCCTCATCTCCGTCACTCATAGGTGAGCGCCTAGTTGTACAAGTTTGTAGTTAGTAGTTCGCCCTTGTTCAAACTCTCACAACAATTCAATTCGGTTCCTAGTTGTACGAGATCCTGTGTAAAGGATTATAAACCCTCTGTTCTGTTCTGGTGGGAGTACATACCACTCGGTCAACACAGCTTTGTAAAATAATGAATATATTCTAAATAATGTATACATTACATACATATATGTATGTATTGATACATCGCTAAAAGGTTAGGTACTGATGTTTTATTTATTTTAAAGGGAGCTTTGCATGTGTACCATGTCCAATGATTTACTGTCTATTTTTTAGTGTACACACATGGACAAAGCACGTTTCAGAATGGTGGCCCGCGAAGTTCACTAGGTCATCAGACAGACCATCAGGTGATCAGATCGATTTGAAATAGTATAAAATAAAGCTAGACTCGTACAATGCGTCCTCCAGGCTGCCGGAATACGACTCCGTGCCGTCCCGTGGCTTAGACAGCGGTTTTTCAATCTCTAATATCGTAATTCATTGATGTTTTCGTCCCTCGGGCGGAAAAGTTAGATTAGTGCGATTTGATTGAAGAACTTTGTGAGATGTTACGATGTCACGGCTGTTTGGAAGAGGCTGGTTAGTTTATACTTGGAATACTTTTACGCTTGAAAATAAACGAATAAATAATGTTGGGCTACACACAGTACCATCCAAGCTAAGCAAAGCAGATGATTGATGGAACGCATGCTGCAGTACCTACCCTTTCTGCTCAATACCTTTTATAGTTGAAGTAATTATAAATCCTGGTATCAACTGGCCTGATAGGTACATAACTCCCCCCATATGATACCATACCAACCCCATATAACCAGAAAATAGCAAAAGTATTTTCCCTTGTCATTTGCAATGTACACGTTAACAAAAAACAAAGTATTTTTATGTACAACGTCTTTACGGTTCCGGACCAAAATGGTAAAAGGAACCCTTATGGTAACACTATGTCGTCTGTCTGTCTGACTGTCTAATGGATATCTTGAGAACTACTGATGCTATCGATTTGAAATACCTAGTATAAGATAACGCTTTTTCACTAATATGGAATATATAAAAATGTTGAAAAATATTCTTATTTTAATTGCGGGTAAAGAGGGTCTCAAAAATGTTTGTGCAGTTATTTGGTCATGTGGGGTATCATATAAAAGGTATATATTTGTACAATAATTAACAGTTTTTAAGTTTGCTTTAAGCCGTATAGTTTTCGACCTTATTACAAAAAACGTTGTAAAAAATAGCGTCCCCTCCCTAATCTTTGATGTTTGCGGAGATAAACCTCTGAAACTTTTATTGCTAATAGAAGTGTATGTAGAGATTACGGGAAAATTATAACGAACTCTCTAATTTGCATAGTTTTTTAGAAATCATACAAACCTACATAACTTTCGCTATCAGACAGGAGATGGCGCTGTCAAGGTTATCCAACAAATATAAAAATAAAACGTCTTTATCATAATATTGTACCCTCGGTGCGCGAGTTCGACTCGCTCTTGGCCGGTTTTATTTAAAGAGCTGACTCCTGAAATCGACTCGCCCGTTAGGTATTAATTTATGGAGATTTCAAAGGCGACTTCATTCAGGTCCCTCATGTGAATTAAATTACTCATTTTAAATGCCTATAATCACCTAATTGATTTAAGCCTGAGGTGATTGAAAGGTGGAATATACCAGGAAAACAGAACAAAGCGCAGGTGAATTTCCCTTGTCATTTGCAAGGCCACTGAAAACCAGTGCGACTGACCGCAAAGAGCATGCGGCAGTGCTTGGTTACATGCTGATTCAACGTGCGATTCTCGACACAGAATCATGCAATTATCTAAGGGGCCATCTCCACGGGCGAGGGAATCGCGGCGATTCTATAGCGCGGACTCGTCGCGATTCTCTCGCTCGTGGAGACGGCCTCTAAGGGTCAGCGCAGACAGAACGGAGCGCAGCGTAGAGGATTTTATTAACGCACTTAAAAATAAACTTTAACATTATTACAATAAAGTAGTAAGTAGCGCTCCATTCTGTCTGCGCTGACCCTAAGAGAGTGTATAGAATACGTCGCACGACGATAACATCGCCGCGATTCCCTCGCTCGTCGAGACGGCCCCTAAGGGCCGGCGTTGACGACGCGTGACGGCATGGTAAAGGATTTAATTCGTAATCAAGTTAATTGTATCATTATTTAAATGAGTACAGAATACATATTAATTTAGATAGATCGTCATTTCAACCGTAAAACGTCCACTACTGAACTAAGGCCTCCCTCATGGATCTCTTTGAGGGGTAGTTACATATATACTAACAACGCTTGGCAGACGGGTTTGCAGGGCAGTACGGGATGTTGATACACGGAAAGACGCGGCTGCCCATCTTGCAGAGGTTTCCCTTAGCAGGCTCTTACTGCATCCACGGGATGAGAGGAGAGGTGACATTCTACTGCCGGCACCTTACGGCAGCAACTTCGCAACTTTGCCATCACTTAATAAGTTTTCTGGTACAATCTATTTGTTTTCTTTCCGCAATAAATGTCCTTTGATGAATTCGATTTTCTCTTGAGTGTTTTGTTTGTTGTAAACATGATATTTTTACTACTTTTTGGTGAATATTAAAAATGTCTGACATTTTCCCAAAACACTTTTTAGGTCACACGTGTCAAAAACTCTATAAAAGGTTTCATAAATTGTACAAAGTGTAAATTTTACGCAGCTTAGTATAGTTTAGTGGGCACGGCCTCAATTTTACCGGGTAACTTATGCCTGATAGTTCACAAACTATTATTAGTACTATTTCTCACTCAGAGTTTTAAGTTAAAAGAACCTTCTCTTCTGCTTTATTTACTAGTAAACTCAGAAAATATCTTTTATGTCTCGGAAACTGTGACACAGTGTATTACTAGTTATTATACCTAGACTAATTTTATGTTATAATAAAATTATGTATGTTTAAATTCACAAAAGCAGGTTTACAAAGTATTTATAGTACGTGAAGGGGGGTAAAGGTTAAAAAAGTAGTTTTCATAAAAAAATCTGCCTGCAAATGTCACCACATGCGTTAAGAGTGGTGCTATGAATTTGGCAGGCTAACCACTCATGCAAAAAAAAACAAGCATCTATAACAATTAAAATCTCGTCGTACACGGAGATAGGTAATAAAAAAAACATAACTCCGAAAGAACGAAAAATAAGTGTGTACAGACTCGTATATGGAGGAGATTCGGATAGCCCTCGAGGTCCTCTAACCCTCAGCTTTCTTATTCACTATTTCTTGGGACATCCTGTATAGACAATTATTTAATTTTCGTTGAAGATATAATTTCCTTTCAAAGTTCGTAATTGTCCTCGCTATAACTAACTTTTCACTTGTGTTTAGACGCAAGAGCTTCTTAAACGATATTGAAGTTTGAAAACTTACATAGATAAAACAGAATTGTTTAAAACTTGTGCTCCTGCAATTTACAGTCCTAACGGGTATTTTGAACTCTGTGCTCATGTTTTATAATCTTAGATGAAATTGAAAGAATGCCTCTACACTTTCTCTGGTGATAGAAGCTGATCCCAATATACATTTTGTTTGCACGAAAAGTAAATCGAGATATTTACGAAAATTTTAGTAGCGAACAAAAGATCCCAATATCATAATACCGGGTGTTTTTATCGACTCAATAAGTTTTGGTATTTTATCAATTTCGGCCACAAAGGGCGAGCGCCTTAAATCTCGCCTAATGGACATTATCAGTGAATTATCGGTGATGCTGTACTCGCGGGACCAGCTTTGAGTCCGCTCCGCTCATTGAATATGAGAGCTGGAAATATGTTTGTGAAGATAATACGATGTTTTTGATCAAAACTTTTGAATAGACGTCTTGAAACCTAAAATGATCGTGATTTAAACTTAGAAAGGTGTAAGGCGGCCTACCTAAACCTAAGCATCTATTATATTTCATGTCTTGCAAGGGAAACCAAATTTGGGACATGATTAGATGGATTAGGCTTGCCTACCAACCTCCAGCTTAGTAAACTAATCATCATTTCAGCCGTAAAACGTCCACTACTGAACACAGGCCTCCCACATGGATCTCCATGAGGGGGGGATGACTCACCACGCTTGGCAGGCGGGTTGGTGAGCGCAGTATGGGATGTTGATACACGGAAAGACGCTGCTGCCCATATTCTGGAGGTATCCCTTAGCAGGCTCTTACTGCATCCATGGGCATGAGAGAGAAGGGATAACATTCTTCTGCCTGCACCCCACGGCAATACTAATACCCACCATTAGTCAGAGGCCATTAGTATTGGTATTGGCAATACGTTTGAAGCTAACTAAGCCGCGGGTTTTCTCACGATGTTTTCCTTTACAGATAAAGCAGGTATTATATGCGCAAATAACACTAACTCAAAAATTAAATGGTCTATGAAATGTCAGCGAGGTTAGGTACACCTACGTGTTGTAAGCCGTATTATATTTATTAAATGATGTCAAGCCACAATACTTTCAATACAGTGATCGATTAAAGTCTAACAAATTGTAGGCTTTAATGTAATTAATAGCTTTTTTACCTAGGGTATTAATTACTTGAGCAGATATTAAGTACTTACATCCTATAATAAGTAAGACACTTTAATCTAGGATGAGAATATCAGCTCTAGGCCTGTGAAATTGGAGGATTAGTGCAGGCCTCGCCGGTGGCAGTGGACTATCTGTTCAATTTATTTTATGATGCTTTTCAGTACTCTGTAATAACTGTACTCGGAAAAGGCGATTTTCCTTGTCAGAAAGCTAAATATATTTTTCTGTGATATTTTCTCTAGCGATTGTATTCTAGTCACCTAACATAATATTATTTCATCCATGTGCAATAGGAAAACAAGAAAGCGAATTAAAAGAACATCATAAACCTACATTTTAATTATTATTGAAAGGTAAACTAATAATAATAATGAATCTTAAGGTTATTAACGTTAAATACACATAATTTACTCTTGTAATTTAATAAATCTTTAAGGGTTACTATGTACTTATTTCCTAATTGTTTCCTTAAGCGGTCTGTTTAAACGTCAATTTATACTTAAAAGTCGGTTAATTCGGTCGTGCCAATATAAACAAAATGTAAACTCTAAAATTAACAAAGTTCAAATGTAAACAAGGCACCAAACAAAATAAACAACCGTGTGTCAGGTGACTGAGTTAGGTGCTAGAACAACACCCTCATTGATGAGGTAAGTACACTTTAAAGGTTAAATACATAATAATTGAGGTTAATCCAAAAGGTTCACCAAACCAACGCCTTTTTGATGTAAAAAAACTGTTACAGTATCTAGGAAGTGTTGATTGAACTTTTTAATTAACCCCGTATAGGTTATTTATCATACCGGCTTAGAATAGAAACAGGACTAACTACTAACGAGTAACAATACATTACTTACCTACTTACCTCGGGGTTTGCTAATAGTTCGGTGTATCCTCAGCCCAAACTTTTGACTTCAGGGCCTAATTAAGATACCTGTACTTAATAACTACCTGCGGCAGGAAATTTATTAGCTTAAGCTGATACGTCGGTATCATTTGTATTCTGTATGTAGCACTACAGTCACAGAACATCTTATTAACTACTACTACATCGTGCGTTTAGGCCACAGAATAAGCAAAAGTGCTACTATAAAACTGGCCAACTGGAAGATTAATAATATAATGTAGACTAGGTAAGTATACAATACACACAAGCCGCCAGGCGCGCGAACATCCACCGAGCGAGGGCCCGAACATGCATAATAGATAACAGGACTCAGAGGAGGGTGCGAGAGGCAAGGGGCGAGGGGCATACCCATACCCCACGCGGCCCCAAGCAGCGCGCCAAACAAGCTCAGTGACTTGCGCGCCGCGCAATAGAACGCAACATGTCCGACGAGTCAACCGTCCATTTCCCCCGCAAACTAGTCAAGCAATTCATCCTCCAATACCGCGATTTAGACTGCCTATGGAACAGGCACAGTACAACCTACAAAATGAGGATCAAACGACACGAGGCGATAACACAGCTGACGAAATTGGTGCAAAGCTATGACCCAGCGGCGACGAGAGTGCATGTTTTGAGGAAGATTGACAGCTTGCGCGCCTGCGTACGGCGCGAGTTCAAGAAAGTGACTGATAGCCGGATAGTGGCCAAGTGTGAGGCTGAGGTTTATGTCCCCCAACTGTGGTATTACAAGCTGTTTTCGTTTGTATTGGAGCAAGAGGACGAGACCTGTAAAAAAGTTCCGTCGACGCCGCCGCTGCCGGATCAAACAGCTGTGAGTATCGTTAGGAAAGTTTGCTGGTCGTTCGACAGTTGGAGACTGTTGATTAATTTCTGTATTTATTGAATTTGTGCCGTGGTTTGGCGGCAGTAGAATGTTACTCCTCCTCTCATTCCCGTCCCGTGGATGCAGTAAGATCCTGCTAATGCTAATAGACGTAGTAGAAGCTTTAGTAGAAGTAGTAGACGTTTTACGGCTGAAATGATTGAATTTGTAGCGTAAGATGAATTTGTAGGTAAGACGCTAGGTACTTGTATTGCTTTAGCGTACCTAAGTACTTATTCCGACTGAATTTAATCTGATCGTCGATTCTAATTCCGAATTAGGGGGCTTAGCCCCCCAATATGCATAGCGCTGTCTGTCTGTCTGTCTGTCTTTGTCTGTCTGTCTATCTGTCTGTGTATTTGATGAAAACCCAAAAATGCCATTTTGACCTTTGGTGACCTTTTGAGGCCTTTGCCCCCTTTTCTGGTTAATCAACAAGCATTGGTACGGCGAAGGTCCGCCTGCGACGCAAGAGGTTGCGGGTACGATTCCCGCCTCGGGACAAATGTGTACGATCTGCAGATATTCGTTCTGGATGTTCTTCTATGTATAATAAAAAATATCTTTTTATGTAGTAATGTATTAAGTACATCAGTCATCTAGTACCCACAAGCTCTGCTTAGCTTGGGGCTAGATGATGCTGTGTGAATTGTCCAGCATTATACCTATATATTATATTTATATTATTAATCACTCATAGCGATATCGTCGGCCTTTGTACTTCTGTGAGTTCTGTTATATTTTGAAGGTGGTGTACAAAACAAAGAGTTCTAATCTAATCATAATTATAGTCATCATCATTTCAGCCGTAGGACGTCCACATCACTGCTGGACATAGGCCTCCCTCATGGATTTCCAGTTATAGCGCTTGGAAGCGATCTGCATCCACCGTCGACCTGCGGTCTTCACCAGGTCGTCAGCTCATCTTGTTGGAGGACGTCCTACGCTGCGTTTGCAGGTCCGTGGCCTCCACTCGAGGACTTTTCGGGCCCATCGGCCATCTGTTCTGCGAGCTACATGGCCTGCCCATTGCCACTTCAACGTGCTAATCCGCTTGGCTATGTCGGTGACCCGAGTTCTTCTACGTATCTCCTCATTTCTGATTCGATCCCGTATACCTACATAGCCCTCTCCATAGCTCGTTGAGCGACTCTGAGCTTATTCATGAGGCCAATCGTGAATGACCACGTCTCGGTTCCATATGTCATCAGTTGTTTTTTACTGAACTTTGATATTTAAACATGAATTTTGGAACATTAGTGTTAATGTTAGTAAAATTATTATAATTTAAATTCATAAAATGTATAATAATGAAAAACCTGGTACCACATCTGAATACTAGGCCGTGAGGTAAATTATATCCTACGCAAAAGCCGTATTAAAATTGATACCTGAGTAATTATAATTAATACATCATCCATCAGGCATCCTGAGCAAGACTCGTAATATAATAATTAACTTAATATTTGGGTAAGACAAAAAATATATCTACCGCCATCTTGTGGCCATTTTGAATCATGGTTTGAGTATTGCATTTTGTATTTTCACCGAAACTGAATGTGTGTGCAAAATTCAGCTCTATCTAGAGAGCGGGGTCGCTGGCAGCATTCCATGAGCATCCCCGAAGGATATGCAGAAGAAGAAGGGCACGACCCTATGAGCTACTGTAGTCCCGTTTTTAAGAGCCGTTTTTCAGTTCCATTACAATAAACTGAAATTTTGCACACACCTTAAGTTTCGGCCTGGAAGTAGATCTTATACAGAAAGATTTGTGTGTTTCTTATTCTGCAAGTTTTGTGTGTTTCTTATTATGCAAGATTTGAGTGGTTCTTATTCTGCAAGATTTGACAATGCAGTTTCATGTTTTGCCCTATTTATTTATTGGTTTGATAGGATACTGTTAACTTACGACACAATGAATAGATTTCTACAGAAAATATTGGTCAGTGGTAAGAATAGTTTAACAAAAGTGGACCGTGCATCTAAGAAGAAATCTAGCTGTGTTAGTAACGTCTACAAACGTACCCACTGTATTTCCTCTGCTTAGTCGAGATGTACCTATTTGTAGGAAAAACATATAGTTAAATATATTAAACAATGACAAGTCAACTAAGATTATATCAACTAGTATTAAATATTACTTTTGCGTATTTCAAGTGGACTATACAGTTCTTATTTTTTCATTATACTGTCCCACTGCCGGACAAAGGTCTTCGCCGTTTCTCTCCATTTGTCTCTGCCCAGTGCGATCTCCTGCCAACTGAAATGGAACACGTCTAGGTCATAGAATCTGTTGTCATAGTCTTTAAAATTTTCGCAGTCGCGATATATTATTAACACATATTTAAACCGGGTATTTATCGTTATAAACATCGAATAATAAAAAAGGTAAACAACGCGATAAATACCCGGTTAAATATGTGTAAATAACATCTAGGTCTCGCGCCAGGCATTTTTTGTGGCCTGCATCGGCGACGTGTTTCGTCCGGAGTCCAATCTATGGCAATCTTAGCACATCTCTCGGGATATTCTATTGTAGATATCGAGATACAGTATTGTATGAGAAAATAAAATTCCTTCAACCATTTGAAAATTTATATAAATTGCTAACTGGGTCTCTATTTTGTAATCGTTCGTCTATGACTCGCATGACCATGTCACAGGAAACGAGAGGTCTCAACCAGTGGTGTTGATTGATGAATTGTCATGCTAGTCTAAGATGGATATTCTATATCTAGCCCCAAAGTAAGCAGAGCTTGTGTTTCGTTATTGTTTGTAAATACATACTTATCATTATCATACATAGAAAAATACTCAGACCCCGGACATTTATAGCAGAAAACTTTTGCCCGGAGGCGCAAATCAAACCCGCAACCTCGTTCCTCAGCCAAAATATATATCTAGGATTAAAACCTTGTTTACACGAGGCCATCGCTGGATTCTTATTTGCCTTGTGTAAATAGTTTTTCAAGCCAAGCCAGCGCTGGCTGCCAACGCTGGCGAGAATAGAGCGCCCGTCTATTTTTACTGGCGCCAGCATTACTGGCTTCGCATAAACTCTGCTTAGAGGAAAAGTCTCGCTACCATTTCAGCTGTAGGACTGCTATCCACGTCCACTGCTGGACATAGGCCTATCTCATGGATTTCCAAGATCATGATGACGATACGTTGCCATACTCGCCACGCTTGACATGCGGGTTGGCGAGCGCGGTACGGGTGTTGATACACGGAAAGATGCTGCTGCCAATTCTTATGATTTCCGATGCAGATTCTTACTGCAACTATGTGCAAGAGAGGAGAGGTAACATTCTACTGCGGGCACCACACGGCATCACGGCTAGCGCGGCTTGTCTTGCTATAATTGTAAAGAAAGTTATGTATCCTACGATTCTATGATCTCTATAATAATTACTACAATAGGTTTTATAACCGAGACTTAACTATAATAATTAGGGAACCACAACAAAGCTCGGCTAAGGTAAAAGCTTTGCGTCTCTATTCAGAGGGCCACTTCTAGTGAAACGTGATTTTGTGTGATACTTCGTCTCATGTCATTTTTTCAGTGTCTACTCCGAACTTGTCACATCACTCTTAAAGTCTACTATCATCTCGATAGCCGCTCTTTAAAAAAGTTTGTTTGGAGGTTTGTTACCTCTTCACGCAAAAACTAGGCTACGGATTGAGCTGAAATATTGCACATGTATTGATGTTGACCAGGATTAACACATAGGCTACTTTTTATTCGGGTACAACGCATGCGAAGCGGCGGGCAGAAGCTAGTATGGAATATGTAACAGCCGGAAAGAGGGTCTCATAAATTTTAAGTGAAGTTACTAGGTCAAGTGGGGTATCATATGAAAGGTATTCATTTGCACATTATTAAACAGTTTTTAGTTTTCCTTTCAGCCGTATCGTTTTCAAGTTATTTACAAAAATGTAGAAAAAAAAATAGCGTTCCCCCTTATCTCCGAAGTTTGCAAAGATAAACCCATGAAACTTTTATTGCTAATAGAAGTGTATGTAAAGATTACAGGAAAACTATAGCAAACTCTTTCATTTGGATAGTTTTTAAGTAATCATCGAAAGTGTAAAAAATCTACATAAAATCCGGTATAAGACGAGAGATGGCGCTGTCAAGGTTCTCCAACAAATATAAACCGCCTTTATCATAATATTATATTGAATAATGGCTCGGAACCCTCGGTGCGCGAGTCCGACTCGCTCTTGGCCGGTTTTATTAGTGAAATGTTTCGATTTTGAGCGTTTATAACTTGGATCACGATTCAGAATAGCCCCCAGCTTTCAGCTTACATCCCAATCGATTGTAGATCCTGTTACTATAGACAGACGTTTTCATCTCGTTTGAACAACAAAAGAATAAGATATTGTCTAATTTAATTAGCTACTAAGTGTCTTCGTAATTACTAAATCGTTCTGTCGGGACAACGAGCGTTCTTACAACTTATTTAATTAGAGATAACAGAGGTAACAATGGTGTTTTTCTAACAATGAAATAAATAACGCTGGACAATTTACACAGCATCATCTAGCCCCGAGGTAAGCAGAGCTTGTATTATGGGTACTAGATGACTGATATACTATACATTATACTACATAGATATTATTATTAGTATTATAAACCTTTATTGTCCCACTGCAGGGCAAAGGCATTACTATTCTGTGGAAAAGGCCTCCCTCCACTTCTTCTATTTAATACATTATTTACTACATATATAGATTTTTTTAAATATATATAGAAAAACACCCTGAACAAATATCTGCAGATCCTACAGACATTTGTCCCGAGGCGGGAATCGAACCCGCAACCTCTTGCGTCGCAGGCGGACCTTCGCCCGCTGCGCCACAGGGATCGTCGAATTATTAGAATGCCTAATCGGTGCTTTAAAAATTAATTAAATTGTATCTCTCAAATCGGAGAATATCCATTGCGAGATGTGAGGGCTCATTCAACATCTCAGTCATAGGACTGTCCACGCCCAAAGATAAATATGAGGAGGACATAGGCCTCCTTCATGGATCTCCAATATCATGGGTTGTTGCCATACTCACCACGCTTGGCAGGCGGGTTGGCGAGCGCAGCGGAGGATGTTGATACACGGGAGGACGCCGCTGCCCATCTTTCATGAGTATCCCTTGGCAGAATCTTACTGCATCCACGAGCAAGAAGGGAGGGCAAACATTCTACTATCGGCACCCCACGGCAAGGCTCATTAATGACTTATTTATAAGACAAACATACATTGGTACGGGGGTACCAGAAAAGGGGGCGAAGGCCTCAAAAGGTCACCAAAGGTCAAAAATGGCATTTTGGACCCTGTGACCCTAGGGTCACCAAAATCAATCAGTCCCCTTCTCTATTCAACTACTGTTCTACTCATTAAGACGGTGCTAACAAAAAAGGTTTCATGTAAATCAGTCAACGCGTTCGGTTGTAATCGCCAAATACACAGACAGACAGCATTACAGACAGTAATTACAATATTTTCAGAACGCTTGCCACTCACGAGTTTGTCCGCTGGGTGTACCGGTGTAAACCAGTTTTTCCTATCGCGGCGCGTACCTACGTGAACCCGCTTACGTTTGGAGACGGTAGTTGCATCTCTTATAGATTTATACAGCGTCAGCAACTGGGAATCATGCTGTACGGGACGCTGCAGTGCCTGGGACATTGTCAGATGGATTAGACTTGCCCAGCACCTATACCATCCTCTCAGCTTACTCAACTATTAGTCAGAGGAAAGAACAGGTCAATGCGTCTGAAGCTAACTAAGTCGCGGGTTTCCTCACGATGTTTCCTTCACCGTTAAAGCACGTGTTAAGTGTGCACATAGATTTTTCAAGACAGAAAAATCCATTGCTGCACGGCCGGTATCGAACCCACGACCTTGGAATTGAAAGTCGGCGGTACATACCACTCGGCCAACACGGCTTCGTTCGTTTGGAGACGTCACACACACATGTAGTAGAAGTTTACCTGTCGCAGCGTCTCTAAGGAAGCTTGGACTCTGTTTAGGTATTTACTCATGTGCATTTAGAGCCAATTTCCTAGCTTCTCAGCATGATGCCAGGCGCGCTCAATAAAGGTTTGCAGCGCTAGTTATAGGGCGTCACTGAAATTTACCCCCCAGCGAATCCAAGGCTCACAAAGTTTGTTAGGTGAGCGTATGTGTGTCACGCTGTTATGCTGTGTTGTTTCGCTAATTGACACGGCCAAACCTGACTTATTCCCTACAGACTCCTACCATATGGTTCACACTTCCCTTTGAGCGGTTAGAGAAGTTTTATTTAACTTGTCGTGTTGGCCGACTGCTATGCACCACAGGACCCCATGTGTTTAGAACCCCATGTCGTTTCAAACAATCCAATCTATCCATGGTTGTCTCGAAGAGATCTTTAGCAATAAGACCGCCAAATTTCACTGCTTATTGAAGTTGTAATAGGTAGAGGTTACCGCTTAACATCCGATGGGCCTTGCCTTGTTTCGTCATTTAGTCGTAATAAAATAAATATGCAGCGTCAGCAATTCCTATTCATGCGGGTTCGATTCCCGCTGCGGGACAAATGATTGTTATTTTTTGCAGATATTTGTCCTGGTACTGGATAATTTTCTTTGAAAGGTTTGTTCTGGTATTTTTTTTGTAAATACATACTAATGTATCTACAAAACAAAATATAAATCAGCCAATAATCAACCGGTACACATAATATCTCAAGCTTTGCTTACTTTGTGGCTAAATTGTGCCGTGTGAAATGTCTAACTTTATTCATTTATTTACAATTCAAGAAAGAAAATAAGAATGTTAAAAATCGCGCTGGTTTACAGAAGGGCAAAGTTGTAAGGACTAGCGTCTACAGAGATTGCAGTGGTGTAACTCAACACTACTTAGCTGTTGACACTTAACCGCGCTGTAAGCTTCTCGCTACTGCCCACTTAATGGCTGTTAGCCACCTGGCCGCTTGCTATTTAATTTTCTAACTTGAGTAAACATTCTAATTAGTTCTAATTCTGATGGAGGATACCAGATCTGCAGTCTGCGCTGAGGTCATTGGGGTGTATTGTGCCTTGTCAAAACACAACAACCCCGGCCCAACTCCTTGAAATATCAGAGGAGTCGCGGCTGCTGGCTTATTTTCCGATTTTCGTCTAGTTTTTATTGTGTCTTAGATAATTTTATCCCGAGTGTTCTTAGAACATGAAAATCTGTTTAGCCGTTTCAAGATCATCAGTTTTTTAATATACCAAAGTGTGGTATCAAATGAAAGGGCATGTGTAGATTGCAAAACTGAGGGTAAAAATTAGGTTACTTCAGAGAACAGAAATAGTTTTACAGAAATAAACTTTTTTTTTATATACATCAAATTAGAAGTGATGTATTCATTGGACAGATACCCGTAGAAATAACGAGTTATTTATGTAAACATACTTTCTGTATCTCTGCTACCGGTATTTGCCCGTGTTCCCACTTTTATGTTTTAACCGTGGGTCACCGAAGATAGTTATTCACGTGATTCACTGCTATTTGGTGTAGATTCTCGTAGTAGACGGTGTATTCTCGTGGACTAACTTTTGTTTCAACAGTGGTCCACGAAAATACTTAGTTCTCGTCTTTCCACTGATATTTGGTAGAGTTTCTCATCATAATTGGTGCTTGCTTTACCCGACGGGATCCTATTACTAAGAATCCGCTGTTCGTCTATCTGTCACCAGGCTATAATCCCATGAACCATGATAGCGAGACAGTTGAAATTTTCACAGATGATGTACATATGTCTGTTGCCGCTATAACAAATACAAAAAGCAGAACAATATAAATATTTAAGGAGGGCTCCAATACAACACACTCCCATACATAGATTTTGATTGAATAAGTACGAAACGGAAGCCCTCGTGCACGAGTCTAACTCCCACTTGGCCGATTTTGTTAATACTCACATGGATGTAACTTCTGTGCAGCGATGTATTTCTCCAGTTTCCTCCTCAGCACGATCTCGGCGCCGTACCTGCCGACTGACCCGTTGTCCACCAGGAGAAAGTACGCGTGCCTGTTGTTCAGCACTGCTAGTTTCGATCTGCAACAACGAATGGCATCAGAACAGAACATCATTATATAACGCCGTGGGTGCCGGCAGCAGAAAGTTATCCCTACTCTTTTACTCGTGGTGCAGTAAGAATCTGCCAAGGGAAGATGGGCAGCAGCAGCGATCTGCGCTCGCCAACCCGCCTACCAAGCGTGGGGAGTATGGCAACAACCCCCTCATGATTAATGCTTGAAGATTCGTGGGGGAGGCACATGTCCAGCAGCGTCGTACGGCTGAGATGATGATGATGATGGAATAAGTAATGTGGGACAGTAAACACAGCATTATCCAGTCCCAAACTAAGCAAAGCTTGTACTATGAACACTAGATTATTGATGAATATTAAAATATTTTTTTTCTTAATACATAAGTACATATCATACATCGATAATACCCAGACCCGAAACTAATACCAAAAGTAAAGCAAGATTTTGTCTCTGGCGGAAATTGAACCCTCTTGTGTCCCAGGCGCCTTTAGACCACTTACCCACGGAGAAGGAGTAGTTCATTATTTCAGCCATAAAACGTCCACTAATGAACAAAGGCATCCCTCATGGGTCCCCATGAGGGGTAGTTGCCATACTCACCACGCTTGGCAGGCGGGTTGGCGAGCGCAGTATTGGGTGTTGATATATGGAAAGACGCTGCTGCTCATCTTTCGGAAGTATCCCTTAGCAGGCTCTTACTGCATCCACGGGCATGAGAGGAGGGGCAACATTCTACTGGCGGCGTCCCACGGCTCGAAGGAGTAGTTAATAAGTCATAAACCAAAATACGTTTTTTATCAAAAATTGTTTACGACGTTTATGGTGGTATTGTAGTTTACTGTGTAACCCAATAAAAGCTGTAAAAGCCAGCGCCTATAGCAGTAAGTTACATCCAGACTGAATTTTGCAAATGGAGCCGGCGACGGACCAATCAGCTAATCGAATTGGGCGAACTTAAAGCGCAGTTTGACTGAATCTGAGTAGTATTTATTTATTTATTTAACACTTTAACAACTAATAATTGTGAAAGGAGGACTAATTCTCAGCAAGTCATCCTGGGCGTGCAGAAATATGGTGTGGCGTTTATTATTAAGTTTTATTTATTTATTTAACACTTTAACACATAACAATTGTGTAAGGAGGACTTAATGCTAAAGCATTATCCTATTTATTAAAGTTTTGTATCTGAATATATCTTACGTGTCGCATAAACTCCTGTGTAACACTTCCTTAGCGCCTTCTAAATACCTGACCTCTACCAACGGCAGATAAGTCAAGGTATGATAAGTTATTGATTAATCTACAAACTTCAATTTTCATTTATAAAACAGATGGCGTGCGCGGTCGCTTCCCGCCAACCGCCATAACGTAGAAATCCGCGAACCGGCCGCATGAACGCGCCGCGAGGTGATTGTGTTTTTTACGTTTTTAGGATTCCGTACCCAAAGGGTAAAAACGGGAACCTATTACTAAGACTCCGCCGTCCGTCTGTCTGTCTGTCTGTCCGTCCGTCTGTCTGTCATCAGGCTGTATCTCATGAACCGTGATAGCTATACATTTGAAATTATCACAGATGATGTTGCCGCTATAACAACAAATACTAAAAACAGAATAAAATAAAAAAGAGGGCTCCCATACAACAAACGTGATATTGTTTTAATAATGGTACGGAACTCGTTACCTAGCCTAATTAAAAAGGAAACGAGTACAATTTATTCATAATCCAAAGGTGGGTTCGATACCGGCCGTGCACCAATGGAACTTCTTTCTTGAAAAATTAACTAACACGTGCTTTAACGGTGAAGGAAACATCGTGAGGGAACCCGCGGCTTAGTTAGCTTCAGACGTATTAACCTGTTCTATCCTCTAACTAATAGCCGACTAAGCTGAGAGGATAGTATAGGTGCTGGACAAGCCTAATCCATCTAACAATGTCCCAGGCACTGCAGCGTCCCGTACAGCATGATTACCAGTTGCTGACGCTGTATAAATCAACTTTAATGGATGCAAAGGCCTCACTTACTTATTCAATTTTAATTAGAAAGAAAGAAGAAAGAAAATAAATTTATTTTTGACACACCACACAAACAAAATAGCAAGGAAGGAAGGGAATACATTTCAGATAGACTTACAACTAAGGACGACACAAAAAAGTAGGAAAGAGTGTTGCATGGGGTCAAAAAATGGACACTTCCTCTCAGGTAGTCAGGTTTAGGTATATACTAATTGATTTGCAATAGCTTAAGCTATTCTGAGGTATTTTTATATTCTCTCCATCTGAACAAACGTCCGAGATATGATTGTTTTTGAGCGCGCGCGTCGACGCGCTTTCCTTAGTGTTAAATCAAATTTAACACGGTTCGATTCTTGACATTCTAAGCTATATTGAAGTGCTTTTAGAATTTTGATAAGTCACCTAATTCACGAGTAAACATTTTTTGCAAAGGTGTTTGCGAATATTCGCATCGCGGGGCAAAAAACGCAAAAAATTGCTAAAATATGGATGACGCAGTGGACGCACTTGTTTTTTTGCGACATGTACTTTTCGGGCTTGCTATACTATTTTACAAACTTATAAATAATTATTTTTGCAATAGTGCTCCAAATAAACATACAGTTTTCTTACATCAAAACGTAACTACAAAAAAGACAGTGGACGCACTTGTTTTTTTGCGATATGTATTTTTCGGGCTTACTATACTATTTTACAGACTTATAAATAATTATTTTTGCAATAGTGCTCCAAATAAACATACAGCTTTCTTACATCAAAACGTAACTACAAAAAAGACAGTGGACGCACTTGTTTTTTTGCGACATGTACTTTTCGGGCTTGCTATACTATTTTACAGACTTATAAATAATTATTTTTGCAATAGTGCTCCAAATAAACATACAGTTTTCTTACATCAAAACGTAACTACAAAAATGACAGTTGACGCACTTGTTTTTTTGCGACATGTATTTTGCGGGCTTACTATACTATTTTACAAACTTATAAATAATTATTTTTGCAATAGTGCTTCACCAAATAAACATACAGTTTTCTTACATAAAAACGTAACTACAAAAAAGATACCCTCGAGGAGTCAAAACTTTACCCCATCCTGTATAGTAGGAGCAGAACAGTGAAGACAATGTAGAGAAGTTAGAGGGTGGTAAGGCAATAGTTGGCCTAATAGCCTCCAAGGGAACCCTTACAAAATAAGTCCTTCACAGTGCTTTCGTATGTGGTGATTAAGTTAGTGCATTTGTGACTTTCATACGGAGTTTGAAGTTAGAGTTTCGTGGCGTAACTCCCATAGACGTAGAATTTTTCACTTGGCACATTCTAAGCCTATGGTAACTCACAAACGGCAGACTGATTACGTATCTCGCGACAGGTTAGAAACAGGTGTTTTACGTTGTCAATTTGTGTAATGCAAAGCTTACAACAAAGAATTGACGTTTAACAGCGACAATAGCGAGATTTGCTGTTGAAAACATGTATATAATTTATGTATGGTATATTTGAAAATTTCATAAAACCTTTCGTACATCTATATACCCCTTGTTGTATCCACAAATCCAATACGTCCCAAGGTTGTCTGGTAGAGATCGCTCTTTAGCGATAAGACTGCCAATTGTCACTTTGTGTTTATAGTGTTTATCTTTCTGTTGTTATTTTTATATTTAAGGTGTGCAATAAAGCATTTTCTATCTTCTATCTATCTATCTATGTTTGGCGGAAATCGGGCCTGCTCCAAGATAATGAGCTCTGAAAAGTTACTGTACCTAAGGGGATCCAGGGCATAATTTCGGCTTAGAACAAATTGAGTTTAAGCTCGAGTTTAGGTTTTGACGATATTTATACTCCACGGTCTGATGATGGCCAGTATATGACGAAATGGAACGAATCTGATTCATTCGAGATTCGGCATCGTTTATGTGTAATAGTTATTATAGGCCTATGTCTAGCGCTGGATGTGGACAGCAGTCCTACGTATGTGATGATGACGATGATGTTTTTTTATACATTTTCAATTGAAACTAATTGTATGGTGTATTTTATACCTATAACATGCCTATGAATTTGTATGAAGAGTAAATTTGTAGGAAGTTTTAATAGGTTTTTTTCTTATATCTTGGATGTCTTTGCCCAGCAGTGGGAGAGTAGAGGGGTAAACAACAATTGTAAAAATAAACGATATCTTGTACAATCTGTAAACGTTTCTCAAATAATCGCTACTTTTTAACTCCCAACAAATAAAACCGGGCAAGAGCGAGTCCGAGGGTTCCGTGCCATCATACAATATAATAAATGACAAACACGGTTTTATATTTGTTGGAGAACCTTGACAGCGCCATCTCTTGTCTGATAGCGGAACTTATGTAGATTTTTTACACTTTCGATGATTTCTGAAAAAGTATGCTAAGATGGAAAGGGGTTGTTATAAGTTTGACTTTTATGTTTGTGTGTCTGTCTAGCACCGTAGCTCTTAAACGAGTGGACCGATTTGCATGTTGCAGTTTTTTTTAAAAGCTGGTTTTCCGGCGTTGGTTCTTAACCATGTTTTATTGAAATCAGTTAAGAAGTTTACAAGATATGGGGGGGGGGGGTGAAAGAGGGGATGAATAAGCTAATGTTTCCAAATATACACGAATTAATTATCAAATGAAAAGAACATTGTAGAATAAATGTAAAGATGTGTAGAGTAAATTGAAAGTTATATAGAAATCGGTCGAACCATTCATGAGATTGGGGTTGAAAGTAAGTGTGAACAATCAAATGTTTTCAAATATACCCAAGTGAATGATAAATGAAAGGGCATGATGTGTCATGGCATTATTGCAAAAATGAGGGTACATAAAAAAAATAGGTAATCTCAGAGACTAGGTAATGTCATAAAATTAAATAAAACGGAGTCAACCGATTTGTGTAATTTTTTGTTAAATATTATTAATTTTATTTATTAATACATAACATATTGTAATTTTATGCTGGCACAAATAAATGATTTTTATCTTATCTTATCTCAATCTAAATGAGAGCCGTGGTATGCTGGCGGTTGAATGTTGCCTCTCCTCTCTTGCCCGTGGATGCAGTAAGAATCTGCCAAGGGATACCTTCGGAAGATGGGCAACAGCGTCTTTCCGTGTATCAACATACCGCACTGCGATCGCCAACCCGCCTGCCAAGCGTGGTGAGTATGGCAAAAACCCCTCATGATAGGTACTTGAGGCCTATGTCTAGCAGTGGAGGTATTATGGCTGAGATAATGATGATGAAAGAAATAAATAAATAAATAATGCTATACGATTCACACAGCATCATGTATTCAAATAAAATTTTAAATTTCTATTGTTTTAATAAATTAATAAATATTGTCCCATTTTTTTAATGTGTGAGCGTTGTTCAAAGTAAGACGTTGCCAGCTATTTCTACAAGTGCTTAGTACTTAAAACAATAGTGTCAAAGTTTGAAGCTTTGTGCTATAAATTTGGACTATAATGAACAATGTTACAAAGCGCAACTTTGGTGCTGTGAATCCCGGGGAAGTTTTAGTATAACTATTTACTAAACATATTGATCGAGTGAATCTAGACAGATGTTTGAGAAACAAGCTTGTTTAGAATATTCCTCGTATTCCCACAATTTACGGCAACCGACCCACAATTTAGGTGAAAATAATATTAGATAATTTTACGTAAATAGGTCCATTAATCTAATGCCGTGGGGTGCCGGCAGTATAATGATACCCCTCCTCTCATGCCCATGGATGCAGTAAGAGCCTGCTAAGGGATACCTCCGGAAGATGGGCAGCAGCGTCTATCCGTGTATCAACATCCCATACTGCGCTCACCAACCCGCCTGCCAAGCGTGGTGAGTATGGCAACTACCCCTCATGGAGATCCAAGAGGGAGGCCTGTTCAGTAGTGGACTTTTTACGGCTGGAATGATGATGATAAAAACACGATCAGGGCCATTGAAGGCGACTAGTCGTAGACGATCTAACACTTCAATGACTTCAATCAACGCAATGTGGTTATTACGAGTACTATCAAAATAAACTAAAAAATTAAAGATGAATAAATAAGCACAAGAGAATTTTATTTATTCCGGATCGAGGGACACGGAAAAGGCTAAACGAAAACTTTTGAGCTTGGAATATTCACCAAACCGTCTGCAGAATTAAAGCTTACTCCGAAAAAGTCGGGGTAAAGTTGAGCGTAGCAGATTAGAAAATAGTTTCCATACGAACTGCACCTTAATAGCTTGAACGTGTTTGTTGCTTCAAAACCTCGGCTCTGTATGCTCGTATAGTAGGTTAAATAAAGAGCTCACGCTAGTATAAAGCCTCCATCAAACTGGAAGCACGGACGCTTGTCAAATGCTTGTTTTGACGAATGCTTGTTTTGACAAATGCTTGTTTTGACAAATGCTTGTTTTGACAAATGCTTGTTTTGACAAATGCTTGTTTTGACAAATGCTTGTTTTGTCAAATGCTTATTTCGTTAAATTCTCGTCTAAAGCGACTACCAAATTACCGTGGGGTACCGGCAAAAGAATGTTGCCTCTCCTCTCTTGCCCGTAGACGGTGTAAGATACCAAGGGATCTCCGGAAGATTGGCAGCAGCGTCTCTCTTTGTTATCTTAAGCGTGACGTGAGATGCCGGCAGTAGAACGTTCGCTCTCCTCTCTTGCCCGACGCAGTAAGAATCTGCCAAGGGATCTTCGGAAGATGGGCATTAGCTTCTTCTTCTACTACAACATCTGCATATCCTTCGGGAATGCTCAGGGAATGCTGCCAGCGGCTCAGAGTCCTTCTCCGGTACTTTAAGGAGTTGGGCTGGCTAGGGTCGGGCTAGCATCACGGGGGACAATGCACAATACACCCCTATGCGGGACGTCAGTGCAGATCTAGTTACCCCCACAAGAATAAGAATAAGATGGGCATTAGCGTCATTCCGTGTATCAACATCCCGTGCTGCGCTCGCTAACTCGCCTGCCAATTGTTGCGAATATAGCAACAACCCCGTCATTTCTCAATGATCCATGAGAGGCGTATGTCCAGTAGTGGACGCGGATAGCAGTCCTTCGACTGAGATGATGGAAATAGAGAGCTCACGGTAGTATAAAGCTCAAAACAAACTATCTAAAGCGACTACATTGCAATTTGCGAACTAAGAAGTCGTTATATTATGCTGATAATATTATTATAAAGAGAAATATTATTATAAAGAGAAAAATAGCGTTAATATTATAAAGAGAAAAGATTCGTATTTTGTATGTTTTCAACGAATAAACTCAATAACTACTGGACTGATTTTCAAAACTCTTTCACCATTAGAAAGCTACGTTATCATTGAGTAATATAGACTCGCCGTGGGGTGCCGGCAGTAGAATGATACCCCTCCTCTCATGCCCATGGATGCAGTAAGAGCCTGCTAAGGGATACCTCCGGAAGATGGGCAGCAGCGTCTATCTGTGTATCAACATCCCATACTGCGCTCACCAACCCGCCTGCCAAGCGTGGTGAGAATGGCAACTACCCCTCATGGAGATCCATGAGGGAGGCCTGTGTTCATAAGTGGACGTTTTATGGCTGAAATGATGAATACAGACTATATTTTATCTCCGTATTCCCACGGAAACGGGAACTACGTACCCCTTAGTGCGGCTAGTTGTTTATACAATGTTTCAAGAAATAATCTGTATAGGCAGGAACAGAAGCTCTAAATCAGGAGAAGTGGAAGAGAAGAAAGGTTGCCTTGCGCAGCGGTTGGATCCAGCGGACTTTATGTTTGTATAAAATTAGGAGTCACCAGGCATTCTGTACTGACATTTCGTATTCGTGATTTATCTGATTTTTTTATAAATACATCTATAATAAGGATATATAAACATATGACGCTGCCTCAAACTGGTTATAAGCATTACGGGAATAATTGAGACGACCCATTTTGCACCCGTTTAGTTAAAGTACTAGGAAATATGTATGCTCAAAATAATAACAATAGAAAACTATGCACTCCATATGAGCAGTCTCAGTTTAAAAAGATAACTGTGACAGGGATAGCCCCATTGAAGCTTCTTATTGTCTTACTAAGGTTATGCCTAAAAATACTGTTTCGTCTACAAGATTTTATTTATAACCTTTCAATTTGATGTTTGCATTATTTTGTTTATTATAAGCGAGTGTATGTACATAAATAAAATACTTTGTATTATTCTCATAGAGTAAAACTTATGCTCTTAAATTACAACTGTAGTTCTAAAACTCAACGTAGGCTTATGCAGGCATATGCTAGTATTCTATTACGCATAGAGACACTGCAACTGGCATACAGCCAGAGCTAGTTTGCAGCTTACAGCATGACCACGTGACGAGGACTAGTTGTTGAAATAACGATCGAACCATACAGGCGTGGACGGACAGATAAATCAGCATCCACACTGCCTAACAACAATACTGCCGAAACGACGGTCATAACGCATTTAAGCGTTTCGTTTCTAATAGCCCTTAGCCCTGACTGCTTCATTACCTACTTCATTTTGAACGCAATGCATGGATGGAACGCTATGCAATACTTGACTTTGAACGCAATGCATGTGTATAATTTTTGAAGCTGTCATGGTTACCATGATTTAAGTCTTTTTGAAATTACCTGGTTTGTCCAAAATCATGGCATGCGTCGAAATATCGGGAAACTCAAAAAGACAACAATCATGTTAACTATCCCGTCAATATCTCACTAATATTATAAAGCCGAAAGTTTGTTTGTATGGAGGTTTGTTACCTCTTCAGCCAAAAACTAGCGAAAATTTTGCAAACGTATAGATTTTGACTAGGATTAACACATAGGTACTTTTTATCCGGATACAACGCATGCGAAGCGGCGGGCACAAGCTAGTTGCATGTAATTGAATGCATGGACTTTTAACCAACACTTTTTATGTGACTAGCTTCTACCCGCCGGTTCGCATGCGTTGTACCCGGCTATAAAGTAGCCTATCTGTTAATCCTGGCCAAAATAAATACTTATGCAAAGTTTCAGCTCAATCCGTAGGGTAATTTTGAAGTGGTAACAAACATTCATGCATCTATACAAACAAACTTTCGGCTTTATAATATTCGTGGGATTAATGTGATTATGTTATGTTTGTTTAGCTGAGTTTGCTGCCGAGTTTCTAAGCTCTTAGTGGTTCTCATAGTGAGCTCAGTGATTATGTAGTACTTTGGCATTTTCCCGCAAACTGTTTTCACTTTATTAAATCTTTAGATTGGATTTAACATTCAAGATTTTCAAAGACCATCTGTGTTATTATTTGTATACTTATTTGTATTTATTATTATTTGTATTCTTCTTCATCAAATTATACTTTTAGCTTGAATTGTAACTAGAGCTACTAACATCATTATCATCATCATCATTTCAGCCGTAAAACGTCCACTACTGAACACAGGCCTCCCGCATCGATCTCCATAAGGGGCAGTTGCTATACTCACCACGCTTGGCAGGCGGGTTGGCGAGCGCAGTATGGGATGTTGATACACGGAATGACGCTGCTTCATCTTCCGGAGGTAGCTTTTAGCAGGCTCTTACTACATCCACAGGCAAGAGAGGCAGCGCAACTTTCTACTGCCGGCACCCCACGACAAAATATCTTTTTAAAATCGTATTATGTTTGTATAAAATGCTAGAGAAGTTCCTGGATTCCTCATGGATTTCTGAAGTGAAAGCAAAGGTCAATTGACAAACTATGGTGAGATTCAAACGGAAATGGTTCTAGTCTAGTGGAAACCGTCGTTCCTGACGTTGCGTTCGATAGCCTAATTAGCAGCCTGAAGGTGGTTGTGGCGGTAGGAATGCGGTTTTCTAATTGCCTGTTTGAAATGGAAATTACTATAAAAGCCTTTTGATCAGAATATTATTTTCGATCTGCGGCATTATCTCTTACGATATCCACGCACGGTTCCTTTCTTATCGTCCAAAGTGGATGTCCTGTTCTGAACGGGCAATTACCGGTGGATTACCAACAAAGTTATGCGCTACATTGTATGTAAGATTCTCTTTTGTTATTGTCTGATAGGAAAGCGAAAAAGTTCTAGGAAAAAGTTAATTTGCTCCGAACAATAAGTTCTAAATTCTACGAAATGAAGGATTGTCTGATAGGAAAGCGAAAAAGTTCTAGGAAAAAGTTAATTTGCTCCGAACAATAAGTTCAAGATTCTACGAAATGAAGGAATACTCGTATATTTTTGTTTTATAATAATGGACTTTTCATAACGTTTTCTAACCGCTTCTTATCTGTGCTTAAAACAGGGAAGCGAAAAGATTCATTCATGTGCCTTATTTCCTGCTAACATAAGATTAAATATGTTTTTTTTTATTGCAAGTGGACGTGTCTATGTTTTGTAATTGCAAACTGTGGAAATAAATTAATTTTGAATTTTGCACCATTGTAAGTAGAGCTTGTGGACACCAGGTGGTTGATATTATGCTAAATACTCATACTAATAATAATATGCATTTTTATTTATTTATTGTATAATGTATTTTTTTTAGTTTATGTATTTATTTTATGTACAGTACACACATCTGCCTCTCTTGCTTCCATATTTTTCTCCATCCAAAGGTTGTCTGGAAGAAATCGCTTCTAAGCGATAAGACTGCCCATTGTACCAATCTTGTTAAGTTTTTTTTTCTGTATTATGTTTTTTAAGGTGTGCAATAAAGTATTTTGTATTGTATTGTAAATATTTTTATTTGTATATACATACTCATCGTACACATAAATATTACCAGACCCGGGAAAAATAACCGCAGAAAATTACAAACATTTTTCCCGCCCGAATTGAACCCGCTCAAATTAAGCTTTATCTTTATTTCCAGCAATCTTCGGACGAAGAAGAAGCAGAAGCGGACAGCGAAGCCCTATCAGATGACATCAAATCGGAGCCTCCCGGCGACACAGACTTTGTAGACTACACGCCTGTACCAAGCGTCAGCTTCTCTCCGAGGAGGGAAGAACCTAAGAAGAGGAAGAGAAGGACTGAAGGTACCTCGGCAGTAGATGACGAATATGATGCAATCGGTAAGTAGGCCTTTCACATTTTACATCTAGAAATTTATTTCGTCAACGTCATCATCATTACCCCTCTACAAATTACCATGCGGACATCAAGCTGGACTCTGGACCACCGTTATATAGCTTTTGGTGCCGGCGGTAGAGTGTTGCCCCTCATCTCTTACCCGTGGATGCTGTAAAAATCTGCCAAGGGATATCTCCGAAAGATAGGCAGCAGCGTCTTTCCGCGCATCAACATCCCGTACTCGCTCATTAATTTGGGGATGCCGTGATAATAATCCCTTTAGTGGGCAAGCAAACAGTTTTCTTAAAAACTCTCAAACCAGAAACAGCTATCCTAGAAAGACAGTTCCACCTTATGTAAGTATATAAGTAAGTTCCGCAGCGGAGATCCAAACCGCGACATCTCGCGTTCATCCTGCTATTACCCCGATAAGCCACAGACAGCCATTAACTACATTCTGGGATCTCAGCGAGTACTAAATATTTAAATACCTACCTTTAAAAGCAGGAAGGGGCAGATTAAAAATTAGTTTCAATTATCATTATGATACCCGCCTGCTAAGCGTGGTTAGTATGGCAATAACACTACCAGTACTTGGATTCAAAAGGGAGTCCCAAGTCCAGCAGTGGACGTCCACGGCTGAGATGATGGTATATTTTATAAAATACTGGGATTTCTCACGTCGTATTCAAGAATCAAGAATCAAAAAAATACTTTATTCAGTGCGGCGCATGGACCTTATTGACGCGTCACAAATTACAAAATAAAACAACACAAATTAATAGAATAAAGTACATAATTGAATCTGTTCACTTCAGATGACACGCGAGTTAATCTAACGTCGAAGCTTATTTCGACACGTTCCGATATTTCAAGAAAACAATATTCAAGGGATTGAATGAGCAGCTCCTCGCGTGAGTATGCCACAGCATACTTATAAAAGAACTAGCTTTTGCCCGCGACTTCGTCCGCGTGGAAGTCATAAAACGTAAAATGCCCTTTTTACGCAGAGCCACATTGATTCGAAAATATAAAACCCATTTATTCCCAATCCCGTGGTAATTTCGAAAAATCCCTTCTTAGTACACCTCTAGGATACTCAAGGTATATGTGTGCCAAATTTCAAGTCTTAGGTCCAGTGGTTTAGACTGTGCGTTGATATATCAGTCAGTCAGTCAGTGAGTCAGTCAGGACTTTGAATTTTATATATATAGATACGCTTCGAGGTTATAATACCACGTGAGTAAACCCCGAATTTTACAAAATAAATGATGCTGATGATACGAGTAGACTATTAATTTAATTAAATAAACTTGTTTTTATCTTTATCTAAATATAATAATTATAATGGTTGAATGATGATGATAGCTTTTCAAGTTATCCATATACTCGTAATTTGTTACAGGTATTAACGTAGCAGCCAAATTGAGGCATCTTCCCGAACACATGAGGATCCTAGCTGAAAAGCTGATCGGCGACGTGCTGTTCCAGGCACAGACCAACGGACTGACATCGGCTAGTGTTTTAGTTACGCCAGACCCGTTCCTTTATTGTAATAAAAAATAGTAGTAAAAATGTAAAGTTGTATTTTTTATGTACAACCAGCAGCAAAACTTGTATTTATAAAAAATAAATAAATAATGTTGGACAATTCACACAGCATCATCTAGTCCCAAGCTAAGCAGACTAGATGACTGGTAAACATAATACATTATACTACAAAGATAGATATTTTTATGACGTATAGAAAAAACATCCAGATCATCCGGAACATTATCTGCAGATCGTAGACATTGTTCCCGAGGCGGGAATCGAACCCGCAACCTCTTGCGTCGCAGGCGGACCTTTGCCCGCTGCATCACAGAGGTCGTCAAAATAGAAGCCTCATCATCATCTTTACAGCCACAGGACGTCCACTGTTGGACATAGGCCTTCCTCATGGATCTCCAAGTACTGATCGGGTTGTCACCATAACATACGGCAGCATTCGGATTAAAAATAGGAAATATGTATATTGTTATCGGCTAGGAACTTCATCTTTGCAAAATAGAAAGCAACCAGACATACTCGCTTATCTGCAATCATTCATGGGACAAATGTCTGTACGATCTGCAGATATTTGTTCAGGGTGTTCTGGGTGTTTTTCTGTATATAATGAAAATATCTACCTATGTAGTATAATGTATTAAGTATATCAGTCATCTAGTACCCATAACACAAGCTCTGCTTAGCTTGGGGCCAGATGATGCTGTGTGATTTGTCCAGCATTTTTATTTATTTATTTATTCAAACATTCGTGCCGCTACGTGGAAATTATTTTCCACGTAGCGTTTCAATGTTAGAATATTCAAAAATTGTTATACTCATATTCTAGGGCCTTCATGTTAGAAGAAATGTTGGAGTAAGGATAGTATTTTAATTTTTGGAAGAGGAAGACTGATGACAAGTTACATGTATGAGCCAAGTGTAGGAGAAGCTCGCTGTCATAAAGTAAGATGTCCTGGAAATATTCTAGCCGGGAAACAAATGTTTGTATAGGTCTGAGTGTTTCTCATCAGCTGTGCCGACTAGAGTCAAACTCTTAAAAAAATTAAGATACGAACATGGGCACAAGTAGGTACATACTTATAATCTTGAAGATGCCTTACTATGGTAATGCACTTCCCGTCCCTTCCCGATGAGCTCGTTGGCGCCTTCGACGATGCCCCACGGCGCTAACGCCCAGCTCGCTGGGACCTCTCCAGCTGTAATGCATCTCTGACTTGTCACACCTGAGGAACTTTCTTACCTTGGAGATGCCATAGCATGATAAGGCACATCCCGTCCCTTCCCGATGAGCTCGTTGGCGCCTTCCACGATGCCCCACGGCGCTATACCGATGCTGACCACCCGTCCCGCTCGCTGAGACCTCTCCAGTTGTAATGCATCCCCGACTTGACGTGTCACACCTGAGGAAAAGTACAAGAGTGATAAGTAAAGTAAATTGGCCTTTCTCATCTCATAAACATATAAAAGATAATTTCGTTTTCTTGGGGGTTATTTAAAATTTTTAATTTTACTAACTTATTTTACCGTACTTTATACAATGTAACAGTCAAACTAAAGGCCTAATTTAGTAGCCTGTTATATTAGCAGAGCCATATGCTGAGTGCATGGTTGCAGATCTGACGTAATTGGGAAGGTACCCGGCTTTGACTGCAGACTAATTAAATTAAATGCCTGGCGGTGTAACCAGGCGTGTTCTCTGAAAAGTTGGGAAATTATTCGAGGGTTGGTTCTTCGTAAAAACACTTTTAAAACTTACCGGCTGACCGGGTTTATAAGGTAGGTTTCTGATCTGTTTTAGTTGACCTTTTCAAAGTTTTCGTATTATTTCTGATGTAGGTACATGAGATCCTACACTAGGGAGAGGGGAGTCTCATAAATGCCACCAGATGCTTAGACGAGATAAAACACCAGATGTGACAAAGGGGATGGGGTTCCAAGAATAATGACATTCATGTGAGTTATATATTGATTGTCCCTTGTACAAAAACTAAAATGTCAACGTAATATTATAGCTGTTGATAATAAAACTTTGCAACAAAACTCAAGCCAAGATGGCTTTGTAAAAGAAAAGGGAAGCATTTCCTTGAGCTAACAATCTACTGTTAAAAGGTACTTCCATTGTGTTCAGTACACAACTCACCTTGCTCAGGTTAGGTAAATAACGTATCAGGAGCGTGGAAGAGCTAGTTCACTTAAAAATGGTTAAAAACATACTAATATCTCACACCTCGTCATCTTTAAATCATGCATAAATATTGATCTAGGCCTTTTCAAATTTCAATTCCTTTTTTCTTCAAACTTCAACTACGGTACTAAGGTACCGGCGTTTTTATTAGTGACTAGCTGTCCCGGCGAACTTTGTACCGCCCAGAATCAACTACCTACTACCACATCTAACTACTACTCTACTTCTACTACTACTCTATTTCTACCCTACTACTACTCTATTTCTACCCTACTACTACTCTACCTGTTAAAAAGTTTTTTTTACTTTTAATTTATTATATTTGTAGATTGTGTGCATAAACTTCGTAAAATAATGAAACGTACAAACAAACATACAAGATACGCGCGAAAACCAATACCCTTCCTTGGCTGTCGGGTAAAAACAAACAAGTTTTTCTTAATTCGATCCAGTATTTAACAAAAACACATATTGTTTTTTTTCTGCTTCATGTACATCATTGTCTAGATTGAGCTCATCATCATCATCGACCTTTGCGTCTATCTCAGACGTTTCAGGTAATGCTTGTGGTGTGGGTGTAGTAATTTTCGAAATGACTAAACAATCCTATCCTTGACTTCACCGCGCGACCGCAGTTTTGGCAGTCGTGGGTGTCCACAGTTGGTGTGGAGTTGCAGTTGGTGGTTTGGATGTATTTGCCTGCCGATGCTGTGTCGCTCGTTTGTCGGCAAATGAGACAAACCAGGTTTGGTCGTGGTGTTCCTATTGAGATTGAGCTAGCTGTAAAAACTTACTTGGCAGCCAATTAAGTAGGTCACTCCTATCAGTCTTTTGTCGGGGCGGGTTAAAGCGCGTGTTGTGGTCTTTTAAGGGACTATCGGATCCTATAGTGTATTTAGGGTTTCGAAAAAAAATAGGTACTTAACTAGCCGATAAATACCCCGTAAGAATGTCTTAATGAGCTCTGTGGAACAGTTGGTCTAATAACCGGCTGAGATGTAGGGGTTCTGTCCCCGCCGCGGCGCCGGGAACAAAAGTTTTCTTTTTGCTGAAATTTGTCTCGATTTTGGGTGTTTTTTTATGTCACTATAGTACTTATCTCATTTTCATTCATTTCTGCCGTAAAACGTCCACTACTGAATTAACTACCGCTCATGGAAATCCATGAGGGAGTCATGGATTTCCATGAGCGGTAGTTGCCATACTCACCACGCTTGGCAGGCGGGTTGGTGAGCGCAGTACGGGATATTGATATACAGAAAGACGCTGCTGCCCATCTTCCGGAGGTGTCCCTTAGCAGGCTCTTACTGCATCCACGGGTAGGAGAAGAGGGGTAACATTCTACTGCCGGCACCTCACGGCAACGTAACTTATATAAATTTAAGAAATACTCGAAATAACGGCAAGTACTTATATAAATTAAAAAAAAACTCGAAATAACTGTTTGTAACTCTTCATTATACCAAGCCCTTTTCTGTTCTATTACCCACCGAGGCGCATTGTTGTTTAGTTAAGTCGAATAATGCAGTGACATCCTGTAATTGTAAATGTTGTTTATATTGTGTTACTTATGTTGGGAGTCAAAAAGGTCTTGAAGGTGGTCCTTCAAGACCTTTGAATAATTATTTATTTATATATTTTCTATAATAAATTTTATAGCAATCAAGTGTAAATAAGTATCTTATCTTCCGAAACCTCAAAAAACAGACCTAAAACTTACCAGTATTAGTGCCTCCAGTAAAAATCCAAGCCCCTGTCGTCTTCGCCGCCTTTAGAAGCCCTTTCCTGAGGACTTTCTTCAGTTTGGGCTGCAGATCGAAGTTGGCCTTTCCTCCTTGAATTGTGATGAGAAGTTTCGGCCTCTCGAGTTGCCATTCCCGAGTCAGCAGGGTCACTATCAGATCCGGTCGGGTGTCGTGGGATAGGCGGACGTACTGGGAAAAGAAGATAAGGAGTTGGTAAGGAAAAGGCATGTACTTATTGTATTATTGTCTAAGTTATGTGGTTACATGGAAATAAAATACTTAATAAAACACATGTTTCAGGGTTTCCTAAAAATTATACCCTAAGTGAAAACAGAGGGGATGAAAATCTTAATGACAAAAAATGTATCATCATTTTAGCCATAAAACGTCCACTGATGAACACAGGCCTCCCTCATGGATCTCCATGAGGGGTAGTTGCCATGCTCACCACGCTTGGCAGGCAGGTTGGTGAGCGCAATATGGGATGTTGATACACCGATAGACGCTGCTGCCCATCTTCCGGAGGTATCCCTTAGCAGGCTCTTACTGCATCCATGGACATGAGAAGAGGGGTATCATTCTACTGCCGGCACCCCACGGCGTCACATGCATACGGTAACAAAAAATGGTGCAAAAAATGTATACTTAGTAACAAATCCGCTTAGCTATAGTATCAAAAAGAATTTGACACGTGTTTCGCTTTGTATTTCGCTGTGTTTTTCAAGCGCTCATTAGATATAGGTTAGCGGCAAAACACTGCAAAATAAAAACAATAATGTGTTTCGATTTTCAAAAAACTTTAAAACTCAATTTTATAGAAGGCTTGTTTTGCCTGTACGCGGATGAAACCACGCGAGTCTGGGAGTAATTCCAATGTCCCGTATGCATCTGTCGGTGCTAACTGCGTCCACAATGCCGCGTTGCGACGCTTGCTTCCCGCAGGACAGCTGTGCACAATGATCCATTCTTTCTTCTCATAGGAGACGTACTTGAGTCTTCGTAGGAAGTGGTCCCTTCTGAAATTTCACTATCCCGTATGCATCCGACAGTGCTGACCGCGCGTACCGCGTTAGGACGCATACATTTTCTGTGACAGCTTTAGCAACTCACCTGGGCCTAGGTTAGGGTTTGGTCCCTCTGGAACTCCACAGTCCTATATGCATCTGTCGGTGCTGATTGTGTGTGCCGCGTCAGTCTCCATGCTTCCACCGGGACAGCTGTGGCTATGGCCTTATTATTAGTAACGGATCTGGGCCTTAGCAGGATGTGGTCCTCCCTGGAACTCTACAGTCCCGTATGCATCTATCGGTGCTGACTGCGTGTGCCGCGTTGGGATCTACCCCTGAGACAGTGTGGTCATGGTCTTATAAGTAACCCACCTCTGGAAGGGATCGCTGCTGAGCGATAACACCGCCCGTTGTGCCTTGATTTGTAATATTTTATTTGTAATTTGCTTTTTTCTGTATTTCGTGTTCAATAAAGTATTTAATTCTTTCATTCACCTGAGCCTTGGTAGGATGTGGTCCCCCCTGGAACTCTACAGTCCCGTATGCATCCGTCGGTGCTGACTGCGTGTGCCGCGTTGGGACCCATGCTTCCCCCGGGACAGCTGAGGCCGTGTTCGCGCCATGGGCCGTCTTGCTGAGCCCGCACCAGCATCTGGTGAATAAAATAGTTTTAGGTTGAGGAGAAACAGATTGCAAAATAAACTAAAAGATATATAATAAACAATTGTTTAGGCTACTTGACAAAATTTTAACTTTAGTTTGTCATGTAGATTAACAAAATCTTATTATAATTATTAGCCACTGTTGTCTCACTGCTGGGCAAAGGCTAAAAACAAAAAAAAACTCAGCGACAAATATTTTTTTCCTTTTCCATAACGGGGATACATAAGTCGAAATGTTGCGTGACGTCACGCGCCGACGTTTTTCGGTACCTACTTGACTATGCTCTGGATTTGTATCATTAATTAAAAAAAATACGTGTCTAAATTATTTGTACTATCTTAGTGACGGACTAGATATTTAAAAAGTCATGTAAAACGACGGTTTCTATTATAAAATTTTATGAGAATTGTAGATTAGGAAGTAACTAGTTCAATATATATTGAACTAGTAACCGTAACCTAGTTGCCGTGGGCGCTGGCAGTAGAATGTTACCCGTCCTCTCCCGTGGATGCAGTAAGAGCCTGCTAAGGGACACCTCCGGAAGATGGGCAGCAGCGTCTTTCCGAATATCAACATTCCGTACTGCGCTCACCAACCCGCCTGCCAAGCGTGGTGAGTATGGCAACTACGCCTCATGGAGATCCATGAGGGAGGCCTTAGTTCAGTAGTAGACGTTTTACGGCTGAAATTATGATATATTGAACTAGTACCTTATATATAACTTATATAACGTATATTCATAACTAGTCTCCTCGATGCAGGCTTTATTATATACCTACCTCTAGCGTTATATTATATTTAAAAATTTAAAATAGCGCTAGAGGTATTAAAATAAATAAAGTTTTCAATTATTGACCACAGATTCGTATTCACAACTTTCTTCCTGTAAAAAAATTAAATACTTTGAAGGTAAGCACGAGTAAATAGGCTTTCCAGATGATAGAATAAGGTAAGTATTATATTTTCATCATATTATCACTAGCAATAAAGAACGTAAAGTTGGCTATAATAAAACACGTGACAGTTCATTTACGCCAACCTTGTAAATTATCGAAGATACAACTTATACACCTCTTTCTAGCTCCTTTAAAATTTCATAAGTAAAAAGAGTACAGAATTATTGATGTTGGTTGCTATTTTAGCCTGGTTTCTATTACGTTATTATTCTGAGATTATGAGGTTTTATAAAATACTAGCTTTTGCCCGCGACTTCGTCCGCGTGGAAGTCATAAAACGTAAAATCCCCTTTTTCACGCAGAGCCACTTTGATTCGAAAACATAAATCCCATTTATACCCTATCCCGTGGGAATTTCGAAAAATCCCTTCTTAGTGCACCTCTAGGATACTCAAGGTATTATGTGTGCCAAATTTCAAGTCTTTAGGTCCAGTGGTTTAGGCTGTGCGTTGATATATCAGTCAGGCAATCAGTCAGTGAGTCAGTCAGGACTTTGAATTTTATATATGTACATACATATGTATATATAGATATATTTACAAGATTGTTATGTAGCTATAGATACCTAAATTGCAACGCCCTCACTGGGCTCATTTCTATGAATTCAACTAAATTTAAGAAATTAAATGTACACGTGAACGCAATTAATAAATTGAAATGATTAATGCAAGCTTAAGGTACTATTGTGGGATTACTTTTTTATTCCGCGATAGTTCACATGGTATGCCATACTCTGAGACGAGGATTTATCTTGTGTTTAGACACATATAGATAAATCCTTGGCTACTCATGGCTATATTTGGCTACTTTAGGTTCACTAAAACCTCCATGTTTATTTGAATTTAATGACAACAAACAAAAAAGAAAGCTCTACTTCCGTCAGAAGTCGATCAAACATGAAATAAAAAAATCATTTTGTTTTTATTTTTGGTACATATTGACTCGGAATTTTTTATACTATAACATAAAAGAATAATCAAAATCAAATCATATATCTAACGAACCTTTACAACATATAACAAATTTACCCCAGTTATCAAGATATCACCTCCCGTGGTAGCTAAAGACTAAACGGAAGTTACAGTTATCTTATCTAATCTAATCTAAACAGCCTGCTGGATCCCACTGCTGGGCAAAGGCCTCCCTTCTCTTCCACTTATCCCGCTATAATGGACGAAAACATGCCCACCAGCAGCAAGATGGACGGCGAAAGATCAACCGTACACAAGAACTCCCATCTCGACATTGATAAGAAACAAAACACTGAGAGCAGTAACACTTCTGTCTCTTACGAGTACTCGCACTCCGAACATACTCAAAAGAGCGCCACTCGGTCGCTGCCAATGAAAGCAGCCCGCACAGCTGGAAGAAAAGCTCGGCCGAAAGCGCGACAGAAGAGGCGACGCCCTGTCGGCCGTGTGCAGAAACGAACACGTCGCGGCGCTCATAAAGTGGTCAGGCGACGCTCAAAACGCCTGATAGAGAACAAACGCGAACCAGAAAGGAACGTATCAGCTTCCACTGTGTTTTCGAATTTGTCAAGCGTGTCGGCGCCGGCGCTGGCCTGCCCTCATTGCGGACATCGCTGCTGCAGAAGGTAGACAACACAGTACAGTACAGACTTGGACTAGACTTACCTGTGCAAAATTATCTTTGAACGAAATTGTATCTGTTTTAAACGAGCCAGTGGGTTGAATTTTATGTGTCAAACTTGCTACTTTGGATTAAAATATCCAAACCTATTTAAATACAAAATTGTTACTATTCAATTTCGTTTTATTTAATTGGCACATGTGTTGATCAACTATTAGGCTAGAATAAGGTTCCTTTGTGACAGATCCTATTCATACCACGAGATTAGGAGAGGAAAGAAGAGAAGATTTAAAAAATATAGAAGGAGACGGCTTGGGAAATGTATCGCTACACAAACTGCGATCAAGCGTAAGTTATTTTTAAGTAATAAAAGCGCCAGAAAAACTAACTAAATTTTAAGAGATGAAGGTATGTTGACTACCAGGCTGAATCTTAAAGAAAATAATACTTTAGTTAACCTATTTTGTCCCCTCCCATAGGAGAGATATCAGGAAAAAAATCCTGATGTCTCCCCTAGGCACGGAAGAAAACGGAACAACTGTGTTTTTAGTAGTACTCCTCTCTCCCCTCGGACTTTCTTCCAATTTTTTCCCGTCAACATTTACTCCTTTCTAGAACATGCGACTGGCTCAGGACCTCTGTGGATGGCGCACATTTCGGGAGGCATATGTCCAGCAGTGGGGTGCCGGCAGTAGAATGATACCCCTCCTCTCATGCCCATGGATGCAGTAAGAGCCTGCTAAGGGATACCTTCAGAAGATAGGCAGCAGCGTCTATCCGTGTATCAACATCCCATACTGCGCTCACCAACCCGCCTGCCAAGCGTGGTGAGAATGGCAACTACCCCTCATGGAGATCCATGAGAGAGGCCTGAGTTCATCAGTGGACGTTTTATGGCTGAAATGATGATGATGATGCCCAGCAGTGGGTGAAATCGGGCTTTATTCCCAGTTCTTCACTCTCCCAATTATGCACAGGCCCAATTTTTGAAGAAGAACTGAGCATGTGAAAATTTCGCAATGTGATAATCTGGAAATGTTCAATATTAGTGAAGACCTGGGATTAAAGGAAGTCGGGCAGTGGATGATGATAATGACAATTCACACATCGTTTCTTTAGGCTGTGAGTCCATCGTAAACATCATTTTCCTAATAAGATGACTTACATTCTCTGGACATTGACTCCTCACAATCTCCAATTATGAGGGGGTTGCTGCCATACTCACCACGCTTGGCGGGCTGGTTGGTGAGCGCAATATGTGATGTTGATACACGGAAAGTAGCTGCTGGCCCTCTTCCGGAACTATTCCTTGACAGAATATCATTGCATCCACGGGCAAAAGAGAAAGGGAAACATTCTACTGCCTGGCACCCCACGGCTAACCACGCCGGCAGGCGTGATTAGTTTAATGTTGGTACCAAAAGAGACAGAAGATTATATTCATATACCTATTAATACAATCTTTTTCTATTGTATTACTTTCTCTCATACAAAAACCGACAACTACGTGGGTGCGCGCCGCCGCCCCGCCATGCTGGAGGTGCCCAACTGTAGGACCAACCTACTTAAGTTTGCCCCCATGTCACTCGCTATCTATTTACTCAATATTCTGTCCGAAAACAATGTATACATATATATTTGACAAACACCTGCCAAAAGCCATGGAAATGGCACAAATTGTTATTAAAAGGAAATGTATAGATTAGTATAGTGTATTTATTGTATAATGCGTGTATGTATGTATGTACATTAGACCGTAAAAGTTTGTTAATAACCTAGATATAACATCGCCTTAGGGCTTAATAAAAAACCTGCAGGGCTAGCATGGGCTGGGGATAAAACTTTTGTCCACCGGTTATTTCCATGTGATAAAATTATTTTATCCACCTGCCAAAGCACGGCAACAGGGGGAAAGAGAATTATATCACTTTTTGACATTAGACGTGGATACTCACCCTCCTCTATAATTTCGGGGACAAGCGTTTCCCCTGGTTTGTCCACCGTGAATAGTTTATCCACCCATGTCGCCATGCTCGGAGGGTGGACAAAATTGACAGAGGGGAATAGTATTTTGTCCTCTCCCCGTGGATAAAATATCTCCGGCCATGCTAGCCCTGCTGTAGTGATGTTATATTCTCAATAAATAAATAAAACAATAAAATAAAATTCGCGATGTACAGGCAATAAGGGCACGGGCTGTATACAAGTTGGTTCGAGGTGTATGATGCTGTCACCGCTGTGCCTCAAAACAAGCGCTGCGCCTGCGGAGCTCCGGAGCCACGCGCCTGATGTGCTGCGCTCATGTGAGGTAAGTGATTTGGTATTCCACAACTCATCATCGTCATTTCGGCCGTAAAACGTCCAAAACAACACAGGCCTCCCTCATGGACCTCCAGAGGGGTAGTTGCCATACTCACCACGCATGGCAGGCGGATTGGCGAGCACAGCTCGGGATGTTGCCATGGCTTGGAAGGCGGGTTGGCGAGCGCAGTACGGGATGCTGATACACGAAAAGACGCTGAAGCCGTTTGAAAAAAGACGTTTTTTCATGTATCAACATGGAAAAACGCTGCTGCCCATCTTCCGGAGGTATCCCTTTGCAGGCTCTTACTGCATCCACGGGCATGAGGGGAGCGGTAACATTTTACTGCCGGCACCCCACGGTTTCACAACTCAACAAGGTGATATTGCCGCAGTTGCCTCTCCTCTCTTGCCCGTAGATGTAGTAAGAACCTGCCAAGGGATACCTTCGAAAGATGGGCTGCAGCGTCTTTCCGTGTATCAGCATCCCGTACTGCGCTCGCCAACCCGCCTTCCAAGCCATGGCAACAACGGATGGCAACAACGGATGGCAACAACGGATGGCAACAACGGATTTCGGGGTGACTCCTTTTCAGTGAAGGCTGTTCGACTTTGGAATGATTTACCCCTCGACATCAAAAAGGTACAATCAAAGGACTGTTTCAAGCAACTTACCCGCAAGCACTTTCTTGATAAAATACATATATCCGTAGGTTCATCATCGTCTTTCCCCCTTCCCCCCTCGTCTCTCCTTGCTTAACCGTCGGCTGTTGGAACTGGACTATTGTGAAGTGTAATTTGATTAAATGTAATTTTCTGTTTGTTTAGTTTTTAAGTACCATTATAGCACGCCAACCACACAGGTTTGGTAAACTACAGGTTTGGCTGGTAGAGAATGCTTAGCATTAAGCCCACCTTTTGTAATTGTGCAATAAAGTATTAAACAACCATGGATCACTATTATAGTGATCCATGAGGGAGGCCTTTAGTCCAGCAGTGGACGTCCTACGGCTGAGCTGATGATGATGATGATGATGATGAAGATGATGACGATGATGATGACGATGATGAGTAGTGTTACTCAGTTGCATCTTAACAGGTTAACTGCCCGGGGTCCAGAGTAGGAATGGTCTATAAGCCAGCAGTCATTATAGGGTTAGTCATCTATAGGGCAGCAGCGTCTTTCCTTATATCAACTTCCCGTTCTGCGCTGGCCAACACGCGTGCCAAGCGTGGTGAGTATGGCAACTACCCCTCGTGAAGATCCATGAGGGAGGCCTGTCTTCGTATTTGACGTATTACGCCTGTAATTGTAATGATAGCATTTGTTTTTCGTAGATAAAACCCGAAATGATTGTTCAGTCCTTAAGAAGGTTGTCCATGTTTCGACAGGCAGTGGAAACAAGCTCTATATTGGAATACATAGAGGTTAGTCATCATCTCAGCCATAAAACGTCCGCTGGTGAACAAAGGCCTCCCTCATGGATCTCCATGAGGGGTAGTTGCCATACTCACCACGCTTGGCAGGCGGGTTGGTGAGCGCAGTATGGGATGTTGATACACGGATAGCCCATCTTCCGGAGGTATCCCTTAGCAGGCTCTTACTGCATCCATGGGCATAAGAGGAAGGGTATCATTCTACTGCCGGCACCCCGCGGCGATAGAGGTTAGTATTTCTTGAATATTTAATTACTTTCATAATCATCATTTCAGCCATAAAACGTCCGCTGGTGAACAAAGGCCTCCCTCATGGATCTCCATGAGGGGTAGTTGCCATACTCACCACGCTTGGCAGGCGGGTTGGTGAGCGCAGTTCGGGATGTTGATACACGGAAAGACGCTGCTGCCCATCTTCCGGAGGTGTCCCTTAGCAGGCTCTTACTGCATCCACGGGTAGGAGAGGAGGGGTAACATTCTACTGCCGGCACCCCACGGCTAAGTTAATGGACCCCGGTAATTAATTGCGATGGCGGTGGCTTCATGAGCATGCGTTTCCACGTCTGAGTCGGAGCGGGGCATAACTGACCAATCACAACACTATTTCCCTTCGCTGCGGCTGTGAAAACTCATCCTGATGCGGGCTGTCCTATGCGAACATGGTGGAAACGTAAATTACCATCTTATAAGGACGGCCCCTTTCCCAGCTTAGCACATCTCTGCAGGGCTAGCATGGCCGGAGATATTTTATCCACGGGGAGAGGACAAAATACTAGAGGTATTCTCCTCTGTCAATTTTGTCCACCCTCCGAGCATGGCGACATGGGTGGATAAACTATTCACGGAGGACAACCCAGGGGAAACGCTTGTCCCCGAAAATTGTCGTCTAATGTCAAAAAGTGATATAATTCTCTTGCCCCTTGTTGCCGTGCTTTGGTGGATAAAATAATTTTATCCCTTGTCAGTGGAAATAACCGGTGGACAAAAGTTTTATCCCCAGCCCATGCTAGCCCTGCTGGTGGTGTGTTATAAAAGTATCTCATGTACGATACTAAAGTTCAGAAAAACTCCAATGGTCTAATATAAGAAAAAACGGCGAAGTGCGAGTCGTACTTGCGCACGCATGGTTCCGTTCCATCGTGTGTATATATTCTGTGCACATTTCAAAAGTCTACCTGTTGCCGGTATTAATATTGAGCAAAGAACAGCAAAAATCACGTTTGTTTTTGGGAGCCGCCCTTAAATATTTATTTTATTCTGTATTTAGTATTGTTGCTATAGCGGCAATAGAAATACATCATCTGTGAAAATTTCAACTGTCTAGCTATCACGGTTCATGAGATACAGCCTGGTGACAGACAGACAGACGGACAGCGGAGTCTTAGTAGGTAATAATAAAGTCCTGTTTTTACCCTTTGGCTACGGAACCCTAAAAAACATACGCAATCTAAATGCAAACTGAATTTGATTACCGTCTAAATAGAAAAGAGATTGCTTGTTAGCATGCCTTCATTTCGAGCGTATAATGAACTCTCATTTTAGATTAACAAAGGGTTCTTGGCTGGCGAAGACGAGTAAATTCCGATATGAAGTTGTGAACAAAAACTCCTCAGCTATATACACCGTGCCCGTTAATAACCCGAAAGATTTAAGCCAACGAAACTAGAGCCTACTTAGAGTATATAAAATTATGTAACTTAAGGTCCAAAAACCCATACTGAAGGAGATATTAATTATTTAAAACAAATCACAAGTTAAAAAATCTCCAGTCTAACACACCCTAAAAGCCACCTAACTACGTAGGTACTACTTTTACACGCAGACGCACAAGTAACTTCATTCATTGTAACGGCATTCGCCGTTCGTCGTATGATTTCGGAGCGATTCGTTAAGTGTCACGCTCGCTCTCTGTTTCTCTACTTGAGTTTCTCAACTAAAGACATGGACAAATGGTTCACAAAGAAGCGGGCAATTAATATGATTAAATTTGTACTGAAATAGTAATTTAATTAAGACACATAATTAGACCCATGTTGATATAATATTATTTACTCAAAATTACGTGATTTAAATCTTTCGGGTTATTAAGGGGCACGGTGTATAACCTTTATCAAAATTATGCACCTGCATACGAAGATTTTAAAGTGCCCCGAAACCAAAAACTGTGTCATTGTCTTTAAATGTGTGTTAACAATAATGCCGACGTACGCACACTGGTTTTGCCAATTGACCAAACTGTTATTGTTACCATTTATTGGGTAATCATATTGCACGAACTATCGTGAGATAAATTAAAAGTAAAAAAACTTTTTACTAAACAAGCTTTCATAAACGTACTAAAAGTAATAAAATAAACATTTTCCATAAATGTTTAATGTCAACTTAAAACGTCTTTACACAATTTATGTCATATAATAGCTTGTCGCGAGATATTCATTTGTGTTGTGACGCTTTCGATTTTGTAATTTGTGACGCGTCAATCAGGTCCATGCTGCCGCACTGATTAAAATATTTTTTATTCTTAAATAAAAGCTTTTAAAAATAACGCACACCACGTCCGGCTAACACTGTTTACAGAGGAACAAAGATTCAATATCATCATCCAGCCGTAAAACGCCCACTACTGAACACAGGCCTCCCCCATGAGGGGTAGTTGCCATACTCACCACGCCTGGCGGGCGGGTTAGCGGGCGCAGTACGGTAATGTTAATACACGGAAAGACGCTGCTGCCTACCTTCCGGAGATTCCCTTAACAGGCTTATACTGCATCCGCGGGCGAGAAAGGAATGGCAACATTTTTCTGCCGGCACTCCACGGCAACGCCGGAATACTCCTTAGAGGGAGTGAAACCTAGTATAAATCCTCCGGGATAGGCGACGAAGTTGAACGTTTAAGATTAATAGATAAGGCGGATTGAGATTAATGGGACGAAAGAGGTAGGTTTATCTCCAAACTTGTTACAGAACAGGGTGCCTCGGAACAGGTTTAGAATTTACATATACAAATATGTTTATTTTCTCTTACTTAATCTTAACAATATCCAGGGTGTGAGGCTCTCTTTTAGTAATCTGGTATAATATGCTATGCATGTGCTAGAATCTCGCTCTACATCACGGCTAATAATATAATTAATTAAGAGGGGCCAATCCAAAAAAAAATCAAAATTTGGAGAAACAAATTTTATACTGAATTTGTTTCTCCAAATTTTGATTTTTTGTTTGGATAGAAACCTAGATATAGTGCACAAGATACCTATTAGATCAAAAGTTTCATAGAAAGATCTATTACGACGCCACACCCACGTACGAGCGGTTGTATGAAAAGTATGTTGGATTGGCCCCTCTTAAGTAAAGAAATTGAATCTTATATTTAAACAATCTATGACATAAAAAAATAATGTAAAGGTATGTAAGGTGTTAAGTGATAATAACAAGCATTGGTACGGGGGTACCAGAAAAGGGGGCAAAGGCCTCAAAATGTTACCAAAGGTCAAAAATGGCATTGCTACGGAAGATGGCGAGCGCAGTTCGGGATGTTGATACACGGAAAGACGCTGCGGCCCATCTTCCGGAGGTATCCCTTAGCAGGCTCTTACTGCATCCACGGGCATGGTGTGAGGGGTAACATTCTACTGCCGGCACCCCACGGCAATAATATTATCACAATATTATACTACATAGATAGATATTTTTTTATCATAAGTATATAGAAAAACATCCAGGACACCCGAACAAATATCTGCATATCATACAGACATTTGTACCGAGGCGGGAATCGAACGCGCAACCACATGCGTCGCAGGCGGACCTTCGTCCGCTTCGCCACAAAGGTCCTCAAAGATGCGAGTTCGACACTCGCTGCGGGGCAAAATGTTTGTATGCTCTGATATTTTTCATGTGCGTCGGATGTTTGTTTTATTGCGGTGGGGCGCCGTCACCGGAATGTGGCCCTTCCTCTCTTGCTGAATGCAGCAAAAATCTTCTAAGGGATACCTTCGGCAGATCGTCTTTCCATGTATCGACAACCCGTATTGCGCTCGCCAACACGCCTGCCAAGCGTGGTGAGTATGACTACAACCCCTCATGGATCTCTATGTCCTACAGTGGACGTCCTAGGGCTGAGATGATGATGATGATGATGTTTGTTTTACGCCCTACGTCCGTCGTCACCTTGCCAATCCAGCATCTGCCAGTGGCCATCCATTAGCAAATCATCCATCACCCCATCTTTTATGCTACTGGGCGTCCCACAATACGCTTCAATACCACAACAAGTAGGTACAATACAAACAAGATACAAATGAGATAGTAAAAACAAAAATCTACCGTTTTAAATGAGACGGAACAAAGAGGAAACTAATGAAAAATACGACTAAAAAATACGAATCCTTAAATATTTGAATTCACGCCTCTCTGTCGCAAGCTGCAGCGCCCTCCCTGATTAAATGTATCAAAACAAACACAAAATCTACATCTTGGAATGTATGAAGTATTTTTTTATACTTACATAATAGAGTATTACGAATTTGTAAAATTATAGAAAGTAAACAAGTGTTGGATTAAATACTACACAAACAATTCAGAAAAAGTTTTAATCGAAAAACATCTACTATTTGTAGAAGAACCTATTATCAATAATACTTCTTATTATGAAAATAATATGAGACATAATTTTTTTTTCTACCATTTAACACTATGCATTTTTATTCATTTATTATTATTTTATTAGACTTAATTATTATTTTCTATCTTTTTGTTTAGCTTAGTTAGTTTGTAAGGATTTTGTTTGTTTTTTTTCTTTTGTAAAATATGTTTGTGTTTTTTGGTATGAATTAAATAAATTTTTAATGTAATCTTTGATCTATAATAATTCTTAACAAGAAGTATAATACGTCTTAAAATTTTTCGAACATACATAGCTAAATGATATGGTATATAATATATACTTTATCATTTAGCTATGTGATATAGTATATAATATATACTTTATCATTTAGCTATGTCATCATTTCAGCCATAAAACGTCCACTGATGAACACAGGCCTCCCTCATGGATCTCCATGAGGGGTAGTTTGCCATACTCACCACGCTTGGCAGGCGGGTTGGTGAGCGCAGTATGGGATATTGATACACGGATAGACGCTGCTGCCCATCTTCCGGAGGTATCCCTTAGCAGGCTCTTACTGCATCCATGGGCATGAGAGGAGGGGTATCATTCTACTGCCGGCACCCCACGGCGGCTATGTATGTTCGAACATTTAAATAGCTAGTTTAAAATAGCAACAATACAAGAGCGCCACCAAATGTTACTCATAACACGGAAAGGTTCTCTTAAAGGTGTACTTTTCCAAGCATTTGTCTTTGAGCGAAGTTTCCTATTAAATTTTAAGAGTTGGACTGTACTGTTCCACAAAGGCAGGCACAAATAAAGGTACTTAGCACGAGTATTCTTACAGATGTAGGTAGGGGCCAGTAGTAGGCACAGAGTGTAGTGATGTAGATATACTTTAGCCAAGTTCAATGTGAAGAAAAGGTAAAAATGCCTACTTAATCATTACTTTTTTCTTGTTGTTTTTATACCGAACTTTTATGAATTGTAGATTGTTGACCACTTGCATCAATGTTAATAGTAATCAACTCTGTCAAAAAAACAAGGCTTGGTAAGCAAGCTAATTTCCCTTTGAGACCGTAGTACTACCACGTAGTTCAACTGGTAGTACAAATGATACACCGTATGGTCACTCGTACTACCAGTAGTACTAGTGACCATAACAGAGGACTGGTAGTACAAATGTACTGTAATGTGTTGCGTTTTTAAGTGTTGAAGTTTCTTTACCTTCTACTTTGTTCCCTTCGAATTGAGTACAAGACAGAGAAAAACTTATAACAGCGTAAAACAAATACCTATAACTCAAAAATAATCTGGCTTAATGCATGTGTGTGTGCAGTACCTATGTCAAAAAGGTCACAGCTCATCACATACGTATCTTAGGAAAGGTATTAATTTTCACATTAATAAACAGTTTTTAGTTTTTCTTTAAACTGTATATTTATTGAGTTATTTACAAAAAATTTGAAAAAAAACGACCCCCCCTTATCTCCGGAGTTTGCAGAGATAAACCCGTGAAACATTTAACCTTTTTGAATTAACCCCTGAATTTTGTATTGCTAATAGGAGTGTATGTAAAGATTACAGGAAAATTGGTATAGTTTTTTAAATCATCGAAAGTATAAAAAATCTACTTAAGTTCCGCTATCAGACAAGAGATGGCGCTGTCAAGGTTCTCCAACAAATATAAACCGCCTTTATCATTGTATATTATATTGTATGATGGCACAGAACCCTCGGTGCGGAAGTTCTACTCGTTCTTGCCCGGTTTTATTTAATATTCGCAACTAAAAGTAGCTTATGTCCGTCTCCAAGATCTAATCTATTGTTATACCAAAATTCATCAAAATCGGTTTAGCCTTTTTTGCGTAAAAGCGGAACATGTGAAAGTGTGGATGTATGTATATACATTATATATACTAGTAAGGAATATTTTTACAGAATAACTACCCAGTTGGTTGCCGCGAGGGTCTGCTGGACGAGCTGATGATGAAACTGCATATTGCCGTCGCTGCTGGTGAGATTTATTAGTTCCTAGTCTCCGCGTGTGACCTAGATACGCCACATGACCAAAGAATTTGATAATGCTCACGTATACCTAGACCTTTCATCAGGTTAAACGATCCTGTATAAACACAAGTTACCCATGAGGGGGTCAGTTTAAATTGGTTTACACGCTACGAAAGACGCTGCTATATAAACAAATATGTAGCAGCATCTTTCATAGTTTGACCAGTTTCTGTAATCTGTGGTTTGACCTAATAACCGTAGGATGCCGGCAGTAGAATACAGTAGAATAGGTCCTTTACTGCCCGTGGATGGAGTAAGAATCTGCCAAGGGATATCTCTGGTAGATGGGCAGCAGCGTCTTTCCGTGAAACAATATTTCGTACTGCGCTCGCTAGCCCGCCTGGCAAGCGTGGTGAGCATAGCAACAACCCCTCATTATCAGAGTACTATCTGATCAATGAGGGAGGCCTTTGTCCAGCTGTGGACGAGAAGAGAAAGCCCAGCAGTAGACCTACGGCTGAGATGATGATGATGATGATAGGTAATGTTTGTTAGTTTGTAGGAACATTACAAGTAACATTTTGTCATTATTTAGATTGAACGGAATGGTGCCGCCGTGGGGTGCCGGCAGTAGAATGATACCCCTCCTCTCATGCCCATGGATGCAGTTAGAGCCTGCTTAGGGATACCTCCGGAAGATGGGCAGCAGCGTCTATCCGTGTATCAACATCCCATACTGCGCTCACCAACCCGCCTGCCAAGCGTGGTGAGAATGGCTACTACCCCTCATGGAGATCCATTAGAGAGGCCTGTGTTCATCAGTGGACGTTTTATGGCTGAAATGATGATGATGATGATTGGAATGGTAAATACGGGCAACTTTGTACCGGTTCTAGCAGTCGCCGCGGGCAGACATCTACATTATATGTATATAAAATTCAAAGTCCTGAGTCACTGACTGACTGACTGACTGACTGATATATCAACGCACAGCCTGAACCACTGGACCTATAAAGACTTGAAACTTGGCACACATATATGTATGTATAAGTATCCTAGAGGTGCACTAAGAAGGGATTTTTCGAAATGTCCACGGGATAGGGAATAAATGGGATTTATATTTTCGAATCAAAGTGGCTCTGCGTGAAAAAGGGGGTTTTACGTTTTATGACTTCCACGCGGACAAAGTCGCGGGCAAAAGCTAGTTGATTATAAGATGACGTGGGAAACTTGACCTTTACCCGTTTATCTTTCAAATCTCACTCACCTCTCGCCCCTGAACATTTAAATGGATTTCCACAAATAAACACTAATAATACAGACTAATCTTCGGGCTTTTATATCTGATGACTTGTCGTTTAGGTGTCTCGTTGTTTCTTCTGACGCCTTTAAGTTCTGTGTCACTCAGGATAAAGTATTTTGGGAGGAGTATTGCCGATGTTTCATCACCTACTTATTTGTTTCAGGTAATCATCGCAAAAAAATATTCCTACTTTAAGGATCAGGGGTTTATTTATTAATGAAAGAAAGAAAGAAATTATTAAAAGAAAAAATTGTCTGCATTTTACGGGCTAGCTTTAGGGGAAAAAGTGTTTTGAAGCAAACGAATGTGTGAATTTATGTGCTCTATCCCATTTAATGAAATTAGCAAAATAATAGCTTTATTCAAATCAGGTTGTAAATCGGACCCCACTTACTTTAAACCGATATCAATACAGCCGACATTAAGTAAGATTTCTGAAAGGCTTATTCTAAATCTTCTAGACAACAAACTGAAAGCAGTTTGGTACTTTGACTTTTTCCGTAGCAGCTTTAGGAATCAAATTCGGATATATATATGTGAGATGTGCGGTGGAGTGAGTTTGTGAATAAGCCGATAAATGTCGCTTTCATTCGGCCGACCATGGTGTATAGCCGTTTTCCCGAAAAAAGCCTAAACCTGGGCCGCCAGCGATGCGTTCACCTGCACTGTGGCTAGAATGAAAAAAAGCTAACTGAATTTATCAAACATTTTAATAAAAACCGTCTCTCACAAGGACTTCTTAAGTATTACAACTAAAGCTTAATTCTACGCGACTATGGCTGTTAAAATGCAATTAAAGGTAACGCGATAAATGGCCACCTAACAAAAACAACGAACGCAGGCGCGAACTAGACGAGAGACGAAATAATCTCAAAAACATACCGCTTGCAAATATTTTGTGAACTAGCGCACGAAAATTTAAAGCCAAATTGACAACATAGGTCATCTTCGAGTTTATCCGCGATCATAAGCAGAGAAAAGGTCGCGGTAGCCGAAATCTGTTAGGAACACCATTAATCAATTTTAATGTTTTCTTTTTCAATGAAAATCATTATATCCTAAAAGTTGTCAAGCTAAAGTTTTTCCTTGGGGTCATCACCCTCTTTTGGGTTAGTGCATATTATAGATGTAGATGTAAAGGCTATCCTTTTTACAGGTATAGTAACGCAACCGTTCAAGGGTTCCTGGCAGCTTACGAGTGCCTTGATGCAGCTGAGGAAACTGACCAAGAACCACGTGACGTTATTTTGGAAACTGTACGCTGACACCATGAAGCCAGTCGATATAAATCCTGAAGCTGTAAGTATGACTTCGGGCTTTGCATCGTACTATGTCTGGAGCCTCTCCAAATTGAATCCACAACAAGGTTATTCACCTGAGGATCAAAGTCTTGAACATGGCACATCGAATCAGCAAGCTCAGAACCAATAATCGATGGGGAAAACGATTTGTTGAATGGAGACCGCAACTCGACAAGTGTAGTGTGGGACGCCCAATACCCATCAGCTAGATGGAGTGATGATTTGCTAAGGTCACTGGCAGACGCTCGGTGCGGTATAAAGTTGTAGAAAAGGTCAAATAGCGCTGATTAAGGACTCCAATGCCTGGCAGTAGACTGATTCTCTGAAAGTTATAGGAGACATTTGGTTTTTAGCTTATTATTACCATAATTTATCATTAATCATTACTATTGATGAAATGAGGACTGTACCGTGTGCATTTCTTTAAAATAATAAAAAACACGCTAGTTATTAAGATTCCCTGTCTACAGAGAAAGCCATTAGAGATTGTCAGAGATAAATTCCGCAGGCCAGAAGTGGAAAACTCAAAACTCATTATTGGGCATGACTATGTGTGGACTTATTCTTCTTCTTCTTATTCTCGAGCCCCAAGGCTTAAGGAATAAGTCCAAATTTGTAGACATGAGTACAAATTCGGGCTTATTGCTTATTCCTTAAGCAAAGGATTCTGAGCGCAAATGATGCGATTATCTGAGCCGACTAAGACGCAGTTTTCTGGTTTGGTTCTAACTTATGGTGAGATAATGATTAATTTATTATTGCATAATTACCATTTTGTTATTTTTAATGGCAGGTATTTTTCAATAGCGAATAAGAGAATAGAGTGTTACCAAATGTAGAGAGTACGTATAGTAAAGTAGACAGGGAATCTAGTTAACTGCTTTGACTATGCACCATACTATACTTTAATTAATTCAACTGTGAATGTTGTATTCAAAAAGGCATTGTTTATTTTCACTGAGGTATATTTTTTCTTTCAGCTGTTTCGAGATGACACTACAATTTAGAAGCATTATCGAGACACTTCAAATTCGGAGATCTTTTCATAACTTGCGAAACTAAAGCAACAAAACATAAAGCTGCCAAGAAGGGCAAGGACACATATGGTTTCATGCGTTTTTTCCCTCATGATTTTTATAATTATGTCTAACTCTGTGATCGCGTCACGGATAATGGTAAATGGTAGAAACCTGATGGACGGACCTGACAGTGTCCGCTTTTTGTTTGCTTTATTTACTTTTGGTATCGCTTCTAATTACTGTAGTCTAAGTGGGTCCCCTTTGCAGGGTACGGTTGGGAAATTATGTAAATAAAATAAAACACGACTAAACAAATCCGTGTACGAATTAATTAGCGAAACACCTAATTATTTTGACAGCTCTATTTAAGTATGCAACGGCAAAGTTAAGGTACGCTACAGTTGGCACTGGCGGTTATTTGGCTAACTCGACGTAACTTGATGCTTGTTAGTTATGAGTTGTTTACAAGTTTAACACTTATCGCGTAATGTGTCTGCGTAATTTATTAAACTTGTGTAAGGAGCTGCTGAGATATGAAACTTGCGTTTTGTCTTGGTTTAACTTGACGAGCTTTTCCATTGTTATAGTAATTTTGTCCGTCCTGCCTTTGGATGCAGTAAAAATCTGCCAAGGAATACCTCCGCAAAATAGGCAACAGTGTTTTTCCGTGTATCAACATCCTGCACTTCGCTCGCCAACCCGCCTGCCAAGCTTGGTGAGTATGACAACAACCCCTTATAATCAGTTCTTAAAGTTCCACGAGGGAGACCTTTGTCTAGCAGTGAACGTTCTACGACTGAGATGATGTTGATGATACATTATAGACCTCACTAAGTTTTTTTCCAGCATCTATCTTGCGCCATTCTCGTCCAAATAAGCCAAAATCCAAAAAATATAGATATAAATATAGTTATAAATTTATGATTAATAACGCCACAATTTTACAGTAAATTTTAGTACATATTCTGCAAACCTACAACACATGCTCTAGAGAGACTAGTTGATTGGTTATATTGAGTCGTTCTAACTGCATTATCTGCAAATTGGCAGTCGGTGTAAACTGTTAAAAATTCAGCCCGTCTGTCTGTATTCTAATCGAGGGAGGATTGAAATCAAAAATATAAATTGTTTACTTTTTCAACAAAAAAAAACCGACTCCATAAATTCCTTGACTTGTTGCTGAAAATATCCAAACCGGTATTATGTACGCTATAATTTGAACTAATTTTAAAAAGAAGCAAACATCATAAAGTTATCATTAACTATATTGGATTATCTGATTGTCTCCCCGCGACCACGACCAGGTGCAATCCAGTCGAAACGTCGGGATTAAAATAAAGATAAATAAATAACCGATAGTCCAATATAGTAATAATGTGTTGTAATCGCGAAAGTTTAAAAAGCCTATTATAAAGTAAAACAAAAACCCAATCGCAAGTTTACAACGGGTTATTTTATTCGTTTATTTACAGGTACCTAGCAAAGATTAATAAAAGAAGAGGACTTGATAATTTGGATATTTTTAAAAGTCGGTTAAAAATCACATTACGATGTCGATTGTAGAAAACAATGCTATTGAACTTGTATTTGAAACCAGAACGAACATAAATATAAATCTTGAAACCAGTAAAACTTTTGCCTATTAACAAAATATCACGTACATTTCTTTCGGGAAATATTTGTGCAATAACGGAGGAGAGTTTAAGATTTCTACCAAGTTTGTCCAGCCACCAACTTGGACCACTAGTTTTCGACAAAATGTCAGCTTTGGCCATTTTGTTCATAAAATCATAGTATTGTATTTTGTAAAAAAAATGTAAGCATTTCAGAAGACCTAGGCGTGCTTGATTGTATTTTATGCAAGTTTTATGTCCGCGGGGTGCCGGCGGTAGAATGTTTTTTACTCGCTCTCATTTCGTTTTCATAACACTTTGAAAGAGACGCAAGAGTGACAATTATAAATGCGTATTTGCAGTTCGTCCAGATTTTAGGCGTATTGTACCAAACGCTTACTGGACTAACTGCATGTAGGACGAACGGCTAACAAATCTTTTATTTCATACATTCCGTTGTGCCTGTTCTGGACGTCAGTCAACAAGCGATTCCGGAGAAGTTAAACTCTGCACCCGATAGCAAAAAAGGGGTATCTCACATTTTTTGGAGAATTGAGTTAAATATATTGCCGGAACCAGGGGGAATAAGCGCACTGCAATCTAACAATTTTTTTTTACTTGCAAAACTACTTGTTTTTATGGTCCTTTCAGGTTAGTTAGCATATTATAAAACACTGTATAGCCTTACTCGATAAAATTTATCGAAGTGAAAAAATATTTGAGTAGTTAATTTAAACCTGAGATTAGCGCGTTCAACGGAACTAACAAAATCTTCATCTTTTCAATATAGACTCTTCTAAATTTACCCCGTTTATAATCACGTAAGCCTCATAAACTTTGAAGCATCAACCGTTTATTATAAGACAATTTCTAAACATAATTTCAGATAAACATTCGACGTGGGGTGCCGGCAATAGAATGTTACCCCTCCTCTCATGCTCGTGGATGCAGAAGAGCCTGTTATGAGATACCTCCGGAAAATGGGCAGCAGCGTCTTTTCGTGTATCAACATCTCATACTGCGCTCGCCAACCCGCCTGCCAAGCGTGGTGAGTATGGCAACTACCCCTCATGGAGATCTGCAGATGTTGGGCCACCTCAATATGTTTTTGTAAACTTATCTCACAGTTTGCAGAGAGTGTAGAGACCCTTTGCTCAATTTCAGTATGACATTTTTTTAATTCCATTACTTCTTTTTTAATTTCACCCATATCAGACAATAAGGTTGAAAATTGTATGTCTTGCTTTTCTTGAAATCCAGTGAATAGATTAGTAAATATGCTCGGTGATATCGTGCTTGAACGTTGTAAGTTTGAAAGTTAGCACTGCATCCAGATCTGTTTCGGGACTGCTTCTTCTCTTGAAACGGCGGGTGCCTTTACCTGAGTCTGATTCCTGATCTGTTTCGGACCGACTAAGAGTAGACTGACCCTTATCGTCTTTGTTAGCTTTGGAAGGCGTGCGCTGCATATTTGAGCTAGATATGATATAGTAGTTTTATACTATGTATGATTTTTTCACTTGATAATATTTTTAATGATAGCAACCGATTATGTTTGCTAGATATAACTTGAAGACACTAGTACCTCGTCACGAAATGGTTGGTAAATTTCGCGACAGCCGCCAGCTTCTCCCTGGTGTAGTGGCTGCAACAGGGGATCGTCCGTCATGCAGAGGGTGCCGATTTCAAGTCTCCGTAGCTCTTGGGCTCGACTTAGTGCAACTTTGTAGTTGTAGAAAATTAAATTCTAACTCACGGTAGGACCGTTGAGTGCGAAGACTGGAGACTCCAGAAGAGAGCGGGCGCAGCACCAGTTTCACAGCGCGTCTCGGGGCACAGCTCTAAATATTTTTATAACCCGTACGAAAGCCGTAAGGCAAGAGTTAAATCTAAACTACAACGGCATATTTCTGAGGATTTTACGAATAAGTAGACAAAAAAAAACTATGTATCCTTAGCTTAAGTTTATCATGTTCTTGTAAGTAACTCTATATCGTAACATGAGAAATAAATATCTTTGAACTAAAGTTTTATCAAGAGGCAAACGATACGAAAATATTTTATTTAGTTTTAAAATTACAGGATTTTATTGCGTACATTTTTTATTATTTTCCCGATGTTTCGAGCGTTATTGGTCGCGGGAGGACTGATGTGCTGGAAGCTACGATAGTATATTTTTTGTTCCAAAACACAAATCAAACGGCTTTTTTGAAACTTAGCAGCCAGAGAAATGATTAGGCTATTGAATAACTGATATGTGTAACTTACACGTGCTCATCCTTAGCGCTGGGCACGAAACACTTGCACTCCCTCTTCTGGAACGAAGTCTCAATCCAACTGCGGGTTGTTTTCTGGAACAAACAAACAAAAATAAACTTAGGCAATTTTCGTGTTATTTTACATAAACGATCATTTAGATATGAAAAAAAAATATTCCTGAGATTTCTGCTAGATGGCGCTTACAGTGCTTTAACCGATCCGACGACGAGTAATTCTGTGGCCAAACGTTAAGTAAAATTTAAATTTAATTTAAAGTTCCCGCGTTGAGGTTCGTTCGAACGTGCGGGTTCTAATCCCCTCGAGTCGATCAAAAATTCTGATTATATTTTTAATTTATATAAAAACTTTTGTCCGCTACCGAACTGAACGAGAAGTGTTCGATAAAAACACCGATAGTATCAGCAATATTGCTGTAGGGTGCTGCCAGTAGAATATCACCCACAAAAAGCTAATATTTCACGAATACTGAATTTCCTAAATATTCCCCTCACACTATAATCTCAAATTAGGGCCTGTAAAAGGCAGTTGCTGAAGACAAGGAATTAACAAAGCTTTGCCAAAGTCAGTTTTGTTAAAATAAGCGATTCCTTTCGCTTGACAAATCGAGGTTTAATGTTTCATATTATGGTTCCTCACAGCTGTAACACATCCGCTGCTGGACATAGGCCTCCCTCATGGAATAAGAGATCCAAGTACTGATCATGAGAGGTTCTGTCATACTCACCACGCTTGGCAGGCGGGTTGGCGAGCGCAGTACTGGATGTTTCCTATAACCGGTAAACATAGCATCTGTTTAACATGTTTCGCGTGTATGTTTCTACGTACGTAACTACTGTATTGTTCGCGGTAAGAATGAATAATAATAGTCCTATAACTTAATACCTTACCATTTTCATAGATAATTTTGTTGTTATTTAGAAATTATTTTAAAACAAACCTGGGTAAAATAAACTCAAATCGAATCTAGCGCTTATAAGTCGTATAAAACCCCACGTTTAATTGTGGCGATTCTGTCGTTGCACTAACTAGCTAAAGCTAATAAAATTGACGTAAGACGGACTAAGATGACCTATAGCTATTCGGTTAGTGCCGTTCTTAAATTAAAAAGGAACATTTGTACCCAATTTTACACTGACAGGTCTAAATTTAGAAACGCCAAATCTCTAATTATACTTAGTTTCAGGAAGTCTTAAACAAAATCGACCCTAATCAAGAGAGTAAAGACTTCCTCCATATGCTTTCACTTCTCTGGCACCATTATCTACTGGCGACTAAAATTAGCAAAATTGTTACTTATTTAACAACTAATCTATCACAAAACAAAAACAGTTTAAAAAACCCGGCTTGTGTAAGATACGGTTTCCAATCAATAATATAAAACTCTTCCGTTATTAACTTAGTGACTGACAGACAACGCACAGCCTAAACCACTGGACCTAGAAACTTGAAATTTGGCACACATATACCTTGAGTACCCTAGAGGTGCATTAAGGAGGGATTTTTTGAAATTCCCACGGGAACGGGAACTACGCCTGTGAAACTACGGGGTGCGGCTAGTTTAATATTATATAAATCCACGGAATTGTCCGTCCATAACCAAAGCGGTCTGAAACAAATGACAAAAACATTGTCCCAACTGGCGATTTGCCAACTAACTAGGTCAAACTGGGATTTTCGTTGAATAAACTAACATACATAAACGGTTAAATCTTTAACTTTAGTGGGAATACAATCTGTAAACCTCGCCTCAGCAGGTCCAGAAGTTATATGATTCCCGCCGAAAGAAAAAAAAAATTGGACACTTCACACAGCACCATCTAGCCCCAATGTAAGTACAACTTGTGTTGTGGGTACCAGTAAAGGTACATAGAAAAATACCCAGAAGCAAGATATATGTATATTTGGAGAAAAGCAAACATTTGTCTCTCGGCAGACACCGAACCAGCGACCTATTGCATGTCAGCTGGCTTTTAAACTAACTGAGCCACGGAGGTCGTGAAAAAACTAATGATGCCGGACATTTCACGAAGCACCCCCTAAAGCTGTCTTCCAAATTTGCTATGCATCCCAATGACATGGGAAAGTCAACCTCAATTATCGGTTAATTATTATTTATTAACTCATTTATTTCAAATTACAAATTCTTATCACACATTTCAAATAAGACACAGGAACACACAATCATAGAATAGGTTAAGTGCCGTTAAGAGCCGATGTCATATAGACGAAAGCATATGAATTTTACCTTGCCAATTAATTGTCTGAATGTTTTATCATCTCAGTCGAAGTACGTCCACTGTTAGTCATAGGCCTCCCTCATGGATCTCTAAGTGGTGATCAGATCATCAGAGACGCTCCTACACATCTTCCGGAGGTACCCCTTGGCGAATTCTTACTGCATTCACATGCAAGAAAGGAGAGGCAACATATTAATTAGTTTTAAAATAAAGGTAAGGCACTTGATACGTGGTCCCCCGTGGTACAAAAGCCATGGTACCACGGTTAAAACAGGGATAAAATCCTCTTTTAAGACTAATTAATATAGAACTTTATAAAGGCATGTTTAGCATGTCAGAAACAAGCAATGGACTGAAATCAGACTTTTGGATGATGATCTGAAACACAATTAGGTTTTTTCACAAAGAACCTAAATTAGAAATACAGCACGTCGTCCCTAAAATCTGGCGTCTAAACTCGTAAAAAGAATGGAATATTACATTTTCAGCAGACCCCGATATTACTGCCAAGCCACAGAATATGCTGAGTGAGTATAGCTGACGACAGCTGATGTTGCACATTCCAGTGTATTCGTGTCCAACAAACAATAACAAAATAATGGACTGTCTTAGAAGAGATTATCAAAGTTACTTTCACCGGGGCCGGAAATTGACATACAAGTGCCAAATTAAGACAAAAATTGTAGCAATACATAGAAGTGAAAGAGTGAGGAATCTCCTTCGCTTCTTTTCCTCACTTGGAAAAAAGTTTTCCGAAGCTAACGAATTCAACATGTGCTTCATAAATGTGTTTTGTTTTTCTTTCGTAAGCTCAATAATCTATGTAGCTATTTTCTCTATTAAATAAACACCTATTGACTTTGACTAAATATACCAAGATATGGAGAAGGATCTTTTTTGCTAACCTATGCTGTCCTACTGTCGGACAAGTCTCCCTCAAGTCCTTCTAGGAATCTTCCTCGCTTGCCAAGTCCCACCAATAACCAGGTGTTCAACTAATAACGTCGTCCGCCATATTTATACCGATATTAGTTGGCTACATAGGCCTGCACACATCATCTAATTCAGAAAAAGTGGATTTTCATTTTGATAAGAAATAAACAATATGCAATAATCATCATCTCAGTCGTAGGACGACCACTGCTGGTCAATGGCATCCCTCATGACCAAGTACTCATCATGAGGGGTAGTTGCCTACTCACCACGCTTGGCAGGTGTGATAGCGAGCGCTGTACCTGATGCTGATACACGGAAAGACACTGCTGCCCATCTTCCGGAGGTATCCCTTGGCAGACTCTTGTTACATCCACGGGCCAGAGAGGAGGGGCAACATTCTGTTGCCGGCACCCTACGGCAATAACTGACATGTGCGATAATAACTGCTACTAACTGTTTCATTGCAATCTCCAAGAGTAACAGAGTTTCGACGACTATGTAAGGTACAGAATATTTAAATTAATAGTGCAACTGCTGTTTTGCTAGTCTGTTGGGTTCTTGATGGAGTTTATGTTGGAGCAGGCGAAGGCTTAGCTTTCAATGAAAACTTATTTCATACATAAATATTTTTTTAACACAGCACTTAAAAAACTGAAAAAGAAAATAAGGATAAGCTAAAATTTAACGTCTCATTTAATATTAATGTTTTCAAGTTAACACCCTGTTAATAGAATGCTGGCAGTGGAATTTCCTCTCCTCTTTCGCAGTAAGAATCTACCATATTATACCTCCGGAAGATGGGCAGCAGCGTCTTTTGGTGTACTAACATCCCGTACAGCGCTCGTCAACAATCCCCTCATGACATGCGCTCAGATATTTATGAGGGCGGCCTATTTCAAGGGGACTTCCTCCATATTCGGCAACGACACTACCAGCCGCCCTACCAGTAGTGTCGTTGCTAAATGAACGACTCTACCGCGCCTATTTTGGATCAAATGTACAGTCAACAACGACACTACAAGCCGTTAAAGTTTAGTAATAGTTAAGTAAAGTAAGTAGTTATACCTTACGCATAGAGATCTCATTATGTATTTCGTTAGTACTGAAGAGACCAAAGAGATTAACTCAAAGTTCTAACTTATTTCCTCCGGCTCAGATGGTGATCTCTAAGCATGTTTGTAGATTTATTACTAGTATCTAGAGGTGTTCCGTGGGGTGCCGGCTGTAGAATGTTACCCCTCCTCTCATGCCCGTGGATGCAGTGAAGAGCCTGCTACGGGATACCTTAACACAAGCCTGTCTTTTCTCTACCAAAAAGAGTCCGTTTCTCCAGGTTCCTGAGTTCTGAGATGTACTGGTGTTTCCGGTCTAGTATAACTGTATCTATAAAAGATCAGCTGCAACTTCTTGGTGCCACCTTAACACCGACACTCGACTTTGGCACCTTCATCAGCGTTCTTCAGCGTCTTTCCGTGTATCAACATCCCGTACTGCGCTCGCCAACTCACCTACAAGCGTGGTGAGTATGGCAACTCCATGAGGGGTTCATGGAGACCCATGAGGGCTTGTGTTCAGTAGTGGACGCTTTACGGCTCGTATGATGATCTAGAGGTGGAAATATTCTTATTGTTGTTATTTGAGATTAAAATCCAGAACTCATAAGTTTCTAAGCAAGACGATTCTTAATTATTATTTCCTTAATTTCCTATAAATCTGAGAGATTAAAACTCTCCCTCTGTCCAAATATTTGAGATCATGATTTTGGATACTATTTCTAAAGTAAACTTTAAAGGGAGATCCTCTTCCGTTGCTTACGTACTCGTATAACTTATGTATAAGCACTTGGAAGGCAAACATACATAATTTACGCTTGCTTATACATAACAAACTGAGCTGGAAAAATGAAGAAAGATTTTCAGAAATCGTTGGTGCACCTGCCAAAATCGCTATGTGCAAAAATAAACTACAAAAATATAATGCGTTGACTGAAAAATCTCAGATTCTATTTCAAATAGGTATACAAAAATCTCTAGAATATGAAAACATAATCTTTTGTTTGATGAGAGCAGCTATATGTCCTCCATAAAGTGTATATTTTTGTCAATATAATAAACTACTAGTATCTTTAACGGTACGTAAGATTCCACTGCTCCTCAAACTCCTACTCTTCACGTTGGCAAGATGATATTAAATTAGATACGTGGTGAAAGCCGTATTATATTTAATAACAAAAAATAAGGTGGGATTTTCAATTTGTTTTAAGGTAAGCGTAGCGGACCGAATTTATCTGCGTAGCACGTCTACGACTGCCGTAGCACTTTGTTACTGAGCGTAGGACGTCTACGATAAATGCCGGGGTCTCTAAATGTTTGTTGTGCCGTGGTGAGTTACTCGATTTCGTGAGCGTGATTGCATTACTGTTTTACCCGGCCATGTTAAAGTCAATAGGAATAGATATGTATGTATTTTGCATTTACGTATGTTCCAACATAGCGGCTAAACGAATTATCCTATTTTGATAAACGCAGTACATAGCACCAAGTCCCAAATCAAGCAGAGCTTGTGTTGTGGGTACACAACGGTTGGAAGTATACTTAAATACGTTTTTTTAAAAACATTTCCCCAGCGGGAATCAAATCCACAATTTTGCGTCTGAGCTAATATAACATTTTAACGACCCTTGCTGAGTTGAGCTACGGAGTTCGTTAAAATGTTAAGTTAAGGTGTTTAAAGGGCTTCAAACATTTTGGAACCCGTCATGCTCGGCATTAAACTTATCGACCGAGTTCCAAATGTCGCTATCTGACGTAGGACGAAAGTCCAAGATGTCGGAACCATGATCATGGAACAAGTAGAGTTTGACAGGACACTTAGGTGGAGCAAAGCCACGACTGAACGGTGGCCGAGGATCGGACAGAGTAGTGTCAGGCGACCGGTGGCGAGGTGGGTTGACGTCATAGTTGATCTCGCTGGGCGTCAGTGGATGCGACTAGACAGGACCGTGGTGGATGACCCAAACTAAGGGAGGCCTATTACCTATACAAAGCAGTGGGTAAAGTTATGCTGTGGATAATGATGATGATGATGATGATGATGACCCGCTGCCATTTTGATATTTGTTTCAAAAGAACGAAAGGTACCTTTTGTTTGCTAATTAAATTCAAATACGTTTAGCTCATTTGTCTTGATTTTTCTTAATTCCTCTTGAGAAAAAGGCAAAATGTGTTTGAATTTACTCTTATTACAATTGATCCGTTCCACGTTGGACTGTATTCCTTAAACTTGTTAAGTGGCACATTCACACAAACTTCGATTCTTTCCCTTACTTTGCAAAAAAAGTTATGTGAGGCGAACGAATTCAGTTATGTGCTTTATCCAATTTTTTTTTGCTTTTCTTTAGTATCAGTAGCCTTTGTGCTTTAATTAATATAGTTTTTTTTTATTTTGAGGTAAATCCTTTCTGACAATGTGTATGAGAATAGGAAAGTCTGGGGTCTACTTTTCTTTTGAGTACTTTTATACTTTTACTTTTTTTCTTTATACTTTTTAGTATTTATGTTTGTCTCATTTGCGTTTATTTGTCTGAATCATGTTGTTTTCCATTGATCTTTTGGCTAAATTGCTTAACCCGCTCTCTGTAACCACGTTTGTAACACTTACCTACCAGACATGCGCTGGTAGAGTTATACTATATTGGAATATCGGGTATATTATCGCGTTATTACCTTTATTTCCATTTTTTTATTTATATAAACAAAATCCACAGTCCTTAATCTACATTATCCTAAATTACATATATATCCTACGACCAATAATGGATTAACATTATAATGTAAATCCATTATTGGTCGTTTTGTTATATATATACATATATATATATAAGAAAAAAATTAAGCAGACAGTAAAGCAAACTTAAATTAACATTATTATTTATTATTACATTCGGGACAAATGTCTGTACGATCTGCAGATATTTGTTCAGGGTGTTCTGGGTGTTTTTCTATATATAATAAAAATATCTATCTATGTAGTATAATGTATTAAGTATATCAGTCATCTAGTACCCATAACACAAGCTCTGCTTAGCTTGGGGCTAGATGATGCTGTGTGATTTGTCCAGCATTATTTATTTATTTATTTATTATTATGATGATATATACAGATCCTACTAAAATTATATACGCGAAAATTTAAATGTACTCATCTATGGCAAGCGTGGCGAGTATAGCAGCAATCCCCTCATGATCTTGGAGATGTATGAGGGAGGCCATGTCCAGCGGTGGACGTCGTAGGACTGCTGTGGACGTGGACAGCAGTCCTACGGCTGTAGTGATATGGATGTTTATTACTTATTCACGCAAAAACTAGACTACAGATTGAGCAAAAATTGCACACGTATGTATGTTGACCAAGATTAACACACAGGCTACATTATATCCGGGTACAACGCATGCAAAGCGGCGGACATAAAATAGTATCTAATGATGATGATGATGATCCTCCTAGCTGATTTCGGCTACGGCGACATGGTTTCTGCTAAATTATATTACGCTGGTGCACTCTAAGATGACTGGCGAAACCAATTTTGGTATCCAATATAGTAAAAACGTGTTGTGATCGCAAAAGTTAAAAATTCTACAGGTAGAGTTGCAGCAAATGACAAGTAAGCTGTAAAAATTATAAGAAGAAGAAGTCTGCTGTAACACAGCCCTTTTCTCATTAAGTTTTTATTAGTTAGTATTTGTTAAGTTTAAATTTGTAATTTTTTTAGGTTAAAATTTGTATGCTTTGTACTGCAGCAGCGAATAAAGGGATGTCTATGTCTGGGGTGCGAGGGGATTACACAAGCCTGTTGAAATTATAATATCAATAGAAATTGATTGCTTATCCACGCCTGAAATATAAACCAAGTCACGTCTCAGAACTCTGAAGATCGCATCCAGCAAGCCTTCCGCCTTTTACCTTTTCACCCCGAACGTATGCTAGCGGAATATGATGACTTTCATCCCTTTACGAGTATAGGAAATGCAGTGAAATCTCTTTTGAAAATGTGTGTGGCTTTTTATAAGTGACGGTTCCTAAGTATGACATAAACTAAGTATTCAATAGGAACAATTTTATTTAAATTTTGTTTAATAAACAAAGACTGACATTATAAGACCATAGGTCCTTTAATTTTGGTGACAATACAAAGCAATACGTTATATTGTCACCAGTGTGTCATGGGTTGGGACTGTTAGATCGCCTACTGTTACTACAGTAGTAATAGTACGTTACTATGACATCTGTTAGATTTGTAACTCATGGTACCAAATTCTAAGCAAATGAAGCCCAAACTACAGTCGCTGTATTATAGTTTAATGCGTATTTTAGTAACAAACCATCCGCTAGAGGCGCTGTACAAGTTTTCATACATTTTTTTAACTACAGTCACTAGCGCGTATATATTGTGAAAACTCATAGTTTACCTACAGAACTGAAGTTTTAAACCAAATTTGAATTCTAATTCAGCTTATAAGATTAAGATATTGACCCGGACATATACGTAGGTACATTTATCTCAGTCGTAGGACGTCCACTGCTGGACATAAGCCGTAGTGATCATAAGGCGGTTATTGCCATACTCACCACGTTATGGCAGGCGGGTTGGCGGGCGCATTCTGGGATGTTGATACACGGAAAGACGCTGCTGACCATCTTCCGGAGATATCCTTTCGCAGATTCTTACTGCATCCACGGGTAAGAGAGGTGGGGCATCATTTTACTGCCCACGGCTCATATACGTACATGCCAAGTTAAATAATAATTTAAAACACATTTTTTCACAAAACATGTCAACAAAATTAACATTCTCTAGTTTGCATAAAAGCTTGAACTATGGGTGAAGGGGTCATGTGAACCTAACTCACAACTGCTCCTGTCATCATGAAAGGGATTCGGGTGGCCTTAGAAATGTGATAAGGAAGGATATGTCGTCACGTGTCGATTTAGGTACCTTAAGTCTTATATGGATACCTGTGAGGGTAATCCGTATAAGCAACTGCCCACTTATTCAGGAATATACAGAGTGGAATTTTGTAATGCCATCTGGAGGGAAAGTACTTAATACTGTAGATAGAACATTTTACAAACTTAACAATTTTACACACACACATGTTTTGTTCCTGCAGCAGTATCATCATCTTTTCATAATTATAAACTGTTTAATGCACGAGGGCGGCAGGGCACTCGAAACGTCGGGAAATAATAAAACAAGGTGATTACGCGATGAAGGCCCGTTAAACAGTTTAAAATTATGCCTATTGATCGCGAAAGTTTACAAAGTACTATCGTCTTAGCCATAAGTAGTCTACTGCTGCACATACAGGCCTTCCTCATGGATCTGCAAGTACTGAACATGAGAGGTTTTTCCCATGCTCAGTTAAAACTATCTAGATCCAGACCGGATCTGCAGACTAAATCTAGTGAGAGTTTTTACGCTCCGTAGATCTTGTTTTGAAATATATCAGTAATTATTATTTATTTAATCGTATGACATGTTTAAAAAGGCGTAGGTAACAAAATATTAAAATTTTAAAAATTAAATATCTTCTAAAACTAAAAAATAATAACTACATTATTACTTAATCTAATTCATACGTCAATGTTTAGGTTCCCCAGCCAAGATACTGCTTCAGGAGGTAGATCTAGTAGGTCAGACTAGGGTCCTGGGTACGAGTGGATAGGGCAGCGTGAGATGATGTGCTCCAGTCAACAGATCACATAGTCATGGCAATACAACTTGCGTTTTATTTAATTTTATCGTGTACTTCGTTTGCCAACCGACCTGTCTAGCGTGGTGAGTATGGCAAAATAATGAAATTAAATGAAGCGCAAGTTGTGTAAATATAACTTGCGATTTATTTAATTTCATCCTGTGAGAGTGATCCATAATTTCAACATACCTTATCCATATTTTGTCAAGGTTTAAAATTGCATTGACTGCATCTACAGCGATTAGGTGCCGTTTTCTAAGCCTTCTTTTCACGAATATATTGTCGGGACACGCTGGACGTCCCACATCAATACCTTTACCTTCTAGCTTATCTTAAAAGGAATTTGACAGGTGACCGTAAACTCTTACAGATTATAAGCGACTAGCTGACTCGGCGAACTTCGCATCGCACCTACTACAACCACTAATTACAACTATCCTACAACTACTACTATACGCAACAAAAAATAGTCTATGTCCGTCTCCGTGGTCTAATCTACTTTTAAACTAAAATTCATCCAAATGGATTCAGCGGTTTTGAAGTGGAAAGGGAACATACAAACATACAGGATCTTGCTTTGTTACTATATGTTTTATATGGCGTTTTTGTTATTTCAAACTATAGAAAAATAATGCATAGATTGGATTTTGATTGTTCAAAACTACAAGCTCAGCTTATTACTAATACTTATTCAAATAACCATTTGAATTGACAGTGACTACTATTAACAGTCAAAACCATTAAGAAAATAGTAATAATTTAAAATAGCAGAAAACATATATAAATATATTTTTTTATACAACTGAATGACCAGACAAGCCGAAGGCGCCCACGTGATGTAAAGCGGTGACCTCTACCTATTGCAACTGCAATACCGTGGTGATCACGTTCACTAAGCACGTGACCAACGCTGCATTGCATTGCACCCGTCACCCTGAGACATAAAGTTGTAAGGTCTCATGCGCCCGTCATTTTACCGCATGGTGATTACGTATCTCGCGACAGGTTTTGCTTGCAACAGGCAATTGGCAGCAATATTGCTGTCAAAATGTCAATTATATGCTGTTCTCTAATACAAGATTGACATTTGACAGCAATATTGCTGTCAATTGCCTGTTGCAAAACCTGTCGCGAGATACTTAATCACCCTGAATCCGGCCCCCTTACAAAACGCAATCATCTTTGGATTTAATTTATATATTTCATATGTCAAAAAAATATGTACAGTTGTAACTAGATGATTAAGTTATATTGCCCCCACACAAATCTGCACTGAGTGGGAAAAAATTCTCTATCATGATGTAAAAGAAAATCCTAGAGACATAAGAGAAATGCCTACTAGTAAAGTTGAGAAATAATACTAATAACGTAATACCTAAGATATTTTATGTGCACAGTTTATACTGCATATATTATTACATTTCAATTAAAACAACCTGGCTAAGACAATCCTGCCAGAGAGGATTACCTAATGAGCTTAAAAATCAACATGAGAACGTAAAGAAATATCATTTTAATTAGAACCGGCCATGCGATACATTAGAAAATGAGCGTGACGTCATAAGGGAGACAGGGGAAGTGGCGGAAATGAGGAAACGGATATGGAAGCCACTAGGAATGAACGTTGAGCACCTTAACTTTGTTGCGCTGGAGATTAATGTGAGGCTAGATGCGACATTTCACAAAGGAAATCGTATATTTTCTATAATGTTTCAGTATGTGTTTCTAATGCCAAAGCCGTAAAGAAATGGACTTGCAAATTCTTAAGAGCATTTAAATATGTATCAAAGATACTACAAAGATACGAGTATTTAACAAAAGCGGACAACATTGGTACAATAGTAAGATTTGTATACATTAAACAAAGATAAATTTATATAGACGTGTGTGCCTGGACGAGCGCTGTTCCTCGCAAAAGTATACGAGGTCGAACTTTGTACATATTTAAAAAGCAATACAAATGTATTAAGAGAGAGAAATGAATGAGTGTATTTTTACCCATCCGTCAATAAATTAAAAATTTGATGTTAGATCCGGCGATTCTGTAATTTTACTCATTGCCTTTAGACTTTGTGCGTTGTCGTTTGTTGTGGTTTAATCCCTTAAAGGGGCCTTAAGAACCCGCGTTATTTACTTCACAGTAATTTAACGATGGTCCGATTATAGCTACTTACCCTTGTAACGATTTATTGGCATTTGAACTACTTTGTTAAACGGATTCAATTAAATATTTTCTCTTGCGACGCAAGAGGTTGCGGGTTCGATTTCCGCCTCAGGACAAATGTCTGTACGATCTGCAGATATTTGTTCAGGGTGTTCTGGATGTTTTTATATATGTAATAAAAAATATTTATCTATGTAGTATAAATGTACTACGTATATCAGTCATCTAGTACCCATAACACATGCTCTGCTTAGCTTGGGCTAGATGATGCTGAGTGAATTGTTCAGCATTATTTATTTATTATTATTTATTTATTATTATTTATTAAACAAATATAGTAATGATGAAAAACCTTCAGGATTAATAGGAATGGTATTTTACGCGATAAAAACCCAGTTAACTAATTAAGGTATAATTAGTTAACAAAATATGTATATGACAGACTGGTGGCTCCGTGATTCAGATAATAATAATAAATGGATCAAGAGCCAGATCCAAAAGGCTCCTGGAGTCGGCACTATACAGTAAGGAGATTCCTCTCCCTGCAGTCCACGTCACCGACTGCTTGAGTCTTGCTTCTCGGCCGGTGATTCATCGTTGTGATATATTTTTTACTGTATCTATATTTATTTTTTATTCATAAGTCTGATGTTTCTCACTGCCACTTATCCCTGTTTTGAGCTTGTTGAAGCCAGTCTATACTAAAGTAGGTAGACAAGCTCATCTCGCCATTGCCGCCTGGGTCTACATTTCTATAGAAATGTTTTGATTAGTTTACAAATCAATAATGTGGAAAAGTAGTGTAACAGATCAGGATGACCACCAGGCAGCGGGTCAGACGACAACCAATGGGTGCTGATGCTGGGCCGGAAAGAATGTCTTGATAAGAAGGCCTATCTTCTTCTTCTTCTTATTTTTTGGCTTCTGTGACTAGCGGTCACAATTCTGCCAGTGTCCGTACAATGATACTTTCAAATTGAAGAATAAATCAATCAACCAGAAAGAAATCGCTTTTAGCGATAAGACCGCCCATTGTATGTAATATTTGTCTGTGTTTCTCTTTGTGAAATTTATGTTACATGGTGAATGTACAATAAAGAGTTTATCTATCTATCAACCAGTTATAAACAGGGAAGTGAACAGAATCATTCATGTGCCTTATTTTCTGTTAACATTAGATTAAATATATTTTTTTATATTGGAAGTGAAAGTGTCTATGTTTTGTTACAAACTATAGCAATAAATCAATGAATGTCTGAATGTCTGAATTTCTGAATTTGAGACCTTAGTAAGGTATTAAATGTTCAACGCAAATCAAGACCTTGTGCTTCTCATGACCTTGGTAGTTAAAACTGTGTTACGGCAAGGTAAAATCTCTCAAATCACGCTCACATATAAAAATACTTTACAATGATCGTAATATACATATAAATGAATTTGAGCTGATAGATAGGTAGTGATAACTATCGCAGCAAAGTTGCGTTGTAAGCATACATTGTACGTTCATTACACTGAAGAAAAATACAAGTTTTAAAGTTTCCCCGTGAGAGATAATAGAGGAGAAGTTCCTTCTAGATACTAGTTGTGATGGTATTTTTAATGTGTGATATTAAACAAGTTATAAGTAGGTATGTATACTAAACCAAAAGTATCATGAACCTTTAAACAGCAGAATTATTTAAACCGGCACGTGCTTGTAAAACGGAATGCTAAAACAGCCAGCTCCACCACAGTTTCTGATAAAAAATTAAAATGCGTACGTTGTATTTTTACCTAGAAACGTCAAATATTACTGGGCATTCCGACCGCCAGTAATGTTGACTTGCATATATCCAGGCGGAAAACACACTGATGTGCGGGCATTCATCTCATCTCTATGAAACGTACCTGAAAAATAGTTTTTTTGCTAAAACCACAGCTTCAAATTGTTTAGGAGGTGATGTTTTTGGTTCGTCCCTTCCCCTCACTTGGGAAATTAAGTTTTTAAGCGAAATAATTAAATTATGTGCATTATGCAATTTGACATCTCTATGTGGCTTTTGGGTCCAAATTAATAAACATACCTACTTTGAGTTCGACTATAAAGGTACTTTATATTTTCTGGTGTGACAATTACTCACCCAGTAGTTATTCTCTTTTTACACGACTAAATGACGTGACAAGCCGAAAGCTCATAAAAAATAAAAGGTAGGATAAATGCATTGCACCCGTAACCCTGAGACATAGAGTTGGAAGGTTTCATGTGCCAGTAATGCTAAGGGGGCATTACTGGCACTGGCACATTTCAAACCGGAACACAGCATTGTAGACATTACCAATTCTTCTCTCTTTTTAAAAAGTTCTACTTCTACTTACTTTAAGTTTACTACTACTTATTTTTATATCAATAAGATTTAAATAAAATAATACACATGGCTTAAAACTGTGCCTACCTATCTATATAAATTGTCTTTGACTTTGTAGTTTTGTTGTCATCTATCAGGTTTTTTTGGAACATATTAACAAGTCAACGTGTTATTTACCAATTCGTCAACGTCCTGAGTACTCACAAATACGTGACAAGTCTATTTCCAAGAAGCTTTAAAACGAGAATGTAGAGCTATCAATATACTATATAATGTACTAATATTTCTATAATATCTAAATAAAATAATACACATGCAAAAAAAACCGTATCTATGTAGTTTACTTAGATTTCTTAGTTTCGTTGTCATTTATAGTTTTTATTGACTATATAAGTGTATTTAGGTGTTATTGTATTCTATATTAGTATAATGTATGTATATGTATGTATCTACAACCTTGTGATGTACTTTTATATGTAAACGTAGTCTGATAGTCCTTACCTTCCTGTAACACAGTTTATAACTACAACGTTTTATAACACGGGATGTATGGTCTTGATAATTGCGGTATATATGTAATATGTTGTAAAGGTTTTCATAGATAAATGATTTAATTTCATATTCACAAGTCAACGTGCTATTTACCAATTCGTCAACGTCCTGAGTACTCACAAATACGTGATAAATCTATTTCCAAGTAGCTTAGAAACGACAAAGTAGAACTATCCATCTTGAGATACCTCACCCTGACACAAGGTTGATACACCACCGGCTTAGCGGTTTTACTCTAAGCCCAACGTTAATAGCGTATATTGCGTCGTAGCATTAAGGCTATAGAGGTAAGTAAATGAAAAGTCACAGTGGGTAAACGTAAACAGAGGTAAATGGAAAAGCATTGAATAATTTCCTTATTTTTGGGTTCCGTACCCAAAGGATTTTTTCATCCAACATACCTCTGTGTGACGAAAGTCTTCAAACAGTGTGTGTTACCAGTGATGACATATGGAACCGAGACGTGGTCCTTCACTATTGACCTTATGTTATGTATGGTATGTATGGTAGCTTAGAGTCGCTCAACGAGCTATGGAGAGGGCTATGCTCGGGGTTTCTCTACGGGATCGAATTAGAAATGAAGAGATACGCAGAAGAACTCGGGTCACTGACGTAGCCAGACGGATTAGCACGTTGAAGTGACAATGGGCAGACTATAGCGCACAGAACGGATGACCGATGGGGCCGCAAAGTTCTCGAATGGAGGCCACGGACCGGCAAGCGCAGCGTAGGACGTCCACCTACAAGATAGGCAGACAACTTGTCAAGAACCGCAGGTCGGCGTTGGATGCAGGCCGCTTCTAACCGCTACTTGAAGATCAATGAGCGAGGCCTTTGTCCAGCAGTGGACGTGGACATTCAGTAGTCCTGCAGCTGAGATGATGATAATTAGTGTTAGCAAGAAGAAAGATAATTATGGCACAACACAGAGGGTCATTCGTTGAACGATATAGATTTTACAACATAATAAAAATAAAATAAAAAATAAAATAAAAATAATGCAACCAAATTAAACCTTTCTCATTTCCAAAATGAATTTTATTAGGTTATACAGTTTGAACTTTGAAAGTTCCACGGAGGCGGCCCGAACGGACGACTTCAAAGCTACGAGACAATCAGGAGTTTACTCCGAACTGAATACTTCTTAAAAAGTTAATGATGCAGCTGGAAATATTTATAGTGAATTAAAAGTCCTAACTAACTTTGCGAGGAGAGAGGATTCAAGATTCAAAGTTTGTTTGCTAAGCATTCGAGAAGGAATAAGTAAAGACGTACATTTCACAGCGCGATCAAGGCCCAACAAAAAAAATGGTGCTGGACATTTCACACAGCACCACCTTGTACCAAGTACGCAGAGTTTCCTTGTGCCAAGCAAACGTCAGCAAAATGATAATAAGTTAGGTACGTGGTGTAAGCCGTATTATATTTATTAAAGTAAGCAGAGCTTAAAAACTTTTTGTAAATATCATACATAGAAGATGCCGTGGGGTGCCGACAGCAGAATGTTACCCCTCCTCTCATGCCCGTGGATGCAGTAAGAGCCTGCTAAGGGATACCTCAGGAAGATGGGCAGCAGGGTCTTTCCGTGTATCAACATCCCGAACTGCGATCGCCAACCTGCCTGCCAAGCGTGGTGAGTATGGCAACTACCCTTCATCCATGATGGCCTGTGTTCAGTAGTGGACGTTTTGTGGCTGGAATGACGATGATACATAAAAAAATATTCAGACCAGAAACAAATACCTGCAGAATAATAAGCATAATGTCAACAACAAACAAGCCCACAAAAAAATTCCGTTCATAATGTTATTAGTACAATAATATTATGAACGGAAGTTTTTTGAACAAGAGGAAAACAACTAGTCAACAAAGCTAATGAAGCCACTGAATTATATTGTATCTTTCTCTCGTGTACATAAAGCCTCATTCATCATCATCATTTCAGCCGTAAAACGTCCACTGATGAACACAAGCCTCCCTCATGAATCTCTATAAGGGGTAGTTGCCATGCTCACCACGCTTGGCAGGCGGGTTGGTGAGCGCAGTATAGGATGTTGATATACGGAAAGACGCTGCTGCCCATCTTCCGGAGGTGTCCCTTAGCAGGCTCATACTGCATCCACGGGTAGGAGGAGGGGTAACATTCTACTGCCGGCACCCTACGACTAATACACTACAGTAGCCTCTTTAAATGTGTTTTATTTGCCTCGTTTTCGTTGTGTTGTATTATCTTAATATACAATAAAGTATGTTTGTTTTATGGTATATTGGTAATTCAACAAACGTAAAAGACATAGAAATAAATGAATGTCTTTTAAGTTTTAGGGTTCCGTACCTATTTTACTTATTTATTTATTATTGGATAAATGGTACATTTTTATTCGGTTTTAGTATCCAAAAAACCTATATTAGGTTTGTCCAGGACACTAGGTTCTCGGTTGACACACAAGATTATAATAAAAGATAACACAATATAATAACAACATAAATAGTATAAAGAGAAAGTTACAGATTTACCTAATACAACTTATGCACATATGCGTACCTACAGCGTTCCGTTATTTATCTCAAAAGGTAGGTCCCTTATAGGATCACTTTGTTGTCCGTCTGTCTGTCGGTCTGTCAAGTCTTATCTCGAGAACGCGTAGAGGTTATTTTCACAGCTTATATATTAGAGTATATGGTTTTAATTTCAACTCGATAGTTGAAATTAAAACCATATACTCAAATATACCCACTTTAAGCTGTGAAAATAACAATATTCTAAGTTAACCGGACAAAAAAGACCGTTTATGCCGAAAAAAGCATGTTTCGACATTCTCAAAGGAATCATAATTCATCAGGTCATAATTTGGCTGGGTGACCGAATCTGTTTGTGCATTTTTAAAACTTTTCATCATCATCTTTTCAGCCATAAAACGTCCACTGATGAACACAGGCCTCCCTCATGGATCTCCATGAGGGGTAGTTGCCATTCTCACCACGCTTGGCAGGCGGGTTGGTGAGCGCAGTATGGGATGTTGATACACGGATAGACGCTGCTGCCCATCTTCCGGAGGTATCCCTTAGCAGGCCCTTACTAGATCCAAGGGCATGAGAGGAGGGGTATCATTCTACTACCGGCACCCCACGGCCGTACGAAACTTTTACTAATATTTATTATGTTCCGACATACCTACGGAACCCTCGGAGGGCGTCCAGCTCGCACTTGTCCGGTTGTGTTTTAGCTTTGCCGTAGTCGGGTTAAGTGCTACTGCAGATATCGTCTAACCATGACCTATCTCATAGCTTAACCTCGCCATTACCGAGCACACAAAAAGCTAATTACTTAACATGCGGCCAGTGCCTGCAGTGGCAGCCAGTAACTCGCCCCGTAAACACGAGATCACACCTGTGCAGAGGGAGTTAGAGAATGTGGAACCGACTTGTATAGCCAAGATAAAAAAATAAATAAATAAATAATGCTGGACAAATCACACAGCATCACCTAGCCCCAAGCTAAGCAGAGCTTGTGTTATGGGTACTGATGACTGATATACTTAATACAATAAACTACATATACAGATATTTTTTATTATATTATATAGAAAAACACCCAGAACACCCTGAACAAATATCTGCAGATCGTACAGACATTTGTCCCGAGGCGGGAATCGAACCACAGATAACTTAGAGATTGTGGCTAATGCGACAAAATAATGTTTTGTTTTTGTTATTCGACTTAATGACGAGACAAGCCGAAGGCCCATCTGATATTAGGCGGTAACTTCTACCTATAACATTTTCGTAAAAATAAAAAAAGTCAACTAAGCGAACTGCTTAGTTGACTTTTTTTTTCTCGTTAAACTTACTATCATACATTTTTTAAAACATTTATACAAATATTGGTGAAAGAAAAGATAAATAAAACTTTATTGTAATACTTTCATTTAAAAATGATTATTTAATTAAAGTTAAATAAAAGCATGAGCCACGGAACCAAATTAAATAATAAATAAATAATGCTGGACAATTCACACAGCATCATCTAGTCCCAAGCTAAGCAGAGCTTGTGTTATGGGTACTAGATGACTGATATACAATAAACTACATTATAGCTCTGAGGTGCCGGCAGTAAGGAATGCTAGAATGTTAACCCTCCTCTCTTGCCCGTGGATGCAGTAAGATGCTGCCAAGGGATACCTCTGAAAGATGGGCAGCAGCGTATTTCCGTGTATCAACATCCCGCACTGCGCTCGCCAACCCGCATGCCAAGCGTGGTGAGTTTGGCAACAACCCTCTCACGATCTGGGATGATGGAGGATCACGATCTAGCAGAGGCTGAGATGATGATGATGATGATAGTCTTTAGAAATCGTTGACGGTGTATAAATTACATAAGTGACTATGTTAGAAAGACCAATTTACTTCGACCTCTGTGTTCGATTCTCACCTCGGGACAAATTTCTGTACGATCTTTAGTGTTCTGAGTGTTCTGGATGTTTTTCTATATATAATAAAAAATATCTGTAAGTATAATTATAGATGGCTATTCAAAAAGATAGCAAGTCTGGGTTTACACACTGGCGCTTCCAGAAGGTATTATGTAATGTACACAAGACCCGGTGTGACCTACATCCATGCTCATTTGTCATGCTAATGCTGTGCTTACCGGGATGAACACGGAAATATTTATTACGACTGACTCGGGACCTCTAACTTCCGGTTTTTCTTCTTTATGTGAAAAACGGATTCGTTAAAATGCTTATTTTCTTAATGAGCCGCAAGTTTCCGGAGACTTTAAAGGTTAGGAGTTTCTTATTCTGGTGGAGGTTACCAGATCTGCACAGACGTCCCGCGTGAGGTGTATTGTGCTTTGTCCCCCGAGATAATCGTCACATCTGTGTGAATCGGAAAGTGCTTCATCATTGACAGAGCGCTTGTATGAAGATTATCTTTCTATTGTGTTTTTATTCTTAGCCTAAAAGTCTCCTATCATTTCGATAGTCGTATTTACCAGTCGGTGCATCACGATCGGTTTGCTAGACCTTTGATTTATTATCTGTATATAAATCTATATAGATAGACAGATAAATAATCAAAACAATAGACAATTATCTATCGTGAGATTAGGAGCAGAAAGTTCTTTTCAATAGAGATTTTGACAGTTTTAAATTTATCTATTTTAAGCAAAGACATTTTCCACGTCTTTGATTTTAAGTTAGAAATATATTGATTTTGAGCGTTTGTCAAATGGAACACAATACATGAATTGCCCCGAGCTATAGTGAAGCCTACACGACACTAAACACAATCAACTAGGCAATTACAGGACCGGACGCTGGATATTTCCCGCCGGGCCACAAATAATAAAAGGGCAGCTAGCAAAGGCCGACCATTCGCATAGAATAAACACTACCTATTGACCCGTAACATTCCATATATTGTCTCTATAAATTCATTGCGTTCTAGATTGTTCGCTTGGTTTTGTTAAGGTTTTGGAATAGGAATTCGTAATTTGTGTAAATCGTTGTTTCCAAGATCAATATTTGACGGAGTTTTCTTTCTAACGGGTTTTTAATGGTTTTTGATGGCTGTAAATACACAGAAGTAAAATGCGTCGTCGTGGGGTGTGCCATAGGGAGTAGAATGTTGCCTCTCTTCTCATGTCCGTGGATGCAGTAAGAACCTGCCAAGGGATACCTCTGGAAGATAGGCAGCGGCGTCTTTCCATGTATCAACATCACGCACTGCGCTCGCCGACCCGCCTGCCAACTGAGGTTACTTATATTAAAGTTTTTTATCCTGCGGTCGCTTTTTCTCTATCTAAAGAAAATGAGCAGGTTCTCAAAGGGCCTTTTGAGTATTCAGGTTAATTACAAAGAAAATGTCTGCTTTGCTTGTTGATCTTCGACCTTATCTTGTGTTAGTCAAGGCGTTTACAACAAGAAAATCCTCGAAATTAACACTTTAGAATAAGAAGGTTACCCTGTAAACCAGTTTAATTTATGCTACTTGTACAAGCTACTCGTATTTCCTTAGAACGTAGGTTTTTTAAATTAAATGACGAGACCAGCCCTAGGCCCATCTGATGTTAAACGTTAACCTCAACCTATAACTGCAATACCGGGGTAGTCACGTTCATTAAGCAAGTGACCAACGCTGTACTGCGTTACGCCCGTCACCCTGAGACATAGAGCTGTAAGGTCTCATGTGCCCATAATTTTACCGGCCCCCTTCCCCTTCAAACAAGAACACATCAATGTAGATATTACCACTTGGCAGAAATAGGTATGGTGGTAGATCTTCCCCGGATGAACTCTTCACAAAAAGTTCTACTACTCTATAATTATGTACAACTTTTTTTTTATCTAACCTATGTTGTCCCACTGCTGGGTGGGTCTCCCAACCACCCCGATTCTGTGCAGACTCCCACCATCCTCTGGCAAGGTAACAAGTTCTTCCCGCCAACGCTACTTCGGTCGACCAACTTTTATTTCTTTATTTATTTTTAATTTTTGTGCTTGTTTTTAATTTCTTAGTATTTGTTTGTAATATGGACTCCATTGTTCGAAATAAAATATTTTTATCTATTTATTTTATTCTATAATCACAATGAATTCTACTACTAGATTTTTATAAGATCATCCAAAACAAAAACTTCATAATGTTACGATTTATTTGTTACGTTGTGATTCCATCAAGTCGCGGGGCGGTCGTCGCAATACCCAATTCCGTTTAATTACATCCAACGAGAATATTAAATCAAGCGGAAATTTCTACACCAACAAACAACTGTTGAACGTGACCCTGTCCATACTAAGTTATACATCGCTGGTATGAACATACTATATACACCTAAGAGATTGTCAGAAGCTCGAGCACAAGCGGAAATGGTCACTGAATGTTTCAACGGAGCGAGCGGCTGCTAAGATTCGTAGTCGTACATTGCTAGCTGCCAACTGTTTGTGTACTAAAAATGGAAGTCGGAGCATCAATGGTTACGAGCTAGCGGATCTATCATTCGCCGTGTTTTTACCCTGTTGCTGAAGCGCTGAAATATTAATCAAGGCACGGCTGCCTCGTTGTACTTTTATGAGGACCTAAATTAGATCCCTTAAGGTTATTTATGCTGAGGTCACTGGTCCTTTTTATAGCTAAATGGTAGGCTCGGTGACATAAAGTAAATGTTTGACTAGTTTCGGTTAAATTGCTATGAAAAGCCTGAAGATGTTAGCCGTCTAGTTCCCAAAGTCCACTTAGGTTTATAAGTATAGTCGCTCGCTATAAGTGCTTTTAGTGAGCGATAAAAGATTCAATTAAAGGAGGCAATTTTCGTGCATCGTGATAAGCGCTCAAACTCTATAAATTTCACAAAAACTCTCATAATCTCTATTGAAAAGAACTTTCTGTTTTCTCGTAATCTCACCACTGACAAAAAATGTCTATTGCAAATCGATCGTGATGAATCGACTTGTAAAGAGCAGCTATTGAGATAATAGTAGACTTTTAGAGTGATCTGACAAGTTCCTGGGAAGTGAGATGAGACTTGAGTATTACGCGAAATGACGATTTACGAGATCTGCCCCCTCATCAACATTATCATCATTTAAGCCGTAAAATGTCGACTACTGAACACAAGCCTCCCTCATGGATATCCATGAGGGGTACTTGCCATACTCACCACGCTTGGCAGGCGGGTAGGCGAGCGCAGTACGGGATGTTGATACACGGAAAGATGCTGCTGCCCATTTTCCGGAGGTGTCCCTTAGCAGGCTTCTACTGCATCCACGGGCATGAGAGGACGGGTAACATTCTACTCCTGGCACCCCACCGCAAGCCCCAGGCGCCCCAAAATATTACGTATAGTTGAAACGTACGGGATATAGTTGAAAACAAACCATCGCACTGTTTTGTTCCCACACTCATTTGACATCAATGTACCTCTATAAATACAATGTGAACTTTTGTCATTTTGTAACCGCAACATTTTAACCAATAAACTTTGTACATTTTGACACCTACGCATTCGAACCATTTGGACATTCAGTCATACGAACAGCCATGACCCGGAAGATAAAGTGTTAGCCGGACGTGGTGTGTTATTTTTTTCACGAAAGTTCGTGCAACATGATTCCACAATAAATGGTAACATTAACAGTTTGGTACATTGGCAAAACCAGTGTAAAAACACATAATACAATGAATGTAACACAATAAAATGTCTGTTCACTTTTAAATTAAGGTTAAAAAAAATTTTACTTAACTGGCAAAAGGAGCAGGAACCTCTCAGACATGATACGAGTGCTATTATAATATACGTGAACCTAAAGAATATCTTAAGTCAAAATGTTTCTCCCAGTAGTCTATAGGTGATGATTTTAGTTTAAGATGGGTAAAATTCATCGTTATTTAATTTATTTATTTTGTTTTGTAAGTACTATCTTCATTTATGTTGTTTTGTAAGTAGTAACACTTCGCTTTCGCTTTTCTAGAAATTATAATTTGTAATTCCTCGGTCCCATAGGTCCCAGCAGAAAACCAGCGCAGGTTTTTAACACCTGCATATGCTGAGTTGGGACCATATTGTAGCTAAAATTAAGTTTAACAGTATATTAGAGGTATATTACATTATATCGTATATGTCATCCTGTATTATTTTTAAGTAATGTAAAGGTTTATCTATTTAATTAATGTTTTAGTTACAAATAAACGTTTTTGATTTGATTTGATTTGATTAATACAATACAATTCTGAACACAATTTCTGAAGTTCTGAACAATTCCACAGTTTTTGGGTGTCAGGGCACATTATAACGATTAAACATATTTGGTTGAAAACCAGTTTAAAGTTATAGCCGCTCGCATTTACGATTTCAGTGGAACGAACAACGCGGTCAACATCCGCTGCGACATGATCACACAAAAACATTGTTTTCAGGTTACGTTGTTTTGTATGCTAACAATGTCATTTTGTAACAAGCACTGGGTCGAGTGCCGCCGTCGCAGCTTGTATTGTCGAACTGTAAAGTGGGTAGATGTTGCAAACTCTCTAAATGTATTTTTTTAACTCTATGCTCTAATGCTGTTTGACGATCTTACTCTGGGTATTATAATGTCATCATCATCATTCCAGCCGTAAAAAGTCCACTACTGAACAGGCCTCCCTCATAGATCTCCATGAGGGGTAGTTGCCATACTCACCACAGCGCAGTACGGGATGTTGATACACGGAAAGACGCTGCTGCCCATCTTCCGGAGGTATCCCATAGCAGGCTCTTACTGCATAAACTGACTGCAAATTTTAATGTGTTTTTAGTTAATCTAGATTTACCATGAATACAGCTGGAATCCCACTTATGTTGTAATTCTCTTCAAGAAGAAACTGCCGAACGGATCAAGTGTATGAAAAATGTATGTGCACATTTAACACGTGCTTTAACGGTGAAGGTAAACATCGTGAAAAAACCCGCGGCTTTTAGCATCAGGACTGATCAATCATATCTTTTGTCATGATTTCGTTAATTATTCATATTTTTTATTGAAATTCAGTTGTGACATTATAGATAGATAAATATATAAACTCTTTATGGTACATTTACCATAAAACATAAATTTCACAAAAAGAATACATACGCAAAAATAGATAGAAAAATATACCTACATACATAAGAACCTAAATACTTATATGATAATAAAAATAATATAATAATGTATTACAGTTTGAAGCCTATACCTAATTAATAAGAATTGATTTTAATAAAGGGACGGGCACAATCAAGCCTCCCAGCAATAACTTTAATTATTTTAATTTACTTCAAGATTTAATCCGTATTAATATTGTGATTAAATTTAACATTATATTTAAAGCAACTCATTAGCAGTAGTTTGAAATGAAATGCATGTTCTTTTGGTTGCCTGCATTGTAAACGACGGCAAAAGCCCTCTACGCGCGAAATATCGTCTGGTTTAGGCTGTTGTAAAATTACTTTGCCTGAAATATTCTTGAGAGATTCTTATTCCTAAATTCTCAAAGCTAGCACGTATAACATTATATAGTACACAACAGTGTTAATGAGTGTATATTTCAAAATGCAATCCTAGAATAAATTTGTGAATTTAAAAATGATATTATTTAATGAAACTTTTAAAGTATTATGTACACTTATTTTATGTTTGGTTTGAATTTAAATGTATTTTTTGATTCTTAATCAAGTCATATCAAACTTACTCGTAACAAATAAACGATACTCAAGCCAAAACCCGTATTAAAAAACAATATTTATTTAAAATCGATGTCCTGAGCTTAATAAAACAACTTTGGGATTAGATACAAGAATTTTTCGAGGCCCCTCACGAATCTACTCAGAAGATTATTAAACTTTAAATTGATAAAATATTTACTGAGATCAAGTATTCAGATAATGTAAAAGCTTGGCTGAAATACGGTCTCAGATAAACTTTTCTTTCGTAAAGGAGACCTTTTTTTCTTATTACAAATTTAACAAGGTATTCGGAATATAAGTCAAAGTTTTTGCATGCAGCTTGTTCAAAAAAAAAACTTTTGAGAAGGTGTAAAATAAAGAATAAGAAAAATGTTTAACCAAGTTTACTATCAAGTGAGCCTTCTTGCCGTTTGTGAAAGTTAATTTAATTAAGGAAATTACGGACAAAAATTGGAAGACAGTATACGAGTATATAATGCGTTGTTCTGTAGCATTGAAACTGTAAAAAACTACTAGGTCTATTATTTACCATGCCTTTTCATAACATACAACCTTAAACTTTAATTATTTTCTCCTTCGTATAAAAGTACCGGAATTATTAGGCGGGTGAATATTTATGAGATGTTTTTGCATAGCCTATGTTATTATGCAAATGCTGCTGCAAGACACGAAGAAATTAAACTGGCTTAGGGTGAACTTACTCAGGCTACCAAAATACCTATAAAATATTTACGTTAAATATTTATGTGGCCCCTAAAAGACGAGTCGTTCCTTAACTCAAAACTCCGAAAAATTTTCAGCCAAATAGCCGTGAAAATAACATTATTTTCGTACTTTAACTCGGCCACTTTATGTTTGAAATGATTTTGTACAGTCAAAGACAAAAATGTTCGGCGAACGGCTTGTTTGCGCAGCGCATGTGGCAATGCTTACACGAGGGATGACGCGATTACCAACTTGCAAGTAAGAACAAAAAGGTAAAACAAGGTTTTAAACTAAAAAAAAAAAGAAGTTGCTTCCGACACTAAGTAAGAGGTAAAAAACCTGTTTACTACTGATAATTAATTTATTTCATTTGATATCGAACTTGGGTATATTTGAAAACATTCGATTGTTAACCTCACTTTTACATTAAATATGGGGGATATTTAGTAAACATCTTAAACGATTTTGATAAAACATGTTTAAAAACCACCGCTAGAATACCTGCTCGTAAATAAAAAAACTGTATTCAAATCATACCAGACTCTCCTCATTTTTTGCAATTTTTGTCATTTGTATGGAATTTTACTTTGTGTTTTCGGAGTGTCCCAAAAAAACTGGTAATATCACACAGCTTTTACCACAAACTTAGCTTTCCGTACCGTAAAAATCACATAACTGCTTCCATCCAATTTTATACAAACATTGTCTCTTGCAGGAAGCAAACCCGCGCCTATGCTGGCTAAATAATAGGCACTACGCCATTAAAGCCATCATTAAAACTTCTCCAAGCGACACTCTAAAAACCAATAGACATTCTTCAACTAGCTACTGACTGGAACCGGTGTGAAGTTACGACACATTACCGTTATGGTAGCTCCAAGTTTCTCGTCGTATAATTAATTTTGCTGGTGTAGATACTAGCCGTGGGGTGCCGGCAGTAGAATGTTATGTCCTCTGATACCCGTGGATGCAGTAAAAGCCTACTAAGGGATACCTCCGGAATATGGGCAACAGCGTCTTTCCGTGTATCAAAATCCCGTACTGCACTCGCCAACCCGCCTGCCAAGCGAGGTGTGTATGGCAACTCCCCTCATGGAGATTAATGATGGAGGTCTGTGTTCAGTAGTGGACGTTTTACGGCTGAAATGATGATGAAAATAATGATGAGATACTTCGGATTCAGGTGCTAGAAACGGAACTTGATGACACCAGGTTTCAGAATAGGCGATTGTAAGACCTGCCGTAATGTATGCATCAGAATGTTAAACTACGTATGTAGGTAGCGAATGAGAGAAGAGTACTTGTGTCGCAGATGAGAATGTTGAAATGGAGGTGTGAAGTGACGAGAATGGATAGGATTAGGAATGAGTATAACAAGAGAAAGTGTGAAAGGACTGGTATGGTTTTATTAACATACAACATATAACCGGGTATTTATCGCGTAAATTACCTTTATTATTTCCCGACGTTTCGCTTGGATTGCATCAAGCACGGTCCCGGGAAGACTCATGGTATTTTTTTATTTTTATTTTATTTTATTTTATTTGGGAAACAAACAGTACTTTATACTTAAAAATTAAACATAAAATAAACAGAAACCAGCAAAGTTTCCTCTGTTAGGTAACAAAGATAAAAATTATTAACAGACACATGCATAACGAACAAAATGAAGTTAAAAAAAAAAAAAAAAATACATATATATAGTGTTAACAATGGAGCGAAAGTGATAATAACAATGTCAGGTAAATTTATAAATTAACTAAAACCTCTAAGAAAAAATACAATAACATCAAAATAAGAAACAATTTCAATCAACTAAAGAGTGGGCAAGCCTTTGCATAGCCTCTTTACGATAATAAGACAAATTTAAGCTAAATATATCTACATCAATAAGTTTATCATTATATATTTCACACACTCGATTCAAAAACGCATTCTTCCTATAATTTGTTTTTACAGTAGTCGTCCAAAAAGTCTTTTTTTTACGAGCAGAAAGACGGGGACAATGGAATTTAATATTTTGAAGCAAAAATGGAGAGTCAATTTCACCTGATAATATTTTATACAAGAATACCTGGTCTCTTACACTTCGACGAATTTGAAGGCTGGTCAAGCTAGGAAACAAGGGGAATCGATACCTACAGTGCTTAAGCAATTTGTTTTGTATCCTCTCAATTTCATAAATATAAATATCATACTGAGGATTCCAAACTGTTGATGCGTACTCAAGTATGGACCTAACGAAGCTATTATATAATATAATTAAAGTATCAAAGTTTGAAAACTCTCTAGCAACTCGCATAATAAACCCAAGCATTCGATAGGCTTTGGATGTGATAATATTAATATGAACATTAAAAGTAAGTTTACTGTCTAAATGGACGCCCAAATCTCTAATTACTTTGACTCGAGAGATAACAGCGTCATTGAATTTGTAATTAAAATGAATAGGATTAAGTTTACGACTAAAAGAAATGATATTACACTTTTTAGTATTTAGAAATAAAGAGTTGCATAGACAGTAATTAGCTAGCCTGGTCAGGTCACTTTGAAGCAACTGACAGTCTGAATCTGAAGCTATTTTCATAAAAATCTTCATGTCATCAGCATAAATTAAGCAATCAGAATTAAGAAAGTTCTTTGTGACGTCATTTATAAATATTAAAAAGAGCAAAGGACCTAAATGGGAACCCTGAGGCACACCGGATGAGATCGGTACAAAAGAAGAGCAGTAACCCTTAATAGTGACTGCCTGGCTACGAGATTGAAGGTATGATTCTATCCACCTCAGAAGATCTCCATGAATCCCAATCTCAGATAGCTTCTGTATTAGAAGTGAATGTGGAACCTTGTCGAATGCTTTGGAATAGTCTGTGTAGACAACGTCGACCTGAAAACCATCATCCATAGCATTAGACACAACGTGAGTAAATTCACAGAGATTAGTCTCCGTGGAACGCTTATTGATAAAACCATGCTGCTCACCAATAATAAGAGATCTTATAGTGGGGAATAATGTATCATAAACTATTTTCTCAAACATTTTAGCTACAGTGCATAATTTGGAAATAGGCCGATAGTTTATGACATCATGTTTATTACCAGATTTAAATACAGGTACAACATATGATTGTTTCCATATGTTAGGTATACAACCAGTGCGAAGTGATAGATTGAATAACATATTGATAGGAATACAGAGAGCATCATTAAATTGTTTTAAAAATATGGGTGGGATGCCATCAGGCCCACAGCCCTTATCAATGTCTAAAAGTTTTAAATATTTTTTTACAATGATGGTTGAGATCTCGATTTTATTTAAAGATGTAACTAAACTACTATTGCATGAATCATCACCATTGACTGATTGTCGAACCCTAGGCGTTGATGGCTCGAAAACGGATTGAAAGTACGAATTAAACATCCCTGCAATGACATTACCATCAGAACTTTGATCATTCATATAACTCATGGTATCAGGTAAGTCATCAGATCTTTTCTTAGATTTGACAAAAGACCAGAAGTGTTTGCTATTCTTTTTAATTTTAAGTTCAGAGGTTTTTATGAAGTGTGTATAGCATTCATTTTCACATTTCTTTTGTCGTTTCCTAAGCATACAATATGTTTTATAATCATTATTATTTTTATATATTTTCAATTTTTTATGAAATTTAAGTTTTTCTTTGATTATTTTAATTAAAGGTTTGGTGTACCAAATTGGAAACCTGTTGGATGAATTTAACTTCTTTCTAGGAACATGCTCTTTAATGATTTCGTTAATAATTCGATAGAATGATTGCACAGCAACTTCAATGTTATTGTCATATAAACAAGAACACCAATCTACTTCACCAAGTGACTTATTAACAGCAACTTGGTCAACAGATTGAAAATCAAAAATTGTTCTCGCGGCAGGACGAATGGCATTACATTTAAGTTCAAGGAGTTTAAATTCCAGTGCAGGATGATGAACGTTTTCTGGTACCAAAGGAAAAGGACATCTAATTAAATTACAAAAACTATTACTAATAACAAGGTCAAGAAATCTATTATTTTGATTAGGTATATAATTGAATTGATTAAATCCCGTAATATGGTATGGTATGGTTTTTTTATACTACTAAATGACGAGACAAGGCCAAGGACCACCTGAAGTTAATCGGTTACCTCTACCTATTACAACTTCAATACCGCGGTAATCTCGTTCAGTAAGTACGTGACCACGGCTGTACTGCATTGCGCCCGTCACCTTGGGACATAGAGTTGTCTCTCATATGCCTGTAATTTCCCCGGCCCCCTTATCCTTCAGACCGGAACACAGCAATGTAGACATTACTGCTTAGCGGAAATAGGTATGTGGTAGTACTTCCCCGATTGAACTTTTCACAAAAAAATTCTACTACTCTTAATGGCATGGTCATGCGATGACGAGGGATGACTCGAATATGAGGAGGAATGTTAGGAATAAACGTACATGGAGGGAGTACAGTATCACTAGAATTCTGTTAGCTGTTCCAACCTGTTACACTGTTGCGTACATCTTCAACTTGATCCTTTAACCAGGTCTTGTGGAGCATTGGAATGACCGGCCGACCGGGGTAGATTTCAATCTAGCTGATTGAAAATCATAAATTAAAAGTAGAACTTTTTAACAAACAAACGTACTAAAGATAATAAAATAAACATTTTACATTAAAGTTTAATGTCAACTTAAAACGTCTTTGCATAGTTTATGTGCTATTTTGGACAAAAGTCGTCAAACCCCTAAAAAAGCTCTCGCTTGTCGCGAGATTAACTTGTAAACCTTTAACTTGATCTAATTGATTTAAATTTATTTTCAAACAATGTAAATACGAGTACCTGCTTAAATCTCGCGACAAGCTTTTTTATTACATATATTGTGTAAAGACGTTTTAAGTTGACATTAAACTTTAATGGAAAATGTTTATTTTATTAATTTTCGTATTTTTTTTTACTTATAATTTATTATTTTGTATTATGTTACGTCCGACGGAGTTGGAGCAATGTACAGTGATTTGTATATTATACAAATGTGCAGTCACAGATAAAGAATGAAAACCTGACTGGAACCTGTGCGAAGTTACAGCACATTACTGAGTTACGTGAAGTAGTTTCTCACCGTATATTTGCTAGGGTAGATACTGCGGAGTCAGGTGCTCGAACGCAAATGGAAGTCGATGTCACTAGAATTCTGTTAGCTGTTCCAATCTGTTTGCGTACTTTTCAACGAGATCTTGAGAACCTCATTGGAATGACCGACCGACAGCGATGGATACTTCAACCTAGCTAGTTGAAAACTAAAATGATGATGATGTAACTAAAGGAACAGTATTTTTTCTGCAAATCTGCTTGTACATAGTTTACACATGTATACTAATCACCCCATGAGATCCCACTGCTGCGAAAATGCCTCCCTTCCCTCTCTCCCCACATCCCAGTTGAAATTGTAGTCTTATCTATATCAATAGTATGTTGTATTATGTATGTTTTTAACGAATAAACTCAAAAGGACCGATTTTCAAAATTCTTTCACCATTAGAATGCTACATTATCCCTGGGTATTTTATCTCCGTATTCCACGGGAACGGGAACTACGTGAAATCGCTGAGTGCGGCTATGTGTACTAACCCGAAACACCCCTCCCGCCCGTTTCAGTCCTTGACGTAGGGAAAAAATCGAGAATTCGTATACTTTCAGTTTTTTTAATTTTTTTTCTTTTACTTAATAAAAAATATTTTTTTACAATTTTACTAGTAGTAGGTGTTATGTGAAAATGATCCTAGGATCATAATTGTTTTATTTTTATATTTATTGAAAAAAATCTTTTTTTGGTTATAGGTTCTTCAACTCAACTCAACTCTTCGGAAGTATCCCTTTGCAGGCTCTTACTGCATCCATGGGCATGAGAGGAGGGGTAACATTCTACTGCCGGCACCCCACGGCTAAAACAACGTAAACCTATAGCAATATAAGGCGCACGTTTATATTTCAATAGGTATTGAATTGATTGTTTAAATTTCAATAGGTTTATATACTTTCCATGAAATCTCGGGTGTTCCACTCTGACCAACTAAATGGGCTAACTGAAACGGATCATTGTATTGTTCAGAATCGTGCAAACGCTAACAATGAATCATTTTATTATTTTCATGGAATCCGTTTTATTAAAAGCGTGCAAAGGCCAACTGTAAGTCACGTTAAGTACTAACTAAGCCTTTCCGCAATTTTTCCCCATTTTAATAATGCATTTTCTCAAACAATGAGTTTTTATAGCATAAGGTCTCTCTGCAAATTGTGATTGCGTTTCTGAACGAAGGCTAGGGCAGTGAATTATTATGCTTATTATAAAAATTAATACCTTGAACTTGCTTTGAATACATTTTACCCGAGAGCAAAGAAGGCGGTTAACTTGCCCTCATTCTTCTGATCTTTTACCCATGATGCATTTTTGACTGTGAGTATCAAATTTTTTTGATCCACGATCTAGTTAAACAAAAGATCTTATAATACAGCTTTCTTTAAACACTATCAATTAATCTTTTATTTCGATTTATTATCAAAGTAATTAACTTACTCGTTTACACATAAATTTTATTTACTTTTTATTTGATTAGTATAGTATCAAGGCAGGAAGTGTATTGTAAACTAGGTAGTTATGAGGTGGCTCCTGACTCAGCAAGACACTTTTCTTATGTTTCGCACTTTTGTTCCGAATCAATCTGTTGTTTTAATCTAACGAATGAGCGAAGCGAACGAAGATCTTGTGGCAACTAGGCCTTTCGGTTGAATGTTTGTATGTATGTATGTCTGCAATTTTGCTCCGAGGATAACCCTTGAACGGATAATCGGATTTTGATTAAATTTAAAACTTAAGAAGATTACATCAATACAAATTTGTCGTAAGGGAATTCTGATTTATAGGATAGTTTTTGAGATATGGGGGTTTAATCGTTTTTTTGTCCACAGGATAACTCTTGAACAAATTATCTGATTTTATTTTAAATAAGATTACAAGTACAAATCGATTTTCGTGGCTGATTTTTGATAAGTGTTGTAGTTGTTGAGATATGGGGATTTATCAATCGATGTTTTTTGTCCGAGCATGCCCGGATTTTCATGAATTTTAAACATAGGGAGATTTTAGGAACACACTGTTAGTAGCCGATTGAAACGCAGGTGGTTGCAGGTTCTATTCCCGCCACAAATCAAGTTCAATTGCAATGGGACCTTATTGAAAGAAATAGCTCGCTCGTTCTTAGTTCGTGGCCAACAACTAGTGTTAATCTCTATTAATTATCGACAAAGACAAATGCCGTTTGTCAAAGACAATGGATCCAATATACCTACATTAACTATTGTTAATGTTGAACTGTTGCCAAAGTTAAGAAAACTGTGTCGCAGAGTCAGTTACCACCTGCGTACTAACTCGAAAACCCAAAATTTTGTAGCTAAAGCTAAGTTTAATAGTATTATATTATATCGTATTTAATTAAGTATTATATTATATCAAGCCGTGGGGCGCCGGCAGTAGAATGTTGCCCCTCATCTAATGCCCGGTGATGCAGTAAGAGCCTGCTAAGGGATACTTCCGAAAGATGGGCAGCAGCGTCTTTCCATATATCAACAGCCCATACTGCGCTCGCCAACCCGCCTGCCAAGCGTGGTGAGTATTACAACACCTCCCATGGAGACCCATGAGGCCTTTGTTCATTAGTGGACGTTTTATGGCTGAAATGATGATATCGTATTTGTCATTTTGTATTCTGTTTTAGTTATTTATTTAGGTTTATTTAATTTATGTTTTAGTTGCAAATAAACGTTTCTGTTTTTATTTTTTTTTTAAATATTTGTCGTTTTTCGATACCTGAAAAAATAAAGTGTATATAAACATTTGTCTTGGGAGAAACCATTGTGAGAAGTACCAAGACAAAACCAATAGCCTTATTAAATCGGTTCGTAAATAATGCTAACAGCCACCCTTGATAAAATGTAGATCACTTAGGAAAGGTTATGAGGTGAGGAAAGTAGCAGCAAAAATATCGCCCTTTAATTAAGACCTTACAGAATTATATAAAAGAGATGTTTTTATATTCCAACTCAGTTTATAGCTATCCTCGGATCTTGATTGTATTGTTAAGTTTTCTGTGAATTTTAATGCAAAGTGAGCAGCATTTTCCTCCTACTTTTACAGTTTATTGAATAACAACTATGAGTTTTGATACAACTTACTTTCTCTGCACTTTCGCGATTTGTTAAAATATTATTTATCTTTAAAATTACAGGATTTTTTCACGTTTCTACGCAACCTATATCTCTAAAAATATATTTATTAGTTTTGTAAATCACTGCTCACAAAATATTTTTTTTAAATGTCTTCGAATTAAATTAAATAGGGGCGTCGACCACTGGTGCGTCGACCACTGGGCAGCATAAAATCCTAAATAAAATTTTACTACTAAATAAAATAAGTTTCGGCTTCTTACCAATGGACCTCAGGAACTAGGGACCAATCTAAAGTTTAGCGGGAAACTTACCTGAAATCAAAAATTAAACAGTCAGTATTTTTCATCTCAGTTTTTCCGGCAAGATGTTGGAAAAGATTCGTAACGGAAACACGAATTGGTAGGACTTTGCCAGGCAGTGTGTTTCAACTTATATTGGTACCTATAGGAATTGGGTTTAAACTTTTTTTTCCCTTAAATTAAAACACTTTAGTCTTTTTTGAACTTTCGCGATCACGACACATTTTTTAACATAAAATTAACCAGGTATTTATCGCGTTATTTACCTTAATTATTGCCCAACCTTTCGACAGGATTGCAACCATCGTGGTCCCGGGACCACGATTATTAAAACACCGTTTAATATAGGTCTCATTTTCATTATTTGTTTGATACACATTGAAATGATTTTTAAATCCACAGTTTAGAAAACAGAGTTATTTTCTTCTTTTGAAACTAGGCCTCATAATAATATGTTTTTCTGACCTGACAAACTATAGATAGTCCATTAAAGTCATCGTTTTTGAGACTTAAAATAAGCATAGCAGCATGCGGGGTGGCGAGCGCAGTACGGGATGTTGATACACGGAAAGTCGCTGCTGCACTTCTTCCGAAGGTATCCCTTTATCTAGGCAGATTCTTACTACATTAATGGGCCAGAGAGAAGGGGCTCTATCGCCAGCACCCCACGGCAACGAAATCATTCGAAACCCGAATTCAGGAGGCCTACTCTTGAAAGCAAATCGCAACGAATCGAAATCGTAATCAAGCGTTACGTATTTTTCAGACCATTCTGACAATAATATCGTAATAATTTTCTGGAGAAGGCGCCTAGGCTTACATTTTATCTATACCTTTTCAGCATGAAGCTCCTCCTAGCTATCCTCGTCATTACGCTAGCCTACGTGAGCTGCCAGAGCGGTCCGAGGCCAGATGACAAGTACACAGACCGATACGACGGCATGAACATCGATGAGATGCTGAAGAACAAAAGATTGATCAACGCGTATACGAAGTGCCTGGATGGATCAGGGAAGTGCACTTCGGATGGGCGCTACTTGAAAAGTAGGTTTTGAAAAATTATTATATAAGGTTTTGTGGCCAGATGATTTCTGTGCCGTTCTAATCAAATCATCTGGCCACAAAACTCATGAATACACATGACTGTAGAGGTACATTCCGGCTAAAAAGAAATCGGCTAGCCTCCATTTAAACAATAGAAGTTTAAAAAAAAAAATAATTAGAGATGACACATCAGAGGATGTGCACTCTCAAAACCCGAAAAGCGCAATATCAAATCTGATTAAAGCTATGCGGCTGATTGCAGATAGACAAATGTATTAAAAAAAAAATATATAAGGTTTTAGCCGTGGGGTGCAGTATGTTGCCTATGCTCTCTTACCCGTGGATGCAGTAAGAATAATTAAATAAGTAATTTTCCAAGGGATACCTCCGGAACATGGGCAGCAGCGTCTTTCCGTGTATCAACATCCCTGCGCTCACCAACCCGCCTTACAAACGTGGTGATTACGAGTACGTCAACAATCCTTCATGATTAGCATTTTGTAGATCCATGAGGGAGGCCTATGTCCAACAGTAGACGTCCTACGGCCGAGATGATGATGATGTTGATGAATATAATTTTGCTATTGCGGCAAGAAGTCCCGAGTGGAGATAGTGAGACGAATTGAATAAGTTCCTGGTCGGCTACTCGGAAGAAGCGAAGGATCGAAAGGTCTGAAGGCAGGGGGGAGACCTTTGCCCAGCAGTGGGATGATAAATGGCTAATAATAATTATAATTTTACTATTGCATTTTACTAGTTACTGGAACTTTTACCCAAGCTAAAGGCGGATTAAATGTCGCCGGCGCCCTAGGCAGAACTTCTTAGGCGCTATAATAGTTTTTTTTTTTAATTGGGTAAACTTTACAAAAAAACACACTATTTAGGCACAATTAAACGATAAAAGCAAATCAAATCTGACTTGGAACAATAATAATTTGACAAATAATATGAAAAACGATGATACTCGCAAAAGTAAATTACTATGTCGCAAGTTTCAATTTTTACAATAAAGGAAAATGAAAAAGTTGTTACTAGCATACAGACAAACAAGGTTGTGAAATGTGTGAAGTGTATGTGTGTGTGTGTATGTAGGTGCGCGTTCATGTGTGTTCAAGTGTGTTTGAATGAGTGTTAGCGTGCGTGCTTGTGTGTGTGTGTGTGTGTGTGTGTGTGAGTGTAGGTGTGTGTAATATGAAATGTACATATGTTATTTAGCAAACTGTAAAAGGGCTTCAGTAACTTCGTAGGATAATGAAATAAGCCATTCTAAAACATTTTAACTTAGGTACAATTAAATAATGGAAGGGGGAAAATGTTTATTTTTTTTGTTACAATAACAAAATCAAATTAAAAGAAAGGAATTAATTATCTTAATATTAGAATTAGGCCGATACTATCATATTTTTTTCTGTTTTAATGTAATTCAAGTTAAGCAGCCATATTCTACAACATGTTTACATATCTTTACAGAAGTGAAGTGCTTTATATTCATTATATTTTCGTCTTTGTCTTCAGCACACGTCACTGATGCCCTCAAGACTGGCTGCCAGCGCTGCACTGACACACAGCATGACGGCGTTCGTAAGGTAGTCAAGTATATGATAAACCAGGAACCGCAGTCGTGGAACAAACTGGTCCAGATGTACGATCCTAAGGGAGAGTACTCGAGGAAGTATTACGATGAACTGAGAACCTTAAAACAGGGTTAATGATAGGAGCTAATGTAAATCAGGGTTAAGAATGTGCAAAGCAAATTAGTTCTTTTATTTATACGAGTTCAAGTAGAATATTTATGCCTTGAGACACAAAGTAACGACACTTGCAAAAGCCAATTGAAAGAAATAAAAGTCACAAACGGTCAATTTTGCATTGAAGTTAAACATTAGTCAGGGCAAAAAACCCCAGTGTTTGACAGAGTTTGGAGTATACTCCAACAATTTAATTATGCTTGGCTTCGGAGAGGGTCTCTGTGTAAGATTTTTAAGCATTTTTTTCCTTTATTAAAATATACAAAATATTCCCTGTATTTTACCTTTCCGACAAAGATTGTATTCAATAAATAAACTCCAATTACCATTCTTAACCCTGCTGCAAAGACACCCGGCACGCTATGGAATTACAACTACAAAAACAATCGGCAAGAAATAACGGAACGACTTTTTACACAATAAAGACAAAGCTTTGATGATGTGTAAATCTCACTAATATTATAAAGGTTTGTTACCTCTTCACGCAAAAACGTACGTACAGCGTAGGTATCGAGCTGAAATTTTGTAAACGTATTGTTGACTAGGCTACTTTTTATCTGGGTACAACGCATGCAAAGCGGCAGGCACAAGCTAGTATAATATAAAGTATGTAAACATATACATATTTAAAGTAACAAATGCGCTCAGGTAAAGCAGAGCAAAATCATTTAAATTCAGCACTCAAAAATTTTATTCACAGATAATTAAAAGTAAATCTAAATTCTCAGTCACAAAGATCGTTCAGACCGATTGAAATTAAACGTGATGGTTAATTTTAACCTTAATAATTGTAAAGAGTTTTCAGACAGACTATTTGAACACTGTAACTCTCTCTATCTTAGCAATTCAAATCTAACTTCCACCACTTTCAAATTGGGCGAGGGCAAAGTCTCTATTTGAAAGATCGTAGGTAATTATTTTGAATTAACATCAAATTGGTCTAGCTTTACATAAATTATTGCAGTATTCGAATACAAACTTCACGTTACTAGGACTGCCGTGAGCCGTACTTTTAAACGAACTTTCACTTTTATATTTATATCCTCTTGGTTCTCACCCGATGTTCTCACCTCATGTAATTTAGTTTGTAAGTATTTAATTAAGTTTTGTAATTAAAAAAATATTTATTTTAGAATAAACTGCATTAAAAATACTGTAATTGTTTCACAAGCGTCTATTTCTTTGTAAGCGATAAAGTTGTGAATGATTTAGCTTTCGATGAATTAAGTTATAAAAGCAATTCTGACCTTTTCGATTCAAAGATAATAATTACGCTGAATATTTTCCTTATAAATATCCTGTAAATAAAACGTAAGTATACTTTTCTTTCAACCATAATATTCAGAACAACTAAAATGAATCCATTGAACAAAACTGATTTTTAGGAAGATTACTCGATTTACTCGCTCTTTAAGTCGAATTGAAAAGGCTCATGCCACATTGAAAGGATGATGTCTTCTCTCTTAAATAACTTCTTGTGAAGTTAACGAACACAAATAGACAACTCGTCGTTATTACATAGATTTTTTTTTTTACAAAAAATCGACTTGATGAAGAGTTTTGTAAATTCGGTGTCAATCATAAACTTAAGGTTATTCCAGTTGCGGGCTACTGAAGAAGTGCGCGCGGGCGCGGCTTACTGAAATTCTATAAAAAATGGTTATTAGGTTTTCAGAAAAACTATCCGTAAAATATTCTTCTAAACGTCGTTGCCTATTTTCAGAAATGTTTTTTGAGAGCATATATGTACATATAAATAAATAAATAATGCTGGACATATCACACAGCATCATCTAGCCCCAAGCTAAACAGAGCTTGTGTTATGGGTACTAGATGACTGATATACTTAATACATTATACTACATAGATAGATATTTTTATTGTATATAGAAAAACACCCAGAACACCCTGAACAAATATCTGCAGATCGTACAGACATTTGTCCCGAGGCGGGAATCGAACCCGCAACCCCTTGCGTCGCAGGCAGACCTTCGCCCGCTGCGCCACAGAGCTCGTCAATATACATTGATGCACTTGAAATACAACCACAAAAACGAGCAAAAATTATCCTTCCTTCATAATTTTCTATTATCTGGTAAAGGGAATAAAATCGTGTTTCAAACCATTAAATAATCAAACACGTTTATTCAACTATAACATGTATTTCCGATCAAAACAAAGGGTATTTGATCATTTAAAATTTAAGCGAAAAGTGCTTCATTTAGAATAGTGGCCCTTACCAAAATTCCATGGGACAAGTGAAGAACAGTTGGTAATCGAATTTTAAAACATGGAGCTGCGCGGTACACAAAGCGTGGTGATGGCGGGTGGAGTAAAACTATAACTTACGATAGCAAGGATGAATGAAATCAAGAGCTAACCTATCTAACATAAAAAAAAAAAATATGGTCGTAAGTGTTCAAAAACCGCGAACGTCATGACATATAAAGGCGAGCAAATGATGAGTCGGCCTGACGCGACGATCGTGGTTGATAGCTCATAATTTCAGTCGTAAAGCGTCATCTCACAGAGCAATATGGTGGATAGTTCAAACTAAGGTATCCTACCAAGCAGTGCGTGTGGTCAGACTGTAGATGACGATAAAGCGAAGTACCACTTACAACAACAAAAATGTATATATAAACCTCCTTAGTGGAGATTTTTGATATATTTGTAAACACGGCCTGCATTTAGATGCCAATTTCAGACATTAAAGGAATTTATAGGAAAATTTCTGTGGAGTGCCGGCAGTAGAATGTTACCCCTTCTCTAATGCTCATGAATGATCGTTCTAAGGGATACCTTCGGAACACAGAATTATTAAAACTTTACTGTGCTACAGAAGATGGGTAGCAGCGTCTTTCCGTGAATCAATATACCGCAAAGCGCTCACCAACCCGCCTGCCAAGCGTGGTGCAGATCCATTAAGGAGGCCTATGTTCAGTAGTGGACGTTTGACGGCTGATGTGATGATGAAGGCTGAAATGATGATAACGGTCATAGGAAAATTAACTCATAGCATTCAACTGTAGTTTTTACTACTTCTTTCGTACAGAACAGGACTTTTTAGTTTTGTTAATAAAATTAGACAGGTAATTATTACGACAAAACAAAATCGTTTTCAGACAAAATGTGTTGTTTGTCTAAACTATCCTCTTGTCTATGGCATACCATCACCTATTCCTGAATACTTTAGCACATGAGAACTTTGCTCACGGTGGAATACACAAAGTTTGGGATCGTCGTGGTATAAAGTCATGGTACCTATATAGTCATAGTAAGTATACAGTCATACTATATAGTCATATTATATAGTTTAGTATACTATCATGGTATACTATGACTATATTCTATCTATACTATATACTAATTTTCCCACTTGGTCTCGTCCTTGCAACATGAATTCTATAATGGTTTAAATCCCAAAGATAAGACATATTGATATTAAAAACTGTCAAAAAATAATTATGAAATACCAAGATCTATTAGCATAGTTAAATAGAACCACCTGACCATGGAATGTAAAGCATTTACTAGAAATTGCGTGATCATAATTAACAATCATCATAGTCATCACTTCAGCCCGTTTCCAACCCACTGCTGAGTACAAGCCTCCTTTTTAATGCGCCATTGTTTACGGTCCCTTGCGATTCTCGTGCACTGACTCCCAACTGAACCAATAATATCATTGGACCACGGGCTTATTAAAATAACGAAACATAATGACATCTTGTAAAATACCGGGATTAATCACGTTGAAGATTATTCCGATACGTTTCGATTTTTCAACAAATCATCATCATATGATTGGTACTTAGCAGTGGGTTGGAAACGGGCTGAAGTGATGACTATAATGATTGTTAATTTTGATCACGCAATTTCTAGTAAATGCTTTACATTCCATGGTCAGGTGGTTTTATTTAACACAGGTCGGCACTGAAGACAGGCCACTTCAACCGCAATATATGGAGATTTCAGCAGTAGTAATTTTTTTTGATGAGTTTATCCGGGGAAGTAATACCACCAAACCTATGTTCGCCGCCAATAACGTCTGCATTGCTGTGTTCCGTTTTGTAGAAAAGGAAACCGGTGAAATAGCAGGCTTACAAATTTATGTTCCGGTAGGATTTTTCCGGTAGTGTTCTGGTAGTTGTACTAGGTGGAGGTTTACTGCTTAACATCAGGTGGGCCGTCGGATTTTCTCATCATAAAGTAGTATGAATAAATTAGGCCAGGTGCGACGTGCACATGACACAATGTATTAACTTATTGCTTCTTCTTTCTTGCCCGTGGATGTAGTAAGATCCTGACAAGGGATACCTCCAGAAGATGGACCGCGGCGTCTTTCCGTGTATCAATAACCGCACTGCGCTCGCCAACCCGCCTGCCAAGCGTGGTGAGTATGGCAAAAACCTCTCATGATCAATACTTGCAGATCCATAAGGGAGTCTTACGTCCAGTAGTGGACTTCTTACGGCTGAGATTAATGAACGAATCAATACACAATATACAATATTAGTTTATTAATATTATATTATTATCCTCTCATGCCCGTGGATGCAGTAAGAGCCTGCTAAGGGATACCTCCGAAAGATGGGCAGAAGCGTCTTTCCATATAACAACATCCCATACTGCGCTCGCCAACCCGCCTGCCAAGCGTGGTGAGTGTGGCAACTACCCCTCATGGAGATCCAGCATGAGGGAGGCCTTTGTTCATTAGTGGACGTTTTATGGCTGAAATGATGATACAATATTAGGAACCATGTGCATTAGCCGCAGCTGAGTTGCAAATAGAGAAGTGAAATAAAGAAGTGAAAGAGTTAGGTTTCTCGTTCGCTTCCTTCCCTAACTTGGAATATAAGTTTTATGAAGCGAACGAATTCTATTATGTGCTTTATTCAATTTAAATGTGTCTTGTTCTTCTTTTAAAAATTAACTATTCTATGTAGCGTTTTGCTCTATTGAATAAACACTTATTGACTTTGACTTTGAATACCATTACCCTCCTCCGCTTAGTAAAATACAAGTACAGTTCCTAACGAATACTCTACTAGGTATTCATTTCGGGCGTAATACGTCCACTACTGAACACAGGCCTCCCTCATGGATCTCCATGAGGGGTAGTTGCCATACTCACCACGCTTGGAAGGCGGGTTGGCGAGCGCAGTACGAATGTTGATACACGGAAAGACGCTGCTGCCCATCTTCCGGATGCTGCCCATCTTCCGGAGAACTAGTCTCCTACTAGGTATACAGAAGGATTAATGTAAAGTAACGAATTAACGATACTAAGACAAACTAAGCTCTTGATTGTTGTTAATTATTTATTTATTTACCACTGTCATCATCATTTTTTCAGCCGTAAAACGTCCACTACTGAACACAGGCCCTCCTCATGGATCTATATGAAGGGAAGTTGCCATACCACGCTCGGCAGGCGGGTTGGCGAGCGCAATTCGGGAGGTTGATGCACGGAAAGTCGCTGCTGTCCATTTTCGGCAGGTATCCCTTAGCAGGCTCTTACTGCATCCACGGGCATGAGAAAAGGGGTACATTCTACTGCCGGTACCCCACGGCATTTAACACTGTAACGCATAACAATTGTGAGAGGACTTTACGCTAAAGCATTCTCTGCCAGTAGAGTTTCGACTAGTTTGGTTATCTAGTTGAAGGTAGAAAGCGATAGTTTTTTAAAAAGTTTTGATAAATCGTATTTTTTTAAAAAGAACACGGTAGTGCTCCTTGTGGTGTTCAAGAAAAATTAAGTCCTTTACATCTATTACAGATACAGCGTCAGAAACTGGTAATCATGCTGTATGGGACGCAGTAGTGCCTGCGATATTGTGAGATGGATTAGGCTTGCCCAGCACCTATACCATCCCATCTATTATCCAGAGGAAAGAACAGGTCTATACGTCTGAAGGGTTTCCTCACGATGTTTACGTCAGCGTTAAAGCACGTGTTAAGTATGCACATACATTTTTCATCCATTGGTGCACGGCCGGTATCCAACCCACGACCTTCGAATTTAGTGTCCAGCGTTATAAGAACACAATAGATACGTATTTTTTCAGTCATCACGCATTACGTGTCGATAGGAGTGGCTTCAGTTGCAAACAGAGCATGTTAGTGTAGTGTCGCGTGTGGCCATTTTTATGCAAATTGATAGATATTTACATTGTTAGGGCGAAGATAAAAGCTATCATAGTTCGGCCCCCGCCTACGTGAAACAGTTCCTGTTTCTATGTATTCGGTGTTATCTATTAGTTCTGGGTCGTTTGACACGTTTTCCGTGAGTACTAATTTTAATTAGAGCGCAGCTCTGTTTTTAATTAGCGTAATTTATAAGGGTTAATTGACGACTACAGTGGCTCAGTTGGTCGGATGTAAGCCAGCAGAGGTTGCAGGTTCGATACGGGGGTCAAATGTTTGCTTTTCTGTAGATATTTGTCACGGATCTGGGTGTTTTTAGGGTTCCGTACCCTAAGGGTAATAACGGGACCCAGTAGTAATTAAGACTCCGCTGTCCGTCTGTCTGTCACCAGACTGTATCTCATGAACCGTGATATCTAGATAGTTGAAATTTCACAGATGATGTATGTATTTCTGTTGCCGCTATAGCAACATATACTAAAAACAGAATAAAAAATAAATATTTAAGGGGGCATACAACAAATGTTTTTTGCCGTTTTTTGCTCGATATCAATAACGGCAACAGGTAGACGCTTGCAATATTTACAGAATATAGTAGTATATTCACTTTAAAAATAAATGATTGAATAAACTAAAACAAATATTTGTTGGGGGGCTCCCATACAACAAACGTGATTTTTTTGACTTATTTTGCTCGATATTAATAACGGGAAAAGGTAGACGCTAAAAATATACCCAGAATATTAAGTTGTGTTTTTTTTTTAAACAAGTTGCCAAATAATGGTACGGAAAATTTCGTGCGCGAGTCTGACTCGCTCTTAGCCGATTTTTATACCTTAATTTTCTAATTTTCAGCTCACCTTGCTGCTGTAAGAAATGGCTGGACCAAAAGTGACCGCATTTGCTTTTTCATTGAGTCTCTTATTATTTTTATGTTATTACAACTATAAGGACATCGGTACAGTTCATTTGAAATTCAGACCGAATGGAGTGTTGCTGAGGGAACCTATTTATTTATACACGAGTAAGAACAAAATATACATACAACTTGTTACAAAATACACCGTAAAAAATATAATTAATTATCTAAGCCAAAAATATTGTCAACCCTAGTAAGCTGTCATGTCAGGGAACCAGATTATTTAACAGAAAGGTCTACGTACCTATTTTACTTAATAATAATTATTAGGTAAAATAGGTACGTAGGCCTTTCTTTAATAGTTTTTCTATTTTTCATTCATAATATTGCCGTGGGGTGCCGGCAGTAGAATATTAGCCCTACTCTCCTACCCGTGGATGCAGTAAGAGCCTGCTAAGGGACACCTCCGGAAGATGGGCAGCAGCGTCTTTCCGTATATCAACATCCCGTACTGCGCTCACCAACCTGCCTGCCAAGCGTGGGAGTATGGCAACTACCCCTCATGGATCTCTATGAGGGAGGCCTGTGTTCAGTAGTGGACGTTTTACGGCTGAAATGATGATGATGATTCATAAATGTTTGCTACCTCAATACAAGGACTCAAGTACGTCTGGCTTCAAAAAATGTCAAGTTGAAAAAAATATGTTGTCAATTTCAAATCTTCTAATCGATATCCTACAACTGTTTCGAGGATCGGCCGCGGGGGACCGGTGCTATGGCCTGCTCGTTCTCCGGACCTCGCACTCCCGGAGACTTCCTTTTGTGGGGTTATGTGAAGGACAGAGTGTATTTCTCCGATTGCCCAACGGTTGCCGAGATGGAACAGCGTGTTAGATCGGTTTTCGCGTCAATAACACCGACGATGGTGCTAAATGCCACACAAGCCATTTCCCGACGAGCGAGGTTGTGTATTGAGCAAGTATTGCGGAGCCGTTTCTGTAAATTTGACGTTTATTTTGAATAAGTAAGTGTTCGTTTAGGTTGTTTCGTTAGGTTAGGTCTTTTAAAATTTTTGTCGTTCCGCGAATTAGGTAGAAATGTAGGTACATTCTGCGTAGTTTACTCTTTAATTTTACTGAAATACTGTCTGCACATCAGTGAAAATAATAATATTTTTTTAATTTTTTTGGGGTAAGTTATACAGCTTTACTACGGTTCTTAAATATTGTGAATGGACTCGTTATAAGGCCCCATTTAACCTGCTTTCGGCTTTACGGGTAGTTTTGTAACAACCTGTATAAACTGAAATTAATTGTGAACTGTGTGTCTACCATGAGTTGTCACCGTTAGATCGCCTGCCGTTTCTACAGTAGTAATAGTACGTTACTATGACATCTGTCAGATTTGTAACTCATAATTCTAAACAAATGAAGCCCAAACTACAGTCGCTGTAGTATAGTTTACTCCGTATTTTAGTACCAAACTATCCGCTAGAGGCGCTGTACAAGTTTTCATACATTTTTTAACTACAGTCACTACTACGTATAGATTGTGAAAACTCATGGTAGACCTACTGATACCTCTGTGGCTCAGTTGGTCTACTAGCCGACTGTTACGCAGGAGGTAGGGTTCGATTCCCACCACGGGACAAATTTTTGTAATTGCTGCTGATATTTGTCCCGGGTCAGGGTATTTTAATACTTTTGTATGCATGATAACTAATATATTTAAGTATTCTATCAATCATCTGGTTTCTATAAAGTACAAGCTTTGTTTAGTTTGGGACTAAATGGTGTTGTGTGTAGTGTGCAGCTCAATTATTTATTTATAAAAAAATGTTAACTGAATGTAAATTACCGTTGCTTGATATAATTTCATAAATAATTCGACTTTCACCACGTACCTGAACAGTGCTGGACATAGGCCTCCCTCATAGATCTCCGAGTACGGATCATGAGAGGGTTATTGCCATACTCACCACGATTGACGTTGGGCTGGCACAGCACGTGATGTTGATATACGGAAAGACGCTGCTGCCCACCTTATTCCTTAGCAGATTTTTACTGCAGCGCAAGAGAGGAGAGGCAAAATTCTACACCTATCAGAACTCTCCTTACGGCAAGTAACAAATTCAGGTACAAAGAGCCAAGCTTAAGGCATAAATACTGCGAACTGAAACAATGGAACAATGATACATTGTATGGTATGGTTGCCAGGCAACTCAATGTAAATTATTTTGAAAATTAACTATTGCTATGTAAATAAAACCGGGCAAGAGCGAGTCGGACTCGCGCACCGAGAGTTCCGTGCCATCATACAATATAATAAATGACCAAGGCGGTTTTATATTTGTTGGAGAACCTTGACAGCGCCATCTCTTGTCTGATAGCGGAACTTATGTAGATTTTATACACTTTCGATGATTTCTAAAAAAAAATGCTAAGTAGAGAGTTTGTAATAAAATTCCTGTAATCTTTACATACACTTCTAATAGCAATAAAAAGTTCAGAGGTTTATCTCCGCAAACTTCGGAGATTAGGGGGGGAACACTATTAAATTCACTGCGGAAGATTCGCAAGCATTCCCGTAGTCTCAGCAAAACTGCAACATTGAGGAAATCGCACCACCTCAGTGATACCACTGAGGTTTGGCCAGTACGAGTCCGGCATAATCATCTGTCCTCCCGCTGGCTGGTAATGTATCTCGCGACAGCTTTGCGACAGGCGTAAATCGCGCGATCATCGCTGTCAAAGGTCAATTTTGTATTAGATAACAGCATAGACGTTTTACAGCATTGATCGCGAGATTAACGCCTGCCGCAAACCTTTCGCGATACTCGTAAACAGCCTGCCGATAAAAGGTGGTATCCCCTTAAAGGACGCACAGTAAATAAGGTACATAGGGTCTTTAAGACGACGCATCAACGATATGGGCGAAGAATTTTTTTTTTTTTCAGAAATTACAAAACATTATTTTATTTTATTCCACATCACTTATTTGTAAAGTCATTAAAATAAATTTTTTAATATAAAAAAATATAAAAAACAACTACTCTACAGTAAATAAAATATCGTTTAAAAATATTAAAAAAACACGCTTTAATAGAAAATCGAACTAAAAATCTGAAAATAACTTTTAATTTATATTTTATTCAACTGTTATAAAAAGTATTATAGGTATACAGTACAGTAATACAACATATAGACTGTATAATGCGTCGCTTTAAACAGATAAAATGTGTGTAGTCATCATCATCAACATCATCTCAGCTGTTGTCCACGTCTACTTCTGGACATAGGCCTCTCTCATGGATCTACAAATACTGTTGCCATACTCACCAGATTCATTCACGTTTCTTATTTCCTGTCAACATAAGTATAAATAAGTTTTTTTTTATTGTAAGTGGACGTATCTATGTTTTGTAATTGCAAACTATGGAAATAAATAAATGAATTTCTGAATTACATCACTCTTGGCAGACGGGTTGTCAATCGTAGTACGGGCTGTTGATAGACGGAAAGTTACTGCTCATCTTCCGGAAGTAGAGAGCAATCCTTAGCAGATGTTTACTGCATCCACGAGCAAGAGAGGACAACATTCTACTGTCCGGCACCCCACAGTACGGCGACAGTGTTTAAGTCATCAGGTGGTAATAAATTTTTTTTCTGTTTATTTTCAGGTCATGAAGATTTTCTAATAAATACAACGGGGTGTGTCATCCCTAACTTGACAAAGAAAATCAAATTTGCACCAGTTAAAATCTTAAAGCAATCATGTGGACAGCGAGCTATTTATATTAAGAAGATTGCTAACAACAGAATAGTGTTTCATATAGATAAAAGTAAAATGCCATACAGAAGGAAGAACATGAAGAATGACGGATACACCTGCTGTTTTATGTTCGTTGTACGGAGCCGGTTAAAGGGCCAAGAAGATACGCATATAAAGTAGGTAATTTATCTTTACTTGTTACTTACGATTTTGTTTATTTACTGGCTTTTGCCCGCGACTTTGTCCGCGTGGAAGTCATAAAACGTAAAATCCCCTTTTTCACGTAGAGCCACTTTGATTCGAAAATATAAATCCCATTTATTCCCTATCCCGTAGGAATTTCGAAAAATCCCTTCTTAGTGCACCTCTAGGATACTCAAGGCATATGTGTGCCAAATTTCAAGTCTTTAGGTTCAGTGGTTTAGGCTGTGCGTTGATATATCAGTCAGTCAGTCAGTGAGTCAGTCAGGACTTTGAATTTTATATATATAGATTTAACAAAGGCAGTGCCAAGAGCACATTATGTACAAGAATAACCACTTTACAAAAAATACTTTAAAATGAATACCAATTTCAGGCATGCTCTGCATTAACAATAAAATACAAAGTAAACAACAGCTCCACCATTTCCTAAAGGCTACTAGAAATATTTAAATAAATATATAGTTTGCGTTTAATTCTATATAAATTAGGTATATATATGTAGCTGACATCATCCTACTCTATTTATATTTAAATTATCACGTGTTATTTTTAATAAATTTTTTTTGTTTGATTTTCTGTAATTTAATATGTTCTGTTTAATTGATAGTTGTTCATCATTTCAGCCATAAAACGTCCACTGATGAACACAGGCCTCCCTCATGGATCTCCATGAGGGGTAGTTGCCATACTCACCACGCTTGGCAGGCGGGTTGGTGAGCGCAGTATGGGATGTTGATACACGGATAGACGCTGCTGCCCATCTTCCGGACGTGTCCCTTAGCAGGCTCTTACTGCATCCATGGGCATGAGAGGAGGGGTATCATTCTACTGCCGGCACCCCACGGCGGGTAGCCGTGATAGTTGTTATTTAAGTCACATGGATCTCCATGAGGGGTAGTTGCCATACTCACCACGCTTGGCAGGCGGGTTGGTGAGCGCAGTATGGGATGTTGATACACGGATAGACGCTGCTGCCCATCTTCCGGACGTGTCCCTTAGCAGGCTCTTACTGCATCCATGGGCATGAGAGGAGGGGTATCATTCTACTGCCGGCACCCCACGGCGGGTAGCCGTGATAGTTGTTATTTGAGTCAAATTATTAGTTTTTATTTGAAATTCCATGCATGACTATTTCCTTAATTAACTTTGACTTCATTTAATAATTATATGACGTGTAAATCTTGTATTATACGAAATAAATGATTATGATTATGATTAGGCCTGTAGCGTGTCAGGCCACCCGCTATGTCGGGTTCCGTAGTTAACCGTAGACCTGTTGTTAGAAGTTGGTGTATGCTTTTTTATGGTTACCAAAACATATTAACAGGAATTAATTCAGTTTTCGGTTTAATGTATTCCGGTATGTCTGGGAAAACGCATCACTTATTTGAGCGACCATTTTTCCAAAACTAAAAAAGTTCACGCTTGAAATAAAGTTTAATATTTCGTAAACGGAACCCTAAATCAAAATATTACCTTTGCAACCCCGAAATGCTTTTAAAATACCTATTTAACGATACCCCAGACAATGGTAAAAAAAATCAAGAAAAAAAGGTCCTCCCTTCTTTACGTGATTATTTATTACTAACTAATAATTTTTTCAGCATCTTTTGTAGCGTTATCATGTCGTTGTTATTTTATATGTCCATGCATCCTTCAAGGACTAACAAAATTGTCTCCTCGCAAAGCCGGTGTCGGACGGACGGACAGACAGATAGACAGACAAAACGAAACTTTAAGGGCTTTTCTTTTACTACGAAACTCTAAAAAGGGACATGAAAAGTAAAACATATTTTTTTCAATTAATTACTGTAACAGAACCCATGACGGGCTGAGTTGGTTGATTATACCGACGATAAGGCTTTTAATTTCCCTGTTAGGTTGGATAAATAAATAAATTTATGGTAAAAATGTTCAGCTGGAACTATGGAAACCTGATTGATCATACTCCTTAGTAAATTTGACTCTCAGTATGGTTGGATGTTAAGCAACGGCAAATGATGCATGTGAAAGAAGTAAGCAAAAATGCGTGTGAAGAAAAAAGTTACAATAACAGGTGGAAAAGCAATAAAGAAAAAAATTGTAGGGACCCCAATTAATGCTCAATAATATGGAGACAAAGAGATATTGGAAATGATAATCATGTCACTCGTTCGATAAAGGCATTTTGATGATGTTAACAAAATTATTAACTTTTTCAGATATGGACCATGCATTCCATTTCAAGATGGCACAGAAAATGATCTTTTAGAGGAAGTTATAACTGTAAAATGTTTATCTACAGGCAAAACCATATATGAGGAAGCCTACATACAAATTAAAAAGGCAGAGCCAAAAATTCAGGACGCAAAAGAAAAATGGAATGTCCTAATTGTAGGACTGGACACGATGTCTCGCGCGAGGGTTTACAATGATATGCCTAAATTAGTTACATATATGCAGAGCCATGGTTGGTTAGACTACAGAGGATATAATAAGGTAACTTATCAGAAAATTTTTCAAAGCTTTGCTGACAATTCGTCTTGTTTGGTTGCTTTCATTTACTTTGAGTTTAATGGCCTAGGACTCGGTGAGGCCCATGTCCAGCAGTGAATGTCGTACGGTTGAGATAGTGAAGATGTTATATAACAGCATACAGACGGACATTGAGGTAGTAGACGTTCACAACGCTTTGAGTCGATTATGTTAGAAAAACCACAGATAACATAATACAATAGTAGGTAAGACCATGCGTTACATGTGCTTGAAGTTGCGCAAGAATGAGAAGAATTTATCAAACATAAAGGGATTTATGCCACGCCGTGGGTCAAGAAGAGCTGATAATGAAAAGTTGTACATTACACTTTTGAAACGTCCATGGTTGTGAACCCTATGCAATATTTACAGAATATTTACCATAATTTGAGTCTTTCGTGATATTTTGACACAGTTTCTCACGTCATTATCACGGATAAACCTCGTAAGGACAGTAAAACTTCAAGAACGCTTGAGGAAAATGTGTGAATGTCTACGCGAACCATTGTGTATTTTTTTTACATTATGTTTCAGATTGCATCCAATACATATCCCAACCTTATGGCAGTGTTAACTGGCATGGAAGCATCCTCAACGTACAGTGCCTGCAAACCAAACATGAATGCGTGCAATGAACATTTTATATGGAGCACATTCCAGCGAGCTGGATATGTAACGGCTTACGGAGAAGACTATCTCAATTTACCAGATACCTTCTCCAAATATCGTGGATTTCAATCATTACCAACTCATCATTACATGCGTCCATTATTTCTCACAGGGGAGGACATATCAGGAAACGTTGTTTGCACCAAGCATCTTCTATCAGGAAAACATATAGTGGACTACGCAAACGATTTGGCTAACACGTACAAAAACGACAGCTTCTTTGGAATGTTTTGGATTAACTCTAATAGTCATAATATAAATAATATACCACGGCTACTCGAAAGCGATATTATCCATCTATTTGACGCATTAAACGATGAAGGCTTACTGAAAAACACTTTCGTAATTTTACTAAGTGATCATGGAATACGTTTTGGACAGAATCGTAAGTCTATGGAGTCTTACTACACAGAAAGACTACCAATGTTCTTCATGCAAGTCCCAGAAGATTTTCAAAAGCAACACTATGAAGAATACTACAACCTGCAGCTGAACAAGAATAGATTAGTGTCCCCGTACGACTTGTATAAAACATTGGTAAAAATATCGGATATGTCTGTGAACTCAGCAAACGTAACATCGAGTGGCTGTCCAACCTGCGTAGATTTGTTTCAACAAGTGTCACAGCACAGAACTTGCTTGGACGCTGGCGTGAACGACAAATGGTGTACTTGCCATGACATGACGCCTGTTGATAGAAATAATGATAAAGATGGCAGCCACAGCGTGCAAGTGGCTGTTTCATATGTCCAAAATAAAGCTCAGAGAGTAAGAACCAACAGATGTTGGGCGTGCGAGTCGCTACATCTTGATAAAGTTTTAAGGACACATTCTTATAAATACGGAACAAAAACATACTTTGTGATTGCGTTTGTAATGAAACCCGGTGATATTGGGTATGAAGCAATCGTTTCAAAAGACTATAACAACTTTACAATTGTACATGGTGTTGACACAATAACTGGATATCATTCTAGGGGCAGATGTGTCAAAAATATTATAGATATGATGTGGTGCACATGCAAAAATGTAAGATGTAAAAACTAAGCGGTTTTGTTTCCCATCAGTTACATAAACATAAGGCTACACCACTGCTGTTCACTGCGAGATGTGTGCGCTTATTAATGACTCGTTCGAACGACATAGCTGGTATTAATTGAGAATTTTTGCATTAACTCTAAAAATTACAATGAATGTCAGGAATATAAGGCTTGCGAGTCATTAGTGACCTTTTCATCACGCAATGGACAGCTCTTATAAGTATTGCCATGATGACATTACTAGTTAATTTATAAATAAAACAATTATAAAAGAAACTCAAAAAACTATTTTTATTTTTTACCATAGCTTTTGTTTCTTAACACAATAATTTTATTTTGGTCGCTTATTCGTTTATTTGTAGTATAGGTTCTTCAACTATTATGTTGTGTGCTAATGGCCAATACATTATACAATTAACTGGCAATCATATGAAATTTAAAAAAAAAAACAAAAATAGACATAGGCCCTCATGGATCTCCAAGTACCTACTGATCATGAGGTTATTGCTATATTCGCCACGCTTGGCAAACGGGTTGGCGAGCGCAGTACGATTCCGTACACGAAAATGCGCTGATGCCCATCTACCGGAGGTATCCCTTGGTAGATTCTTACTGCATCCACAGGCAAGAGACGAGAGGCAACATACTACTAGCAACACCCCAAGGTTAATATTATAACACAAAACTGTAAAAAACCCGTGAAATAAGTGTTAATTAATTTTCACCAATGTTTATAGGTAAGTCCCATCTACATTACGTTTTTATTACACTTTTCTAACATCCATTATTAGTGGTTATCATCGAGCACCATATCCAATATAGAGGGGAAATAAGATCATAAGAATTCCGAAACACATCAATGCTTTTGCACTAATGCAATGAAAACTGTCTATCGCCTTTGACAGTACAGCGCCAACAGCCGACCTGTGTACTTTTCCGTACAATTATGAAATACTAGCTTTTGCCCGCAACTTCGTCCGCGTGGAAGTCATAAAACGTAAAATCCCCTTTTTCACGCAGAGCCGAGAGAGATTTAATTCGAAAATATAAATCCCATTTATTCCCTATCCCGCGGGAATTTCGAAAAATCCCTTCTTAGTGCACCTCTAGGATACTCAAGGTATATGTGTGACAAATTTCAAGTCTTTAGGTCCAGTGGTTTAGGCTGTGCGTTGATATATCAGTCAGTCAGTCAGTGAGTCAGTCAGGAATTTGAATTTTATATATATAGATGTATAGATACAGATTACATTCAAATACATTTAAACTGGCTTGTTGTTCTAGACGATGGTGTGGGAAAAGCTGCAGCAAATCGAACTACAAAACCGATAAAACCACATTTTTACCCGACTGCCAAGGAAAGGTATTGTTAAAACCTCAGGTTAAAACTGTATTCTGCGCGGAAGTCAATTCAGTTCATAATCCTTCACGTAAATAATTTGACTTATCGTTATAATAAAATCGATATAAATATTTGCTTGCCCTACTTCAGTGTAATGAATGACATTACCCAGTTTGACAACTTCAAAACCCAGCGTCGCTGCAGTTTTTGGTGGAATTGTTGTTTAGACAAAATAAATGACATTTCCTCTCTATCGGGTATGTCCTCGATGGTGGTTATCAATATGACGCCCATTTATTAGTTACTGTTACGATAAATTTAGAATTTATCATTTAGGATGTGGGCTATATGTATTGCCTAAGATGACCTCCATAGCGCAGTGGCTTGTTAATACGAAGGAGGTTAGGAGGTCGTAGATTCGATTCGCACCAAGAGACAATAGGCTAGTTCACCTCACGTTAATTTTGAAGGTGAAATTACTACTTAGCTAAATAATTTCCGTCATATACCTCTAGATTATCGCGATTTTCGAGGTTTCTTTTTTGCTTCTTTCCCTAACTTGGAAAAGCATGTTATCTGAAGCGAACGAATTCCATTGTGTTTTATTCAATTTAAATGTGTTTCTACTAAATATTTACAAATTATTTAGTCGTTTATGCACTTTAAAAATAAATAGTTAAGTTGAAATAAAACATTGTTTGAGGGGCTCCCATACAACAAACGTAATTTTTTTGCTATTTTTGCTCGATATTAATAAAGGCAGCAGGTAGACGCTTAAAATGTTCACAGAATATTTAGTTGCATTATTCACTTTAAAAATAAATAAATAATATGAAATAAAACAAATATTTATAGGGGGGGGGGGGCTTCCATACAATAAACGTAATTTTCTGGCTCAATATTTATAACGGCAACAGGTAGACGCTTAAAATATTTACAGAATTGCCAAATAATGGTGCGGGACCCATCGTGTGCGAGTCCGACTCGCTTTTGGCCGATTTTTCAGACTTCAGGAGTCCACGCGGACGAAGTCGCGGTTGCTAGCCATTAGATTATAATCTCACTAATATTATACAGCCGAAAGTTTGTTTGTATAGAGCTTTGTTACCTCTTCACGCAAAAACTAGCGTACGTATCGAGCTGTTATTTTGCAAACGTATAGATGTTGACTAGGATTAACACATAGGCTACTTTTTATCCGGGTACAACGCATGCGAAGCGGTGAGCATAAGCTAGTAATCCATAACGCATAACATTTTGCTTACCCACAAAATTGGTAATTCATATTAAAAGCAACAAAAAGTGTATGAACATTTTCGCCTACCTTGTCGCTTTTGCGGCCTATTAAATAACGTAAAAATATATGGTCGGAAACTCAGCGTTGCGTAAAATTGGGAAAACGTATAAAAAATGAGGGTATTTTAGTGATAATGTTAAAATTTATCAGGCAGTTTTACCACAGGTTTTACTTAGTTGGACAGGTTGGAACTTGCTACAATTATTCGTTCGAAAATTTGCTACAATTATTCGTTCGAAATAAACTTTTAGGTGTGGCTTGCTGTATGCCGTGGGGTGCCGGTGTTAGAATGTTGCATCTCCTCTTTTGCCGTGGAGGCAGTAAGAATCTTCCAAGGGATACCCCCGGAAGATGGGCAGCAGCGTCTTTACGTGTATCAAAATCCCGTACTGCGATTGCCAACCCGCCTGCCAAGCGTGATTAGTACGGTAACAAACCCCATATGATCTTGGAGATCCATAACGGAGGCCTATGTCCAGCAAATGATCTCGGAGATCCATAACGGAGGCCTATGTCCAGCAAATGATCTCGGAGATCCATAACGGAGGCCTATGTCCAGCAAATGATCTCGGAGATCCATAACGGAGGCCTATGTCCAGCAAATGATCTCGGAGATCCATAACGGAGGCCTATGTCCAGCAAATGATCTCGGAGATCCATAACGGAGGCCTATGTCCAGCAAATGATCTCGGAGATCCATAACGGAGGCCTATGTCCAGCAAATGATCTTGGAGATCCATAACGGAGGCCTATGTCCAGCAAATGATCTTGGAGATCCATAACGGAGGCCTATGTCCAGCAAATGATCTCGGAGATCCATAACGGAGGCCTATGTCCAGCAAATGATCTTGGAGATCCATAACGGAGGCCTATGTCCAGCAAATGATCTCGGAGATCCATAACGGAGGCCTATGTCCAGCAAATGATCTCGGAGATCCATAACGGAGGCCTATGTCCAGCAAATGATCTTGGAGATCCATAACGGAGGCCTATGTCCAGCAAATGATCTCGGAGATCCATAACGGAGGCCTATGTCCAGCAAATGATCTTGGAGATCCATAACGGAGGCCTATGTCCAGCAAATGATCTCGGAGATCCATAACGGAGGCCTATGTCCAGCAAATGATCTTGGAGATCCATAACGGAGGCCTATGTCCAGCAAATGATCTCGGAGATCCATAACGGAGGCCTATGTCCAGCAAATGATCTTGGAGATCCATAACGGAGGCCTATGTCCAGCAAATGATCTCGGAGATCCATAACGGAGGCCTATGTCCAGCAAATGATCTCGGAGATCCATAACGGAGGCCTATGTCCAGCAAATGATCTTGGAGATCCATAACGGAGGCCTATGTCCAGCAAATGATCTCGGAGATCCATAACGGAGGCCTATGTCCAGCAAATGATCTTGGAGATCCATAACGGAGGCCTATGTCCAGCAAATGATCTTGGAGATCCATAACGGAGGCCTATGTCCAGCAAATGATCTTGGAGATCCATAACGGAGGCCTATGTCCAGCAAATGATCTTGGAGATCCATAAAGGAGGCCTATGTCCAGCAAATGATCTTGGAGATCCATAACGGAGGCCTATGTCCAGCAAATGATCTCGGAGATCCATGACGGAGGCCTATGTCCAGCAAATGATCTTGGAGATCCATAACGGAGGCCTATGTCCAGCAAATGATCTTGGAGATCCATAAAGGAGGCCTATGTCCAGCAAATGATCTTGGAGATCCATCATCATCATCATCATCATCAGCCCACATTAGTCCACTGCTGGACATAGGCCTCTCCTATTAAGCGCCACTGAGAACGTTCTTCGGCCACCCGCATCCACTTTTTGCCGGCCGCTTTTCGCAGGTCGTCGCTCCACCTAGCCGGGGGGCGCCCCACACTACGCTTGCCAAGTCGTGGTCTCCACTCAAGAACCCGTCTACTCCAGCGGTCATCGGTTCTTCGGCATATGTGGCCAGCCCACTGCCACTTCAGTTTGCTAATCTTGAGAGCTATGTCGGTAACTTTAGTTCTCTGTCGAATAACCTCATTTCTGATTTTATCCTTCAGAGATACACCCAACATAGCCCTTTCCATAGCTCGCTGAGCGACTTTGAACTGGTGGACTAGTCCAACCGTGAGTGTCCACGTCTCGGCTCCGTATGTCATAACAGGTAGGACGCACTGATTGAAAACTTGGGTTTTCAGGCATTGTGGGATGGACGACGTTAAGACTCGACGTAATTTGCCGAAAGCGGCCCAGCCCAGCTGGATTCTTCTTTTGGCTTCCTTCTCGAAGTTGTTTCTACCCAACTGCAGTGTCTGCCCGAGGTAGATATACTCTTGAACAGCTTCGAGTGGGAAACCTGCAACGATGATAGGACCCGGACTTATGTGGTTGTTGAACATGACTTTTGTTTTATCCATGTTCATCTGGAGTCCAATTCGTCGTGAAGAATCGGCTAGGCCATTCAGCATTTCCTGTAGCACTTCCAGCGACTCCGCCATTAGGACTATGTCATCCGCGAATCGTAGGTGTGAGATGTACTCGCCATTGATGTTTATGCCCGTTGTTTTCCAGTCCAGCGTCTTAAACAGATCCTCCAATGCGTTAGTGAACAGTTTCGGGGATATGACATCTCCCTGTCTCACTCCTCTGCGCAATGGTATAGGATTAGACTGCTGGCCCTGTACTTGAACACTCATCGTGGCAGAATTGTAAAGACATTTCAACACCTCGATATAACGATAGTCTACTTGACATCGCTGCAAGGATTCCAGGACGGTCCAGGTCTCAACCGAGTCAAAGGCTTTTTCGTAGTCTACAAATGCAAGACACAGGGGCTGATTATACTCTTCGGACTTTTGTATAATCTGCCTCACTGTGTGGATGTGGTCTACGGTACTATAACCACTACGAAACCCAGCCTGTTCGGGAGGTTGGAACTCGTCGAGCCTTTTTGCGAGACGATTTGTGATCACTCTTGAAAACAACTTATAGACGTGGCTTAAGAGTGAAATAGGTCTGTAATTCTTCAGAAGGGTTTTATCACCCTTCTTGAAGAACAGAACCACAATACTCCTGTCCCACGCCTTCGGAGTTCTCCCACAGAAAATGACGGAGTTGAAGAGCTTTTGCAGTTCAGCTAATATAGGGGCTCCTCCTGCTTTCAGAAGCTCAGTTGTGATGCCGTCATCACCGGGGGCTTTTCCGTTCTTAAGTTGCTTCAGAGCTAAATCAATTTCATCAGCGCTGACGTCCGGCAGTTCATCTGTGAAGTGGCGTGTGAGTGTGGCTCTAGAATCGTGATCTTGGAGATCCATAACGGAGGCCTATGTCCAGCAAATGATCTTGGAGATCCATAACGGAGGCCTATGTCCAGCAAATGATCTCGGAGATCCATAACGGAGGCCTATGTCCAGCAAATGATCTTGGAGATCCATAACGGAGGCCTATGTCCAGCAAATGATCTCGGAGATCCATAACGGAGGCCTATGTCCAGCAAATGATCTTGGAGATCCATAACGGAGGCCTATGTCCAGCAAATGATCTTGGAGATCCATAACGGAGGCCTATGTCCAGCAAATGATCTCGGAGATCCATAACGGAGGCCTATGTCCAGCAAATGATCTTGGAGATCCATAACGGAGGCCTATGTCCAGCAAATGATCTCGGAGATCCATAACGGAGGCCTATGTCCAGCAGTGAACGTGGACAGCCAGTCATATGACTGAGATGATGATGATACTTTTTGACTGAAATAAAAAGTTTATTAAACGAGGACCTCCGTGGCGCAGTCGGTTTCATAGCTGGCTGAGACGCAGGGAGTTGCGGGTTCGATTCTCACCGCGGGACAAATAGACATAGACATAGACATTCCTTTATTCGCTGCTGCAGTACAAAGCATACAAAATATTAACTTAAAAAAAAAATTACAAATTTAAACTTAACATACAAATGTTGGTAAGTATTCTACAGATATTCGTCTCGGAGTCTTTTTCTATAATAAGTATGTATTTACAGAAAAAAATAGGAATTCTATCAGTCATCTGCTACCAGCTTTGCATATAATTGTAAGGGCTAGGTGGTGATGTGTAAATTCAGAAATATTTTTAAAATTCTAAAATATTTATTTTGAAAGTACAATAGAAGCCTCTGTCCAGCACTGGACATCCTACAACTGAGATGATGATGATGACATAAGACATAGGCATGGAATAGGCATGGACAATAATTGAGCCGTGGGGTGCCGGCAGTGCCCCTTAATAACCCGAAAGATTTAAATCACGTATTTTTGACGTCAATACGAGTAAGTAATATTATATCAACATGGGTCTAACTATTTGTCTTAATTAAATTACTATTTCAGTACAAATCAAATCATATTAATTGCCCGCTTCTTTGTGAACGAGTCTTTAGTTGAGAAACTCAAGTAGAGAAACAGAGAGCGAGCGTGACACTTCACGAATCGCTCCGAAATCATACGACGAACAGCGAATGCCGTGACTTGTGTTCTATGACAAGAAGTGTCAAGTTATGTCTAGCACGATGTTTGCTTTTAGGGTGTGTTAGACTGGAGATATTTTAACTTGTAATTTGTTTTAAATAATTAATATCTTCTTAAGTATGGGTTTTTGGACTATATGTTACATAATTTTATATACACTATTTAGGCTCTAGAATCGTTGGCTTAAATCTTTCGGGTTATTAACGGGCACGGTGTATATTTTATAAGTTGTTCAAAATTAAAACCTTTTATGCTGTCTGCAATCACGAGCTTTAAATAAGGTTAAATACTTTTTTGCGTGTACATTGTCAACATGACGTGTCAACACGGAAGTTGGGGTCGATACAATAATTACACAGCAGTTTACAAATTTTACAATAAGCGAAAATTCAGTCACAGGTTTTTTTTAAAATAAAAAAAAAAAAATCAACTATTATTAACTAAAATAGCCATACTATTTGTAAAAAAAATTGAGCCGTCGCGGGAGGCCTGGCAGATGTAAAACATTTTCACCACAGTCGCCACAGTCGCTAAAGTAGAAGACCCAGTTACCATAGCTATGGTCACTATGTGGTGATGCATAGTCACCACAGTCCCCAAAGTAGCCCCAGTCGCCACAATCGGCCCAGTCAACACGATAGGCACGATGGACGATGGGCAGTCGCCCTAGTAACTAGTTATTAGGGCAGTCGCACATCTCCAAGCGTCACGCGTCACCTCTCGTCCGATCTGTTTTACCTCCGCAAAAGATGTATTACATCAAAAAAGTAAGGCCACCTCATCCATATAGGCCAAGTAATCTTACTATAGTAACTCTCGTGACTTATTATTAATAATAATTAACGGGAATGTGCGGGTCGCGAACCGTCTTCACCCTGAAGAAGGCCTTCGATAAGGATCGAAGCAGTTGGTACCTCCACCAACAAAAACAAGTACGTAAATATTCTCGTTAAGAACTCCCAAATGTGTGGACTCTTAGGGGCCGTCTCCACGAGCGAGGGAATCGCGGCGATGTTATCGTCGTGCCACGTGTTATTACAATAAAGTATTTTTTAGTTATCTTTATTTATTACTAGCCGTTATTACGCCGTGGGGTGCCGGCAGTAGAATGATACCCCTCCTCTCATGCCCATGGATTCAGTAAGAGCCTGCTAAGGGATACCTCTGGAAGATGGGCAGCAGCGTCTATCCGTGTATCAACATCCCATACTGCGCTCACCAACCCGCCTGCCAAGCGTGGTGAGTATGGCAACTAGCCCTCATGGAGATCCATGAGGGAGGCCTGTGTTCATCAGTGGACGTTTTATAAATGATGATTACTAGCCGCACTCTGCGTAGTTCTCGTTTCTGTGGGAATACGGGGATATATAAAAATTTTGCCTATTAGGGATAATTAAATTAAATTCATTTAATGCTGCAGATAACATGATCCATATATTAGAAAAATAATGTCACACAGCTAGTCAATTTTTAAACAATAAAGAGACACACAGAATAAGCTAAAGAGAAAAGTAGGTACATACATACATAGGTAATGTAGCTTTCTAATGGTGAAAGAATTTTGAAAATCGGTCCAGTAGTTTTTGAGTTTATTCGTTACTAGCTGAACCGTGCCCACTTCGTTGGGCGGTAAACATTTTCACTTGTGATGATTGTCTTTCAGGAGTTCCGATCCGAGATATAAGTCAACTTATAACTGTACATGGGAAAAACACTGCTTTCTCAAGTACCACCTGCCGAGATAATTTTTTTATTCTGGGACTTATTAATCGTGAGTGCAAAATAGTCCTTGACAAGATATTGTAGCCTTAAGTAAAAGATTGACGTGTTCTTTAAGAAAAAGCCGTCTAATAGATATGTCAGTCAATAGATTACGACACGGTCGCGGTTTTAAACCTATGTATTATTATCTTTTTAACTATTTGACCAAATTATATGCAATAAAAGGCTTATCCCTTATAATGCATTTTATTTTGTCCCTTTTCTTTTAAACACTTGAGAGGATAAATTTACTTATTTTGATAAGAATTTAAAATTGTCGATAATTTGTCCAAAAAAACATCACATAACGATTTAAGTTATTAATTAAATATAAAAACTACTTTTCGTAACTTTAATATAAAAGTTACGCTGACTTTTTGTAGGCATTATCAAGCTCTAAAACTTTTCTCTGAAACTGTGAAAACACTCTGTCATCATTAAGGCAGCGTTCGTAAGAAACGTTTTCGTTCGACCGTTTACTTTGCAAAGCAGAATACCACAAAAAAGTCTTAATTTTTAAGGTTACTTTATAGCCTATGACACTCACAAAAAAGTGTAGTTTTATATTAGTAAAAGATTTTTGAAAATTGGTTCAGTAGATCCAGAGATTACCCCCTACAACCTCACAATCTCACAAACTTTACCTCTTTATAATATTAAGTATAGACAAACATACAAAATACGACATACAAATCTTTCCTCTGTATAATATTGAGAGATAACGCCTTATTCCTTAGTTGTATTTATGGAACAGCTCTTATACATTTCCGTTTTTGTACAGATTTCCGTACAAAGTCACACATCAGTGAAAAGTAAAAATCAATCTCCTCGTCCAATAGAATACTGTAGATTGAATTCCAATTTAGCTAGTTAAGGGACTAATTCCACCGTTTAAGCATTGAAGGCAATTGGAAAGCCACAATTATCCGACATGCAATTATTTCTGCCAATCACGGTGCAACTCGGCACAAAATTGGCGCATACATTCGACGTAACTTACTACGTGAATTCTGTGGTTTGATGGACATGCGACCTAGCCGAGTTGGTCGGTAGAACAGTCATGTACCTCGCGTAATATTTCACACGTATAGTTTTTTTTCAGATACTGTGTTTTACAGGTTTCATCATCTTCTCAGCCGTATGATTGCTGTCCATGTCCACAGCTGGATATAGGTCTTCTTCGTGGATCTCCAAGATATTACGGGAGTTTTTGCCATACACGCCAAGCTTGGCAAGCGGTTTGGCGAGCGCAGTACGGGCATTTTGGTACAAAGAAAGACGCTGCTGCCCATTTTCTGAAGGTATCCCTTGTCAGATACTTACTGCATCCACGGGCATGACAGGAGAGGCCACATCCTACTGCCGGCACCCCACGGCAAGGGGTTATTGGGTTTATTTGAACATGATTGTCACATTGCTGGGGTCGAGATGAGTGAGGAGGGAAGGGTCCCTCCTCACTCATCTCGACTCAACGCAGTAACCTACGATGGTATATGGGCGTCAAGCTCGTCACACCATCTCATCCTGTACCTTCAACGTCGCCTTCTAGCAGTCAAATTTACAAAATAAAACGAAAACATATTTAAGCTGAATAAAGCACACAATTTAATTCGTTCGCTTTAGAAAACCTTTCTTCCGAATACGGGAAAGAATCGAACAAGAAACCTCTCTTTCACTTTTATTCTTGGTTCATTACCCCTCTTGGTATCCACTTAGTAAGCTTTGCTCATCTTTCACTCTTCAACCTGCAGACATAATCGCATTCGTACTTAAAAATAATCAAAGCCTATTCAAAACCCAAGTAGTACAAACATTTCTGTAGCGGTAATGCTTCACGCTTTCAAGAGAAACTCCTATGAATTCAGCTAGATGAAATTCAGATGGGTAGCCCAACGGTACATAACCTCAAAACATCAATCACGTTTCAACAGCTCCAAGCACCGTGTTAATAGCTTGCAGTCGTGTGATACAGTGCCTCATACATAACTCCAGGTCATTACCATCATCATCTCAGCCGTACGACGTCCACTGACATTGACCTCGTACGGATAAGCATAAGTACGGATCATGGCATACTCGTAATGTGGCAAATTTACGTTCTTTGCTTCCAAATCCTAGTGTGATTTAGCACTGCAAAACTTAGTCTTATGTTACTACTATACGATCCTCGGAGTATGTAGCACTGCCACCCATTAGTGGCCAAATGAAAACCAGAAGTAATTCTACCATGAATACTTTATTTCTATATTACAAAAGGGTTAAAAAAATATATTTTTACAGAAAAAAAAAATTATGATAACTTTTCAGGGGGTGAGAGGGGTGTACTCATTTGGGTACAACGGCCACTGATAGGTGATATTTTTAAAGCAAAGCTTTTCAACGCTAATCGTTATGAGGCATTTTTTTGCACTTCTAGCATGGCACCCAATACATAGCAGTGGTTTCTCCGCTTTCTTGGATAATGTCCAGACCTATCTTGAGGCAAACCTGGCACCAGGGCTGAAGAAGCTCTAGCCTTCTTTTGGATATCTTGACGTAGATAGAAGCTCGCGATGCTACGTCGAAACATCAATTGGTCCATTTTGTCATCTCTACACAGAACATGTAAACGCCAGGCATTTGCAATAGCCATGTCCACCATGTAAGTGAGAAGAACTTATTTCCATTTTTTTCCATGAAGTGCATTCTATAGAGGTAGATCGATTTTGACTGGTCAAGCTCATAGACTCCTGCCATAATCATATCATCAGAATCTGTTTCTTGCCATGGCTTCAGACACTAATGCGACGCATACATCTTCGTCTAGACCAGTACATAGCTTCTCTAGGTGGTTTATTGTATCCAGACAGTATCAAAATACCAATAAACTTTATGTACAGCATCGACAATGAAAAGCAAGAGTGCCTATTCGCATATAGAGTGCTATTTGTGACTACAAAGTATATTATATCTTCGTCAAATATTCTTTCAAGTATTTGTACGGAGTTTAGTTCTTTGAGCTCTTCTTTTGCTGCACTTAGCTTGTCTTATCTAACGTACAGCTCGACTTCCTAAAGAACTACTGATCCTTAGGAAGTCGAGCTGTACGTTGGAGAACATTTACGCTAAACTGGAGTGTGTGGTTCCGATGGAAAGCAAATGCGCATTGCAGCCGGCAATACGCTTCATCATCACTGTCATCGGCATTGTCATTTTCCTCGTTCGTAAATACCTCAATTACTACCTGGAACATCTTGGGGCATAAGTCTGGCAGCAATGACTTCATCACCCGCTTCTTTCTCCGTAACAAAGTCAGGATCAGGAAGTATGATGGCCAAGTCATAATTGGCATCATCATCACTATCCTGTATAACAGTATCTAGGGCCTTTTGAAATCAATTGTAGTTGTTTGCGATACGGAACCGATTTCCGCTCATAATTAGAAATCTGAACAAACATGTAAATTTTATATAGGGATGTGGCCACTGTACCTGATTGGGTACAGTATCATTTGTAACGTAATAATTCAACCATAACAAGTAATAGCAACCTAATTTGTTACACAAGATCACCATAAATATTTATTCTATTGATTTTATTACTAAATATGTAATTTCCTTTCAATGATAATAAATAATTCGTTGGCAATGCACTTACCTCTGCACACAGTTCCGTAGTCAAACTTCAGATAACAAAAATTGAATTAAAAAAAACTGTCTACCCTCTTTTTTTTTTCTTTTTGAATGACGAGTGTTGCTATGATTTATAATAAAAAAGAAGAAATCTGCTGGAACAAACAGTTTTCTAGAAAAAAAATTACAATTAGGTGTACCCAATCAGGTACAGTGACAGCTAATGGGTTAAAGCAAACATCGTAACTTGGAACTTCCTCTCTACAGCATAGATATCTGTATGCTCTATGATTTTATAGGTAAAATAACGCTATGGCGATCTAGGCCAATGTACGAGGCTCTTACACAAGTTGAGTCAGCTCACCTCCACGTATACGAATACAATCAAAATTTTTTGAACTGATACCGGGCCTACCTGACATCTAGGTACTCGTAGGTAGGAAGGTTTCTGTTGTCTGTGTCTTAGTGATTTATTTTGTCGTGCGATAGTTTTAGGTTTGCGGCAATTATACTGAGCATTAATTATAAGTAACACTAGTTATAAGTAATCGCTACTAATAAAATTATGAATCATTGGTCTGAAATAAATGATTATATAATTTAATTTAATTAAAAAAATCTTGTTAAATTCACTTTTGTTACGGAATTTTACAAGCTCTCTTCTAGAGTAAACAAAAGAAAAGCTCATTCCTCACTTATTTTTCAGAGCACCTGTTTTAATAACAGCAGCAAGAAACACGACACAACGGAGAAAAATTGCTTTATGGGATATTGCAGTTTTACTAACGCTGAAAAAGTGGGATTTAAGGTAAAATATCTAAGCATGTTGAAAAAAACTTCTTCGATTCCTTGAAAAAGAAATCTTTGTATGCAAAGCTTTTAATCATCGATTTTAATCTTTGGTTGAATAGGACAACTTTTTATATACGTAGGAATACAAAATAATATGTAAACAGATAGTCCAATAATCCCTTTGTTCGATGGTCGCAGGGGATATTTGGGATAAGCCCACAAAGACATGTTTCTGATAGATATTGATGAAAAACCTTTTGAATATAGAAAGAAGGAAAACACATTTATACGCACACAACATTAAGATTAAAAGAGATAAGATTTAACAATAAGACCCCCAATTGTATGTAAATTTTTTTTTGTATCCTTGTGATATTTATTACTGTTTAAGATGTACCTACGTAGAATAAAGAGCTTATCCATCTGTCTAACATTAACAAACAATATAAATATATGGAGTGGAAAGGAAGAACAAGGGTAATGGTAGGTAAAATGATCCCTAACTTAACTTTGGTAAACCTCAGATGCAACGCAGATTTTCAGTTGTTCCGCCTAACATAGATTTTTAATTTACAGTTGAACGAAACCTATTTATTCCTGTTAAATTTATGTATGTAAGTAAACCTTTTTCAAAATGGTAGTTTTTTTTATTTCAAACAAGAATAATGTGTTGTCGCTTGCGCCATTTTTATTTCAAGCTAGATCAAGACCTAGCTCTTGCAACAGTTTGTATGCAGGCGGCCCCCCCAGTCAGCGCGACCATTGTAATTTAAACAATTACATTAATATATGTACTTGTTCATCAATGCGTCTCATTAAAGAATATGAGGTACAGACACAAAACAGAAAAATCTGGCAAAACAGTAAAAAATATCTTAAATTAAATAAATAATGCTGGACCTCACTGTGCACACATCATTATCTAGCCCGAAGCTAAGCAAAACTTGTGTTATGGGTACTAGGTGACTGATATACTAAATACATGACACTTTAAAGATATATATTTTTTATTATTTATAGAAAAACATCCAAAACACTGCACAAATATCTGTCAATCACACAGACATTTGTCCCGAGGCGAGAATCGTACCCGTAACCTTTTGCGTCGCAGGCGGGCCCTCGCCCGCTGCGCCACAGAGGTCGTAAATTTAATAAACACTGAATACGTAACTCTTGTTTTCCTAGTGGAAGGGGCGGTAAATAATATTCCAGGCGTAGTTATAATGTCCATAAACCTAACCAGACTCGCAGTCAGTTTATCACAGGCTCCAAGTTGCTAATAAAATTACGACACCCATAAAAGTTGATTAAGTAATTACGTGTTGTTGGCCGTTCTTCTTATACTAGTAAACATCTTAACATAACGATGACAGCAAGATTTGATCATATTTTTTAAGCAATTTTGTCCCTCAGCTGGGCAAGTCTCCCTCAAATTTCTTCAACCAAATTTCTATCCCCCGCAAACTGCCACCAATATCTGTCGAAGGTGAGGAGATCGTCCCGCCAACGGTTTCTCGGCTGACTCCGACGCCGCCCCCCGCCATTAGGAGTCCATGAAGTTACCACATGGGCCCACTTCTCTAGTTGCATCCGGCTCACGTAGCCCGCTCAATCCCACTTAAGGTTGGCAGTTTTCGACCGACATCTGTGATGCTGGTAAAGTATGTAACATGGTGTTGCGAACTCAACGCGTTTTAATCCGAGTATGCTGCGTTCCATTTCACTCTGACATTCTATTCTATTAAATATCCTACTAATATTATAAACGCAAAGTTTGTGAGAATGTATGGATGTTTGTTACTCTTTCACGCAAAAACTAGCCTTCAGATTGAACTGAAATTTTGCACACATATAGATGTTAACCAGGATTAACACATAGACTACTTTTGTCATAAGTACAACGCATGCGAAGCGGCGGGCATAAGCTAATGTGAAATAAATTAGAGTCGTTAAATATTTTTGGCATAATGCTGTATCTTTACCAGTACCAAAAGTAGGTACCTCGATTGCTAAATGGGTCATTCCGAACGAGGCCAGGTGTTTGGGCTTAAACTGCAGTCCCGCAAGAGTTTGCGCAAAGTTGAAATGGCTATAGAAATTGGGGTATTTCATACCCTTCGAGGGTTTTTGCAGGGAGCAAAGTTTTCTGCTTAAAATCTGATTTTAGAAGAACACACTGTCATCTCAGCCGAAGGACTGCTGATCATATAGGTGGACATATACTGCTGGATTTCCAAGGTAATGAGGACGTTGTTGCGATACTCGCCACGCTTGGCAAGCGGGTTGGCAAGTGCAGTATGGAGTGTTGATAGTCTTAATACATTCTACTACGTAGATATATATTTTTATTATATATAGAACTAGCTTCCTCCCGCCACTTCGCACGCGTTGTACCCGGATAAAAAGTAGCCTATGTGTTAATCCTGGTCAACATCTACACGTGTGCAAAGTTTCAGCTGAATCCGTAGGGTAGTTTTTACGTAAAATGATAACAAACATTTATACATCTACACAAACAAACTTTCGGCTTTATAATATTAGTGAGATAACATCCAGAATAGCCTGAACCAATATCTGCTGATCGTACAGACATTTGTCCCGAGGCGAGAATCGAACCCTCTTGAGTTGAACGTCCACTACTGAACACAAGCCTCCTCCATGGATCTCCATAGGGGTAGTTGCCATACTCAACACGCTTGGAAAACGGGATAGCGAGCGCAGTTCGGGATGTTGATATACGGGAAGACGCTGCTGCCCATCTTCCGGAGATATCCCTTAGCAGGCTCTTACTACATCCACGGGCATGAGAGAAGGGGTAACATTCCACTGCCAGCACCCCACGGTAACTGCCGGCACCCCACGGCTAAGTGGAATGCCTCATTTTAACTCCCTGTTGACCTTGACACGATTCTCGCAACCTTGTAATAAATTAACGGACGTGTTGCAAGTCGCTCGTTTGCGCGTACCCTTTACTCCTGAAAGCCTCTGGGGATTATTTGACCCTGTGATAACCTATAAAATATCGGGGATTAAATGACTCTTGATGTAAAATATTGCCTTGGGATAGCGTTCCAAAAATGGAGAAAGTTTTTTTATGAGAAAAGTAGAGTGTTTTCCCATGCTTGGTAGATTTGAGGATAATTCTTGGATTCTCATTTTCGAGCTGTATCAACACCCACACGTAATCCTTCCTTCTTCAGTCGTATTCCTCAGTTACTGAGGGTCGTAACCATAATGTCTGACATTCGACTCTTGACGATGGAGCGCCATCTGGAACGGTCCCCGGCGATGTGTAGAGCCTCGTGTACGGGAGTGTCGAGTGAGGAGCGGATCTGATCGCTCCATCGCATCGGACTACGGCCTTTTGTTATTTGAAATTGAAGGAAAAAGAACAAGAGGCCACACGTATTAGGCTCTCGATAATATAATAATAAGTACCCTAACTCGCGTTTACGTTTCGATATTCTTCAGAAATTCGATTTAATATCTGCAGTGTGCTGTAGTCACAAATAAATAACTTTGTTTATCATCATCTCAGCCATGGGACGTCTACTGCTGGACATCAGGCTCACAAGGCTCAGGTTGCCATACTCACCACGCTTGACAGGCGGACGAGCGCAGTGCGGGATGTTGATACAGGGAAAAACTGTCCATCTTCCGCAGGGTGATTACGTATCTCGCGACAGGTTTTGCAACAGGCAATTGACAGCAATATTGCTGTCAGATGTCAATTTTGTATTAAAGAACAGCAAGGAATTGACATTTGACAGCAATATTGCTGTGAATTGCCTGTTGCAAGACCTGACGCGACATACGTAATCACCCTGCCGGAGTTATATCTTGGCAGATTCGTACTGCATCCACGGGCAATAGAGGAGCGGCAACCTTCTACCGCCGGCACCTCCACGGCAAAAACATACTAAATAACATAATAGTGCGTAAAAAACGTAATAAATACTTAAACGAATGCCCGTATAACGATGCTCTAACAAAGGCTTTAACGAGAGTTCAAAGTCCCCTCTAAAGTTTAGCACTTACCAATTACTTTTACGAGCAAAATAAATTACGAGAAAACGCTTTTTTCTCATTGCAGCCCTTCGACATTTACTGTGGACCATTAAAAGTTTTCCTCAAAGATAAATGCTATCCTGTGAAAATAAATATTTAAAAAGAACGCAGAGAACAATGTATTTTTATAGAGTTTAAAACTCCTAGACAAAGACTAAAGTTTGAGTCGCGACGGTAATATAACTAGCCTAGACTAGACCTTTTGTTCCTAAGCCCAGTTACGGATTCCAGTATTGACAGGAAGGTCGATCAAATTATAGAGAACACTAACATTTTCTGTTATAAAAAATAAATAAATAATTCTGCACAGCTCTAAGCTAAGCAGAGGTTGTGTTATGGGTGCGAGATGACTGATATACATAGTACATAGTTTTTTTATTGTAATTTAATTATTAATTATTATATAGAAAAGACATCCCGAACACTCTAAATAAATCATTGATTCTGTTGTCGGCTTGAAATTTGAAATGGTTTTTATGGTTCCGGACCAAAATGATAAAAAGGAACCCTTATGGCGTGACTTTGTCTGTCTGTCTGTCGCAAATGGATATCTTGAGAACTACTGATGATATCGACTAGAAATTTTAAATGGTATAAGATAACGCTTTTTCATAATTATATAAATATGTTAAAATTATTCCTGTTATGATTGCAAACGGGGAGGGGCAGGGGGGTTTCAAAAAATTTAAGTGGAGTTACTAGGTCATGTGGGGTGTCATATGAAAGGGCTTCTCTTTCCTCCGTCGACCGAGCCACGTTCTCGGCTTGTCCGTTGACGAACTCACCGCCGCTAACCCGGAGGTGACGTCAACCCGTCCCACACTAGCTGCTAGGCACACCTTTAACCCATTCAGTGCCGTGCCCGCCCATCGGCGGGTGAAACTTTTTAACTGACACGCCAAGCCCGCCCATGGGCGTTTGGATTTCAAACTCCGATAAATTAGTCAAAAACCTTTTGAGAAAAGGAAGATTTTGTGGAGTTTTTTTTACTAAAATTGATTTGTAACCAAAAAACCGTGTGGGTACTAACTTACTTGGTCTGCTCTTCTCGGTTCTGTCAAAGGCATCCCTAATATACTTTCCACTAATATGGAAAATTCGGTATCCATAATGATTACAATCCATAAAGTGATTCGCAATAATTAAAGAAATCCATAAAAGTATTAACTCATAAACATTATTCTCATAATTATTTACTGGAATAATTTTCATGTTCATAACATTTTGTTGGCGGCCGCTTCAGCTGCCGCGTAGTTTTTTACTAGCCTTTCAGCTATTATATAATTAACTAGCCGCACCCCGCAGTTTCACCCGCGTAGTTCCCGTTCCCGTGGGAATTTCGAAAAATCCCTTCTTAGTGCACCTCTAGGATACTCAAGGTAATATGTGTGCCAAATTTGAAGTCTCAAGGTTCAGTGGTTTAGGCTGTGCGTTGTCTGTCAGTCACTAACGGAAGAGTTTTATATATATTGATAATTCACTTTTACCCTAACAATAACCCACCTGCTTTATATAGCCAGCACCGTCGTGTTGGCCTGCGGAAATTGGCCACTGGCGAAAAAATCTAATAATAATATAGTTATTATGTGGAATATGGTAATGGTATATAGTGGAAACTATATTAGGGATCCTTATATGTATATTAGATTATGATTATTCGGGCAATCGATGATTATAAAAATAAATTTTATGGATTATTATATTAGGAATATAAAATTTCGGAGAGAAAATAGAGAACCAATAACTACATTATATCTAGATATATATAAATATAAATCTAGTTAAGGTTAGGGTAAGGCTATAAACCTAGTATAGATATAAAAAATAAGATATACAGTATTTTTTATAACTTAACAAGATATAAAAAATAGCGACTTGAGACCTCACATTTTTGTCGTTTATGAACTGAATTGGAGCATTGTTTTTGGGTTTGATGTTTCATTTGCGAAAGTTCCTACGAGCCGTTTCTCTTTACTCTAGCTAGCTTTCAACGAGAGACGCGGAATCCGCTTAAAAACTTCTTGTGACGTTTGCCCGCTGAAAATTACGAGACTCCAAATCATGTATTTGCATGTATTCCACGTCTTTGTCATTTATGAACTGAACTGGAGAATTGTCTTTGGGTTCAATGTTTTGTTTGCGAAAGTTCCTTTGAGCCGTTTCTCTTTACTCTAGCTAGGTTTCAACGAGAGACGCGGAATCCGCTTAAAAACTTCTTGAGAGGTTTGCCCGCTGAAAATTACGAGACTCCAAATCATGTATTTGCATGTATTCCACGTCTTTGTCATTTATGAACTGAACTGGAGAATTGTCTTTGGGTTCAATGTTTTGTTTGCGAAAGTTCCTTTGAGCCGTTTCTCTTTACTCTAGCTAGGTTTCAACGAGAGATACGGAATCCGCTTAAAAACTTCTTGTGACGTTTGCCCGCTGAAAATTACGAGACTCCAAATCATGTATTTGCATGCATTCCACGTCTTTGTCTAAACTGAATTGGAGAATTGTCTTTGGGTTCAATGTTTTGTTTACGAAAGTTCCTACGAGCCGTTTCTCTTTATTCTAGCTAGCTTTCAACGAGAGACGCGGAATCCGCTTATAGACGTTAACTTCTTGAGACGTTTGCCCGCTGAAAATTACGAGACTCCAAGTCATGTATCTGCATGCATTCCACGTCCTTCGCTGCCCTTTCAGTGCTGGCGAAGTTTGAATGTAAGCCGATTAGGTACACTCAACCTCTCACAGTCGTGTTCATTCTAATAAAATAGTAGATTTAAAGAATACATTTCAAAGCAGTGAAGCGTGAAACTTGGCACGGCACAGGACATGATTATGTGGCCTTTACAAAGGGCCTCCACTCAGCAGGTACTCTCGCAATAAACAGCCCACTCTGTAGCTTGTGGACGCATGTAAGTTTATCATTATTAAAAATAGATGATAGTCGTATTATATAGAATAATAGTTGTACCTACTTAACTAAGTATGTATGTAGGTTGTAGTTTATATAGTTTACATCTTGGCGCATTATGTTGTATATTTTAAGTTTTCAAGTGCGATATATTATTTTTATGTTCAGTATTCTTTGCTCTGACTAATAGCCGACTATGCTGCGAGAATGGTATAGGTATTCCGCAAACCCGACAGAATTGTAAATTGTGACTGTATTTCTTATTTCATATAATGATACATTAGTAAGGTTTACACTGAATATTAAAAAAAGCTTAAAGTTACTGGAAAGTTTACTAACTGACCTTGTCCTTTAAAGTAGGTATGCTTTATATCAGTATAGAATGCGTTGCGGCTGACTGTACTCACGGCTTAGCGTACGTCGCATGCACCAGATTGGCTTAGTTAGAGGAATTAACAGCAGCACGCAAGTGGAATATTGAACTTGTGATTTTAATGTTAATGGCAATGATTTGAATCGTTAGATACGACCTTACCGTAGTAAGACAGCACTATTTCAGATTCTAAATTAACGTGAGATATACTATTTATTTCGTTAATACGGGGATTACTCACGTAGTAATAACGTTGAAGATTATTCTCGACACGTTTCGATTTTTCAAGAAAATCATCATCACGGGATTGAATGCCCGTCCGCGCCTGGGCATGAATAAGACAGCACTGCTTTGTTTCCACACGAAATGAGTGAAAGTTAGAAAAATAACACACACCACGTCAGGCTAACACTGTGTTAATCGGTACACGGGTTACAAATTAGCGAACTATCTCTCGTGCGGCAACAAACAGCGCGGTCTCATTACGGTCCTTAAAACTAAGATTTCAATCGTTATTTTAGTAACGATTTCTAACGATATTTACGTGAGTAGAAAACCCGCTTAACGTAACAATAAGTAACTATTGTTTTTTTTAATCTTATTTCGTGTTCCCACAATTAGAGGCGGCCAAAACGTGCGCACAGATACAAACACAACTCAACTAACTAGGCTAGGTACCGAGTTCATCTAGATGACAATAAACCCTCTCATGCCCGTGGATGGAGTAATAGCCTGCTAAGGGATACCTCCGGAAGATGGGCAGTAGCGTCTTTCCGTGCACCAACATTCCGAACTGCGCTCACCAACCCGCCTGCCAAACGTTTTGAGTATGGCAACTACCCCTCATGGAGATCCATGAGGCCTGTGTTCAGTAGTTGCCGTTTTACGGCTGAAATGGTGATGATGAACGATAATAAAAAAAATCAGCCACACGTTTCTAGCTTCTGTTTTTGAATTCTTAAATTTTACGATAGTCGCGCGAAGATAAAATAAAAGAACGGAAGGCAATAAAAAGTACACCTTTAAACAGCCTACTTTCATTCATTACTGGCACTAAAACAACAATAAAATTTTACAGCCTACCATGAAATTATTCACACTTACAAACAATACTTTAGTCTGGAAGAGATTTTAGCGATAAGACCGCCCATTGTTTGTCGCCTTGTGTTATTTCGACGTGTGTACGTACTTATTTTACCTCCAGATCGATGGAGTTGCCATAATAGGCAGCCCAGTGGCTCCAGTTTTGGCCAATATCTGGATGGGGCATTTAAGTCTCTCAGACCTATCGTCCTACGAGGTAAGGATGTGGAAACGGTACGTTAATGATGTTTTCTGTGTACTGAAGGGTGGTGTTTATGAAACTGAAATATTTACATCCTACTTAAACTCAGTCCACCCTAAAGTCCAATTTACACATGAAACGGAAGAAGGAAGAACTATAGCTTTTCTGGACGTGAAGGTAATGGTGAAGACAGATGGTTCCTTAGCGCACACCGTCTATAGGAAACCGACACACACAGACAGTTCCATATATTCGTGTCCATACTCCGTTGACCCACGTCCCGATATACAAGGCCGTGCTGGCTTTCAATCCGAAGACCGTGGGTTCGATACCGGCCGTGCAACGATGGATTTTTTTTTCATTAAAAAAGTATGTGCTTGCATATAATTTAACACGTGCACGGGATCTTCCGTTCGTCTTCTTTCTATCTCTTGGCAGATTCTTACTGCACTCATTGGCAAGAGAAGAGGGCAACATTCTACTGCTGCCACGGCTTACTTCAATTTATTTTCATTTAATTTCGGTCACGTAGGCTTACATTCGCTCATGAAGTCGTATTGAATCAGCTTCTAATTAAGAAGATGTTTGTACTCTCTCGCGCGACACAGACAGGTACCTACATACTGCATCACACCACCATCCTCGCCATTTGCAGTCTGTTGTTTCATCCTTAACCAACCGAGCATATGATCTTTGTGACCCTGACCATCTAGATGGAGAACTGGCGCATGTTCAGGAGGTACTAACACGCAATGGTTAAAAAGGTTTCAAAAGACAACAGCACAAACGAGCAAAATAAAAGCTACCTGATGTCCGCCGTCAGCAGACGTATCTGCCCTATGTCAAAGGAGTAACTGATAAAATTGGGGATATTTTGAAAAAGTTTTCGGTCAAGACCATTTTTTTACTCCAATGACCAAGGTAGCAAAGCTGTTGAGATCGCCGAAAGACGTCACACCTCTGCAAGTACCTGGTGTGTATAAAGTTGACTGTAGTTGTGGCCGTTCGCATATTGGGCAAACCAAGTGTACAATAGCCGAACTAAAAGGAACACACCGCTGCGGTTAAGAACCGCCAGGTAAATAAATCAGCGATAGCAGAACACCTAGTGGATTCGGGACCTGGACATTGGATTGAGCTTCACAATCCTAAAATTCTTGCCAATGAACATCAATATTACCGGAGAATGATTCGTGAGGAAATTAAAATCAAAAAACACCCGAATTTCAACCGTGGAGATGAATTTAGGCTCCCGATATCTTGGAATCCAGTGATAAGTAGGTGTAGTGCGCGTCGTGATGTAACATTGCATAGTGAAGATACTGTTAGTGTTGTCTGCCGCAATGTAAACGCGGCCTTACCGAGTTCTGAAGAAAAAGTGAGGGTAGTTGCAAAACCACTATTGCTTCTTGATGGACACTCCAATGAAATTTCCTGTCAAACCGGGACCACGATTGTTGAAACACAGTCGAAACGTCGGGAATAATCAAAGGTATTACGCATAATTCTAATATAATATATAAAATTCCCGTGTTTATGTTATTATATTATAATGAATTGTGATCGCGAAAGTTTACGAAAAACTAGTGTGTACGTACAATAAAGAGTTAATCTATCCATCAATCTTGTTCCATAGTTAAATTTAACCGAGTTTTAAACCATTTAATCAAAGGTTAGACATTAGAAGGAACAAAAGATATAAGTAACAGTCCCAAGCAGAGCGAGAGAGCAGACATCATCATCATCATCATCATCTAAGCCGTCGAACTGCCACTTCTGGACATATGCTTCCATCATGGATCTCCAAGTGCAGATCATGAGAGGGTTGTTGCCATACTCGCCACGCTTGACAGGCGGGTTGGCAAGCGCAGTACAAGTTGTTGATACACGGAAAGACGCTGCTGTCAATTTTCCGAAGGCATACCTTGGTAGATTACTGCATCCACGGGTACGAGAGGAGAGGCAACATTCTACTGCCGGCACCTCACGGAGAAAGGCAATTGTAATTATAAGGAACAAAGGATAAAAGTAGCAATGCCGCGCGAGAGAGTACACACATCTTCTTAATTAGAAGCTGATTCAACACGACTTCATGAGCGAATGTGAGCCTACGTGACTGAAATTAAATGAAAATAAATTGAAGTAAGCCGTGGCGGCAGTAGAATGTTGCCCCTCTTCTCTTGCCCATGGGTGCAGTAAGAATCTGCCAAGGGATAGAAAGAAGACGAACGGAAGATCCCGTGCACGTGTTAAATTATATGCAAGCACATACTTTTTTAATGAAAAAAAAATCCATCGTTGCACGGCCGGTATCGAACCCACGGCCTTCGGATTGAAAGCCAGCACGGCCTTGTATATCGGGACGTGGGTCAAAGGAGTATTATGGACACAAATATATGGAACCTGGTCCCGGCACCAATCAGAGTAAATGATACACCGTTGGAAAGGTATTTTTGAGTAGATTAATAATAACCATGGCGCTAGTCCCGATTTACTGTCCGACCTTATAAGAGTAAACGACAATCTCATGATAATGATTTTCTTGAAAAATTGAAACGTGTCGGAATAATCTTCGACGTTACAATACTACATACATACATACATATACATAATCACGCCTTTTTCCCGTAGGGGTAGGCAGATACCACTTCTTTCCACTTGCTACGATCCTTACATACTTGTTTCGCTTCGTCCACTTTCATTATTCCCTTCATACATGCTCTTCGGTTTAGGGTACTCTTGACCTGGCCTTTTTTCAAGACGTCCCTGATTTGGTCTTGGAACGTCCGCCTAGGTCTACCCCTTCCAACACTTTCATTCACACTCGCCTTATACACTTTCTTCGTCAATCGTTCTTCATTCATTCTCTCGACATGTCCAAACCATCTCAGCATACCTTTCTCAATTTTCGTCACTACATCTTCTTTCAGACCACAACGGTTCCTTATCTCACTATTTCTTATTCTGTCACTCAGTTTAACTCCTATCATACTTCTTAACGCTCTCATCTCAACTGCATTTATTCTGCTTTCATGTTTCTTCTGCCATGCCCAACTTTCACTTCCGTACATGAGTGTCGGAACCAACACTCCCTCATGCACAGCCAAACGAGCCTTGTTAGACACCTTCCGACTGTTCATGAAGGAGTGCAAAGCTCCATTAACCATGTTTCCTGCATTCACTCTTCTTTCAATATCACTCTCACACTTTCCATCTCTTGTAAACTTTGAACCCAGATACACAAACTCATTCACCTGTTCAATTTGTTCACCTCCAATCACGATATTGCAGTCTGTCACTGCCTCATCTCTTTCAAACACCATCACTTTCGTCTTCTTTACATTCATCTTCATTCCTTTTCTAACAAAAGCTCCACTCATAGCAGTTACCATCTCCTGCAACTCCTCGGCCGAAGACGCAAGTAATACTTGGTCATCAGCATAGAGAAAACATTTGACGAGTAACTCATTCATTCTCAACCCACTTTCATTCTCTTTTAAATCTGTCAAGCAATTGTTCATGAACAGATTAAACAGCCACGGTGACGCTACACATCCCTGTCTAACACCTTTTTCGATATTAAACCATTCAGTGAATGCCCCGTTTATCCTTACACAAGCACTAGAATCCCTATAAAGGGATTGCAATGCTCGTATAAGGACACTGCTCACACCGTTCACGGACACAATACAATACTACGTGAGTAATTCCCGTTTTTTACAAAACAGCTGTTACTTTCAACAGCTTGTGAAATAGAACAGAAAGTAACAGCTGTTTTGTCATTTACAATCCAAACCTACACCTGACCAGATCCAAATGTAATGCATTATTCAAGATAGTTGCACTAAACCCCAGCTGAACATTTCGCTCCGAACACGACAGATAATTAATTAACTCGGAAATTCCAGTTACAGACGAAGATAAATCTTGCTTTTAGTTTGGTGTAATCGAAATGTTAGTATGAGGCTCTCTAACTGAATTAAACACGGGACTACAGGAGCACATAGAGTCACGCCCTTCTCCAACACCTGCATACCCTTCGGGAATGCTAAATGCGGCCCTGTATCCTTCTCCTGTATTTCAAGCAAAACGCTACATAGAATAGTAAATTTAGAAAAGAAGAACAACACACGTTTAAATTGAATAAAGCACATAATTGAATTTGTTCGCTTCAGATATTTTTTTTCCAAGGGAAAGAAGCGAACAAGAAACCTCACTCTTTCACTTCACACGTCACAATGCGAGACGTCAGTGCAGATCTGGTACAATATTAAAATAACAATTAAAAGGACTTACTCCGATCACAACTACCGATAGTCCTAAAAATTAAAAGTTTATACACGGTGTATTCTGCCCACAATTACCGATAGTCCTAAAAATCAAGAGTTTATACACGGTGTATAATATGTGTACTAAGCCGAAAGGGGATGATTCTGCCCACCCCAAGGAACGACTTTAGTACTACGACTTTCAGGATTCGGTGATTTTTATTCAAGAACACGAAAGCTTTTACTTCAACAGCTGATTATACGATAACGACAACCTTAGCCAGCTGTTTCTTGACAGAACCACAGAGGTTTTTTTTAAATAGTAAAATTGTAAATAAAATGAACCAGGGTTATAGACCACCGGAAAGTGGAGCCGTACTGGTATAAATTAAAATATTTAAAACCATAGAGGTTTTTTTAAATAGTAAAATTGTAAATAAAAAGAATAAAATAAACAAAAAATTAAGTTAGTCCACATATTATAATACAGGGTGTATATCACTAGCACACGCAGTCATAGAAAAATATAATTTGGTTACACAATATCGATCTTTCAGTCTCTCTACCTACATACTAACACACTTACCAGCCTATAAATCACCCCTTTCATCTACCGATATAACAGTATCACCACATAACTAGCTTCCAATCCAGTAATACCCTGGACTGTACTTAGCAGTTTTCTGACGAGGACTTGTTCAATTACTCGCCCCAGTTGGCGGCACTCCAACCTCCTCAGTGCTCCTTATCAGAGCTCCAAATGGCCTGAAATACCTCGGCTAGGTTTTTGAGATGCCGTCTGGCAGACGGCCCGAGACATACTTACCGAACAACATACTTACATCTTTATCGGTAAATGTTTTTCGTTGCTCACTTGGAACGCTTTTATTACACGCTTTTACGGGTATTTAGCTTGCCCTTTATGTATGTATGTATGTAACTATGTTTGTTCGGGTGGAATCTTGCAAGTCAATTTTGAAGCAGATATCTTCAACCAATTGAGCTGAAATTTTGTATACATGTTTTCTTTGGATGACAATGCAATGTTAGCTAAGTGACGTCATTCTGAATTCAACATGGCGGCACCCAAGATGGCAGACTAGTTATTTTTAATGGACTCCTACAATATAGGTATCAAATGTAAGGCCTTGCTGAGAATAATTAAAAAATGGAATGACGATACTCTGAATCCAACATGGCGGAACATCCAAGATGGCGTACTAGTTATTCTTAATACACTCCTATAATATGGGTATCAAATGAAAGGCCTTGCTGAGAGTTACTCGAAAAATTAAATGACATCACTCTAGATCCAACATGGCGGTATACTCAAGATGGCGGACTAATTATTATTAATTCACTCTTACAATATGGGTATCAAAAGAAAGGCCTTGCTGAGAGTTACTTGAAAATTAAATGACATCACTCTAAATCCAACATAGCGGTATACTCAAGATGGCAGACTAATTGCAAAAATTAAATAACGTTTTCTAAATCCAATATGGCAGAATAAAACAGACTACCACACAAAATTATTTTAATTTTTAGGGTAAATATATGTATAGCCTATGACACTCACAAATAATGTTGCTTTTTATTAGTAAACGACTTTTTAAAATCGGTTCAATACATCCAGAGATTACTCCCTACAAACCCACACAAACTCACAACGTCACAAACTTTACCTTTATAATATTAGTATAGAAGTATAGATAAAGATCAATTATTAAAATAAAATAAATAAATATTGCTGGACAAATCACACAGCATCATTTAGCCCCAAGCTCTGATATACTTAATACATTATACTACTTAGATAGATATTTTTATTATATATAGAAAAACACCCATAACACCCTGAACAAATATCTGCAGATCGTACAGACATTTGTCCCGAGGCGGGAATCGAACCCGCAACCCCTTGCGTCGCAGGCGGACCTTCGCCCGCTGCGCCACAGAGCTCGTCAATTATTATTAATTCTATGAACTCCCATGCGTGGAAAGTTCTAGTGTTATTCAGAAGTTTATTCTTCGTGCCGTAATTGTGAATCAATACTATACCACCAATTGATGTGATATTGGGAACGCGATAAGCTATTGATTGCACGACAGCTAGCGTTACTAAACCATGCTAATGATTACTAATTGTTCGCCCCGAACTTAGAACGAGCGGGATTTACTTTTTTCAATGAAGTCCCATTGCATTTGAACATGTTCGTAGCGATTTAGACTGGATTGCTGGAATTCTCCAAACACTCCTAACTTTAAAAGCACTCCCAACATGTAATAAATACATCATTAGTTTAAAAGTTATCATCGAACAAGAAATATCTATTATATCCGTCAGACCATGAAAAAAGAAACATTGTCTTGGAAGTTTTTGATAACTGGATACTTATCAAAAACCCCCAAGTCAATCAATTGTATTGAAGTAATCTCATTTAGTTTTAAGTCTCATAATCAGATGATGCATTTAAGAGTTATCCTCGGACAAAAGTTTTGTTAATCCCCTTCATCTCAAAAAAAAGGGGGGGGGGGTGATCTATTTAAATTCCACAGGGAAAATCGATTTCATTCATACAAACATTCAGCCGAAACGCCTAGTTGCCACTTAGAACTGCGTTCGCTTCGCTCACTCGTTCCAATATAAATGCACTTTAAACGATAGCGTGTCAAGCAGGTAAATATTTAATGTATCTAACACGGACTTTACCTTGCTGGCGTGTGAATAGTGTATTGAAATAATGAATAAGGCTGGACACATTTATCACTGCGCCATGCAGCCCCAGGAAGCAGTTTATTTTAATATTTTTTGTTTTCTTTCTTTATTTATTTATTAATTTATTAAAGTTAATTGTTATTCTTATTTAATTAATCTGATAACTTTCTGTCAAACTTATCAGCTGGGTAGACGAGTTTCGTTCAGAAACTGGTCTTTGAATTTGGTCGCATCAAAACAGTTTTGGTTGCCGGTCCGCTTGAAGTTTTTAGTGTAGTGTTGAGCTGATCCTGTGTTGCATGGGCTTTCTAATACAATTTTTAAGATAAGGATAAGTATGTTGTTTTATGTTATGATGTAATGTTTTTTCTTTCTTTATAAACATTTCAATTTAATATGTCGACACTCGCCAAAGGTCCTACCAGAAAACCAGCGTTAATCCTTATTCGGATTAACATTATGCTGAGGTAGGACCTTTCTGGTCCACAAACTTCCTTTTTTTTAATTTATAGGTACCTGATGTACCTTCGTTGTGGATTAATAAATGTTTTTTCTATCTTTGATTTTTACCCTTCCTTGGCAGTCGGGTAAAATTCAAAGAAGTGTTGTATGTTTGTAAATTTCTTTATTCCCACGTATCTTCCAAACGGCTGGATAGACTTCGACTACTAAGGTCATCGTTAGTTTTGACTCAAAAAAAAACAAAATGTCGGATTTTTGGTGCCAAATTGTAAAGGGCTCATTCTATTTATTAACCAAACCTATCGAGTATCGTCTATCAAAGTAATGGGAATTAAAAGGATATTACAAAATATACATATGTCATGTATTTCAATTTAATCAGGAATAATTAAAACCACTTTAATTCAATTATTCGAATACATTTTTAATCAATGCATTTAAATGGTCGTATTTTGGCTTTAAATACGCCAAGTGTACGGACCTTGCAGTTGAGTTTTTTTTTTCACTTTATAATTTAACCTATTTCTGTCTTAAACCAACAACCTATAAGAAAAAAATGCCTTTTAATTATTATAATTGGTAGAGTCGCCTGTCTATTAATAGCTGCCATCGAGAAGCATTGCTATGTTTGAAAGTGCAGTAAGTATAAAGTATATATTTCTTTCACTTGTAACTCCTTAATTGATATGAGGTCCTGGTAGGTCAATAATTGTTTCATCTTTTCTAAAAACTTGTTTAGGGATTCGAATGTAACTTACGAAATTGGGGTCGGCATAACAAATCCTTCTCTTCCATTTACTTGTTACAAAAATGAGTATTTTCAGGGTTCCGGACCAACATGGAAAAAAGGAAGCATTATGGTGCGACTTTTTTGTCTGACTGTCTGTCTGTCACATGTGAATAACATATGATCTACTGATGTTATCGACTGAAATAGAAATTTGAAATGGTATTAGTTAACGATTGATTAATGATTGCTAGAGTGGTGGAAATGCGGTCTCAATAATTTTAAAAGTAGTTACTAAGGAAAACGACACATTTAAATTTATTCACGTAATTGAATTCGTTCGCTTCAGAAAACTTTTCTTTCAAGTTAGAGAAAAACAGGATGAAAGACACCAGCACAGGATCGTGATGGATGGCACAAACTTTGGGAAGCCTATACCTAGCTGTAGGTAAAATTGGACTGCGGATGATGATGATGATGATGATGATGAGTTAAAGAAGCGAAGAGAAGAAACCTCACTCTTTCACTTCTATCCAGTGTTGGATTTTGTAGTATAATTATACTATTTGTACCATTATGTCTAGTATCTTTAAGCCAGAATACTACGCGAAAATACCATAAATTTTACCTTCAAGCCGATTGACAACTTTTATAGGATATTATTGAATCATTTTGCTTTTTATTATTTATCCTACAATTTCGGGAAGTTCTGTATGTATGGTAATATCGAATCAGCCAGCGATTAGTGGTGGCTAAAAGAACAAAGTATCCAAAGCCGAAAATAAGCGACAGCGACAAGCTTCGGGGAATCCCCGCGTAGTGTTTTACTTTATCGGTCGTTCTAACAGATGGGTGTGATGGTCGGTGCTGAGATAAACATCTACTTGCCTCACTTTGATTGATTTGTACATTAACAATTACTAAATAAAGAAAATTTCACTTAAGTACATAAATGCATTTTAATATTGAAATCCACGAAAAACGAAAGGTAGTATAATTTTCGAAAAGTAGTATATTTTTAATTTCCAAAGACAATATTTTTTTGAGGGTCTGAATCCAACCCTGCTTCTATCCATTGTTAAATTGTTTCACCAAACACCAAAAAGACACCTTAGCGGTAGGTGTTTTATAAGGTGTCCCTATCTAAACAAGACTAACTCACTGATACCATATCTACTAGTTATCGTACAAACGAGGTCATACAACTCACCATTACATTACAAGGCGAATAGCCGAGACGTGCACTCGCCTTTTCATCCGAGTGATTTTTATTTACCTGTTGGTGTTTGTACAGTAATGTTTATATTTGTGCTGCTGAGCGGCTTGGTATTGGCCAGTGCTCAACTGCAAGTGAATACTACAGAAGGATGGGTTGAGGGAAGTGTGGCGTCTAATGGGAACTACAATGTGTTCTATGGGATACCGTACGCAGGCCCTGCTGTTGGCGATAATCGATTTAAGGTGAGGAAACCTCATGTTTAAAAAAAAAAATCAACATTAGTAAATTGGACTTCTACAACTATTTTTAACCTCTACCTATTACAACCGCTATACCGCGGTGACACGTGACCAATGCATTGCGCCCGTCATCCTGAGGCATAGAGTTGTAAGGTCTGATGTGCCCGTAATTTCCCCGGCCCGCTTACCCTTCAAACCGGAACACATATACAGACATAACTGCTTGGCGGCAGATATAGTTATGGCGGTACTTCCCCGGATGAACACTACACCAAAAGTTATGATGAAATTTGTCTTGATGAATTAGTCAGGGACAGGAACTGTCTGCTCATGTTGTCCTTGACGCTGTCTGGCACCATGGGTCTGGGTCTTGGGATGATCATCGCCTCAGCCGTGGGATTGCTGTCCACGTGCACATATGGAAATACCTCCTTCATAAATCTCCGAGATCATGAGGGTGTTGTTGCCATACTCGCCACGCTTGGCAGGCGGGTTGGCGAGTACTGGATATTGATACACGGAAAGACGTTGTTGCCCATCTTCCGGAGGCATCCCTTGGCAGATTGTTACTGCATCCACGGGCAAGAGAGGGCGGCAACATTCTACTGCCGGCACCTAAGCTTAGTTCTCAGAAAGAACGGAACAATACTGATTTCCTGTCGAAGTGTAAATGGCAATGCTTCAAATAATAGGTATGCTTACCTTACAAATTTACTGAATGGTAAACAGCCATGGACATTAGCAATGACCATGATAATACATATTATTATGTTTAACAGTTTATATATATTCATGTTGTATGGAATTTAAATCATAATAATTAAAGACATTTCACACTTAACATATGTAGATGATACAGTGCCAGCAACTCAGATAACTCCGGAAGGTGGGCAGCGGCGTCTTTAGGTGCGCTCGTCAACCCGTCTTACAAACGTGATTAGTATGGCAACAACCCCTCACGACTTGGTGATTAATCAGGGAGGCCTATATCCAGCAGTGTACGTATTACGGCTGAGATGATGATGATGAAGATGATATCTTTTACATATAAGAGTAGTAGAACTTTTTGTGAAGAGTTCATCCGTGGATGTACTAATACTTACATATGTCTGTCGCCAAACAGTAATGTCTACATTGCTGTATTCCGGTTTGAAGGGTAAGGGGGCCGGGGAAAATACGGGCACATGAGACCTTATAAATCTATATCTCAGGGTGGGTGACTGGCGCAATGCAGTACAGCGTTGGTCACGTGATTAGTGAACGTGATCACCGCGGTATTGCAGTTGTAATAGGTAGAGGTTACCGCCTAACATCAGGTGGGCCTTAAGCTGGTCGTCTCGTCATTTAGTCAAATGAAAAAAAGGCTTGGATGCGGTTTTACGCGGGAAAATAATCTGCAACCTCTTGCTTTATTTATTTAATTATTTAATTAACTAGAACGGATTAATCAATTACACTAATTAATAATTATTCACAAAACAATAACACATAATATTCATAGTAATGAGTACAGTCTACAAATTAATAAATTAAAGTTATCAAATATCAAATAAATGCATTCCTAAAATAATAAATAACAATATAATTAGGTCAAAGCACAGTCTACAAATTAATAAATTAAAGTTAACAAATATCAAATAAATGCATTCCTAAAATAACAATATAATTACATTATGTCAACGATTACAATTACTACATAATTACAAATCAGTCTCGCAAAAACTTAAACATACCGACATTAATACCTTCCATTCATCCACAAATATATCGCAGTCAGGGTTTGTAGCTAGCAGTCTGTTGAGGGCGGTGAGTGTGCGCGGCAGTGGCGACTGTGCACGCGACACAGTGCGACAGGCTGGCGCTGCGAGCAGATAGTGCCTCCTGGCCCTAAGGTATTTGTCCGGGACATAAAACCGTAACAACTCATTGTGTAAATCAGGTGCGTCTATGACATTCCTGAACAGTTTCAATACTGTTGTCAGTTGGTCCAACGATCGTCTGGTTTGCAGAGAGTTGTAACCCAGATGTCCCTGTAGGAATTTTGTGGGATACATAAAGGGATAGTATCCCGCCTTGCGCTTATACAAATATCTGAGAAAAGCTTTTTGCACTTTTTCCAGAAGAAGAGAATAAGCGCTCTCGTGTGGGTTCCAAACACAGGAGCTGGTCTCCAGCTTACTTCGGACCAGAGCACTGAAAAGTATTCTGACCACCTGCTCGCTCTGGAGGTCGCGAGCATTCCTGAGCTCGAATCCTAATCTTCTGTACGACTCCTTAGCTACTGTTATGATGTGGTCATGAAACGTTAATTTCTGATCGAACGTGAGATCCTTGATCACAGTAGTTCATTTTATAGGCGGACCTTCGCCTGCTGCGCCACAGAGGACGTTAAATATATGATATGTAGATGACATAAACAGCGCCACAAACTGTTTATTCATGCTGTACAGAACGCTGCAGTGCCTGGGACATTGTTAGTTAGATTGGGTTTTACCAGCGCCTACTTATCCCTTGGATGGTTTTGATGACCAATTCCCCTCGATTTTAGATATTTCCTCCCAATTAAAACTTTGTCATATTATAGCTTACCCAATATCATGAAGAATAAAAGAGTCAGCTGACTCAAGAGCACAGAATAATTACCGTGTCAAGAGTGTTGGAAAATACCTACGTCAGCTGGTCACTGAAACATGAAAAATATACCGGTGGATTTTTGGATGCCACCTGGAGGAAAAGTTATTAAAAATGGAGACAGCAAATTTCCCTTAAAGGAAACATCAACTATTTATTTTTAAAAGAAACAAAACTTAATTTAACGATTTTAAAATACGCTTCCAACACCCAAGAATAAAATCGTCTATATCCGAATAGTAGGTAATTTGAGGATCGAAAAACAACACCTAATTCAATCACAGACAACTAAACAAAAAAGACAAAATATGTAATGCCAACATACTTGTTTACTTTGAGTTACAGAACATATTTAGGAGCAAAACGTTACGTCATACAAAATTTACAGAGAGACGGTAATGAAACGCAAGTACAGTGTGCTCTTGAAAAACATTCAGAGTAAATAAAAGTTGGCAACATTCCAATAAAACTGACGAGCATGTAATACCAGCCTCTGCAATAGCATCGCTTGCAATTACTTGTATTAAAAATATGCAGATTTCTTTAAGCAATTGTACATACTGGGGTTTAAGGGGGGGGACATATTTTGGCTCCCAACCTCACCGGGTTGTACCACTTTACAGGTGAAGCTTTAAGGTGTGAGGTTGGATTATCTGTCGATGGCGAGCAGTGTATTGTTGTAGAAGAGAGCTGCAGGCACCATTTTAAATAATCCCTCAAATTACCTACTATACAAGCTGTAGAGTATACAAATAAGGCAGACACGTGTAAAAGAGACTCGCGCCCTAAGGGTTTTGAAATTTGAATATCTTAAAATATTTGCGAGGCAGTAGGTAAGACGTTTAGCAATCATACGCCATTTTATGATATATCTATTTCGAGTGTTAAGCAATACTCAAAATCATCTTTCAAGTAATTTGTATTGAATTTTCATTATCTAATGAAATACATAATTACATAAGCCAAATCTCGACAACTACTCAGCCTAGACATTCCGTTAAGGGCTCAAAATAAAGGCATAGATGATAACTACTTTTTCGATGACAGCTGTCAAAATTCAAATGGCTACCAGTAAGAACTTCGATTTATATGTTTCCTGATCTTACTGGAGGTATTTAAGATCAGGAAACATCTGGAATTGTTTACTAACGTACTTTATCGTTCTTCTGGTGTATTTTGGATAGAAGAAAATGATGACGAATGAGGAAAATGCGAGGTGAATTATCGCTCAAATGTTTGATTTAAGATAAAAGTTCATTTTGAACATAAGTAAAACGTGCTGAGATTCATATTATGTGAAAATAATACACATATTTATATGAGTAACTATTATAATCGAATGTTCTTCGTAATGCATTTATCAAAAAGCACTTAAGAGTTATTTGATTTTTCTCGGATAGTTCGTATGTATGTACTTTATTGCTTTCCATTGTAAACTTTGATGGTCCTAATTTGGTTATATATTTATATACTAGCTTCCGCCCGCCACTTCGCATGCGTTATACCCGGTTAAAAAGTGGCTTATGTGTTAATCCTCGTCAAGATATATACGTGTGCAAAATTTCAGCTCAATCCGTGGGGTAGTTTTTGCGTGAAGAGGTAACAAACCTCCTACATAATTAGAGCACTTTTGCACAAAGACGAGAGCAGGCCTATTTAGTTAAATATGTTAAGAATGTCGGTAAAACAGATTCTACGTTCAGTTTCACGTCACAATTAGATTTAAGAGTTTTATTTTAGACATTCTAAATCGTAGTAGTTAACAAGCATTGGTACGGAGGTACCAGAAAAGGGCACGCAGGTCCACAATGGTCAAAATGTCATTTTTGACCATTGGTGACCTTTTCAGAGTAAAATCAATCTCTTTAAGTTAATTCTCTCATTAAGACAGTACTAACAAAAAAAATTTCATGTAAATCGGTTCAACGCGTTCGGTTGTAATCGTGTCATGCACATACAGACAGACAGCGCTATGCAAAATAGGGGGCTTCGCTCCCTAATTTGATCTTGACATTTGTTACATAAAATAAACTCATAAGAAAAATGCCTTCATGACTCACACCTAAGCCAACAACACTTTTATAAAACCAATTCGGAAGAAATTATTTAATATAAATATTATACGCCCTTGGAATAGCAAAATGCACTTAAATGGCATAGGTCAACGTTTCAAGAAGCTATTTACCCGAATCCAACATAATAAATGCAGGAAATAGACTGAATGTTGGGTAACCTTCCACTTTTATGGAGTAGCGACAGGGAAAATTGCTAAGTGTGGAACTTTCTATATTTTTGTTGATTTTAACGTAGCTGTTATCGTCTCAGCTTTAAGAAAGAAAGAAAGTAAGAAAATACATTTATTTTAATAACTACAATTACAAAATAACAAAAATTGAACAACATTGAAGTAATATACATATAGTTACAACTGTAGTTAAAAATTAGGAGGCGGCTCAGCATGATGCTGCACGTACTCGTAACCCGGTACATGTCGCGCTGGTCTTCCGCCGGCTCCTACAGTCAGTAACAATAAAGTAGGATGTTTAACACACTGTTGAACATAAGTCTCCCACATGGATCTCCAAATACTTATCATGAGGGACCACGGGATGTTGATACACGGATAGATTCTTACTGCATCCAAGGGCAACCAAGGGCAAGAGGAGAGGTTCTACTGCTAGCGCCCTTCAGCAAACCGCAAACGTAGTTATAAAATCCGATAGAACTTATTTTTTCCTGAAAATATAATCAAGCCGATTCATGGTACGAGTAACATCATGTTGGTATTTGAACTCATAAATATTTACAAAGAAAAATTATATCTTATCGAACGGATAGCTCTATATCCGTTCGATAAGATATAATTTTTCTCTATATCTTCGGATCGATGACTCAATATAACACACCTTGCGTGTTATTAAATAATGATAATTAGATGTGATATAAAAATTTTTATTTGGTTTTACACATTACAAATAATACAAGAAATGGAGACAAAAACAAAAATACAAGCGTCAAAACGTGCGCGTGCGCTGGTTTTCTGTGACACCTAGAGTGTGTCACCTAGATGAAGTAGCGGTGCGACACACGTTAGAATAGCTGACATAAAAGACAATAATGCTATTTACTTTCCAGGCCCCGATACCGCCGATTGCGTTTCCTGGATTATTCCATGCGATGGACAGCAACATAATATGCGCCCAGCCAGGCACCAACGGCCTCATCGGCATAGAAAACTGCTTGACCCTCAGCATTTACACCAACAACGTCACCACTCCTAAGCCTGTTGTCGTGTGGTTAAACGCCGAAGAGTACACCACATCAACAACCACACTTTACTCCTTCAGGAGGTTCGTGGAAGAGGGTATAGTTGTCGTCTCTATGAACTTCAGGCTGTCTGTCTTCGGGTTCCTGTGTTTAGGCGTACCAGAAGCACCCGGCAACGCTGGATTAAAGGACATCATCCAAGGATTAAACTGGATTAAAATGAACATCGCTGGATTCGGAGGGAACCCTGATAATGTAGCGTTGTTTGGTCACGGCTCAGCAGCAGCTTTAGTTGATCTAATAACGATGTCACCACGATCACAGAATTTGGTACACAAGGCTGTAGCATTAAGCGGTTCGGCGCTTGCACCATGGGCCGTTGCTTATGACCCCGTTGGATACGCTAATATCCTTGGCGAGAAATTAAGCTACACTGACAAGTCGCCATCTGAACTAGCAAAGCTGTTAATCACCACTGATATAAACGTTCTAGGGGCCGCGTTGAATGGTTTTAAGTTCACGAACAACACGCCTATATTTGCACCATGCATTGAAAACCCAAACTTAAACGAAAATGAGACGGTCCTGAGTGACGCACCAATAAACTTGCTGCGATCACGTAATTACACTGATATACCGTATATTGCTGGCTATGTTAACAGAGAAGGTACACTGAGGGCAGCGGAAGCAGCGTACGACAACTGGCTACAAGAAATGCAGAGTAACTTTACAAACTTCTTGCAAGTAGACTTAGATTTTCGGGATAACAGAACGAATATGGCACAGTCCATCAGGAATTTTTACTTCGGCGGGAACGCTGTCTTTGACATTGAAGACTTCTTAGACTACCACGGGGACACATTAGTACAAGTCTCTGTTATAAGAGGAGCCAGGGAAAGAGCAGCTACTTCTAGAAGTGAAGTCAGATTGCTAGAGTTTGCGTACCTGGGAACGTTGAACTCTGACTGGTATTATAACCAAATTCCTCTGAAGGGCGTTAAACACGGAGGCATCCTCAACTATCTGTTTGATTTTGATCTGAAGCCCGCTGATGAGGCTGTAATGAGGTCTGTGGTGAAGAGATTGTCAACTTTTGCTCATGTTGGGTAAGTTCAAGTTTATATTCATCACTTCAGCCGTAAACGTCTAACACAGACCTCCATCATGGATCTCCATGAGGGGTAGTTGACATACTCGCCACGCTTGGCAGGCGGGTTGGCGAGCGCAGCACGAGATGTTGATATACGGAAAGACGCTGCCGCCCATCTGGATCAGTATGAGCATCTAGATCAGGTCCTTTAGCAGGCTCTAATCTGCATCTGCATCTAAAGCATGAGAGGATAGGTAACATTGTACTCCCGGCACACCACGGCAAGTTTACATTATCCTACGCTGTGAATTTTTACTTTTTGGTATTTTTTCCTTTCCATATTAAAACTTTGCATGAGTTAAAGTAGCCAATCTTGATAAAATTAACATTTTAAAATGATTCAACACGATGTGCACACAGAAAAGACATGTACAGAGAATCATCCCTACTCTTCGGTCATTGTCTAAGTTAGAGAGTTCAAAAAATATGGACTAAAACTTAAAGAAGTAGGTATGAACGAACTAGGTAAAAGATGATATGGCCAGAAAAGGTGTGAATGACCATTTGACGAGTGATAGGGCAGAATGGAAGCAAAAATATGTCATGTTGTGCCCACCTAGGTGGAATAAGCGGGGAAAAAAGTCAGTTTTGTGAAATTCATCGAACTTTATCATTTTTTCTTTTCTTTTAGGTCACCCGCCGCAGTTGGCAACCCCACCGTAGAATGGCCAGCTATAACTACCGACAGGCTATACTACCTGTACTACGGTGGAAACTCCTTAGAACTAACGAGTGGTGTAAACACTACTTTAGAACAGTCGAAATTCAGCCCACATGACACCAGAATGACTTTCTGGAATCAAATCTATTCTAGTTACTATAAGGCTCCAATTCCCGTGTCGTCTGCTGGTAGGATTGTTGGTGTTTTGCTTGTTTGTTTACTCAGTGCTATTTTTGTAAGACTGTTCTAATTGTAGACCATGAAAGCTATTTTTAAATTTTTATTGTAGAGGTAGATAAATAATACAGGACATTTCACACAGTACGTAAATGGTAATTATTGTTAAGAGTTATGTAAGAAGTAAATTCAAGGTCACGTTAGTAAGTTAATTGTTTATAATTATGTGTGTACGTCCATGAAATAAATAGGTACTAAATGTTTTTTACGTTTTATGAAAACTTTAAATTGTATTTTATTCAAAAATTAATTATGGAGAACTATGACAACACTCTAAAATATTCTCATAAGATAACCCGTAGGAGTTTCTGCAGCATTCTGGCATATGATGATCCAGCGAATCTTTATATGGCCAAAGCTTCCATTTTACAATTTATTTATTCTATCTTCTTTTTATTTTAAAATCTCCTACGCAGATATTTAAGCAAACAACTCGCTCAAAGCAATATCAACCTTACACAACGTATCTAAAGATCTAAATGGATTGGGATTGGAATTAATAACATTGTAACATAAAGTAAATCAACCACAGAGAGAGATTTATAACCTTTAAAGCACAAAGAGTTAGGAGACAATAAAATTGGTCAACGAGCACATTTTCCAGAAGCAACGGGGTCTTGAAATGGTTCTTGTGTCAGAATTTGAGGATAACTATGGGATTCCCTCTGGGTCTGTTTGTTTTTCACAGGTGAAATGTTTAAACTACATCATCATCATCGTCACAACAGCCGTAGGTCGTCCACATATGGATATACATAGGTCGTCATGGACATTGGATCTCCAATCCGAGTACTGATCATGAGGGGATTTCGCGATACTCACCACGCTTGGCAGGCTAGTTGGCGAGTGCAGTACAGGATGTTGATACTCGGAGACGCTGCTGCCCATTTCAACGCATCATCATTTCAGCCCCAAAAACGTCCACTACTGAACACGGCGATCTCCATGAGGGGAAGTTGCCAGTATACAGTTGCTCGGACATTATATTTGTTGGCGAGCGCAGTACGGGATGTTGGTATACGGACAAACGCTGCTGCCCATCTTCCGGAGGTATCGATTAGCAGGCTGTTACTGCATCCACGGGCATGAGAGGAGGGTTATATTCTACTGCCGCCACCCCACGGCAAAAATTTTAAGAGTGGAGTATGGAGTGCCTTTGCCTAAAAATGGGACGATACAGACTTACAGGAACAGTAATGCTGTAAGTTACATTAATCAAAATGTTTTTTTCAAAATCAGTTAACGGATTTTATAATTTTGTATAAAATATACAGACACCTATAATTTTAGAGGGGTTTATCAAATAATTATAGATTCATTAGTAATCTTTATTGTACATTGTTACATTGGCTTTACAGTTTTTTTTTAATTTAATAGGAGGTGATGTTTAAGAACCACCGCGGAAAAATCAGCTTTAAAATAAAAAAAAAACGGCTTGCTAATCGGTTCACTCGCTTAGGAGCTACGGTGCCACAGACAGACACACAGCGGTCAAACTTATAACACCCCTCTTTTTTGTCGGGGATTAAAAACCAGAACAAGTATATAATATAAACATGACCCCAAAAGCCCCCTTTTAAAACTAATGTGTCACCAAATCGCGAGAGTTTACATGTTCTACTTATTCATCGACAGGAGGGAATCAAGGTTTTTCATTCCCTTTTCATTACTTACTCAATTTTGTTTTATCATTAATCGGAAACACGTAGTAGATGAACTTACCTGTAAACAAAGAAAAATCTAATTAAGACATGAAAAATCAATAAGTTTAACACACACAGTGATTACTACTGGAACCGAGACGTGATCTCTCACTTCTGGCCTCATGTACATATAAGCTCGAGCAAGCGCCCTCTACATAGCGTAGAACGACTCTCTAGTCGCTCAACAAGCTATGTAGAGGGCTATGCTCGGGGTTTCTCTACGGGATCGAATCAGAAATGAGGAGATACGTAGGAGAACTTGGGTCACCTACATAGCCAAAAGGATTAGCATGCTGAAGTGGCAATGCTGCCCATGTAGCTCGAAGAACAGATGGCCGATAGAGCCAAAAAGTTCTCGAATGGAGGCCACGGACCGGCAAGCGTAGCGTAGGACGTCCACCAACAAGATGAGCAGACGACCTGGTGAAGTAGGCAGGTCGGCGGTGGATGCTGGCCGCTTCCAACCGCAATACCTGGAAGTCCATGAGGGAGGCCTATGTCCAACAGTGGACGTCCTATGGCTGAAATGATGATGATACATGAAAAATGAAATCGTTGAAATGTACGCGCATAATTTTTGAACCACTGCCATGTTCCATAGTCCGGTAACGTTGTCATGGCCATCTGCGGTCTACAACAAATTATATTGTACTTTCGAAAAAAAAACCACTGCACCAAATGATGGTGTGACATCATCATAATCTCAGCCGTAGGATATCCACAGCTGGACATAGGCCTCCATCATGGATCGCCAAGTAATGATCACGAGGGAGATGTTCCCTACTCACCGCGCTTCGCAGACGGGTTAGCGAGCGCAGTATAGGATGTTAAGACACGGAAAGACTGCTGCCCATCTTCCAGAGGTACCCTTAGCAGGCTCTTATTACATCCATTGGCATTAGAGGGGGGTTAACATTCTACTGCCGGCACCCCACCGAAAATTTATATAGTAGTAATTGTAATTATTGCAAAGGAGAGGCAAATTGTAAATGGCTGACATTTCGCCCCGGGAACCACAATGCGGCCAAGCTAACAATTTCCAATTGAAACTTCCTCCGCTGACTTTAGCAAACGATAAACACCCAACTAGTACCGCTAAAACAATAGCAGGTATGTTGCAACCGATGGTAGTGAGTTCAATACCGGCCGTGCACCAATATATTTATCTTTCTTAAAAAGTTTACGTGCGCAATTAACACGTGTTCTTTCCTCTGACTTATAGCTAAGTTGAGAGGATGGTATAGGTGCTGGGCAAGCCTGGACTGTCCAGTGCAACATAAATACCAGTTGGTGACGCTGCATAAATCATCGACAAAAAATATGTAAAAGTCCTTTTTATCTTATTTATAAGTATCTATCGTTTATTCTAGATCATATATAAAACGTAATACCTGGATAAAATAAAACAAAGCATTATTTACACCACGCTGTATCTACAAAGCTTCTTCTTATTCTTATTTTTGTGGGGTAACTAGATCTGCACTGACGTCCCGCATAGGGGTGTATTGTGCATTGTCCCCCGTGATGCTAGCCCGACCCTAGCCAGCCCAACTCCTTAAAGTACCGGAGAAGGAATCTGCGCCGCTGGCAACATTCCCTGAGCATTCCCGAAGGATATGCAGTTGTTGTAGAAGAAGGGCATGACGCTTTGAGCTCCTGCAGTCCCGTCTCCAATCTGGCGTCCTTTGTGCAATGCACAAAAATGTCAATGTCTACAAAGCTTATTCTATTTACCTTATGTACATAATAATAAGTCTCGCAACATGCATACCACCAAGGCACGTGTGGGTAAGGTACTGCCTTTATTGAAGCTAATGGATCCTAAGCAATGTCTAGACTAGTATAGACAATAGGAACTTTAATTTAGTTGGCTGCAAAGTTTGCCGTCTTATAGTTTACAATTGCAAAACATAAAAGCAATAAATACACTTTGATTTTTATAAGCAGTTTAGTGCATTGTGAAAGGAAGTCTGGGTAAGAACGACTGTGATTGTATAGAGGACAATAGGTAATACATCCATACAAGGTTGAACCCAAAAGTTGAAGGGGCGGCCAATTTCTTCTTCATTATACATTAAAACTACAGATAGTAGTGATAGTAATTAAACTAAAAGGTAACATAAGAATCACAGAATAACATAATATAATTAGGTTATACACATATATAAATTATAACACTAAACTATACCGTAATACAAGACGGTTAAAGATAGCAATATTAACATCTAGGTAGGTACTATTCATAGAAATGTAAGAGAATTTTTTAACATTGGTTTGAGAATTATTAAAAAATAAATAAAAAACTGTGGTAGCCCCTCGAATTTTACCTTTTTCGCCAGGTGAGCGCCACCTGGCGAAAAAGGTGAGGACGAAGGGAAATTAGTTTAATATGATTTAGAAAACGATATATTATAGATAACTTTTTATTGTACTTAACATACCCGTAGAAAGAGAAGTAGAAAACTAAAAGTAGAAAAACAATGGGCGGTCTTATCACTATTAGCAATCTCTTTTAGGTAACTTTTGGATGGTCAATAACTAACATTAATGAAAAACCACAACCACAGTATTGCGTATAGTAAACGGGAAACGAACTCTTAAACGGAAATCACACATTTTAACTAACATAGGTGATTGAATCTGTTCGTTTCAGGGAACCTTTTTATTTAAAGCTAAAGAAAGAAGCAAAGAAAATGATTATAATAATCACCTAACCCCGAGCTAAGCAGAGCGTGTGTTATGGATACTAGATGACGAGTACTTAATACATGATAGATATTTTTTATTATAATATAGAAAAAACATCCATAGCACCCTGAACAAATATTGCAGATCATACAGACATTTGTCCTGAGGTCGAACCCGAAACCTTTTGCGTCGCAGGCGGACCTTCGCCCGCTGCGCCACAGAAGCGTCAAGTTTTTCTTTACGCCAAACTTTAATTCCTCCATCCAGAATCCAGCTTCTAACGGAGATGACAAAACAAGACCTATCGCGACGAGCACTAAACCACACCGTCCGTTTAACTTGAAATTTAATTAAAATGCTTGTTTGCTCAGTCCAACGTCGGATAAGTGGAGACTGTGTACCTTGCTTGTAAAGTTCTGAACAAACGAGGATCTTTATTGAGAGGAAAAAGAAAAGAGAAAACGGAACTTATGATCAAACTTGCCTGGGCATGCCTTGTACCTGGATAAAAAGTTAGGACACTTTGCTGGTATAATTTTTTTAGGGATAACTAACAATAACATTGTGTATTAGTAGAAGTACGGCCCTTGCATGTGTTTCAGATGATTTATACAGCGTCATAAAGTGTGTACGCTGCAGTGCCTGGTGCATATACCATTCTCTCATCTTAGCCAGCTATTAATCATAGAAGATAACATGTCAATACATCTAAAACTGACTAGGGTGCGGGCACAGAATATTTATCTATTATTCTGTGGTGCGGGTTTCCTCGTGATTTTTTTTCTTCACCGCTAAGCACGCGTATCAGTTATGCATTATGCATAGAATTTTACCCCTCCTCTCATGCCCGTGGATGCAGTAAGAGCCTCCTAAGCGATGCATCTGGAAGATGGGCAGCAGCCTCTCTCCGTGTATTAACATCCCATACTGTAATAATATAGCAACAATAGTAATAAACAGAAATACCTAGATATAGAAAATATCTATTTTCTATTTTCTTAGTTCAGTCTCATAATAATCTTATTATGAGACTGAACTAAGAAAATAGATTTACGAATGTAATTAAGTAATAGAAAAGCAATATTTTTATAAGTATATGTATAAGAAACAGAAAACATGTAAAAATGTGTACAACCCTTTATTTTCCTTGAAAAAAGACTCATGTTCAGAGTTTTATGGATAGGCGGGCTAGCCGACGGCCCCTAAAAAGGCACAGGGTAGGCGACAATTAAAAAAAAACATCCCATACTGCGCACATCAACCTACCTGCCAAACGTGGTGAGTATGGCAACTACCCCTCATGGCGATCCATTATGAGGCCTGTGTTCAGTAGTGGACGTTATACGGTTGAAATAATGATAAATGACGGTAGTCACAAAAATCACTAGAAACTCGCTTTGTGTATATGACCCCTTAAGATCTTGATTAGCTCGGTAAGTTTCCATCAATGAATGATACAACCGATGATTCATCTAACGGTGGAGCTATCAAAAACAATACCTATCTCGAGAACTACTGATGCATGATTGAAATTTGAAATGGTTAAAGATAACGCTTTTTTACTAATATCAAGCATATACTTATATGAAAATGTTACAAAATAATCTTATAATGATTGCAGGGGGCGGAGAGAGGGTTCTCAAAATGTTTAAGTGCAGTTACTACGGTCATGATATAAAGATATAAAGATATAAAGATATAAAGATATAAAGATTTTATTGATAATTTGTCACAATTATAGGTCCTTAATGCGTATCAATTACGATCACGTCATAAATTAAATAATGAAAGGTACATTGAAAATAACAATACAATAATAACAATAAATTCAAATGTCAGTTTTAAATAAAATTATAAATCGTTATGACTCACTAAAAAAATTCGTCAAGAGAATAGAACGTGTTTTCTACGAGCCAGCGTTTCAGCCTCCACTTGAAATTCGTAGTACTTGGTGCATCCTTGACGCTATCAGGAAGTCTGTTATATGTAACTGGGCCCATCACGTGCGTCAGCTTATCGGACTTCACCAGGCGTGTGGCCACAGGTATCAGCCAGTGATTTTTAGCGTTGCGTGTCAAGTGTTCATGTACCTCCGCGTGGGGGTACCATGTGGGGTATCATATGAAAGGTATTTATTTGCACATTAATAAACAGTTTTTAGTTTTGCTTTAAGCCGTATAGTTTTCGACTTATTTACAAAAACGTTGAAAAAAATAGTTCTCCTTTATCTCCGATCCGAAGTTTGCAGAGATAAACCCCTGAAACTTTTATTGCTAATAGGAGTGTATGTAAAGACTAGAAAAAATATAACGAACTCTCTAATTTGCATAGTTTTTTATAAATCATCGAAAGTGTAAAAAATCTACATAAGTTCCACTAACAGACAAGAGAGGGTGCTGTCAAGGTTCTCCAACAAATATAAACCGCCTTTATCATAATCTAATATATTGTATTGTATGGCACGGAACTCTCGGTGCGTGAGTCCGACTCGCTCTTGCCCGGTTTTATTATTTGCATTCAAATTACAATTTTTTATTTAAAATGAAATCAATTTAAAAGTTATTTATTAAATGTCTCATAGAAATACAAAAAGAATTACATAGTTGAAACAAAAAATCAATAGACATAAATCGGTCGCCAGCTCAGCGTACGCTGTGTCAGACGCAGCACTGGTTTTCAGTTTCTCAATCGACAGCACGTACTTGGTGTAGAATGGGTTCCATACTGGGACAGCATACTCAATCTGCGACCGCACTAGTGTTTTGTAGAGGTATAAAAATGTAGATGGTCGCTTAAAATCTGCCGACGACCCAAAGAAAACCAATGAAAATGTCAATTTCCAAAATAAAATTATACTAACAATCCATAGGTAATTGAAAGTTATTGCTTCAGAGAACCTTTTTGTTGACGAGCTCTGTAGCGCAGCGAGCGAGTCCGCGATTCCCGCCTCGGGTACAAATATCTGTACGATCTGCAGATATTTATTCAGGGTGTTCTGGGTGTTTTTTTATCTATACTAATATTATAAAGAGATGAAGTTTGTGAGTTACGTTGTAGGGGGTAATCTCTGGACCTACTGAACCGACTGAAAATTATTTTACTAGTAGGAAGCTATAGTAGATATTCGTGAGTGTCATAGGCTATAAATTAAAGCGAAAAATTAAAAGACTTTTTCGTGGAAGTTGGATTTGCAAACTAAGTCGGAGAAAAAACGGTTGAACGAAAACGTTTTTTACGAACGCTGACTTAACGATGAGAGGTATATGTTTTAGTTCTAGATAAAAGTTTTAGAGCTTGATAATGCCTATAAAAAAGCCAGCGACAGCCTATATCTAACTTTTATATTAAGATCTTGATTAGCTCGGTAAGTTTCCATGAAAGAATGATACAACCGATGAATCATCTCACGGTGGAGCGATCAAAAACAACGTAACACTTAAAATGGGCCCCACGATAATTTTTGTTTACATTCAAATTCGTCGTCGTCGTTTCAGCCGTAAAACGTCCACTACTGAACACAGGCCTCGCTCATGAATCTCCATGAGGGGTAGTTGCCATACTCACCATGCTCGGCAGGCGGGTTGGCGAACGCAGTACGTGATGTTGGTACACGGAAAGACGCTGCTGCCCATCTTCCGCAGGAATCCCTTAGCAGGCTCTTACTGCATCCATGGGTATGAGAGGAAGGGTAACATTCTATTGCCGGCACCCCACGGCGCATTCAAATTAGGATTTTGTATTAAAAATTAAATAAAATTTATTTATTTATGTCTCGAAGAAATACAAATAGAATAACACTTTTTTAAATTCGCACACACATATCACACACCGAAATATCCCGTCTGGTGGGTAGCTCGAGACATTCATGTTAAATTCAAAATTTCAAAATGCATTTTCTTCCAAATAATTGCAATCAACCTCCAATAAGCTGTTCAACAGGTGTCAGCAGCTCTGCTATGTCGGTCGGCCGTGGCCGACCGATAAATAGACATGGGCTTGGTGTTGCCTGTTGATGTTCAGGGTTTTTGTCGACTGTTTTTTATTTTTGTATTTTCTTTGTTTATATTATTTTTTTTTTTTGTGTTCTTTGTTTATTCTAAATTGTATGTTTTTTTTTTATATTTTAATTGAGTGATTTTTTTTTATTTTACTTTATTATTTTTGATTAATCTGTATACTGTTTTATGATTGTTTGTTTAGCGTCTATATATTCCTATTCATTTACTATGTTCCTCTCCTGTCTCCTTCTCTCTTTTGTGGTCGTGAAGTCACCCGGGGCCCCAACTGAAAACCAGCGTAGCATCTGAGCCTAGCCAGGTGCTACACAATGCTGAGTTGGGGACCCATTTACCCACGCCACATCTGCTTCTTCTTGTTTATTTGTGATATTTTATTTTTAATGTTATTTTTTTGTGGATGTATGTTTTGTGATTTGTGCGTGTGGTAAATAAATGATTTTCTTCTTCTTCTTCTTCTTCTTCTTCTTCTTCTTCACAGTTAAAACAAAAAATCAATAGACATAAATCTGTCGCTAACTCAGCGTACGCTGTGTCAGACACAGCACTGACCCTCAGTTTTTCAGTGGCGCCGTAAGTCATTATTGCGCGAAACACACACCTGATGCAGTACAGTATTAACATTTAATTTACAGTCTTGAAGTCGAGTCTCTGGAGTCGATAGAGAAGCGTTCAAAAAGACTCACAGGCAACGACACATTACTCGTGTCACAGTTACAAATCCTAGAACATCGACGCTAGCTTGTCGATATTCTATAGAATACATTTTGGGGAGTCTGCGTTCGAGTATCAATTACCGTACATTTACGGAAACCCAGCCAAAGTGCCATCGGTACATGAAATACCATACGTACGTACGAAACACTTCGATTTTACATGTTAATGCGAACTGCGAGTATCTAATTCTGCGAGAATGGAATTCGTTGCCGGAGTCGGTATTCCCGTTAGATACAATTCACAATATCTTCACATCAAGGGTAAACTGAAGGAGCAAGAGAAAGAAGCAACAGTCTACTGCTGGCACCCCATGGCATTTAGGAAGAAATATACTTTGAATATTCATTTAGAAGAGACGCAGGGCAAGCCGTCTTATAATGTCTCATGCAGCATGAACGAGCAAGAGAGGAGAGGCAATAGTCTACTGCCAGCCAGCACCCCATGGCATTTAGGAAGGAAAATACTTAGAATATTAATTTAGAAAAGACGCTGGGCAAGCCATGTGTCAAGCAAGAACACCAATTCACTGACTCTGCTATAAATCATTTATTTAATTGAAATATGCACGCCAACAGATACAATAACCATACATCTATATAAAGTTGTTACAATGTTTTGGCCTGTTACTGTACGCCAATTATAGGCGAACACTCATCTTTGATGCTATACCAATATATTATTTATGGTACAGGGCATAAAATTACCTATACTTCTAAGCAATAGGTATATAAAAATAGGCACAGTGGTCATCCACGCGTTGGTATCATTGGTCACCTGGTTTTTGAAGACTGTGCCTGAAATAGGTTCAAAAGGCCTGCGATACAGGTCACTTTGACCGGACCTCCTTCTCCATGGTACAGAACAGAGTGGTTTCTTCTCTCTTCCAGTCGTAGGACATCCACTGCTGGACAAAGGCCTCCCCCATTGGTCACTAATTACTGATCATGAGGGATTGTTGCCATACTGAACCTGCTTGGCAGGCGTATTGGCGAGCGCACTACAGGATGTTAGATAGATAGATAAAACTTTTATTTACGACTGCAGACACACATACAAGAAACGAAAGCTGAATTACATACATTACAATAGAGATAACATTAACAAAATACAACATTACAATACATCAAATAAACACCATCTCGGAAACTACTCATCCTACACTTTTAGTTGTGAGTTCAAATGAAAGACCTTGATGAGATCTACATTTTCGGTGACAGCTGTCAAACTTAAAAGGGCCATATCTTGGAAACTGCACGTGATACAATTAATTGCATGGAGAAGTAGGTAAATAGTAATCACAACAAAACTACTCAACAGAACAAGAGAATTGTATTCCCATTTGTTTTGTGGACTAAGAACTAAACTTTAAGAACTAAAGGGATAAAAAATCCAGTAGTTCTGTCAACAAAACTACTCAACAGAACAGGTGGGAGTAAACGTGATTTTCAGCCATAACCTGTAGAGTGCAAGTAGAACGAGACGCAATCCATGTGTTTGTGTTGTGTACCTACATTATTTAAGCGTTATGTGTTACACAGATGGTGATTGAGATTGATAGCATGTATTGTGTAACAATGTTTTTAAGTTAAATCAAAGCCTGTTGTTGTGACGTTTTGCAGAGGTAGTAGTCTTATTTTTGGCAAACGATTTTTTAGTGTTCATTTCTTCTTCACCTTCAATTTGTTGTCCAATAATACATGTTTAACTTTCAAAATTAACGTGATGTATATATTAATTTCGTAAAAACGGGAATTACTCACGTAGTATTGTAACGTTATACGTTTAAGATTATTCCGACACGTTTCGATTTTTCAAGAAAATCATCATCATGGGATTGAATGCCCGTCCGCGCGTGCGGGACGGGCATTATACCATTATACTACGTGAGTAATTCCCGTTTTTACAAAATGAATACATGTTTAAGTTTAATTTTAAAAGTGTATTCATTATTTGCATTGCGAACCGGTGGAGGAATATTGTTCCAACACTTCGTTGCCAAATATCTAAAGCTACCCTTCAAGGACGCAGTTTTATGATCGTGGTACAAAAGCGCAGATCGAATAGAGCGTAGAGAAGTTCGATTAAGAGCATAACGGAGTTTCGAATGCAGGTATTCCGGCTTTTCAAATTTAAACACGTCGAAAACCAGGCCTCCATTATTTCTGCATTCTTCTAGACTCCATGTTCAACATAGTCATTTAGGTAAGGTGTTAAATGACTTCGAGGAAGAATATTGAAGCAAAAGCGATAACACGCGTTATGTACTCCTTGCACGACTCGCTGGGTTCGTGAAAGCAATCTTGGGCCATAAACAATATCTCTAGGATATTGAGGAACAGGATGTTGATACACGGAAAGACGCTGCTGCCCATCTTCCAGAGGTATCCCTTAGCAGGCTCCTACCGCGGGCAAGGGAGGAGTGGCAACATTCTACTGCCGGCACCCCACGGCAGTGGTTTACAAGTTATAGTATACCTAACAATGTCGCAGATAAGACTGCCTATCAGTAGGTAATGGTTTGTTTGGCGATGTTATCTTGGACGGCCATGTTATCTAGGCTGTCTCTCAAATTAGAAATTAGCTAGGTGTGCTAGATAACTTTAGACTACATGAAGTTTCCATTTCCAAATGTGGAGCAGTTCTCTTTGTTTAAAATGCTAAACTTAAAAATAAGAGACACTGTTCTTACAATCGTAATCCTAAAATCTTCTTTCTAAATTTCATGTTACGATTCAAATTAATTTGGTTACAGTTAGTTTATAAGTAAGTAGTGAGATATAGGTATTTTCATGTTTTTAACCTTACAGTTTCGCTTTGTCTGTCTGTCATTGGCTTTGCGAAGAGACTATTTGTCCAAGAAAGCTGTAATTTTGCATGAACATTATAAAGCCGTGGGGTGCCGGCCGGCAGTAGATTGTTACCCCTCCTCTCATGCCCGTGGATGCAGTAAGAGCCTTCTAAGGGATAAGATGCAGCAGCGTCTTTCCGTGTATCAACATCCCGTACTGCGCTCGCCAACCCGCCTGCCAAGCGTGGTGAGTATGGCAACTACCCCTCATGGAGATCCATGAGGGAGGTCTGTTCAGCAGTGGACTTTTTACGGCTGGAATGATGATATAAAATAATCACGCCGAGATAACGGTACAAACACATGCTGAAAAAAAAAAAATTTGGGGTACCTTTCTCAAGGCTCTGTTTTTAAATATTTTGTTCAGCATCTCAATGTGTATTATGTGCCGTAGTGATTTTTTCACTAATGAAGATCATTATTCCAATTTGAACTGTTGAATAAAATTCAATCTTGCGAAAATTTAAGGTAATTCATTATGTGTTAAGTCGGACTGCGGACGATGATGATGAATGTAAAGATAAGAATATAAGGCCCAGAATTGTTGTATGCGCAAACGCGGTGAATTATCCTAGGTAAACTGTCAACCTTTCAAACAGATCTTGCTTTTAGTACCTCAGTATATTAACAACCGCTGTCACTACTTAATAGTAGTAAAAATATGATAGATCACGTGCGGCCGTCAAGTTGTGATTATTTTTTTATACGACTAAATGACGAGACAAGCCTAAGGCCCATCTGATGTCAAGCGGTAACCCCTACCTGTTACAACTGCGATACCGCTGTGTTTGCCGCATGCTTCGCACATAGGCGCGGCGCGGCCCTGTGTCCGTGACCTGAACGTATAGGAAAGCATCGTGAGGAAACCCGCGGCCTAGTCAGCTGCAAAGGTATTGACCTGTTATTTTGTAAAATCATCCCACTGGAATCGTAAATTTTTGATAAGGTTTTTCGTTTCCTTGGATGTATTGACCTGTTCTTTCCTCTAACTCATAGCCCACTAAGCTGGGATGGTCTATACCACAGCACCTGTGCTGTGCAAGCCTAATGTATCTAAAAACGTCCCAGGCACAGAATACCTGTTGCTGACACTGTATAAATCACCTTTAATAGACGTGAAAGGCCTTACGTGACTACTTTCATCTCGAAATCCATAGCTTAAGAGATGTTTTTTTATATACACTCATGATTTTTTTAACCATAAGTGTATTTTTGGAGATAAATAAACATACGAAGAGAATGGGAAGTTGTGGGCACAAAGTAACAAGTTGTGGCAAACTGTTTTAGCTTAATTACCTTTTTAATTAACTCTATATAATCCTTATATAATATATGTATATATGTCGGCGGCCGATCGTATAATTGGGCACATCATGATGTGCCTCGGCATATCATGATATGGCGGCATTTCTTGAAATACGCCACTGTCTAGGGGGCACATCATGATGTGGCCAAACCGAATTCGGGCAGATCGATGAAAACCAAACGTTTGTCGATATTCCCAGTAAACGCTTCGCCACATCACGAACTGCCCAAAGGATAAAACGTCAAATCGTCAAATAGTTCAAATGTAAACCACTAGAGGCGCTGCTTACGGGTTTTCTTAATAGTAATAATTGCGGCAACATGGCGACAACAACAAATAACGAGGAGTTTGGTAACGAAAATGAAAGTGGTGAAAGAATTGCGTTTCAGTTAAACTATAAAGTGCAACTGAAAAACTTTTATGCAAGTCACGTCAACACCAACCGCAACGTAAAAAAAGCCGTGGACGAAAGAACGAGTTAAAGATGTTAGTACTTATTATTAAGTTGGTACATTTAGTAACGAATAAACAAATCTATTCCATTTTTACAACGATTACTTTATTGTTAGGTACATGTATGCTAAATGCCTATATTATTTGTATAGTTTTCAGAATAATATCCCATGCCATTTGTTTTTAGGTTATATACCAAATCAAGAAAAGTAGGGTGGCCACAACACGGGAGTTGGCGGACTAATATTTGCTGTCCAAGTACGATATTTTAGAGACTGCTGATGAGGATTTTTTGATTTTCAAAAAGAAAACTATTAGCGATCCCACGGTGCGCATTGTACCACTCGAGAAATACTTCGATATCCTGACTGAAGTTCACAAAGCTGTAGGACATGGTGGTAGAGAAAAAAATATGTATAATATAAAAAACAAGATGTACATTCCTAAAAAAGTTATGATCTCATGTAAAGAAAAAAATACTCTGCTAAGTCTAATATTGTCATAAGGTAATAAACATAACATTAATAAAGTAATAATAAGTAATAAAAGTTTTGCTAAAAGTATATTTATTGTTTAGTTTGATTTACGGTAATAGTTTGTAAATATTTTGTAAAGTACTCTGCAAAGCCTAATATTGTCTTAAAGAATAATTAATACATAACATATCTGTGATTTTAAGTGCCTAAGTAATACCTATTACATGTAAAACGACTTTAAATAAAATATTTTCAATGATAAATATATAGCATTATTATTTGATAACTAGGCAATGTCCAATCTCTCTCTTAACATAGGTTTTAAACTTTATTACCAAGCCGTTAAGGACCCACTGATGAGTGGTTAACAAGACTTATGTTCTGACAAAAACCCTTAAAATTATCATTAAGTAGTTCCCGTATTGATTTTTGCTACTTGTGATGTTTTTCTAACAGTTAAGTAGGTTTTTAGTCAGTATAAATAGAAACAACATAATTATTTTAATAACTACTCTATCATAGCTCGATGTAGTAAAGTAAATGTTGACCATGAGTACCATTCCCTTCACCAAGCAAAATCTATGGTCACCCTATTATTCGATATGCCGAGTAATAGGCTGGCAGATCGTCAAACGTTGTTCTTGAAACGATATGGCGGGTTTTGCATGGCAGATCAAGAAATGCCGCCATATCATGATATGCCGAGGCACATCATGATGTGCCCAATTCTACGATCGGCCGCCGACATATATAAAAGAAAGTCGTGTTAATTACGCTATTTATAACTCAAGAACGGCTGAACCGATTTGGCTAAAAATTAATTTTAACCTCTTCTAATTTTAAAGTAAATTAGAAAAGATTAGAATAGGGGATGAAAGTTTGTAAAATCGTTATTTTTCACTTGAAAAACTTAAAAATTTTGCATATAATATTAGAAAATTTGTTGGGAAAAATGTTTTTCACTTGATTTACATGAAATTTTACAAAAACTGTTGACTACCAAAATATTAAACACATGTTTCAGGGTTAGTTGTAGCGTAGTTGTAGGGTAGTCGTAGGGTAATTGTAGGGAAGTTGTGGGGTAGTTGTAGGGTAGTTGTAGGGTAGTTGTAGGTAAGTTGTAAGTAGTGGTTGTAGTAGGTGCGATACGAAGTTCGCCGGGACATCTAGTATGGATAAAAACAAAGTCGTGTTAGTTACACCACTTATAACTCCAGAACGGCTGGACCGATTTCAATGATCTTAGATGTTTTGGGTTTATCTGAGCCCAGGTTAACATTATAGGCTATTTAAACATTAAAAAAATTGACAGAAGAAATATTTATAACGCAAATTTATTTTCCCATACATTTTGTACGGATGATGTGATGACATCTTTTGTCAAATATTTAAAGGTTCGTTCAGGAAGTTTATATTGTGATTAAACTTAAAACTAAAGCTGAAATTATTTTTGGGTAATTTAGGTAGTAGAGTAGTTGTAATAGTAGAAGAAGTAGTTGTAGGGAGGTACGAAGTCCGCCGTATCAGCTAGACTTAGATAAAAGTATATTTGTTTCTTATATAAAATTAAATAATTTAGTATACAAAATTTCGCAAGTAAAGTTCGAAAAATCGGTTCCTTGATCACAGATCACTGAAATCCATACACTTAAAACAATTTACGAGCACGAAATATTGTAAACCAACCGAAAAGGAAATCAGACAATACGTATTCAAATCACGAAATTATGCCGACTCATAAACGGGCGCTGATTACCATAACTCTAGTTAAGTAGCGGGTTCGAACCCCGTCTATTAGCATTGGCAACCGCATTACAGTTCTCAGGAGGGATCTTCTTATCTAAATTTACATTCGCTTTCCGTTTATTTGTGTTTAACGGGAGTGATGTGAAGCTGTAGTATTATTAATATGTGGCGTCGTAAAAATACCAGGTAATGCTCCGAGGTAAGTTTATCGCGAGCTGAGAGGTTTGCTGTGATGTTATCAGGTGTGGAACTGCGGGCAGAAGCTATTAGAGTTTAGAATAATGGCCTAATTTTGTGGTAGTTTAGAGTTTCACATCGAGGAAGAAAACAAAACCGGAAAGTATTTTTTTTGTTTGTCTATGTATCCATCTGGCCAATAACATATTTTAACCCCCGACAATAAAGAGAGGTGTTATAGTTAGTTTGACCACTATGCGTGTCTGTGCATCATACTCGTAACTCTTAAATGAGTGGACAGATTAGAATGCATTTTTTTATTTTCATGCATTTATATTTTATATATCATGGTTTTTTAGCGGTGGTTCTTAGATATATTTTAAAATAATACCGGGCAAGAGCGAGTCGGACTCGCGCACCGAGGGTTTCGTGCCATCATAACATATAATATTTTATATGATAAAGGCGGTTTATACTTATTGGAGAACCTTGACAGCGCCATCTCTTGTCTGATAGCAGAACTTATGAACATTTTTTACACCTTCGATGATTTCTAAAAAACTATGCAAATAGGAGAGTTCGCTATAATTTTCGATTGCGGATCGGCTGTCCAGTAATCGACCAGACCGAGCCCAGTCGTCAACAGCGCGTAGTATCCACGCGCTCCTCAAATATATAGTAGTAACAAACCGTAGGGGCCCAGCAGGGCCGATGCCCGCAAGCTAGGACCGCGGGGAATTTCTGAAAACGTAGTCCTAGAACGCAAGGGTCTACTGAAGGACACAGGTGTGGTTTTAGTCAGTAAAAGTCTGACACGCCCCCCCGCTCCGCTCAGAGCGGGGGGTAGTCATTAGATAATTTCCACACCTACAAAAAAGGGTCAAAGTGCGGTTGAGCAATTTAATGTTTTCAGTTAAACACAGAAATTAAAGGAAATTATGTATAGAACTACTACTACGCCGTGGGGTGCCGGCAGTAGAATGTTACCCCTCCTCTCCTACCCGTGGATGCAGCCTAAGAGCCTAAGAGCCTGCTAAGGGTACACCTCCGGAAGATGGGCAGCAGCGTCTTTCCGTATATCTCCGTACATCCCGTACTGCGCTCACCAACCCGCCTGCCAAGCGTGGTGAGTATGGCAACTACCCCTCATGGAGATCCATGATGGAGGCCTTAGTTCAGTAGTGGACGTTTTACGGCTGAAATGATGATGCATAGAAAGCAGGTTCTAGCTGTTACTTAGAATCGGGGGTATCTTAAAAAACCATTTGACAAACTTTCTAACCTTCATATAATAATAATATATAACCTTCATTAATCAGGCGTTACTTTGCGGAAATCCATGACAATAAAAACGTTCCAGCGGCCGACCAGTCAACACCTCAGCGTCTCACCTGATGATGCCTCGCGGAGAGGCGAAACACGTGTCGTCGTATAGGTTTGGGTATGCATGCTGCACTGACAGACTAGTTCTCCCTGCATGTGCATAATTAGCGCGCGGGAGGGCGGTGCTCCTGCATCTCAGCATAAGCGGAATTAAAACTAAATATTTTTATTTTTATTGCATTTTATTTTCTAACCTTCGACAATCCTTTGATTCATCACATCCAAAATTCTTAAATCTCTTACCTCGAGACAAGATTACTGGCATGTAAATTCAGCTGTATCCAGGTCTAGACAGATTTATTAGACTTACAGATGTGATTTATTGATTGATTTGGGGTTTACACCCTTTTTATGCACAATCGTGCCCGGAGTTTTATAAATGGGGTCTTGCGAACGTACATTATTGATGGATTTGCTTGTAATGTTCTTCTGTGAATCAAATTAGATGAAAATTGGAAGACAGACGTGGCTTTTATTTATACAGCAACTGACGTGGGGTGCACCGATTATTCAAATTTGTAGGTTCTTGATTCGCAATCATCATTATTTCAGCCGAAAACCGCCCTCTACTGAACACAGGCCTCCTTCATTGATATCCATGACAGATAGTTGTCATACTTACCATGCTTGGCAAGCGGGTTGGCGAGCGCAGTTCGCGATATTGATACACGGAAAGACGCTGCTGCCCATCTTCCGGAAATATCGATTAGCAGGCTCTTACATTCATCTTTTAAATACTTTCTAATGAATTGACGCTAGATAGCGCTACCAGTTATAAACTTTATTAGAAGACGCATAAAATTAATGGTAGAACAGAAATTACTTCTTGACCTAAAATACCTTCAACCTTATAATATTCCTTGATTTCAACTTCAAACGATTTTTTCTTCAAATTCACTTCTGTTTTATGGGATTAAAATAGCTAAATTCTTAAAATTCACAATTTTTCCTTTACATGAGCCAAAAAAGCTCCCAGCATTCCAAATGTCAGAGTCGTGAGACTTATGGAAGAGCCCTAGAGGTTTACTATTTCTTAAATTTTCGTAAAAGATACTTATTGCTATAACTTCTCTATGCCCACAGGACCTAGATATTTGGTATAAATTTCAAGGTGTTATCTTCAACTATATCGGTGGCAAAGGGGTCTCGACAGACAGGCAGATAGACAAGAGATAGAGTATGAGTGTTCCGATTTTTCCTCATAAGGTTCTGAACTTTAAAAACAAAGAGATAAGATATAAAAAAACACGAGACGCATACTATAATGAAAATACAATAACTACTACAAAATTAGTATGACAACTGTGCTGTGGAAAAGCCACGAAGCTCAGCATATTGCGCTGATTTTCCACTCAAGGCTTTAGTGGCGTAGGGACCGGAAACTGATACGCCACTGTCTTTAAAAGAAAGAAAATACAGACAACATTCTAAGTTCTAAGACGTATAGGCCAGAGGAAAACTTGTTATATTGAAACGTAAAAGGTGGGTATGCAAATTCATCATTTCAGCCGTAAAACGTCCTCTACACAGGTCTCCCTCATGATCTTCATCAGGGGTAGTTGCCATACTCACCACGCTTGGCAGGCGGGTTGGCGAGCGCAGTACGGGATGTTGATACACGGAAAGACGCTGCTGCTTACCTTTCAGAGGTATCCCTTAGCAGGCTCACAGAATTATTACAAGGTAAATCTCTTTTTTTCCTGCATCCACGGGCATGAGAGGAGGTGTAACACTCAACTACCGGCACCCATGGCAAATATAATTGCACATATTAAAACGAGATTAACGGTACTCGTACATCATCATCATCATTTCAGCCGTAAGACGTCCACTACTGAACACAGGCCTCTCTCATGGATCTTCATGAGGGGTAGTTGCCATACTCACCATGCTTGGCAGGCGGGTTGGCGAGCACAGTACGGGATGTTGATATACGGCAAGACGCTGCTGCCCATCTTCCGGAGGTATCCCTTAGCAGGCTCTTACTGCTTCCACGGGCATGAGAGGAGGGGTAACATTCTACTGCCGGTACCCCACGGCCAACTCGTACATAGATGCTCGTAATATTGCAAAGGTCTTAGTTTATACTGGGTCTATTAGATATTTTCTGACTAGGTTCCTGAATTCCTCTTCCAAGTAGGTATTTTTGTTTAAATCTTTGTTACCAAATTACTTCGTCGTTTATGAACCGAGTTGGAAAATTATTTATGGTTTCGACTAGATGTTTATTTAGTGACGTTTTAACTGATTAGTTTAATTTTTTTCAGAGCTCAGTTCTGATTGTAGGACATATGAAGAATCGAGGGAACCCCATAATTACTGTAGACATACATATTATAGCGTTTTTGGTATTTCAGAAACAAATGAAGCATTTTCATTCAGAAAGTATTATTTTGTGAATTAAAACACATGGAAGGTTCTTTTATTTTTCCATTGCGGACATTTACACTTTGATATATAATTTTCTTCTATAATGAAAATGTAGTAGGTATGCGGATCGCAAGCTTGAAATGGAGATGGGTAGGGCATGTTGCTAGGAGAGACGACAGCCGATGGACCAAGGCGGTAACAGAGTGGTTTCCGATGGAGGCGAGACGGCCTCGAGGCAGACCAACTGCCAGATGGGCGGACGATCTAGCCAGGGTTGCCGGACGACAGTGGATGAGACTTGCTAAGGACCGTTTACGGTGGCGTGCTGAAGAGGAGGCCTATACCCAACAGTGGGTGTCAACGGGCTGATATGATGATGATGATGATAATGAAAATGTAAAAATCGGCCAAGTGCGAGTCTGACTCGTAAAACGGCATAAAAACCACGTTTGTCGTATGGGAGCCCTCCATATATATTAATTTTAATCTGTTGTTATAGCGGCAACATAAATACAATCATTTGTGAAAATTTCAGGTCTCTAGCTATCACGACTCATGAGATACAGCCTGGTGACAGACAGACAGCGGAGTCTTAGTAATGGGGTCCCGTTTTACCCTTTGGGTACGGAACCCTAAGAATTACCTATTCTTACGCAAAACGATCCATTACTAGGGATATAGGACCACGGTATTAGTCCACTCCAGACGCGATTGCCTTCGGTCCTCTTAGCTGATAGGTCCATTAAGGGTGAAGTGCTCAATCAAGTCCAGACTACAGAGCGTCTCGAAGCGCCCATAGTTCGCCATAGCGCCATAGATAAAATCTTAATTGTGTAAATCATACAGAAAATAAAACAAAAATAACTTAAACTACAAAAACAACAGAAATACACAACAGGCGGTATCGCTTAATGTGAAAGTCAAAGTCAATAAGTGTTTATACAATAGAGCAAAATGCTACATAGAAAATAAATAAAATATGGTCAATTTACAAAAGAAGAACAGGAGATTTATATTGAACAAAGCACAATTGAATTCGATCCCTTCAGATAACTTTTTTTTCAAGGAAAGAAGCGAACAAGAAACCTCACTCTTTCACTTCTATTCATTGTTACAATTTCTGTCTTAATATTATGCTTAATTTAATGCTCGATATTGGATCTTTGGATATTGCAAGGTGACATTATTTCTTATCGTGGTTAAACCGAGCAACACTCGGCCAAGGGTCAATATCATTCAAATAATGATCTATGGAGTAATAAGCCCTTTCTATGAGATTTTGTTTTATTAAAAGCTCAGATGGAAACTTATTATGGAAGCGCACACAGTTTCCTATCAATGAATTATTTACTCCCTTGAAGTCTAAATTTAGGGATGTGCAATTTATTTTTATTTCTTGTATTTATGCTATGCAAATCACATCTCTTGATAACATTATTTATATTTTTGTGTGCATACAGTATAGAATTTTTTAAAATATATTGCGATATAACAGTTAAAATGTTAATTTTGTTAAATCGTTCCCTAAGTGAATCGCGAGATTTAATTTTGTAAATAGAACGTATCGCCAGTATCGCCCAGAAGGACAAAGATTAACTGTATATCGGCCGCCCTTCCCCAAAGCAGGATACCATACGACATCAGTAACTAAGTAGGTCCTAAGTTGGAAGAGGGAGGCATGTTGTGAAATATCGAATAAGGGCATTGATCATCATCATCATCTCAGATTATGCCTCTCTCATCTACAAGTACTGATCATGACATCACACTATGGAAGTAGCTAAAATAATTTAATAAGATCAATTTCTTCCAAACTACCTTTGGGTGGCGATAATATGAAAGGAAGAATGGGGTGTAGTGTTAACATGCTGTGTACTTCTATTCGATCCAATCATGTCACATTAACTAAGTGTGGGATGGATATACATCATGGACGAAACGTTCCATAGGCCTTATCATTTAGACTATCTATACTAATATGTATATAAAGCTAAAGAGTTTGTTTGTTTGTTTGCTTGAACGAGCTAATCTCAGGAACTACTGAAGGAAGGCTATAGGCTAATAACATCACGCTACGACCTACGGGAGCGGAGCAGTAACCAAAGATGCGGGTGAAACCGCGGGCGACTTCTAGTATAGATATAAGCGTCCAGACGTCTTATCACGTAATACAGTTTTTAACTAGTACGCAAGGTATGATACATTTTATATTATATCTTTATTACTGACACTCAATTTATTATAAGGTAATTAATTTATTTGTAATAACAAGCATTCCCATACAAAAAAACCCGTTATAACAAAAAAATAAGAAAAAATGGTGACATGCTTGAGTCACAAATAGGTCTCTGTCTCAGCATAAGTTGGTTATGTTAACAACCAACGCTGGTCGTCCGACAGAGCCGTTTGATGACGTCAATATTAGAATCGGGGGTGTCGACCACGCACATCGACCACTGGGGGCCTTAGCCACGAACCCTTGATAGGTGCGCTAGTAGTTATTATGGTTTTAAGAAATACAGACATAGACCTCCCTTAAAGATCTCCATGAGGGTTTCTTGCCATACTCACCACGCTTTGCAGGCGATTTGGCGAGCGCAGTACGGGATGGTGATACACTGAAAGACGCTGCTGCCCATCTTGCGGAGGTATCCCTTGGCAGATTCTTACTGCATCCACCGTCAAGAAAGGAGTTTTTATTTTTTTATTATTTAGTATAATGTTAACAAAAGTAAACCTATACTAAAATATATTACAATCTAGCCAGATTGGCCAATGAGTAACTTAATGCTAACTTAGTTTTATAAGAATGTAAACTGTAAGATAGTGTCCATCAGCACTTTTCTTATTGTCTCTAATTAAGGGGAAGACACTTTGTTATTGTGTTCTTTGTTTAAAATATAATATTCACTTGCACTGTCACTGATTGTACTATGTTAGCTCAAAAGGTTTTGTTCTCTTGAGCCTTCTCAATATGTCGGTATGATCGAGGAGCTGGATTGCCTCGATGTTAACATGATGATGCAGTCTGTGTTCATGACTCTTTGCATATTTCTGTATGACTTTGTCGACGGCCTGTATATTGAGGTCCCGATGGAGGTCGTCGTTTCTTATGTACCACGGCGCATTGACTATTGCTCTGAGTACTTTATTCTGAAACCGTTGAATGATATCTACATTGCTTTTTTTGGTACAACCCCACAGTTGTATTCCATAAGTCCATACTGGCATGAGAACTTGTTTGTAGAGAAGTACTTTATTGTGTACTGCCATTGAAGAATTTCTTCCAAGCAGCCAGTACATCCTTTTGAAACGAATTTCTAGCTCTTCTTTTTTCTTTTTTACATGAGCTTTCCAGCGAAGTTTGGCGTCCAGCGTCATGCCCAAATACTTTGCTGTATTTTGGTATGGTATGATTTTATTGTCGATGAATACAGGGTGGTAATCTTCTCTTTTATTTGTAAAATTGATGTGTATTGATTTTGATTCATTTAATTTAATCCGCCAGATTTTTGTCCAATCATATATTTTATTTAAAGCTACTTGAACCTTTTCGGCTGCTTCAGCTTGTGTTTTTCCTACAGCCATTATAGCAGTATCGTCCGCGAAAGTTGCTATGGTGTTGTTTTCTGTTTCAGGGATATCACATGTGTATAATAGGTACAGGACCGGACCTAGTACCCTGTGGTACCCCTGCTTTGATTGCTTTCAGTTCAGAAAACGAATCTTCTTGTCTAATTCTAAATGCTCTATCCGTAAGATATGATGCTATTAAGTCTACATATTCTTTTGGGAGCATTCTTTTTAACTTAAATAATAGGCCCTCGTGCCATACTTTGTCAAAAGCCTGTGCGACATCAAGGAAGATAGTGGTGCAGACTTCTTTATTTTCTAGAGTATTTTCTATAATATTTGTTATTCTATGGACTTGGTCAATCGTTGAATGTTGTTCTCTAAATCCAAACTGATGTTCCGGAATGAGTTTTTTTCTGAGTAGTATTGGTTTTAGCCTTTTTAGAAAAAGTTTTTCAAATAACTTTGAAATTATGGGTAACAGAGAAATCGGTCTGTAAGAGGAAGTCTCGTGTGCTGGTTTTCCTGGCTTCGGAATCATTATCACTTCAGCAACTTTCCATAGATCTGGTACATGTTTTAATCTAAAGGCAGCGTTAATTAAGTTAGTTAGTTTTACTACACCGTTCTTTGGTAAATTGTGTAATATGCTCCCTGATATGAGATCGAATCCAGGGGACTTCTTGACATTTATTCTTTGTTTTATCTCTCGCCAGACTTCTCTAGGTGTAACAAGTTCTATGTCTTGGTTCTCACTGCATAACTCCGTTGACAATGGTTTATAGTTTTCTAAGCTTTCGTTTGGCTTAAAAATATTTTCCAAATGTTTTGCAAATGCTTTGGCTTTTTGCTCACTACTGATGGCCCATTCTCCTGGTCCACTTTTTATTGGTGGAATTTGGGTAATAGGTCGTTTCATATTCTTAGTAGCTTTCCAAAGCGAATAATCTGTTCTTCGGTCATTGGTTAAGCTTTGTAAATATGTATTTGTTGTGGCACTGTCATACTCCTGGATTTGCCTCTTTAGTTTTTTTGTGAGATAATTAAGTTTGTTCTTATCTAGCGGGGATCTGGATTGGTGCCATCGATTTCTCTGTTTCCTTTTTTCTTGTATGAGTTCCATAATTTCTTCGGGATATATATTTTTAGCTTCCCTTTTTTTTGAATAAAGTGGTGTATTCTCGCATGTCGTGTTTTGTAGTAGTTTAATGAATTTTTCTACTTCATTGTTTAACTGTTCAGTTGTTTTTATGGCAACTTTTAGATCAATTTTATACTCTAAGTCTAGTTTAAAGTTATGCCAATTTGTGTATTTGTTGGCTAAACTTAAGTTTTTATTTGTATATAGTATATGGTTGCTTACTTCTAGATATATAGCAGAATGGTCCGAGTTCATATCAAAGCTCTGTTTTATCTGTAGATAATTTTGTGATATGTTCTTGTGGACAAAAAAGTCTATTAGATCGGGTATTTTTTGTTGGTCAGTTGGCCAGTAAGTAGGAGTTCCTGTTGATGCTACGTCACATTTGACTTCTCTTATTGCGCTCATCAGTTCTCTTCCTTTTGTGTTGGTGAGTCTGGAGCCCCAGTATGTATTCTTAGCGTTAAAATCGCCCCCAAGAATAAATTTATCACCTAGTGTTTGGAGAAAATCTACATACGATTCTGTTTTAATGATGTGCCTCGGAGGACAGTATATTGCTGCTATCGTAAGTGAATTTCAATTTGTCTCTATGCGAATTGCCATTGATTGGATATCTGGCTCTTCATATTTTTTGTATTCATAATGTTTGATATTGTTTTTTACTATAACTGCACTACCGCCTCTTCCTTTGTTAGCTGGATGTAGGGCATGGTATACTGTATATCCTTTAAATTTTGCGTAAGATTGTTTTGTAAAATGAGTTTCTGATAATAGACAGAGATCAACATTTTCTATGTCTAGGATAACTTGAAGTTCCTGTTGGTGCTGCAATAGTCCATTGCAATTCCAGGCCATTATTTTAAGATTTTTAATCATTTTGGATGCTTTGTTGTAGCTGTTTTGGTGCTATTTTCAATCTTCTTCAAACGATCATCAAAAGAAGTCATTAGTTTTAAAATTTTATCTAAAGTGTCGTTTTGGTGGTGCTTTTGCTCACTGGAGGTTGTTGTTGGTTTTCCAGCAGTTACTTGAGTAACTGCTGGAAAACCAACAACAAGAAAGGAGTGACAACTTTATACTGCCGCAACCCCACGGCGACAAAGTACTTAAATTAATGTAATGTGTTAAGTATTTTTATGGTTTACATTTTACTTGCATAGATACCAGTTGCTGACGTTGCATAAATAATCTATAATGGATGTTAAAGGCCGGCATATATTTGACGCGGTGACAAATTAACATCAATTTGGGATTAAAAAAAATTTAATCCGGTACTAAAAAATATAGGTTGGCAGCTACAGTGAAGGATACAAATGATTTCATATGTTTTCTATTATAAAGTGGCAGCCATATCAGTATTTAGTTCATTAAATCCTTGCATTTTGAAGTTCATCTAATATAATTATTGCTAAAATATTTAATCTCTGCCAAGTTATTTTTTGTAACAAAATAGTTAGTCGCCTGGAAAATAATTTGCGTTCCTTTGATAGAAATCTTTTTAAACAGAAAACGCAGATATTACCGCAGCGGCACGGTACCTTTTGCAATCTCCGGTTATTGGACCTGTCTTCTGTCCTGCTCTACCTGATCTCGGTACTGCTGAGAGGGAAATGGACGGGATATGAAAGAATTTTCTGACTTCACCGTAATCACAGAAAATACTAACTTTAAGTCTCTGCAGAAGAAACACTATTTTTCAAGAACTTATTTAAAACTTCAAGTGAAACTTAAGACTAAACGTAATGAAAAAACGTAGTATTAAATAAATAAATAATGCTGGACAAATCACACAGCATCATCTAGCCCCAAGCTAAGCAGAGCTTGTGTTATGGGTACTAGATGACTGATATACTTAATACATTATACTACATAGATAGATATTTTTATTATATATAGAAAAACACCCAGAACACCCTGAACAAAAATCTGCAGATCGTACAGACATTTGTCCCGAGGCGGGAATCGAACCCGCAACCTCTTGCGTCGCAGGCGGACCTTCGCCCGCTGCGCCACAGAGCTCGTCGTATTAGCAGAATAGCTATAGACTAGTAGTAGTAGAGTATTAATTGGTTGTAGAAGCAGGTAGTTGATTTTGAGGCGTAATGTAATTCGCCGGGACAGCTAATCTATACTTCTTTCAATGTTATAAAGAGTAAAGATTTGTATTTTTTATGTTTGTAACGAATAAACCCAAAAACTAATGGACCGCTTTTCAAAATTCTTTTACCATTAGAATGCTACATTATCTCTGAGTAACATATGCTATATTTTATCACCGTATTCTCACGGTAACGAGAACTACAGACACACTAAGGCACGCACAGCCAAACCACTGATCCTAGAGACTTAATTATCAGGTGTTTTACTTGGTGCAAAATCGCTCACTAAGGGATTTTGAAAATTTGGACTACGGGGTTCGTTAAACATGTCTTTACTAACATGCCTCAACTCCAAAACCGTGCATCAACCGGTCATCATTTTCATCAGTTCAGCAGTAAAACGTCCACTACTGAACACAGGCCTGTCTCATGGATCTCCATGATGGATAATCGGGAAAGACGCTGCTGTCCATTTTCCGAAGGTATCCCTTAGCAGGCTCTTACTGTATTCAATTTTGATTGAGATTCTTAAGATGCATAAAGTTTGGAATGAAGATTTGGATGGAATACTCTTTTAAAACAGCAGTGATGTATTCAAGGATTTTCAGTTTTTATAACCTGTCGAAAAAAGTCAATCGTTTAAAAATAAATATAGTTAGTAATAACAGCCGGGGGTACATACCATTCGCCGGTTCGATACCGGCCGTAAACCAATGGATTTTTCTTTCTTGAAAAGTGTAAGTTCACATTTACCACGTGGATAACGGTGAAGGAAACATCGTGAGGAAACCCGCGGCTTAGTTAGATTCAGACGTATTGACCTGTTCTTCCCTCTGACTAACAGCTGACTAAGCTGAAAGGATGGTATAGGTGCTGGGCAAGCCTAATCCATCAAACAATGTCCCAGGCCCTGCAGCGTCCCGTACAGCATGATTACCAGTTGCTGACGCTGCATAAATAATCTATAATAGATGCAAAGGCCTTACTTAGTAATAATACAAAAAAAATTGCCAACCTTTTTTGTAGTTTTGGTACCTTAGCTGCAATGTACATAGTAGTACCGGTGAATTATTTTTCACAGCGCGGACGAAGTCGCGGGCAACAGCTAGTTCCATTTATAATATTCCGTAGAAAATACTCTTTTATTTTTTACAGAAAACGGTTCATTGATTTTTTCGCTTCAGGTAACATGCGTGTCATGAAAAGAAACGACCAGGAATCTTCGAGTCTCGTGTGGTCTCGGAACAAACGATTGCATTCATGGAATACAAATACCAAAACGAGAGATTATCTAGACACCAGTAGGTCTACCATGAGTTTACACAATCTATACTCGCTAACGACTCTAGTTAAAAAAAATATGAAATCTTGTACAGCGCCTCTAGCGGATAGTTTGGTACTAAAATACGCGGTAAACTATACTACAGCGACTGTAGTTTGTGCTTCATTTGTTTAGAATTTGGAACCATTGTGTTACAAATCTGACAGATGTCATAGTAACGTACTATTAATATTGTAGTAACGCTAGGCGAACTAACAGTGACAACTCATTGTAGACACACATAGCGTTTATGATCTAGATTTAAATGTCTAGATCCTAATTATAAAACAGGCATCTATATAAAACTTATAAGTCTTATGTTATTTATAAATGGCTCTCTCAATTTACCAAATGTTGATAATTTTAGGTTTTGTTGTTATTTTCATTTACTAATATTGTAAGAAATAAATCTAGTTACACTTTGCTTTGGAGTAGATTTTAGTGGATTTTAATTTGACTTATAAGTCAGTCTGAGAATAGCGTTGAGGGCTGCATTATCAACCCATTGTATTTATGCTTATATAAAATTGTAAGCCTTATAATGTAACTGTTTGCTTTTCCTGAATAAATAAAACGATTAGTAATATGTTTATAGGCTATGCCATGGTTATAAATTATCAAAACAATGAATGACATTCTCAGTCTAAGGCTTTTTGTAAGTCTAGCTGATATAGCAACCTCATAGCTCGCTATAAGGTAGCGGCAATACTGAGGCAGTGTTTATTTATTGACCCCATGCAACACGCCTTTCTGTGGCGTCTCCTTAATTGTAAGTCTATCTGAAATGTATCCCCTTCCTTGCTATTTCGTATTCATAATCATTTATTTCGTTAAATACAGGATTTATACATACGTCACATCCATACTAATATTATAAAGAGGTAAAGTTTGTAAGGTTGTAGGGGGTAATCTCTGGATCTACTGAACCAATTTTCAAAATTATTTTACTACTAGAAAGCCAAAGTATTTGTGAGTGTCATAAGGCTATAAATTACCGCCCAATGAAGTAGGCACCGGGTCAGCTAATAATTAATAAATGAAGTCAAAATAAATTAAGTAAGGAAATAGATAAAGTCACATACATGGAATTTCAAATACAAATAATAATTCGACATAAATAACGACTATCAATTAAACAAAACATTTAAATCACAGTAAATCAAGCATATAAAATAAATTAAAAATAACACATAATAATTTAAATATTATTAGAGTAGGATAATGTCAGTTGTTGTCAGTGCTGTCAATGAGCCAGTGCTTCAGTTTGCGTGTATAGGACGCCATGACGCCTTAGTTACACTACTTAAGTGTTGTGTGTTTCAGAAATAAATTTATTTTCTTTTTCTTTCTTTCTTTCATTATAGCCACAGGGCGTGATATAGAAGACAATTCATAAAGTCCCTTTAATACCCTATAAATTCCATGGCAAATTAAAAGGACATCCGCATTCGTTCGCATTGTTGCAATTAATTATTATGTTGCGGTTCGAATCGACGCGTGTCGTCGCCATTAGAGACAAATTAGACGGACAATTCTTATTACTGTAAAGTGAATAGGCTAGATGACCAAATTTTAATTGTTAGTCCCACATGTAGATTAACAAAATAAAGTTTTTGTTAATCCAGACACACGAATTTTTTTTCATCAAAAATGTTGATTTCGCCGGTATTCGGATTCGAACGCGCACTGTGCAATTCGATCGCTTGACCCTTCCTACATCCGGAAGCGCTTTAACCAACTAACTAATCGCCACGGAACTTTTTCGGGCCGGGTCAAAAAACTTGATGTTTTTACCGTTAATATAATATTATTATAAACCGGTTATTATTCATTACTACATGACTAGCGCACGAAGGGTTTCGTACCATTAGTCTGTGAATATTTCAAGCGTCTACCTGTTGCAGTTATTAATACCAAGCAAAACACGGCAAAAAAATCACGGTTGTTGTACGGGAGCCCCCTTAAATATTTATTTTATTCTGCTTTGAATATTTGTTGTTATAGCGGCAACAATAAATAATAATAAAATAAATAATAAATAATGCTGGACAAATCACACAGCATCATCTAGCCCCAAGCTAAGCAGAGCTTGTGTTATGGGTACTAGATGACTGATATACTTAATACATTATACTACATAGATAGATATTTTTATTGTATATAGAAAAACACCCAGAACACTCTGAACAAATATCTGCAGATCATACAGACATTTGTCCCGAGGCGGGAATCGAACCCGCAACCCCTTGCGTCGCATGCGGACCTTCGCCCGCTGCGCCACAGAGCTCGTCAATAAGAATAATAATATAATATGTAATCACAGAACAATATACATCATCTGTGCAAAATTTCAACTGTCTAGCTAACACGGTTCATGAGATACAGCCTGTTGACAGACAGACAGACAGACGGACAGCGGAGTCATAGTAATAGGGTCTTGTTTTTACCCTTCGGTACGGAACCCTAAAAATTAACATCACTTTGAGTGAGTTATATACTCTCCAAACTGACTAATTGCAAAGTCATACAATGAACAAAGGACATTAACATTCATAGAGTAGACAGTAAAATCCTTAGCTAGCACGCTGCACGCGCTGGAACGTGTTTGGAACGTCGGGAAAATAATAATCATCATCATCATTTCAGCCATAAAACGTCCACTGATGAACACAGGCCTCCCTCATGGATCTCCATGAGGGGTAGTTGCCATTCTCACCAAGCTTGGCAGGCGGGTTGGTGAGCGCAGTATGGGATGTTGATACACGGATAGACGCTGCTGCCCATCTTCCGGAGGTGTCCCTTAGCAGGCTCTTACTGCATCCACGGGTAGGAGAGAAGGGGTAACATTCTACTGCCGGCACCCCACGGCAAATAATAATAATACATCCCACTAATATTTTATAGCCGAGAGTTTGTTTGGATGGAGGTTTGTTACCTCTTCACGCAAAAACTAGGCTACGGATTGAGCTGAAACTTTGCACACGTATTAATTAGTTATTTACCAGGATTAACAAATAGGGTACTTTTTATTTGGGTACAATGCATGCTAAGCGGCGGGCAGAAGCTAGTAACAAATATAAATAACTAGCCGCACTGCGCGGTTTTAAACGCGTAGTTTCCGTTCCCGTGGGAATACGGGGATAAAATACTCAGGGATAATGTAGCATTCTAATAGTGAACGATTTATGAAAATCGGTCAAGTAGTTTTTGAGTTACAAACATACAAATACAAATCTTGCCTATTTATAATATTAGTACTTGTATGTATATAGAGAAGAGATAGATAAAAGGTACACGATAATTCAAAAACAAATGATTATGTTAACAAATCGCGAAAGCTTAACAAGTTTTAAATCCTAAATAATAAAAAAGGTACGCGATAAAATCCTGTATAATAAATAATATGTTAACAAATCTCTGTGGGGTGCCGGCAGTAGAATGTTACCCATCCTCTCATGCCCATGGATGCAGTAAGAGCCTGTTAAGGGATACCTCCGGAAGATGGGCAGCAGCGTCTTTCCGTGTATCAACATCCTATACTGCGCTCACCAACCCGCCTGCCAAGCGTGGTGTGTATGGCAACTACCCCTCATGGAGATCCATGAGGGAGGCCTGTGTTCAGTGGTGGACGTTTTACGGCTGAACTGATGTTAACAAATCGCGAAAGTAACATGATCTAAAATCCTATATAATAAAAATAATAAAAAAGATACGCGATAAAGTCCTGTATTTTAAAAACTAATAATATGTTGAAATCCTTAGATACTGCAACATCATATTTGCATGCTGTGGCGCAATATGTCAAGATATGGGTGATATGCACTCTCTAGCGGGTACTTTCCACACATCTGAGCCAAAAATTGTTACCTTCGCATCTCGTAGTTTCATTTCAGCACGGTAATCGTTTGAGACGGTTCAACTACGAACGGGAATACGACGAGCTCTGTGGCGCAGCGGGCGAAGGTCCGCCTGCGACGCAAGGGGTTGCGGGTTCGATTCCCGCCTCGGGACAAATGTCTGTACGATCTGTAGATATTTGTTCAGGGTGTTCTGGGTGTTTTTCTATATATAATAAAAATATCTATCTATGTAGTATAATATATTAAGTATATCAGTCATCTAGTACCCATAACACATTTACTGGATTTTATTTTCTTCGTCGTCACGAGTCTACGAGACGAGTATTTTTGTATTATAAAACTCTCCGACGGGGCTTGGGACGGGAGTCGCTACTCGGTACGAACCCGATAAAGGCAGTCAAGATTTTTGACCCCACGGTTGATTGCTCCGTAGCCGAACGGTAAAGGCAGCCTGCGTCTGAACATTACGGGTTCGAGTCCCGTCGGAGACAAGATTTTGATTGCATTTTTCATTTTCTATAAATGATACCTTAGTGTGGGTTTACACTTTAAATACAAAAATAGCTTACAAGACTTAATAGAATTTTGATTTTTGTACATCATGCTTCTTGTATTTACCTTAACTATGGACAAGTCCACGGGTTGCATAAGCACTAGCTCCAGCATCTTGTGATATTTGAGCAGTATTTGAGTTCAGCATTCATTCGTTCACATATTTGCTAGCACTAATTCACCTTAGACGTTCATTACATAATTTCGCAATATCAGTTCAAACGTCATTGTTCCTTGATTTTAGCTTCTTATTTATCTTGATATAAGATGTCTTCGTAATGAAAATTCAACGTCTTCGTAACAAGTCTTTATAAACTTTCGAGATCACTACACAATATTGCTGTATTGGACTATCGGTTACAAATCGCAAAAATACCTTTACCTGTCCGCGACCACAATAGATGCAGTCCTAGAACTTGTTAACTTTCGCGATTTGTTAATTAATATGTTAAGAAGTCACAAAAGTTTTGATATACAGGATTTTTTATCGCGTACCTTTTTATTATTTACCTGACGATTTGAACACTTTTCAGTGTTCTTGATCGCGGGAGGACTGCTCTTGGATCGGAAAATAATAAAAAAAGTACGCGATAAATTCATGTATTTTAAAACTAACTGTCGAAACCTGGAGGAAAAAAGGTAATAACGCGATTAATACCCGATAATCAAGTGTAGTCATACCATTTTGCTTATAATTAATTAAATTATTAAACGATTAAATTATGCTGCACTGTTTTTCGACATATTTTCACCTGATTTCAAACTACGTGAAAGATCTGCCAGTTAAGTGGTGATTGAATTGAAATCACTGTTTATAAGTAAAATGTTACAAATACACTGGATATATATCGCGTTATTGCTTATTAATCCCGAAGTTTCGACAGGACTGCACTTATTGTGGTCGTAGGCAGGTACAAGTAATTTCTTGTCCCGACATTTCGACCGATGTAACGAAAGTAAAACCACCAATATTAGACACTTATTATTAACAATTAGCCCACACCACTAGAAAGACACAAATTTTCTCTGTTTTAACACAACAAAGAACACTTTTAGATAATTGTCTACCACACGTGTAAACCACGAAACCCGCGCTGCGCTAATAATGTATTAACCTGTTTTAAATTCTGTAAGAGGTATTAATAGAAAATCCAAAGGAGTCTGTCTGTCTGTCAATCATTCAGATTGATCTGTGGTTACTTTCAAGCTACTTTCGGGATTGGATTGCTTCTACGTTAATGGATGTCAATGCAAATGGATGCAATCCTGTCGTAACGTCGGGCAATAATAAAGGTAAATAACGCGATAAATACCCGGTTAAATATGTGTTAATAATGTGTCGTGATCGCGAAAGTTTTAAAAAGACTATGCAATGCAATTTTAACTGACCAGCTGCATTCACAAGAAATGCAAGCTAACGTTTCAGCGTTCTTGGTCGCGGGAGGACTGGGTACAGTGGAGTACTGGGAGCTACCGCCGCGATTTGATGGCAAGATTAATACGCGATAAAATTCTGTAATTTTAAAACTAAATATTATGTTAACGTACATTATAAACAAGCATTTATCGCGTACCTAAATTACCTGTATTATATCCCGACGTTCCGAGCTTCCCGGGACCATGCTTGGTGCTATCCAAGCGAAACGTCGGGAAATAATAAAGGTAATTTACGCGATAAATACCCGGTTATATGTTTGTTAATAAGAATCAGAATCAAGAATCAAAAAATACTTTATTCAGTGCGGCCGCATGGACCTTATTGACGCGTCACAAATTACAAAATAAAACAACACAAATAAATAGAATAAAGCACATAATTGAATCGGTTCACTTCAGATGACACGCGAGTTAGGAAAAGAAGTGAACAGAAGAACCTAACTCGGTCGTTATAGTCATCATTTAACAATTTTATTTTGTCTTATGTTACGTTTGGCGGAGTTGGAGCAGATTCCGTTTCATTAATTATGTGATCGCAAAGATTTAAAAAATAAAATATGTTAACGAACCGCGAAAGTTTCACAAGTTGTAATGCAAGCTAAGTCGCGTATCGCATATAGTTCTGGCATAAATAGATTCACACCATCGCATTTTATAAAAAGGTAAGCCGACTTAATAAATATTTACATTAGTCTCTCTTTGCAGGGGTTGCCAACCTTTTATGCGAGTTGTCCATTGCAAGATTATCATGTCAAAACTCGCTTATTGCATTGATGAAAAATTACAATCAATTACAAAGCTTATGAGTCAATGACCCTGAACATCTCGCAATGGACAGCCCGCTTGACTGGAGACGGAGTTGAATATTAATGAGCCGTTTTCAGTCAAAAAGACAAAAGTATTACCTACTGAACCTAATAGATGTAATGATGCGAGGTAACAGTGGTTATGTCATTGTCAATTGTGTCTACTAAAAATAAACTACACTTACGCCATCTGTTATGTCCTACGGAACTATTATTCACAATTTATTTCTTTTGAATGTAAATGCCTCACTTAACTTCTTATATTTTACTTATTAGCATAATTCATACCAAAACTGTTAAAAACTATTATTAAAATTCTCGATGGATGGGAACTAATGTATGAAAGTATTATTTTCCGAGAACAATGGGTTTTAGATGTGGTGGGAAGTATCCACTAAAAGAATGTGTTTGACCGTCCAGAAACGCTGGCGGGAATGCTAGCAGCAAACCGCGAACGCTAAACTAACCCTAACTAAAGACTGACAGACGTCACTCTGAGAGCCTAAAGGTCTAGGTCTTTTGCACGTGTGTTCCTCATTTTCTGATGGGTTGATCGCGAGAATGAAGTGGCCGAAACTTACTAGTAAAGTAGTAGCAGAACGTTCCAGAACCATTCGTAATTATACATTACGAAATTTGACATGGCGCATGATACATACATACTTTTGATTTACAAACACAATACCACGAGGCCATGCGCCGAGATTTAACAACCTATTTTGAGAGATGTTCCTATCGAATATATTGGAATAACATAGAAAATATCAAACGTGTATGTTGCATTGAGACGGAGCTGCGGTAGACCACAAAAAACGATGGTGGGACGACCTGGACGCTGCCAAGAGGAAATGGCAAAAGGCGGACAAAATTGTGAAGTGTAGAGAATAGCGGGGAGGTCCTTGAGCAACAATGGGATAATAAAGGCTAACAGTTACAGTATATGAATGAAAACAAACTATTGCTGTAGGTACTCGTCATAATTACTTAAGCTTTTACGTCTGCCTAGAAATCCTCATAATTAGTATTCAAGTATTCATGCTGTTCGGGACGCTGCAATGCCTGGGGCATTTTAGGTGGATTGGGTTTGTGCAACGCCTATACTTATCCTCACAGCTTAGTCAGAGGAAATAAAAGGTCAATAGGTCTGAAGTTAGCTAAGCCGCGGGTTTTCTCACGATCTTTTCCTTCACCGGTAAACACGTCCTTTTATATCGACAGACACCTGCCGTAGTAGACAATATAATACCATTATATACATTGTATCTGTCCGTATCTGTACGGCCCTGTTACGATAGATATGAATACGTCAAGTAAACCCTGTATGGAGTAATATTATTTGTCTTCCACGGACTTGTATGGCACACTCGATGTCTGTAGATATAAACGAAAATTATATGTACATACGTACAAATAAAATACGCTGATTATACGAGTATACCTAACAAACAAAACCATGCTATTCGACTCTAAGGTGCTTTGGACATGATTACATGGTCTAAACTTGCTTTACATCTAAAACATCCTCTCAGCTTATGTAGCAGTCGGCAGTATGGGAACGGTGCACGACTAATTTTGTTGTTTTAGGTTAAACCAAGTACGCAAATCCTAGGAAAATGTTGACTAGACCTGCTATTTCACCTTAAAATAAACCTTTTGCTTGAGTTAACTACTACATTTTGTACTTGATTCTTATTCAAAAATCAAAGTGTGAACTAAAATAGGTTAGGTATTTTTCTAATCCGTTTTATTCAGTAATGAAGTTCATAGAGTGGTGTGGAGTGGTAAAATAATTGAACATAATTGTATACGTCTGATAATGGTGGTTTTACTTTCTTTCAACAATGAAATTAGCTTATTTCTAAAGTTACATTTTAGAGCCTTCTTCAGTTTCCTCACCGACCATACTTTCTGTATATGATACACATCACTAGGTTTTGTCTGTACCGTTGGTGAATTTCAATATTATTTCTCGTTCGTCTAATTGATTTTTTTTCATTTTTTTTAACTTAGGTACATTGTCCCACTCCCGGGCAAAGCTGATGAAATTTTATTACATCACGGTCCATTGCAACCACCGGCCACGTGGACTCAAATGCATCGTTTCTTACCCGTGGTCCACCTCACAAGTTCACCTGGGTGGACAAAGGGGACTTGTTTTGACCATGGGGGGGTGGCGCCCATGGGGTGTACCATGGTACACCCCAGAGGTGTACCACGGGCACAACTACAATTCTTAATATCCACGGTTCACCTGACCGGGTGGTCCATCCAGACATCTCGCCATCTCTTTCTGGGTCTGCCGCGATTTTGTTGCCTGGCACCCAATGAGTGACGAGATTGGCCCAACGTCCTGGACGTATTCGACTCACGTGGCCTGCCCAATCCCAGGTAATTTAATTAACATACAAAATTTTTACACTAATTCTAGCAGTAGCACTTTTGAATGCCCTGAGGACCTTAATTTTTGAAGGGCGTCAACCCTCAACTTACGAAACATCAAGGTGTGACCTTGATGTTTGGTAAGTTGACCTTCAGCCGTTTCTGAGAAAAAGGGTCTTGATAGACAGACAGACAAACGAGTGGTATGAGGGTTCCGGTTTTTACTCTTGAGGTTCGAAACCCTAAAACAGACAAATTAAAACTGGCGAAAAGGTGTATTGTATTTATATTGTAGACTAGCCCGAAAGGGGTTGCAGCCCATGTAAAAAACATTTTTTTCTAATCTTAATTATTACTAGTTATTGTACCAAACCATTACCTGGCACCAAAGATGTCCACCAAATATTTAGTACCAGTCGAGGAAAACTTAAATATAGGGACTTGAGCTGTTTCTGTAGCAGAGGCTTTTGCGATTGTCTGTCGCCAAAAGAATATATCCCCCTTCCGCTTGTGAGTGAAAGAGACCCAGAGCAAGACAATAATACAAGTGCAGAGAATGCCAGAAACCATGAAAATATGCATGAGTTGATAGCCCACTTTGAAGAGAATAGCATCAATGTCAGTGTTTCGGGAAGTGTGTCAAAAAACCCGAAACTCGTTGATGATCCAGTAAATTCCGACGAATATTTACCATTGAGTAACAACAAAGTCTCTCGGCAGAAGTCTCCGCTGAAAGAAATTGAATTATTGGACTTAAGCAAGCCTCGTAACAAACGCTGGTACCGACATATCTATATAACACCCGAAACATCTGACGATGAGCAACAACAGGGTACTTCAAGACACAAATCTGCCGACAAAGAAAATCGCCCTGTCCAGAAGGGTGACGAGCCCGAAAGGGGTTGCAGCCCATGTAAAACACCTTTTTTCTAATCTTGATTATTACTAGTTATTGGATTAGGGAGTTGTTTGTGCGTTCATATTTCATTCAGAAATGCAAAAAAATATGTCAGAATCTGATTTTTAAGATCTACGGCAACTCTTCAAATAGGTCAAAATTCAGCTGACGCTCAGATGGCTGTGAAAATATGTATTATAAAAATGTTTTAAAATGAATAATGAGTCAGGCGGCAATGGAACACACGAGCGACCGTTGTAAGCTTTTCAGCTTCAACATCTGTACTAGTTATTACGTTCAACGAAATCCGCTCTAGCAAAGATAGTGCACGTAGAAATGTTAACGGTACCTAATCCTATATCCCTAGTTACTCCTCCTTTCATGCCCGTGGATGAAGTAAGAGCCTGCTGAGGGATACCTCCGGAAGATGGGCAGCAGCAGCTTTCCGTTTATGAACGTACTGCACTCGCCAACCCGCCTGCCAAGCGTGGTGAGTATGGCAACTACCCATCATGGAGATCCATGAGGGAGGCCTACGTTCAGTAGTGGACTTTTTACGGCTGAAATGGTAATGTTATTTAAATTATTGTTTTGCAACCAGTTGCGAAAATGACCGGAGCGATATAACCCTCTGAGTAGCTACGAGAACGCTATAGGATGTTATGAATAGACCAAATAATGCGCTAGCACGTGACCTGATCCCTGAAAATCAGAGATAACGCAATTTATATTGATTTTAGCGTAAACACGACCTAAATTGAAGAGATAACACGCTTGTTCACGTAGTTTTATGTTTTGAAATCATTTTAATACGAGTATTAATTGTAATAGGTAGTCATTATCTCAGCCGTATGACTACTGGACTGGGCTCTGGAGGGGAACTACCTTAAATCCTTTAGTTAGCTCATTTTACTGAAAGGAAACATTCCTTTATTTTTAAAAAGAAACAAAACTGCATTCAAGATTTTCTAAAATTCGAATGCCTCAACCGGGAATCAAACCATCTAAAAATAAAAAAAATTAACCCTCGCTATTTTATTATAAAAATCGGTAGGATTATTGTTCAGGATAAAATTTATCCAGTAAACTTAGCCCTAAACTCATCTTTTGTACGAGATTCCATGAAATTTAATACTTATTACAAGTTCTTTATTGTTCACTTTTAATAAGTAAATGACATGTTATAATTTTCTTATCTCTCTAACATCCTAAGACATCGTATGAAGTACAAGCTTGCTAATGTTATTTATTTCTTAATACCTTGTTGAAGGCTTTGATAAGAAAATCGTTAAATGGTAATAAATAATAAATCAATGCACAATTTCTTCTTACACTAAGCGTTCTGACGAAAAGTTTAAAAATGGAACCTATTTTTTTTGCAATGCGGGGCAACAAATTCAAAATTCAAACCATAACTTTAAACATTTTTAAAATCGATAGTATTGTTGATGAATTCGTTCGAATTTCAAATTTTGTTTTGTTTTGCTTTGATTCCGTGATTGTGTAATGATGGCGTATCAAGAACAATTCGAATTATTAGAAGCTTACTTTGTTAGCTCTACAGTGGTATAGTGATAAATAAGTATCCAGACAGAGAAATACCATCTAGAAAAGTTTTATCGCGAATGGTGAAAAATTTAGAGAACATTAGAAGTTTCAAAAATCGTTTAGAACGCCCACAGCAGCAAAATCTAGACTTTTCCGATTTTGATTTAAGTGTTTTGACATACTTTGAGTGTTACCCGAAAGCTTCTAGTAGGGAAACTGTTCAAGAGTTAGGCACCACCCATACTCGTGTAGGTACTTAGTGTTTTGAAAAAGTACAAATGCAAATGTTTTCGTGATGGGCGATTGGTGCAGAAACTACATCCGGGAGATAAACAAATAAGATTAGAATTCTGTCAAACGGTTAACTACTGAACCCTCCATAGCGGTGGCCCGACACACACCTGCCTAATTTATTGTATTTGATAACAGCAAGGAATTGCGTTTGACAGCGATAATCGCAAGATGTACGCCTTTTGCAAACCTTCGCGAGATAAAATTAAAAAAAAATATATTGCTGGACTATTTAGACATCATCATCTAGCCCCAAGCTAAGCAGAGCTTGTGTTATGGGCACGAGATGACTGTGTGTCTACCATGAGTCGTCACTGTGAAAACTCGCTGGGGCGTGGAGCTTGATAAAAACTCAAGAATAGTAATAAAATGTATTGTTTTATAGTTTTACAAATACGCAGCCATTCCCAGTAGGGATGCAAACACAAAGAGCACCCTTATCCTCATCCCAAGAGAGCGAAACATTGAAAAAGGAAGTCCCAATCATAGATTTACTCATAAACAAGTTATCGGCGCCAGTGCCGATTCTAGCACAGATTAAAAATTAGAATGACGACTCATTCCACACATTATTAAAAATACATTAAAGCACTATTACAAATACTAAACTGAATTAAATGAATATGGCAAGCTTTCAACTGTTAGATCGCATGCCGTTACTACAGTAGTAATAGTACGTTATGACATCTGTCAGATTTGAAACTCGTGGTACCAAATTATAAGCGAATGAAGCCCATATTACAGTTGCTGTATTTACTACGTATTTTATTACCAAACTATCCGCTAGAGCCGCTATACAAGTTTTTATGCATATTTTGAACTACAGTCGCTAGCGAGTATAGATTGTGAAAACTCATGGTAGACCTACTGATATAAGTATATCAGTATATCAGTAGTTATCTTAAATACTTATAATGTATAAGTATACATTATAAGTATATCAGTCATCTCGTATATCAGTCATTTCTACATAGATAGATATTTTTTATTAGTTATAGAAACCAGAACACCCTGAACAAATATCTGCAGATCGTACAGACATTTGTTCCGAGAATTGAACCCGCAACCTCTTGCGTCGCAGGTGGATCTTAACCCGCGGCGCCACAGAGCTCGTCAGAGATACGTAATCACAGAGCTCGTCAGAGATAAACAAACAAACAAACAAAATACATTTATTTATAATGTTAATTTTACAATATGTAGCCGGTTAAATAGGGAGTTATCTCCCTGAACATTTTAGACTAAACTAAACACTTCGATATTGTAAATCTAACAATATAAAATGGACACTGATTCAGCATTCAGTTGATTATCTAGCAAGCTAGGTAACCAACGCTGATCTTCCATCAGCACCATTTCTTGAAATTACGGAAGCCTTACACAAAAAGTATTAAAGTTAAACAAACAAAATATAATTATAAATAATAAACTAAAAAAGAGAGCATTGTGAAAATTACTAGTGAAAATCAATAGCCAACTACAACCAAAGTGATAAAGAGTCGGTACAGTAAGTAAAGAAAACAATCAACAATTTACAAAACACTAGTGTCCAGCCTTTGACCTTCCTGCTCCTTCTGACAATTAAACAAAAAATTCTTTAGTTTAAATCTAAAATTGTGTATATTCTGCAGGCTCCTTATCGGTGGTGGAATGTTATTCCAGCACTTAGATGCTGCGTAGCGAAAGCTACCCTTAAAACAAGCGGAGCTATGGCGCTGGGTGGCAAGCTGCCTCGCGCCCAAACGCGAGCCGCAAGACCTGGAGTTATACAACCACGACAACTTTTCATAGAGATACGGCGGTGACTTATGGTTTATTACACCAAACATAAGACATGCAAGGTGTAGTTTGCGGCGATGCTTCATTTTTAGCATGCAATGCTTATTTAAAAACGGTGTCACATGATCTCTAAACGGAATGTCAAAACAATATCGAGCACAGGCATTTTGGACTCGTTGTACCAGTCTTTGCGTTCTTGAAAGCAATCGTGGTCCAACGACTACATCCGCATATACCAATTTCGATAGTACAATAGATTCTACTAGTCTAATGCGTATCTCAGTACTAAGGTAAGGTCTCAATCTGTAGAGGACTTTCAGATACGTAATCAGCATGTCGATCTGCGTTTGCCGCGCCGCTCCCCGCGCCGCTGACCGCAGCCTCAGGATTACAACTTCCCTATAATATCATAAGTACATTCAGTAGGCACGTCTAGTGATTTATAATAAATCATGTAAGCCATAGAAATAGGAGTGAATATCTGTAGTACGTAGAACTCTGGTCACCGACATAGCCGGACGGATTAGCACGTTGCAGTGGCAATGGGCAGGCCATATAGCGCGCAGAACAGATTGTCGATGGGGCCGTAAAGTTCTCGAATGGAGGCCACGGACCGGCATGCGCAGCGTAGGACGTCCACCTACAAGATGTGCAGACGACTTGGTAAGAACCGCAGGTCGGCGTTGGATGCGGGCCGCTTCCAACCGCAGTTCCTGGAGATCAATGAGGGAGGCCTTTGTCTAGCAGTGGACGTCCTACGGCTGATATGATGATGATGATGATGATCTGTAGTAATCGTACTTGCCCTTGTGTTTGTTTTACTGCGGCATTGGCGCCAAGCAAATATAAAAAATCCATAAAATGTATGAAACTCAAACAGTACACGTTGGCCTTGGTTATACATTATTTTAATGGTAATATTTTTATTTCTCGGAACAAGTAGGTACTTGGTTAGTGTATTGGGTATTCATCATCATCATTTCCGCTGTAAATCGTCCCCTCATGAAGATCCATGAGGGGTAGGTGCCATACTCACCACCCTTGGGACGCGGGTTGGCGAGCGCAAAAGTGTAAGTAAGAATGTATGTATGTTCCCTTTTCACGTCAAAACCGCTGAACCGATTTGGATGAATTTTAGTATAGGAGTAGATTAGACCATGGAGACGGACATAGGCTACTTTTCGTTGCGTAAATTAAATCAGAAGGGGTTAAAATAGGGGATGAAAGTTTTTACGGAAAAAAATATTAAACACATGTTTCAGCGTAATTGACAGAAATATTGCTGTCAAATGTCAATTTTGTATTAGAGAACAGCAAGGAATTGACATTTGACAGCGATATTTCTGTCAATTGCCTGTTGCAAAACCTGTCGCGAGATACGTAAATTACCCTGCGGTTCTTTCCTCTAACCGATTAGACTGGATGGACGGTATGGTAGTAGGCAAGTCTAACCGCGAAAAGAAATAATGTCATTTTGCAATATCTAAACTATCCAATATCATTGCGGGCATTTAATTCAATAAGCATAATAGTAAGACCAAAATTGTAACAATGAATAGAAGTTCACCTCTATTCAGAGTGAAGTTTATTCTTCGCTTCTTTTCCTCACTTAAAAAAATCTTGCGAATTTAAATAAGAGCTTCATTCAATATAAATGTGTTCTGTAGGTCTAGTATTTAATTCAATAAGCATAATAGTAAGACCAAAATTGTAACAATTAATAGAAGTTCACCTCTATTCAGAGTGAGGTTTCCATTTCACTTCTTTTCCTCACTTAAAAAATCTTGCGAATTTAAATAAGTGCTTCATTCAATATAAATGTGTTCTGTTATTCTTTCGTAAATTTACTATTCTAAGATAGATAAAAGATAAGATAAAAATTGTTTATTTTGTCACAGAAATAACACAATATTATATTTTTAAAACTAATTAAATTTAGACAGAATAATACCGTGACAAAAAAGGCCACTACTCAGCATTTGCTGTGGCAGAGCAGGTCGTACCACAGCGCTGGTCTTCCGTAGTTACCATCGTTTGCGATTGGTGGCAACCGCAGCACACTAATTAACATAAAATGACATATCTAATAAATGACATAACTAATTAAAATAAATGAGACATTAATATCTATTTTTTCCTTTTCTTTCTTTCGAACGAGCTTAATATGCAACAGATATACAAAAAGAAGAAGCTTTTTGCTATAATGAAAACACTTAGACTTTGACTTATCCATCAATCAATATCCATCGTCCCGTACAGCATGAAGACCAGTTGCCGACGCTGTATAAATGGCCCTGTCTTCAGATCCAGTCAGGATCTAGTCAGTTTTAACTCTCATTCGACTCTAATTTTAAATCAGCAATAAATAATGGATCCATTAATAAATTACATACGAAAGGCCTTACAGCGTGATGTATAAATAATTCGACGTAGAGGAATAGGCTTATCTTTCTGAATCCCGAAACAAAGGTATTTCGAAATGGGATAATGTTCTTGTTTGTACAATTGGGAGTTACGGGGTTTTCATTCTGACGTTTGGAGATTGGAAATCGAATTGCTATTTTCTTTTAGCGATTGAATTTTGGCACTATTATCATCATTTCAGCCGTAGGAAATCCACTACCGGATATAGGCCTCGTGGATCTCTAGAGCTGATCATGAAGGGTTGTTGCGAGACTCACCACGCTTGGCAGGTGGATTGACTTGCGCAGTACCGCGGATATACGCTGCTGCCCATCTCCCGGCCCGGAAGTATAATTTGGCAACATTCTACGGCCGGCACACCACGGCATTAAGGCAGTTGTAAATTTTATTTCTGTTTATTGCCGACTTAGCATTTGGTACTATCATCACTACATAATACAAAACAAAGTCCTCCGCCGCGTCTGTCCGTCTGTTCGCGATAAATTCAAAAACTAAAAAAAAATCGCTTTTTGTAGAAAAGTGTGCAGGGTAAGTGTGGAGTGTAGGCTATGAGATGCATGAATGTGTATAAATAAACCACTGACTTTCAACTTCTATTGAACGTTTACAAAATGAAAATTGTTTATTTATGTTATATTGCCAGAATACAATATCAGAATAAGGTCTATCATCATCAGGTCTATGTCATCTAGAGGTAGTGGTAGTTCCTGTATTAAGCTTGCGTGCAAGCATGCAAACAGCATATTATTTAAAATTTTATATGTTGGAGGTAATAAATTGTAAACAATTAAGATAGTCATTTGAATCATAAAAACAATTTTCCAGTAACCATAGATAGTTTTTTTAAACAATACTCCTTTTAGGTGTTACAGCGTGCTTAAATATAGGGTTACATGATACATGATGAATACATGATTATTATAGGGTTAATAATTTGCGACATGAACTGTAGGAACATCTCATCTTAACGACAGCGTGTCCCATTCCTCAATTAAGATAATATCCGTGTTATGGTGCAATAAACCCGGCGCCCACCCAGGAACTAATGTAAACTTTAGAAGTAACCAAGAGATCTAAGATTTCAATCGTTAGATACGCCCTTTCTGTAATGAGACCGCGCCGTTTTGTTTCCACACGAAATGAGTAAGCAAGCTCATTTGGAATTAGTGTAACTCTAACAGTGTTAGCCGGACATGGTGTGTTTTTTTCTCACGAAAGTCGCAATATAATTGCACAATAAATGATAAAAATAAAAGTTTGGTTTATTGGAAAAACCAGTGTGCGTGCGTCGGCTTTACTCGTATTGTTAATACACACGACGTTTAAAGACAATGCCACAGGCTTTGGTTTCAGGTCACACCTAAAGATTTAAATCTTTGGTAGTAAGTACATTTTATGTAAACAGTGCCGGTTACACCTGCGGTTATACAATGGAGTTTGAGCTGAGAAGGAAATAGGGATATTTATACTCGTATTATAAAACAACGATTGACCGTCAGAGCCGACACACATTAAGGCGCTTTGCTGAGCCAATGACTTTGAGTGTCGTTTCTCCTCACTCCACCGCACCTCTACTTACAATACATTGCGAACTAGCGAATCGCGAAATAACGCCATCTAGCCGGCAGGACTACAAACACGTGGCATTGTGCTGATAAAGTACAAGATCTTTAGAGGAATTGATGCGGCATTATCTTTGAGCTGTGAACGACTGAATCACCTACCTCCCTACACGTAGTTTAATTTTATTAAAAACTAGCCGCACCCCGCAGTTTCACCCACGTAGTTCCCGTTCCCGTGGGAATTTTGAAAAATCCCTCCTTAGTGCACCTCTAGGATACTCAAGGTATATGTGTGCCAAATTTCAAGTGTCTAGGTCCAGTGGTTTAGGCTGTGCGTTGTCTGTCAGTCACTCAGTCAGTAACGGAAGTGTTTTTTATATATTGATTTTATTTTCGGTGAGAATGTCAGTTCAGTAGTAGGATTCACCTGTTGATAAGATATTATTTAATATTTTTATTTATTACCAGATGTCCGTGTGTTTGCCGTGGGGTGCCGGCAGTAGAATGTTGCCCCTCCTCTCATGCAGTAAGAGCCTGCTAAGGGATAGCTCTGGAAGATCATCCCGTACTGCGCTCGCCAACCCGCCTGCTAAGAGTGGTGAGTATGGCAACTACCCCTCATGGAGATCCATAAGGGAGGCCTGTGTTCAGTAGTGGACGTTTTACGGCTGAAATGATGATGATGATGACTAGCTGTCCCGGCGAATTTCGTACCTCCTCAGAATCAACCTAATACTACACCTTTTACAAGCTTTTATTTAGCTTGCCCTGTATGTACATATGTATGTATGTACATATGTATATTATATGTATGTAATTATGTATGTATGTACTACACCTTTTTACAAGCTTTTATTTAGCACACAATGTTATAATACATCCTGTATTACGTTCGACGGTGAGAAGATTCCGACCTATGATGAAAACAGGCTCCATAATATATTTTATCCTATCTCCGTTACAACATTGAAAACGTTATTGCAAAGCGAAATTCACCCGCTCAGAACTGCTAAACTGCAACAAAGAAAATAACTGGGCTAAAAGTATTCCCATTCCGTTCTGATTGCTTTATTTAACCTCTGGACCTCTTCCACAGATTGAATAAGGCTTTTACATCTATTATAGACGTTTTGTACAGCGCCGGAAACTGGTATTAATGCAGGACGCTGGAGTGGAACATTGCTATGTATTAGGCTTGCCCAGCACCAAACCATCCTCCCAGCTTAGTCAGCTATTAGTCAGAGGAAAGAAGAGGTCAATACGTCTAAAGCTGACTAAGCCGCGGGTTTCCTCACGATGTTTCCCTTCACCGTTAAATCACTTGCTAAATGTGAACATACAGTTTTACATGTAAGAATAATATCATCGGACCACGGCCGGTATCGAACTGAATTAGAAGTCGGGGTACATAATACTACTTGGCCAACACGGCTGAAGCAAGTAACTGGACCAAGTATTTTCATTACTATAATGTACTTTGGACCTCTGCCACAGATTGCTGAATAATTACAAAGCGAACTTGATACAGCTATCTCTACTTTATTTTTGAGAGTTTAGCGATCTTCAGGGTATTAATTACTAGCTTCTGCCCGCCGCTTCGCATGCGTTGTATCCGTATAAAAAGTAGACTATGTGTTAATCCAGACCTACATCTATACGTGTGCAAAGTTTCAGCTCAATCCGTAGAGTAGTTTCTGCGTGAAGAGGTAACAAACCTCCATACAAACAAACTTACGGCTTTATAATATTAGTAGGATTAAAAAAGAAAATTAATTTGTTTTTGTTGTGATGTTTGTTTGCTAGGAGTTATTTGAAAGTACTTTGACTGTCTTTTATCTAAAAAAGCCGTGTTGGCCGAGTGGTATGCACCCCGACTTTCAATCCGAAGGTCGTGGGTTTGATACCGTGCACCAATGGATTTTTTTGTCTTGAAAAATGTATGTGCACACTTAACACGTGCTTTAACGGTGAAGGAAACACCGTGAGAAAACCCGTGGCTTAGTTAGCTTCAGACGTATTGACCTGTTCTTTCCTTTGACTTATAGCTGACTAAGCTGAGAGGATGGAAGGTGCTGGACAAGCCATCTAATAGTGTCCCGGGCACTGCAGCGTCTTGTACAGCATGATTACCAGTTGCTGACGCTGTATAAATCATATATAATAGATGCAAAGGCCTTACTTTTTGTCTGTCTATCTGTCTGTCACAGTCGGATATCTTGAAAACTACTGATGCTATCGACTTAAAATTTTTAATTGTATTAGATAACGCTTATTCACTATCATCTATGGGGTTATCACATAAACAAAGCACTTCATTTGCATATTAATAATTAGTTTTTTTAGTTTTTCTCTAAGCGGTATTTTTTACTTATTTACGAAAATGCTAAAAAAAGTACGGTTAAAACTACTTCCTGCTGAGCTGAAATTATGCACAGGTTCACCTATTAACAAAACAAACTCAAAACATTCAAAATGGCCGCTTCCACGAGATAGCTAGATAATGTATTTTTTTGCCAAAACCCTTAATAAATAAGATGGATATCAAATGAAATAATAATTATAAAATAAATAAAGCTGGACATTTCACACAGCACCAGCTAGCCTCAAAGTAAGCAGAGCTTGAATTATGTGCTGATAAACTGCATAAACACGCTTTTATATCACCTGTAACGGAATCTTCGAACGTCGTTTTAACCCACTTTAAGACATCAGATTCAATCTTTGCATATTTATCAAGGACCCATGACAAAACATAATGCTTCTTGGTTTTTAGTTTTTAAACTATTATTATTTTGTAAACATACATTAATTTTCTTACATAGAAAAATAACCAGATCCGGGACCAATACATGCAGAAAACTCGTGGGATGGCGGGAGCGAAGAATAGTAATGGTCGAATGAGATTAGGAAAGAACTTAGCCCAGCTGTGGGATGAAAGTGAGAAAGCTTCTTAAATATTCTAGCAAGTAAAGGCAATTTTTTTTATACAGGTGATAGATAAAGTGGAATTTAGTCAATATTTACTTGTCGCAAGCCTTGATATGACGTCACTAATGTTGGTAAACATATCATGTTCGGTTGACAGTTGCAAGCCACCTTGAGCCTTGTGTTTGATTTAAGGTAAAGACATACTGAGCCTACGTATGCAACGTGGAAGAGTTGGTGTGCATACTTGTTCCGCGTACACGTCGCATATTGAATAAAAAAATATGAAAAAAGAAGTAGCTTTGGCCACTCTGATTACAGTGTGCGCGTAAGAACATATTTACTTTAACTAATTTTTTTGTGAATAATAGTATGTAATGTTACACCAATTAATTATGATTATTATTATTTACGTTTTTTTTAATTTTTTTGTTACTAATTATGTTATTTTCGTATTTTGTTTAATTTTAACTTCATTCGGAATTTTGTGTTGTATGGTCCTTTGTTTCAAGCTCGATAATTTTCATGTTGTGTATACATGTTTTGGAATTCAATCTAGTTTAAGATCTTCTTTTGTTATATTTTGTATTGTTTTTGATTGATTTCTGTTTTGTATGCCATTAATAAATAAAGTTAATAATATTGACGCCATTGTATTTGTAACTGATGCGCTGCGAACGTATTTTATTTAGGCGACGCATTATTAAACAAATAATTGAATGTAATGTTTTTGAAGACACAAGCCGCTTATATACAAACTGATGCGAAAAGCTAGTTTGAAATTGAAAGGAGTGAGCGCCAAAATAGTGATTCTCATTTAAAATAAAAAAAACTATTGGTGCTTTTATGAAATCCAATTACCATTTTAATAAAAAAGGGTGTATAGACATGTCCAGAAAATGTTGTAGCATACTCGTACATTGGTTTCGTTCACCTATAAAGAGAAAATGTATGCTTTTTGGAAAACTATATTTTTTTGTTGCTTTTATAGTAAAAGCGCTAGAAAAAGTTCTAGAAACACACTGGTATTACACGTGGGATGCCGTATGATATCCTCTTCTCCATCCGACGCTGGTCTGGATCCACAGATCTAACGTCGCGTGGCACGCCTGTGACAGCGTTGTGTATGTTTGATGAGTATGTTTCTGTTTTCACGAGTCTAGATGTCATATTGCGTTGTATCCGTTGCATACGTGGGCTCAGTATGTCTGCTTCTAAACTTGCATGCATGAGCATGGCATGCTCACCAACCCGCCGGTTGGTGAGCACAGTTCGGGGTGTTGATACACGGAAATGCTGCTGCCCGTCTTCCGGAGGTATCCCTTAGTAGACTTTTACTGCACCCGTGGGCAAGGGGAGAGGCAACATTCTCCTGCCGATACCCCACGGCTTAGCTTGGATTCTCGGCAAGGTTTACGATTCTTAACTGCTATAGAGGTTGTACAGTCACTAACTGTTTTAAATCCAATGTTTTTCAGTACACAGGATTAACTCGATCAGTATGAGCGCTGTAAAAAAGCAATAAAATGCGCACTCGTCGTCCATAACGTAAATAAAAATATTTAACATCGCGCGTTTTAAAATTAAACGGAACACACGAATACGATATGATGCTGTCGTAAATATCATTGTATCGTGATGGGGAGTCAGGGGCAGCTTTTTGTTTGTGGGGTTTTTACCGGTGGAGCTGGGACTACCAGCTCCACCGGACTACTAATCCATAAAACAATGGCACAGGCACTTCTAGCCTTTCACTATTTAGCCGTCTATACAATATTTGGCCACTAAGTACGAGCAAGAAATCCAGCTTTCTTAAATTTAAAACTTGGGTGTATTTGAAAAATTATTTTTCTCCATCCCCACTTTCACCACATATATCTTGTAAACAGCTCAACCGATTTCTATGTAACTATTTTTTTTTGCATTCTGCACTCTATTTCCTTTCATTTGATACCAAACTTGAAAACATTTGATCATTCATCAACACTTTCACCGTCATATCCTGTAAACGTCTCAACTGATTTTGATAAAACATGTTTAATAACAACCGATAGAACACCTGTCTATAAAACCCCCATTTTTAGGTCAAGGCTTGAAAATAATTACAATAATGTTATGATTACCCTAGTCTCTGAACCGTATTTCTTAATAAGACCTTAAACTGAGAACAAAATTATCGCAGATTAGGCAGTGTTTTCTAAATTGCATTAAGTATAAAAATCACACTGCGTAATCCTTACTTAATCCAATCAGGTTATTAGGAATGGTCTTACCAGTTCAGGGAGTTCAAAAACCTTGTTTATTGATCACAGTTACAATAGAAAGCCATATATAGCAAGTCGTCATTGCTAGGTAAGAGTGTGTATGGTAGGGCGCCTTGTCTTAGAGGAGCTTGTAAGCCCCTCGTATTATTGCAATTATTTATATTGCTAGTAGTCAACTTACTGCATCATCATCATTATCATTTCAGCCGTAAAACGTCCACTACTGAACACAGGCCTCCCGCATAGATCTCCATGAGGGGTAGTTGACATACTCAGCACGCTTGGCAGGCGGGTTGGCGAGCGCAGTATGCAATGTTGATACATGGAAAGACGCTGCTGCCCATCTTTCGGAGATATCCCTTAGATATCCCTCTTACTGCATCCACGGGCAAGAAAGGAGGGGTGACATTCTACTGCCGGCACCCCACGGCAAGTTTAGTAGGAAGGAAGTCACTAATTCAACGAAATTATCGCTAAACGGATCACTCTCATTAGATCCAGTCAACAGATCCAGTTTTTAGACTACCCCGTGGTATATATCCAGTACTTAAATATGGTTTACAAAAAAGATTGCTTAAAAATTTATATTAGAAACTTAGCTCGCACAATCCCTGCTCTTGAAGATTGCTAATAGGTCTTTCAATCAGCATTAGCTTAGATCAAGTTAAAATTACTTAAAGTTACTTGTTCAATGAAATGTCGCAAAACCAATTACAATCATATCGAGAAGAATTCAATATATACTTATTCACCGGTCATCCATCACTCATACATAATACCGGTACCGGTGTACTAAATCAATTCAAATTCACTAAAAATATTTGTAAGAACGAGGAAACCAATATTGGACCAACGAAAATGGTATTGAATTAGTGAATTGAATAAGTTGAGATTTAAATTTTAAGATACGCACAATACTGCACTGAGACCGCGCCGTTTTGTTTCCACACGAAATGAGATAGCTCGCTCATTTGGAATCAGTGTACCCTTGAAACATAGTGTAGGCGGACGTGATGTGTGTTATTCCTTTCACTAAAGTTTTTGCAATATGATTGCATAAGAAATGGTTACAATTACAGTTTGGTTTATTGGCAAAACCAGTGTGCGTGCGTCGGCATTATTGTTAACACACATACGAAGACAATGTTACTTTTTGGTGTCAGGGCACATCTTACGATTTAAATATCCGTGTTTAACCTGGTCCTCAGACGACAAGTGACTCACGAGTAATGGATGTAGAACTTGAAATCGAGAATTTGACAGTTACAATACAATATATGATTTGGTAATTAATTGTTGATTCAGGCGTGACTGCGGAAATAACTCACTAATATTATAAAGCCGCAAGTTTGTTTGTATGGATGTTTGTTACCTCTTCACGTAAAAACTAGCTTACGGATTGAGCTGAAATTTTGCACACGTATAGATGTTGACCAGAAATAACAAATAGGCTCCTTTTTATCTGGGCACAACGCCTGCGAAGCGGCGGGCAGAAGCTAGTCTATTATAATATCTAAATGAACAAGTCAAACTCGTAAACTAGAAACAACAAAGACGCAAAGGGCAACCGTCACTGTAGTTTCTAGTGTATTTCGTGACAAGCGGGAAGCCGATTTTTCTTGAAGGTGCCTTGTAGAGAGGCGAAACACGTGTCAAATTCTGTTCGAGTGTTTCTTAAGAGCTCATTAGACATAGGTTAACGGATTTGTTACTATATACATACATATTTGTTATTATTTGGTAGTTAAACAGTTAGCCCACCTCAATAGAATCCTTTGGAAGGCGATCCGCGTCTCTTTGCTCGAGCAGGGAAGGAGCGAGCAGGATTTCCGAAAGTCGCATAATCGTATCTAATGGAAGAGATAAACATCTGATCTTTCATATCAATTAAAATTTTGAAAAAATTTTGCGCAAAATAAATAATTTTTAGTTTTCGTTGAAATATATAGCGTGTTCTAATGCAAGTCAATTGAAAATGGGTAAGGAAAGATTTTACTTTTGTAACTAGACAATAGACATTATACCATGATATATTTTGTTCCTTATGCTATATTAGGAAATGAAGCAACTTGGGAGGGGCCTAATGCGGTTACAAGCCGATTTGTTTGAAGCTTTACTACGCAAAGTTTATGTTAAATAAGTAAATAAGTAAAAGTAAAAAGTAATAAATACAAGGAAAAGGCAATATTTTTTGAAATTTTAATTCGTGCTTAATAAAGTAACCATACACATTTATTTGATACATCATAACCATAATCATCATTTCATCTGTAGCACGTCCACTGCTGGGCACAGGCCTCCCTGACGATCTCCAAGTACCCATGAGGGGTAGTTGCCATACTCGCCACGCTTCGTAATACAGGGTGTTGAAAAACGGAAAGACGCTGCTGCCGACCATCCGAAGATATCCCTTAGCAGGCTCTCACTGCATCCACGGGCAAGAGATAAGTTTAACGAGTAAATTTCTTAGTAGTAGGTAAGTTCAATGCTTGCGTTGAACTCAGATCGCTTAAAAGTTTATTAAATACGACAGTTAACGTAAGTTCGCAGTAAACGATTGCGTCACAAGTAATTATCGCGCTGCTGTTAGCACTACCTGCAAAGGCGTAAATGTGCTATCTCAGAAAAATTAGACGCCTATGGTCCTTCACTACTAGCCTCACGAATAAGCTCGGAGTCGCTCAACGAGCTATGGAGAGGGCTATGCTCGCGGTTTCTCTACGGGATCGATTACAGAAATGAGGAGATACGAAGGAGAACTCGCGTCACCGACATAGCCAAAAGGCAATAGCATGCTGAAGTGGCAATGGGCAGGTCATGTAGCTCGAAGAACAGATGGCCGATGGGGCCGAAAAGTTCTCAAGTGGAGGCCACGGACCGGCAAGCGCAGCGTAGGACGTCCACCAACAAGATGCGCATCGACCTGGTAAGGTACATATACCGGTCGCCGATGGATGCAGGCCGGTACCAGCCGCAATACTTGGAAGTCCATGAGGGAGGCCTATGTCCAAGAGTGGACGTCCTATGGCTGATGATGAAGACACCTATGCAAATGTAAGTCTTCTAACATGTAGTGTCAGCAAATGGTATTCATACTGAACGCGAGGCTGCAGTGCCTGGGAAGTTGTTGGACGGAATAGGCTCTCCTAGCACCTATACCTTCCTCTCAGCTTACCTCTATAGTCGTATTTAATCAAAGAAATTAACTCAACAACTCTAAGCCTAGACAATTTCCCTGTTAAAGCTTCGAAAACACCGAAATGAACTCAGCAACTCTAAGCCCAGATTAGACAATTTCGTTGTTAAAGCTTCGAAAACACCGAAATGAACTCAACAACTGTAAGCCTAGACTAGACAATTTCGTTGTTATAACTTCGAAAACATCGAAATGAACTCAACAACTCTAAGCTTAAAGAATTTCGCTGTTAAAGCTTCAAAAACACCGAAATGAACTCAACAACTCTAAGCCTAGACAATTTGCCGTTAAAGCTTCTAAAACACCGAAATGAACTCAACAACTCTAAGCCTAGACAATTCACCGTTAAAGCTTCGAAAACACCGAAATAAAATCAACAACTCTAAGCCTAGACAATTTCGCTGTTAATGCTTCGAAAACACCGAAATGAACTCATCAACTCTAAGCCTTGACAATTTCGCTGTTAAAGCTTCGAAAACTGGATCACTCTCAGTAGATCCAGTCAACAGATTTAGTCTAGATCGAGTGACAGTTTTCCTGTGAGAAAACTCTCATTGAAATAATAACAAAAGAAAAACCTTATCAAAAATGTACGATTCCAGTGGGGTTCAACCCACGTCCGTCAAATCGATCATCGACGCTTCCTAAAGTCGTAAGTGCTTTAACCACTAAGCTGCGGAATCCTTGTCAGGTGACGTCAAAATTCTTGATAAGGTTATATCGGTTAAGCACCAACAGAGCGCCATCTACAGTTCAGTGTAACTACTAGAGTTCTTCTGTTCATTGTTTGTTCCATAAAATGTTTTATAGGCATAGGATTCTTACGTCAAAATCTAAAATCAACTGAAAATATTTATTCAACACGTTATCGTTGCCCAATCTAGTATTTACAGGCTTACACATTTTAGTACCTGAATAAAATAAACAGTGGATTTCAAGATTGCGAAGCTTTACGTGACGTCATTTAATCAGAACTGAGACTTTGAGTAGATATGACGATAGACGTTTTCTTGATTTCCTTTCACGTGATTGAATTAATTTTAGTTTCGGCTTTACACGGGAAAGGCGAAAGAACTTATCGAGGAAAGCTGCGGTTCGTCATGTCAGATATAGGACTGCTGTCCTTGTTGCTGGACATAGGCCTCCCTCATGGATCTCCAAGATTATGAGGGAATTGTTCCCATACTCACCACGCATGGCAGGGTTGGCATATCTAATCAAACTCAAAAATATTTTTTCATAGACGACGAAGTTCTGGGTTAACAAAGATAAAAAACAGCTGCATAGAAAACCTCCTTTCATAATTTCATCCGTAGGATTTCTGTCCACGTCCACTGATGAACAAAGGCCTTCCTCATTGATCATGAGGGGGTTGATGCAATACTCGCCACGCTTTGCAGGCGAGCACAGTATGATATGTTATTCCCGGAATGACGTTGTCGCCCATCTTCCGAAGGTATCCGTTGGCAGATTTTACTGTATACACGGGCAAGAGAGGAGGAGCACCCCACGGTATCCTTTAACTCGATTAAAAAAGACTTACCTTCTTTACAAGTGGTTTCACAACTTTCTGGCTGGGATAACCCGACGTGAACCATATCGTATGCGCGGACGCCTCAGTAGGGATGCCTAAGGATGCCATCTTAAGATGACATCTGTCAGTCTGTCACTTGCACTTTTTACACACTTAATGATAGAATGTTATAAAATCACGGAATTTCACCTCTACTAAACAAAATACTACAGTATAGCAAATTAAACTAAAAAAAACACAATAGTAAAAAAAAGCTGACAAAGAAGTCGAATTGAAATTTCGGCTTCCTGTTGTAATGTCAGTTAATTAATAAATAATGTCCTACTCATATACAGTATTGAAAGTTTTTTAATAAGTAAATGTATTTTATTTAGACACGGAAAACTGAACCTTATACTAAGTAATCATTGAATTGCTGTGAGAATAACAAAATTGTCCTCAAGTTTCAATTTTGAGCATGAATAAATTTAAGATTCAAACTATCAAAACGTTTCCGTAATCTATAAGTAAACTTCATCATAAAAGTTTGGCTTTACTATAAATTTAAACATCACCCTAAATTTACGAAATTTGAAAATGGCCCTTAAGGGACCTGAAATTTGTATAAACTCCTTTATCTTGCGTTCTTAATTATGCCATTCTAAAATAGGGTCGACTGACTGAATAAACTTTAAAGACAAAAGCACGAGATTTTGCTTTCACTACTGTAGTTTTAGTCAAGAGTTTTTTTAATCAAAAGTTCGCGGAGAACTTTTCTTTTAAACCGCACTTTCATTTCAAATAATATTAAAAACACGAATTTCAATTTAGATTTTTATAAATTCGGAATATTACGAAGGTTTAGTACCACAATGTCACTGTCATCAAGTTGTCCTTTCACAGCACTTTGTAGCCACTACTCACAGCTCCTGTTGAATCAACACTTGCTACTAAATGTATAAAGTGTCTTTGTAGAGACGTGTCTGAATCTTGTAAATATGAGATTAAAATATTTGCTAATTGATATACCTGCGCTTTTAAAAGTTGATAGTTGTCGTTTTATTGATGTTGATAAATGAGAACGGGTGCTAGGTAGACCAAAGAAGCGATGAATGTATCGAGTAAATAAGGATATGAGAAGGATAGGAGTGACTGATGAGATGACGTCTGAAAGAGCCCACCTAGCATGGGATAAGAGGTGGGAGATGATGATGGTGAATTACATACTCAGATCGCGAAAGTAAATTGTTCAAATATTTTGTATTACATGACTCTGTTTGAATGCAATAAAACTAGTTTATTTACACGGAAACTGTTTTAGCTTTATAAGTAGTTTTGATGATCTCAGTGGCGCAGCGGCTTCAAGAGGTAGCGAGTTCGATTCTCGTCTCGGAACAAATGTCTGTATGATCTGCAGATATTGTTCAGGGTGTTCTGGATGTTCTTCTAAACATGTATAATAAAAAATATGTATATATGTAGTATATAATGTATTAAGTATAAATGACTGATGTTATCAGTCATCTAGTACCCATAACACAAGCTCTGGTTAGCTTGGGGCTAGATGATGCTGTGTGAATTGTCCAGCATTTTTATTTTTATTTTATTTTATTAAACGCCTGTACTTGTATAGAAGAGGGTGCTGATTATCGCGACACAGTATTACTTACTTCTGCGATTATCATCGTTTATATGTATTTTGTTATATTTAAGTTTGTTCCCAATAAATATTTATTTTTTTATAAAATGTTGTGTATCTGCACAACCTGATCCGAAGACAATAACCACAATCAATTTCATATAACCACACAATTCTCGACATAGCTCAGTGAATTAGCAAGCTGAAGTAGCAGTAGGCATAGCCATGTCATATATGCCGCAGAACCGAAGACTTTTCGTTTCAGAAAACTTATTTTTTTCTAGGTGTGGGAAAGCAGCAAAAAAATAACCTCACTTTTTCGCTTCAAGTGTCTAAATTAGTGCACCTTACCCAATATACTGCAAAATAGACAATTACACATTTTCAAGTGTTTTCAAATGCCATACTTGTTCAAATATGTCACCGAAAACGTTTTTGTGACAGTTGAGCTATGTCGTAAATATGATGCATGGACATTGCACTCATTGCATTAAAAGTATGGCATTTGAACCTAAATATATGTATAACTTTATAAATATAACATATACACAGGTTTCACCGCGTACTATTGTTTATTATCGTCCTGCTAACATAGACCATTTACGACGAAGACCGCAAGACGAGAACTCTGAAGGTCAATTAAATTTTTTTATACGACTAAATGACGAGACAAGCCCAAGGCCCACTGTTAAGCGGTAACTTCTACCTATTACAACTGCAATACCGCGGTTATCACGTTCATTAAGCACGTGACCCACGTTGTACTGCATTGCACCCGTCACCCTGAGACATAAAGTTGTAAGGTCTCATTTGCCCGTAATTTCACCGGCCCCCTTACTCTTCAAACCAAACGCAGCAGTGTGGTAGTACATCCCTGGAAGAGCTCTTCACAAAAAGTTATACTACTCCAAGAACCTAATTTTAAATCACATTAGCATAATTAAAATATTTCCACATGGTATAAATTGAAGTCGCTGCCTGCATCAGTCTGTTTGTTTGGTTAGCTTTCTTCTACTCCCAAACCACGCATTTAACGCACGATTTTGAGTGTTTCAAGAGGAAGGTTTAGCAGTAAATGCATTGAGGTTTGGTGTAAGTTCGCTGAACTATGATAAAGATTGTTGAGGTTGTCGGAAAACTTCATACCGTAAGAGAGTTGTTTTGGCGACGTATTAAAGAATTGCTACTCTGTGCAAATCAGGGGCTCGTCGCTAGTTTTGTTATAAAATGTCCATTTTCACCATTCGCGTGTTCAACATTGTTGGTTCTTGGCGTGACTCTGCAAAATATGAACTAAATGTTCACCATAAAATAATTAAATAAATTACTGTTGTCATGAAAAGGGGGTTGGACCAGCAATAATGTGTCACTGTGACAATCTTGTTATCATTCCTTAATTAATAAACCTGTGTTGAGCATAGTTTTGTTTTGAAACACGTTTGCCAGTATTTTAATATTTGTATGGATGGAAATAGATATATAGATAAACGTTTATTTACGACTACAGACATACTTACAAATTAAAACGAAAACTGAATTACATTATACCTATTACTACAGAGATATATTCAAAGTACAACATTAAAATAAATCCAATGTGCACAAAAATATGAGAATAAATTACGAATAGTATAAGAGAGGAAATAAAGCTTTTTTATTTTAAAGTAGAGCTGTTTTTTTTTATTATCTGAATAATTTTTGCTGTAGAGTCCGAGAAGAGACGAACTGTGACCCCGCAACACAGATTCCACATAGCGATCTAGAGCGGGACCAGCGTTCGTCTAGGCACACGTCACATCTGCAATAATCGATGTTAAAAATTTTAAACTATTTAACGGGACTTTATCGCGTAATTACCTTGTTTTATTATTCCCCGACGTTTCGAGCGCCCTGCTGCCGATTAAAATTATGTCTATTGATCGGGAAAGTACAATGTTAAAAAATCAAACTACTATAAACTTTTTTGTTTATTATTTTAATCTTTAAGTTTAAGAGAGAATAATCGCAAACTATCAAACATCTTCAGGTTGAAGGCGAGCCAAATTTCACCAAACTGAATACAAACAGTAGATACCTAATGATCGGTTATGGGCTATTAACACCCTCATATCCGTGAAATCTTGGTATTATCCGGACCGTTACACGTAAATATGTAACGTAATCATGACGTGATTCAATTGCCTTACATTTTCTTTATGCCGGGAAATAATGAATCCTTTCCTTTCTCTTGGATAATAATGAGTGTATAAAGGGAAGCAATTATTATATCTTTATTTTTCTGTATCTTTCTTTTTAGTAAAATGTACATACATATGTACAAGTTTTACACGTGCACACGTTTAACGGTAAAGGAACGGTGTTCGTGAGGATACCCGATACTATTTATTTATTTAATACTTTTCTGCACAATTACAAAAGGTGGTTAATGCTAAAGCATTCTTTACCAGCCAAACCTGTAGTTCAGAGTGTAGTTAGCGTGCTATAATGGTACTCGCTTAAGAACTAAATAAACATAAAAGAACATTTAATCAAATTACACTTCACAATAGAACAACCAAGGGTCAAGCCAGATAAGATGATGATGAACCTACGGGTATATTTATAAGTATTATTACTGGACTGGCTAGGAGCGCGATCAGGTTCGATGAGACAATCAGCATTTAGAACGAACCACCAAACGGAGTTAACACATTTTTGCTTCAACTAAGAGGAAGCTTCAATAACAACCGGAACATGGGACCTTTTAAATGTAGTAGTTTTTATCTCTTTGGGATCTGACTTTGAACTGTACAGCTTTATAATTTGTACCATACTTGACTGACTGCCTGCGTGGGTCAGTAGGTCCAATAGCCGGCTGAAACGCAGGTTTGATTCTCGCCACGGAACCAATATTTGAAAGTTGCCTGCAGATATTGGTCTAGGTATTTTTTATATACAATAAATAAGTACGTTTTTACCAAAAATCCGATCACTCTCAGTAGATTCAGTCAACAGATCTAAATGGATCTAGTAAGAATTTTCCCTTTAGAAAACTATCACTAGATCCAGTTTTTAGAAAAGAAATTAATAATTTATGGATCTAGTGAGAGATTTTACCTGTTTGTACTCTCACTAGATCCGGTTGCAAAATTTACAAAAAAATTAACTGCTGTTTATACAAACTCTGCTTACTTTAGGGCTAGATGGTTCTGTGTGAAATGAGATGAGTTAATGACAAAAAAACATACAAAATCATAAAAAGAAGACGTTCCAACAAGATCACGGCGTTGGCATTTCTACTTATCAAAAACCCCGAGTAAATAGATGCTCCACAATCATACAATCCACGAGTGTGTAATCAACTTAACTACTGAGATACCCACTGCCTACAATTACTTCATTTACATTCAAATTATCTGGTTAAAAAGATTGGCCTAAAATGTTCTCCGCTAAGCGGTAGCTTATGCATTAGGGACCCTGTAGTATCAACCTATTATTCTTATGAAAATAATTCTGGTTTGGAAAATTTTTCGTTTTGGAAATCTTTTATCTTTTGGCCGGCACCCTACGTCAGTAGATACTTACTACTGCCGTGAGGTGCCGGCTGAATAATTTTACCCCTCCTCTCTTGCCCGTGGATGCTGTAAGAATCTGCCCAGGGATACCTCCGGAAGATGGGCAGAGCAGTCCTTCCGCGTATCAACATCCTGTACTGCGCTCGCCAACCCGTCTGCCGAACGTGGCGAGTATGGCAACAACCCCTCATGATTAGTACTTGGCCTAAAGAGAGGCCTTTGTCCAGCAGTGGACGTGCTGCGTCTGAGATAGATACCTCTAGATAGATAGATAAACTCTTTATTGTACATTCACCATATAATACAAATTTCACAAAGAGAAACACAGACAAATATAACATACAATGGGCGGTCTTATCGCTAAAAGCGATTTTTTGATATATATATATATATATATGTGTATATGATATAATACATATGATGATGATGATGACATTTAAATCATCTGGTTATAAAGACTGGCCTAGTGTTCCCCGCAAGGCGGAAGCTTATTCATTAGGGACCCTGTAGTTTCAAGTTTTCAACCTAATATTTCTTAGGAAACTCGTTCTGGTTTGGAAAATTTGCAGTCTTGGAAATATTTTGTCTAACAGTAAGTACCTTCTGCCGTGGGGTGCTACTGAAGAATGTTGTCCCTCCTCTCTTATCCTTGGATGCAGTAAAAACCTGCCAAGGGCTACCTTCGGAAGATGGGTGGCCGCGTCTTGCCGTGTCTCCGGCAGCGCTATCCCGAACAGCGCTCGCCAACCCGCCTGCAAAGCGTGGTGAGTATGGCAACAACCTCTCATGGACAATACTTGGATCCATGAGGGAGGCTTTTGTCCAACAGTGGACATCCTACGGCTGAGAGAGAAGTAGTCATAGTAGTCGATGATTGTTGATAAGAGATACTCAAATAATGATAAAAAATAATAAATAATTCTGATTATTTAACGCTGCATCTCTCCATCTAGCTACAAAGTGGAGAGCATATGTAACATGCACCAGCTAATTGATAGAATACTTAAATACTTTTTTCTCATATAACATACTTAGCATACATAAAAAAATACCCAGACCCGAGATAAATATCCGTAGAAAAGCAAATGCCACCATATGACATACCTACATACTAAATCCACTTGTTCCTCCAGGCAAACGCACTCTGCATATACATATATTTAAAGCAGATATTAGCAGATATTGTACCTAAATATCATCTTAGGGGTCGCCAAAAATGAAGTAGCTGTTTTGACCTTATCTAAATATCATATACCTACACTATCGAGCACATATCCAATAGAGGGGAGATAAGGTCATAAGAATTCCGAAACACATTATTACTTTGCGTTAATGCAATGACAACTGTCTCTCGCCTTTGACAGTACAGCGCCAACAGCTAAAGTATATTTTTTTTTTTTTTTTGACAAATCTCACAGCATCATCTAGCCCCAAGCTAAGCAGAGCTTGTGTTATGGGTACTAGATGACTGATATACTTAATACATTATACTACATAGATAGATATTTTTTTTATTATATGTATATAGAAAAACACCCAGAACACCCTGAACAAATGTCTGCAGATCGTACAGACATTTGTCCCGAGGCGGGAATCGAACCCGCAACCCCTTGCGTCGCAGGCGGACCTTCGCCCGCTGCGCCACAGCGCTCGTCAAAAGTTGAAGGTTGAAGTATTTAAATCTAAGGTGTACAACCACTACCATAATCTCATGAAAGAATCCTACAATCATTAATTATAATAATCTCCACGAAATCTTACATATATTGTCTTAGGTACTTTTATTTTATATATAATGTAGTTTAAGGATATATATAAATATATTAAGTTTATATGTATATGATATATATTTTTGTATATGTGTTTTATGTTTATCCACGTTATAAGTATGTGTCGGAAAGTTTGTATATATCTCTTTGTATCTTTTGTGCACTACCTTTAATCTAGTCCACATTACACACAGGTTAGCTGGAAAAGAATGCTACTTAGCATTAAGTTCGCCTATGTACAGTACTTTTAAGTTTGTGCAATAAAGAATTTTCTATCTATCTATCTATCTACCTGTGTACTTTACCGTACAATCCCACTAATATTATTAAGCCGAAAGTTTGTTTTTATGGAGGTTTTTTGTTACACCCCACGGATTGAGCTGAAACTTTGCACACTTAAAGATGTAGGTCTTGATTAACACATAGGCTACTTTTTATCCGGGTACAACGCGTGCGAAGCGGCGGGCGGAAGCTAGTTATGAAATATTTTTGGCGGAATTGTTGTTTAGACAAAATAAATGACATTTCCTCTCTATTGGGTATGTCCTCGATGACCTACACGTATAAGTTTGTAGTTTGTATTTAGCTCAGTAGATTGTACTAATGCGTCATACGCTTGATATCTGTCAAAAACAGTCATGGTCGGTTCGGTACAGTCAGCATCAAACAAAAGTATCTCACGGGCAGGGTAGACAAAAAGATATCACTTTCAATGTGCTCAATGGTATCTAGGCTTACAAGTAGTCAATAATATGTATAGTAAAATCAGCTTGTATTCCTTTGTATTAGACGTCATGCACAAAATGTAAGAGATATAATTTTCTTCATTTCAAATGGAAAATTGGTCGCTTTTTAACGCCGCGGGGCGCCCCGGAAGGTTGACATTTTGTCAAATACGTAGGTCGCCTCCTTTAGATCGCTTAAATACCATTCAGCGATTTACTTACTGACATCAATAAGGTCCATGCGGCCGCACTGAATAAAGTATTTTTTGAATTTTGACATACTTTTGAAACCCTAAGATGAATATGCAGTATTTGATGATGAGATATTTTGAACACTTCGGGGTCAGAGAGCAATATGGTGACGGCGCCGAGCGTAGATAAAAATGAACTTTTGTACATGTATATATACGATATATAAAGTCAGTTTGGAGGCTGAGATACAATTGATACTGACTGTACATGAATCACTATAAATAACCGATATGTTTATATGTATAATGTTTTGTGCCCACTTTGTACCTATGTATTACGCACTACATTGCCTGCATTGTTTTTATGCATTTGTAAGTAGATAGTTAATTTTATGTGAATATGTAGTTGTGTGTATATTACCTCTATATCAAGAACCCAGTGTTTAGATAAATCTAACCTAGGATTAAAAACATAAGTTGACAAATATGTAATATTCCTGTAGTTTTGATAAATAAATAAATATTATTTTATACATAATGTTTAAGAGAATTAATAACGTTAAAGAGAATTATCAATCACCATCATGGTTAGAAAAAAAGGGTGTAGGAGAAAAATTATTTTAAAAAAGGCTATGAGTTTTGATTTGCATTTATGCTTTGTCAAATTTAGGATCGTTATTTTTTGTGTAGTTTTAAATTTTATTTTCGGAAAACTGTTCAGTAAACTGTACTACAGATAATGATACTTCATTGATGGGTACCGCCCCTTAGTGTGTGCCACGCATATTGAACATCCAACAACTATCAAAAATCAGCTTTGAAATAAAATTAATCAAACATAAAAATTTACATTCAGGTTACTTATATTAATTACCATAAATATTAAGGTTATTTGTAATTACCGACTTTTTTTGTTAAAAATATTCATTCATCATTTTAGCCATAAAACGTCTACTACTAAACACAGGTCTTCCTCATAAATCTCCCCGTGAAGGGCAGTTGTCATACTCACGACGCTTGGCAGGCGGGTTGGCGAGCGCATTAAGAGATGTTGATACACGAAAAGACATTTCAGGTGTCTCTCTTAGAACACCGGCCATATTCTTATTTGATTCTCCGGTGTTTTTCTATATTATGTATATATAAAAAAATATATCTATCTGCGTAGTTGAATGTATTACGTATATCAGTCATCTAATACCCATAACACAAGCTCTGGTTAGCTTGGGGCTAGATGATGCTGTGTGAATTGTCCAGCATTATTTATTTATTTATAACTATTATTACGGCTAAGAACATGATACTTACATCTATACTTATAAAAGATTTGTATTTAGTATGTTGTATGTGTGTAACGAATAAACTCAAAAACTACAGGGATTTTTTTCAAAATCCTTCACCATTACAACAACATTATCCCTGAGTAACAAAAATGTATAATCACAAGCTTAAGAGTATAACAAATCTGTTTAGAACGCCTAAAAAAATAACAAAATACAGTGTCAAAGAAAACTAATACAGCATTGAAGCAGAATCTTACAATAGATCCCTCCGGACCATCAGACCACCATCTACTTGCCACCGGTTGTCAATTGAGACGGAAAAGATAGCCTAGTTAGTTAGAAAAAAATATTAAACCTACTTTAATACAGCTAATAACTTCTCGGTACATTACATACTTTTAAGATTGTTATTAGCAACTTTTTCCCAATTTTTAGAATTAAGGACAGTTAAGTACTTATTAAACGCATTCATTTGATAAAGTTTAGTGAGAATGTTCCTAACGCCGTCACAGGCAAAATGGTTTGCCCGTGACGCCTTTTAAATGTTTTTATTGTTTACTAGCCGTACTCTGTGGTTTCACCCGCATAGTTCCCGTTCCCGTGGGAATACGGGGATAAAATATAGCATTTATTAGTCAGGTATAATGTACCATTCTAATGGTGAAAGAATTATGGAAATCATTCTTTCACCATTAGAATGCTACATTAGATCATGTTAAATCTAAGTTAACTTCACTGTTATGTTCATTACGCAAAATATCAAACTGCATCCCGGCAAAAGTACGTACCCTCATCTACAATTCTTTGATAAAGTCGCACTTGGATTATTTAATAGAAATATGGGGATCTGCCGCCATTACAAACTTGAACCCGCTACAACGAACACAAAATAAAATTATCAAAACACTATATCATTTTAATTACCTAACACCTACAAAAGAAATTTATAATAGAACTAATTTACTCAACCTTATGCCGTGGGGCGCCGGCAGTAGAATGTTGCCTCTCCTCTCTTACCCATGGATGCAGTAAGAATCTGCTAAGGGATACCTCCGGAAGATGGGCAGCAGCATCTTTCCGTGTTTTTTCACTACCCTATACTGCGCTCGCCAACCCGCCTGCCAAGCGTGGTGAGTATGGCATCAACCCCCTCATGACAATACAACAAAAAACCAGGCCCCGAGTCCCCGGCGGCCCCGCTTATCCTGGCTACGGTAGCAGTCACGGTAACGGCGGGGCTAGGGGTGCTAAGAATCCCCGGGAGACGATCGGCTACCAACCCCTACGACGACCACTGGCCCTGGTAACACACAACATCCGCACTTTGAGGACAGACGATAAGATTGTTGAGCTGGAAGAAGAAATTAGTAGATTACACTGGGACATTTTGGGGCTATCAGAAGTCCGTAGAGAGGGCGAGGACACGATATCCCTTAAGTCCGGTAACCTACTATACTACCGGGAGGGCGACCAACAGTCCCAAGGTGGTGTCGGGTTTCTCGTTCACAAGTCACTCATTAACAACATTGTCACCATCGACAGTGTGTCGAGCAGGGTCGCGTACCTAACACTCAGAATATCTAAGCGATATTTGCTGAAGGTCGTTCAGGTATATGCGCCGACCTCGTCACACCCAGATGAAGAAGTAGAGTCTATGTATGAGGACATCAGTAGAGCCATACATACGAACAACACTCACTTCACTGTTGTAATGGGGGACTTCAATGCAAAGCTAGGCATGAGAAGCGATGATGAGTTGAGAGTGGGGCAATTTGGGTATGGGCAACGGAACCCCAGGGGACAGAGGCTGGCCGATTTTCTGGAGAAAGAAGGACTCTTTATGATGAATTCTTTCTTCCAGAAGCCGCCTCACAGGAAATGGACCTGGATAAGTCCCAATGGTTCTACGAGAAATGAGATTGATTTCATCCTGACCAACAAGAAACGAATATTCAATGATGTCTCTGTGATTCACAGGGTGAAAACCGGCAGTGATCACCGAATTGTAAGGGGCACATTGAATATGAACGTTAAACTTGAAAGGTCCCGTTTGATGAAATCTACGCTCCGACCCACTCGCGCACATATCCAAAACCTCGAGAGCTTTCAACTCGAACTCGCAAATCGCTTTGACTGTCTACGAGTAGATGCATCGGTGGACGAGATCAATAACAGGTTCGTAGAAACCGTCCATACGGTGGGGTCCCAGTTTTTTAAGACCCCCCGTACTAATAGACCTCAGAAACTTTCTGATGACACCCTAAACCTCATGGCTGAACGACGTTCTTTGCGACTGCAGTCTCCCGATGATGCTCAGTCACACAGGCAGCTCAATAGACAAATTTGGAAATCCTTGCGGCACGATATTCGTACCTTTAATACAGCCAGTATTAAAGATACGATAGAGCGGAATAAAGGCTCCAAAGTGTTCGCGAGAGATAGTTCTATTGGGCAGAGCCAGATGACGAAGCTGAAGAGGGAAGATGGCAGCATAACGTCAAGTAAAGCAGAAGTGTTAAGGGAAGTCGAAAGGTTCTATGGACGGCTCTACGATTCGGTCACTAAACCTGTTTGCAGTGCGGCCAACGACCCAAGAGCTAAACTGACCCGACATTATACCGAGGATATCCCGGACATCAGCCTGTACGAGATCAGGATGGCCTTGAAACAGCTTAAGAACGACAAGGCGCCGGGTGAGGACGGAATCACTTCAGAGCTTCTGAAAGCGGGTGGATCACCGGTACTTAAAGTCCTTCAGAAGCTATTTAATTCCGCCTTGCTTGAAGGTACGACGCCAAAAGCATGGAACAAGGGCGTGGTGGTTCTGTTCTTCAAGAAAGGTGACAAAACCTTACTTAAGAATTACAGACCCATCTCGCTGTTGAGCCATGTTTATAAGCTGTTTTCAAGGGTCATCGCGAACCGTCTCGAACGCAGGTTTGATGACTTCCAGCCTCCCGAACAAGCCGGGTTCCGAAAAGGCTACAGTACCATAGACCACATACATACGCTGCGGCAAGTCATACAGAAGACCGAAGAGTATAACTTGCCGCTATGTCTTGCGTTTGTGGACTATGAGAAAGCCTTCGATTCGATCGAAACATGGGCGGTGCTTGAGTCTCTCCAACGATGCCGAATTGACTATCGGTACATCGAAGTGTTGAAGTGTTTGTATACAAACGCCACTATGTCAGTCCGAGTACAAGAACAGAGCTCGAAGGCGATTCCCTTAAAAAGAGGCGTAAGACAGGGAGACGTAATCTCTCCGAAACTGTTTACGACCGCTTTGGAAGATGCCTTCAAGCTCCTGGAATGGAAAGGGCTGGGCATCAATATTAACGGCGAATACATCACTCACCTTCGATTTGCCGACGATATTGTGGTCATGGCAAAGTCGATGGAAGAGCTCAGCACGATGCTCGAAGGCCTCAATCGAGTCTCCCAGCGGGTAGGCCTAAAAATGAACATGGACAAGACGAAAATCATGTCAAATGTCCATGTCGTGCCTGCCCCAGTTATGGTTGAGAACTCGGCTCTTGAAGTTGTCGACGCGTACGTATACCTAGGACAAACAGTCCAATTAGGTAGGTCCAACTTCGAGAAAGAGGTCAATCGTCGAATCCAACTCGGATGGGCAGCGTTTGGGAAACTTCGCAACGTCTTTTCGTCCAACATACCTCAGTGCCTTAAGACGAAAGTCTACAACCAGTGTGTGTTACCAGTGATGACATATGGAACCGAGACGTGGTCCTTCACTATTGGCCTTATGAACAAGCTCAGAGTCGCTCAACGAGCTATGGAGAGGGCTATGCTCGGGGTTTCACTACGGGATCGAATCAGAAATGAGGAGATACGTAGGAGAACTCGGGTCACCGACATAGCCAAACGGATTAGCACGTTGAAGTGGCAATGGGCAGGCCATATAGCGCGCAGAACTGACGGCCGATGGGGCAGCAAAGTTCTCGAATGGAGGCCACGGATCGGCAAGCGCAGCGTAGGACGTCCACCTACAAGATGGGCAGACGACTTGGTGAGAACTGCTGGTCGGCGGTGGATGCAGACGGCTTCCAACCGCAGTACTTGGAGATCAATGAGGGAGGCCTTTGTCCAGCAGTGGACGTCCTACGGCTGAAATGATGACTCAACCTTAAACAAATCTATATTTACTCAACTTGCATCTTGGTCAAAAATATTTCCACAAATTCAGTCCAGTCAAACATACAACTAAATTTTTTTTTTTTATTTATTATCAAATATACAAAAGAATAAATTACAACTTAATTAAAGATAACACATTAAGCCACTAAGGTTTATCTTGTGCTATCGTGAGCCACTTTTAACTTAATTTAAACTAAATAATAAAAATACAGTACCTATAAAATACACTATTACACTACCTACCTATATCAACAGAATTTATACCCACAAAATATTTTTTCAGTAAAAATTTAATGTTAGTTGTTGTCAAACTGTCCCGTAAATCAATAGGCAAATTGTTTATTAAATAAAAAAATCGATACCCCACAACTTAAGAAATAAAAACAAACTCCAACTTAATAAAATACGTACAAACTACGGGCGGAAAACAATAGTTTTCGAGGGAGTTCAATTATATAACCAACTACCGAACGATATTAAAGAATGCGATAATATTAGTATCTTCAAGCAAAAACTCAAAAAATATATTTACACATTAATTTAGTCGTTAGTAGATTTTGCACTGATTTATTTTATACCTACATTATTATTCCTATGATAATCAGCCCCAGAGGCATAACGATAGTTTTAAGTATTAAGCAATTAAGTGAACAATTGTTTTTATGATAATAAATGTCTTTAAACCGAAATCGGACCAGCAGTTTTTGAGTTTATTCATTACAAACATACAAAATACATATCTCTCCTCTTTATATACGTATTTCCGATGAGATGGTAGATGATGTAGAAGAGTACTTAGTGTAGAAGTTTCCAATATATTTGTGTTGTATTTTGTGTTTCTTCAGAAAAATCCCTTTCTCCATTTCGTAATTGGATAATGTTGTCGAGGGAATTCTCAGATATAAAAGCAATCATTCTCTACCAATTCATTTGTGTTCCTTACTACGAATTATGTTAGTAACATTGAGTATGAGGCAACCAAAAGTTTATTTTAATATATTTGAGCAATTCTCCATTAAACTTCTGTAAACATTCACTACGTCCGGATATTCATCATAGTAAAAAAGTTATATCCGAGAATGTAGCGCTATGTACACAATATAAGATTCGTGTATAATTTTTGTAAGTAATAAACTCAAAAACGACTATTATCACAAAATAAAATGCCAGATTATAAATCTATATTAATATTACAAAGAGGTAAAGTTTGTGAGTTTGTAGGAGGTAATCTCTGGATCTACTGAACCGATTTACAAAATCCTTTTACTAATAGAAAGCCACAGTATTTGTGAGTGTCAGACTAAATTACCGCCCAACGAAGTGGGCACCGGGTCAGCCAGTAAGTTATATAAGTAATAAGGATCATGGAACTCGTGGAGTTGGGCAGGGCACATTGCAAGGAGAGGTGATGACAGGTGGAGCAAAGCCACGACTGAATGGTCGCCGAGGATGGGAAAGAGAAGTGTCGAGCGAGCGGTGGCGAGGTGGGTCGACGACATAGTTCACGTCGCGCGGCGACAGTGGATGCGACTGGCACAGGACCGTGATGGATGGCCCAAACTAAGGGAGTCCTATACCCAGCAGTGGGTGAAGTCAGGCTTTAGATGATGATAATGATGATGATAAGCTATATTTTTGGATACGGTAGATGGCGCTGGAATAGAGATGCGGTGCGGTACGAAGTTCGCCGAGACAGGTAGTAATGTATATGATGGCTCCTCTTTAGAGGCGCCTGGAAGAAACCTCTCTACACAAAATCATAAGAGTTAGAAAGTAAAATCGGATGACGTATGGCCACAGTATGGCTCTGACCTCTCGTCCGACACAACAGAATCAATCAGCGCTCTCCGTGAAAATGGGTGTAAAAGTTTTTCAGTTGTTAGTATTCATAAAAAACACAGTTCGATTCATGACAATCTAAGCTATATTGAATGAAGTGCTTTTAGATTATTTATAATTCTCTAAAAAAATCTGAAAGCATTTCAGTAAACTTCTTCACGATTTACGTTATTTGATTAATTCAAGAGATCATCAATATTTTGTTATTGTTATACTTGTCACGCAACGGGCAACCAAGCGGCAGACGTCTCTATGATAAAAAGACGCATTATCTCAATTTGAGAATAGAAAAGACCTCAATTTATATATTTCCTGTTCTAAAATACCTTCAATATTAAAATAATTCGTTAATTAATCCAGGCCTTTTCGATTATCATACGATTTTGAAAAATAAATTGAGCCGTCACGGGTGACTGGCAGATGTAAAACATTTTCATCACAGTCGCTACAGTAGACCCAGTTGCCACAATCGCCACAGTCGCTCCAGTCAACGCGATGGGCACGATGGACGAAGGGCAGTAGCCCTAATATTGAATCGCACATCTCCAAGCGGCACGCGTCACCTCTCGTCCGATCGGTTTTACCCCCAAAAGACGTTTTACATCAAAACCGTAATTTCTATTGATCTCCAAGAATCTACAAGAACTCTACAACGGGATTTGGTGCGTCCTAGCTCAATATAGGAGCAACATTTTTATGGCGTCTTCTTCTGTCAGATGCCAAGACCCACTTCGGCAGGCTGATAACGTATGTATCTCTCGAAAGGTTGGCAACAAGCGTAAATTTCGCGAACGCTGTCAAACGTCAATTCCTTGCTGTTAACAAAGTTCACCTTTGACAGCGATGATAGCCAGATTTACGCCTATAGCAAACCTGTAGCGAGTAAACAGTCTGCCGGTCTCTGAGCTAGCGGATTCAAAAACTCAAAACGAAAAAATACTTTATTCAATGCGGACGCATGGACCTTATTGACGCGTCACAAATTACAAAATAAAACAACACAAATTAATAGAATAAAGCACATAATTGAATCTCTTCACTTCTGATGTCACACGAAATAGGAAAAGAAGAGAACAGACGGACCTAATTCGGTCGTTATATTATAGTCATCATTTTATAATTTTATTTTGTCTTATGTTACGTTTGACGGTGTTGTAATTTAGTAAGTTTTGTAATTATGTACATATGTAAGTACCTACTTTTAGAACGTGGATGTCGTGAAGCACTTTCAGGATGTTCTCGACGACGACGGAGTGATGATGTTCTTGAGCCCTCTTGTTAGTTCGGACTCGCTGATACTCCTTTGAAGACATTTCACTTTGGATTTTGTTAGTTAGGGCCTTTTGGCATAGAGTTAGTCCTTCATTGTCCTTATTGTCATTCTTTGGTTGGTTGGCCTGAATCCAGTAAAATTACTTTAACAGCACAGGTTAAACAGGACAAATGTATCTTTGTTTAACAGGATAAATTCCGAAATTATCACTTTGGCGCAAATAAATTTCAATGTTGGTTTGTAACTAAAAGTAAAGTGAGCTAAAACTAATGGTTTCCGTCGTATTTTACCGTTATTATTTGGTTAATGGCTCTGAAAAGTGAAGCTGCGTAAGATTAAGCTAGTAAGATTATTCAAAATTGATTTGGTATTATTTATTTATCATTCGGATAAAGTTCATAAAGACATGATACACGAAGAATTCGTTCAATTTATTTAAGCTTACCTACAATATAACTTTATAATACGTTAATTACCGTAGGATTGTTTTTAAAAAGTCATCGTTTTCATCAATTTATGAAACAACCGATTCCGTATCGATAAATTTCAGATATTTTGTCTTTTTAAATCAAATGAGACACCCAATTCGTTTTACAAAGTTATTTCACTTCACTTGCTGCCAAAAGGCCACATTTTGTCTAAAGACAGTTATGTACACTGATTTGACACTGGCAAGGTTTCGCGTTGTCAAAGCGGTGTCAAACCCTCAGCTAACAGGTGACAATTTAATTTGCACCTATTATAACACGTCCATGTGATCTATAGGCAATACGTACATCGTATTACATAGGTGGTTATGCTATGGGGTGCCGGCAGTAGAATGTTACCCCTCCTCCTACCCGTGGATGCAGTAAGAGCCTGGGACACCTCCGGAAGATGGGCAGCAGCGTCTATCCGTGTATCAACATCCTATACTGCGCTCACCAACCCGCCTGCCAAGCGTGGTGAGAATGGCAACTACCCCTCATGGAGATCCATGAGGGAGGCCTGTGTTCATCAGTGGACGTTTTATGGCTGAAATGATGATTACATTGGTCGCCGTGCCTCTCCTCTCTTGCCCTTGGTTGCAATAAGAAACTGCCTAGGTATACCTCCGGAAGATGGTCAGCAGCTTCTTTTAGTTTCGACATTATTAATGATTAATTTATGATTAATATCGTACTGCGTCATGGTCTAGAAGATCCATGCGGGAGGTCCATGTCCATGACTACGGTCAAGGCCGCGCCGCCCCTATGTGCGAAGCGTGCAGCGTACACGCGCCAAGGCAATAACGGCGCCCGCGCATGTTAAAATTCCAGCGCCAATTATTGAAATTATTTTTATGTGTTACAAAAATGTATCCAACATATTTATAGTAAAATATCGATCAGTAAACGCACCCAAGACACACAATAACATAAGAGGCGGTTTAGAGATTTTGTACACAGGCGCTGCCATGGCTCTTACGGCATCCATGGGTATGAGAGGCGGGATAACATTCCACTGCCGGCACCCCACAGCGTTTTAAAATAACTTATTTGAATTAACTTTCATGTACTTGAAAAATTAATTCCTATTATTGGTATAATCATCAAGTAATCGATCTAATCATAATTCAAATTAGTGTAGGAAGTTAGGAAAGCATGTTGCATCAATGATCAATGGCTGATTGAAGTACTAATTTACCAGATTTGGCATATCATACTTCTACGTTTGTAACTTGTACTCTTACCGTGGGGTGCCAGTAGAGTTACCCCTCCTCTCATGCCCGTGGATGCAGTGAAAGTCTACTAAAGGATACCTCCGGAAACCGGTGACTGCGCTCGTCAACCCGTCTGCCAAGCGTGGTGAGTATGGCAACTACCCCTCATGGAGATCCATGAGGGGAGGCCTGTGTTCATTAGTGGACGTTTAACGTCGGAAATGAACTTTTACTCTAGAAGAAGGACATCAGGAACCATGACACAAGGCATGGACTTAGTGTGGATCAAGCCTTATATAATATTTGTAAGTACTTGAACCCATGTATCCTAATGTTAAGCTTGTGAATTGTAGTGCATCAATAAACTATTTTATATTTTATTTACTTATTTTTATTTTTTATATGCGCGTAGTTGGAGATATTGCCTTTCCGTAACACGGTTTTTAACTAGCGCGGGAGGAAAGGGTCTTTGTTATAATTATGTTGTTCTGGTTTTATTATAAACTAGCCACACTCCGCGGTTTTACCCGCGTAGTTCCCGTTCCCGTGGGAATATGGGGATACAAAGTAGCCTATGTTACTCAAGGATAATCTGGCATTCTAATGGTGAAAGATTTTTTAATCGGTCCAGTAGCATATCCAGGAGCCTATTCAATGCATACAAACAAACTAATAAATAAAATTTATCGACATTGACCTATTTCTATTGCCCGAATTTAAATTTAAACATTAATTGAAAAAACAACTTTTATTAGAATTATCCTGATTAGACACTTTTCTTTTATGACTATTTTTATGTTTTTTTTTTTTATCTTATAAGTTTTCACACAACAACCTCACATTATGCATAAAGTAACCCGAGGGTAACGTGGTGGGTTGTACATTTATTCATCCTTATTTTGTATTTATTGTGTACTAGTAAGATTTAATGTATCAACTGTTTGTTATTCCTAATAAAGTAAAATAAAATAAAAACAAACATTCAAATAATCCTCTTTATTATTTATGTAAGATACATTTGATTTGATTTGGATTTTGGAAATCTGCTGCAGAACTGATAACCGATTGGGTGGGACACTAATACTTGTAGGAATAATAAAGTTATAATGATTAGGTAATTACTCGCCCACCGAGGGTTCCGTAGGTATGTCGGAACATAACAATAATTATAAATTAGCTAATCTGATTTAGTAAAAGTTTTAATTTTTTGAAGAGTGTATTCCTCGGCCCCGCCGGAGGAACTGGTTATTATAGGTGTGTGTGCCTAGCAGCTAGTGTGGGACGGGTTGACGTCACCTCCGGGTTGGCGGCGGTGAGCTCGTCAACGGGCAAGCCGAAAACGTGTCTCGGTCAACAAGATTAAAAGTCAATTCGAAAAAAAAATTCAAAGTTTTAAAATGCACCAAAAGATTTAACACCGTAGGGGTTTCATTTTACCATTATGGTTCGGAACACTTGAAACAACAGGTTTTTTTAATTTAGAGAATGAAGTAAGTACGTAGGTATATTGCAAATTAATCATTACGTAACTATGTAATGCTATATTTTCCTATATACCAAATAGACGTTTTGATTTACCTGTTTACTTCATAATTCAGATAATTTAGAGGCTGTGGTTTTCTATTTTGTTGTTTTTGCATTGTTTCCATTATTTATCGAATCGTGCTTAAATGGTTTTCCCGTTGTTTTGGTTTTTAGGGTTGCGTACCGCAAAATGAAAAAACGGAACTCTTAATAGGTCACTTTGTTGTCCGTCTGTCTCTGTCTTTCCGTCTGTCGGTCTCAAGACAAAGCAAATCTTAAGACCTTAAGAGAGGTATCGAGTTGAAATTAAAACGATATACTTGAGTCTACAGCCTCTTTAACCTGTGAAATCAATATTATAAGTTAACCTGAAAAAAGATACGACCGTTTATGCCATTTTTCGACATTCTCAAAGGTATAAAAATTCATAAGGTACTTTCCGTAGACCTAGTACTATGTAATTATATAGGTATGTATATCGTCGTATACTGTAGATACAGAGAAAAATAAAAAAAAACTATAAAGGAGATGCCCAAAAGTGGTACCAAAAAGATAGATAGATAACTCTTTATTGTACTTAATACTAACACATAAGTCTAAATCATAAAAAGTCTCACGCATCAAGATTAAAATTTTATAGTAATTATTTTTATATTTTTTTGCAACATTACGCGTCAGGGATTTGATTTTTGAACCCGGAATTTAATTTAAGGTATAAAAGTATGAACATTGTTTTTAATTTCCTTTACGTGGGGTTCACACAACCGGTTATAGGGATGTAGTGGATTATTAGAAACAATATTCTATTCGACTAAACAGTCATTCCAATCGTTTCTTTTATAATAAATATCTTAACGTTTGCTTCAAAAACAATTTCCGGATGATATATATTTAACCTTTGCTATCTTCTCGTTGAATAATAGTATCAATTAAGTAAATCCAGTACACCAAATCGATTTAGTATTGCCAATTGATATAGAATCGATTTTCTTACTAAAGATTTCGATTTATCAATCGCATCCCTAAATCTTGGCGGGCGCATTACTACTGACATTAGATAGATCAGATGTCAGATCTAACCGCTAACGCTAGCTCGTGCGAATACGTTCGTGTCTGTGTTTTAGTGTTTAGATTAATGATAGGCGAAATAAAAAAATGGCCGCCTACATGGCTAGCCAAATAACTTAAGAATTTTTATATTAACTTGACACTGGCGGAATTGTGCTAAACCAAACACAAAAAGCCATAAAATAAAAAGACAAGACAAGATTAATGATAATCATTATTTTCGTATTGCGAGTTGAGAAGTAGAACTTGTTTACTTATATTTTGTGAACTTTTTTCTGTGTATTTGTGCAAATATGTCGAGTCGTGGGATCACCCGGCAAAACATATGACGCGTCAATAAAATAGGTTACTTGTCTGGTTTTGAGGTTATTTTCGATTTCATAAAATTACTCCGAAACCCCAGTTTGTTTACAAAAACAACTTTTATAGGAATTAATATGATAAGTATAGACTATAAAAAACCAAGTTTGGTTTTGACGCAGCTTGGTACGGGATTCCATATATCCATGAGCATTGTCCTTTGCAATGGAATCATAAAAAAATCGTCATTAAAAACAGTACGAAATCAATCATCGAGGTAAAGCGACCCTACGCGTGGTCATAAGTTGTATGGGTGACCGAATCTTTTTGTGCATTTTTAAAACTTTTACTAATTTGTACTGAAGAGAAAATAGGAAGAGAAATCTAATAGCTGTACCGCATAAAATGAATAATTGATCACAAAAAACATGGACTGTTATCCGTATTGTTTTCTGTCTGTCCGTCTGTCTAACACGGTGAGAAAATTATAAAAAGACTGTACAAAGTCTGACAGATCAGCTGATTTATAATAATTACTAGCCGCACCCCGCAGTTTCACCCGCGTAGTTCCCGTTCCCGTGGGAATTTCTAAAAAACCCTTCTTAGTGAACCTCTAGTATACTCAAGGTATATGTGTGCCAAATTTCAAGTCTCTAGGTCCAGTGGTTTAGGCTGTGCGTTGTCTGTCAGTCACTCCGTCACTAACGGAAGAGTTTTATGTATATTGATTGATGATTTATTGTTTAGTAATAAGATTGAATGTATCAACTGTTTGATAATCCTAATAAAGTAAATTAAATGCGTAAAGTTCTGTAATCGCAAAGATTTAAGTTTTATATTATAATGATTATATTTCTACATACCTACGGAACCCTCGGTGGGTGAGTTCAGCTTGCACTTGTCCGGTTTTATTTGTTAATCAGTTCAAAAGGGGAAAATAATACCTCGTTTGTTGACCTAACTGCAATAATATGATTTTTCTAAACTGACACATTCATTATTTTTAGCCTTAATCCGAGTATATAAACGCGAAAATTTGATGTATGGTTACATTCAGTCGCCAAACTAGCTGGAAACCATTGGAATCAACATGAAGTCTCAAGTGAGTATCTTTTTGTATAATAATAAATGAACCATTTATTCCTCTCACAAATGATTAATCATCATCATCATATCAGCCGTACGACGTCCACTGCTGGACAAAGGCCTCCCTCACTGATCTCCAGGAACTGCGGTTGGAAGCGTACTTAAACTGTGTGTTGGTGCTTTGTTTTTTATGCAGTTTTAGGTTTGTTTCAATCACTGATAAGATTAGGTAATTAGAACTAGTATGATGTGTGTCTGTTATTAATGTTTATTTCTTCAAGCCAAAATGTGTAACTGTTGACACTAGACAAACCTTATATGGTTTTAAGTGTCGTATATATAAGATTAAAATAAGTTTTTTTGATAAATAAAGAAAGGAAGAAAAAGAAAAGCGGTCTGCATCCGACGCCGACCTGCGGCTCTTACCAAATCGTCTGGTCATCTTGTAGGTGGACGTCCTGCACTCTTATACAATGCACAAAAACAGCAAATTTTTATAATTCTCAACGATAAAACTACCAAATTTTATATGGCCATTTATACAAATTGTACATTATTACAAACGTTATTTTCATAGACGAAATTGGAAAAGTCTGCTTAATTATAGTTTAAAATCATTAAAAACTAAAATTTGATATGGAACAACTCGATACGATAACAAAAAAAAAGATTTGTATAAACAAAACATCCAGAGCACGAACAAATATCTGCAGATCGTAGACATTTTGTCTCGAGGCGGGAATCGAACCTGCAACATCTTGCGACCTTCGCCTGCTGCGCCACATAGGTCGAAATAAATAAGCATTATTTGACTTTTGCCGTGGGGTGCCGGCAGTAGAATGTTACCTTCTCTCTTGCCGGTGGATGCAGTAGGAATCTGCGAAAGGACACCTCAGGAAGACTGGTAGCAGCTTCTTTCCGTGTATAAACATCCCGTACTGAGCTCACCAACCCACTTGCCAAGCGTGGCGAGTATGGGAACAACCCCCCTCTCATGTATCTAAGCAGAGACTGTTTGGCTCTTCTTAGTTTATTGCTAGATGATGGTGTGTGAATTGAGTCCAGCATAATTTATTTGATTTTATATTTTCCAGGTTGTCTGTTTCTCTTTGCTCCTGTTAGTGTCTGGATTCCAATGTAAGTTTTTAAATATTTATTCCCTGAATTGCAAAAGTACATAACAAGATAGATAGATAAACTCTTTATTGTGTAAATCATACAGAAAAAATAAAAACAAAAATAACTAAAATTAACTTAAACTACAAAAACAACAGAAATACACAATGGGCGGTCTTATCGCTTAGAGCGATTTCTTTCAGACAACCTTTGGATGGAGAGGATTTGAATGGAAGAATGGGGTATAGTGTTACTATCCTTTTTTCTTAACAAGGTTAAAAAAAATAAAAATAAGTAACCCACGACCCTTAACCTTGTCACGGAGGTCACCTAATATTTTTTGTAATGCATACCCTTAGTTTTCCAATATATATCACGCCCTTTCATTTGATACCACACTTGGGTATATTTGAAACATTCGATTGTTCATCCCCACTTTTACCACCCTTATATAAATGGCTCAACCGATTTCTATAATTTTCAGTTCTGCATTGTACACACCATTTCCTTTCATTTGACACAAAACTTGGGTATATTTGGAAACATTCTATTTTTCATCTCCTCTTTCACCCCATAATCTTTTAAATGAAAACTCACTAGATCCAGGCTGGATCTGTTGACTTGATCTAGTGAGAGTGATCCATTTATTTGGCTCAGTAAATTACATTTACGAACTAGTCTTTATGAAAACACGGTCGACGGCGGATCGAGATACGTGGCGGGATTAGCTTTGCCTAATAGTTGGACACATCATCATCATTTCAGCGTTAAAACGTCCACTACTGAACACAGGCCCTCATAGATCTCCATGAGGGGTAGTTGCCATACTCACCGCGCTCTTGACAGGCGGGTTGGCGCTTATGGATCGACGCGTATCCATAGGGTTTGAACGCTCCGCGCGCTTAGTGTATTTGTGTAGTTATTTTATGTTTTGTAGAATACATAAACATGTAGAAAATTTCAATACAATCCAATGGTGTATGATTTATAAATAACATATTATTATGTGGTGCTTCCGCAAAATTAATTTTTATTGCAATTAAAGCACCAAAATCAAGCCCTAATAAAAAAGTTGACTCATCCGAGGCGTAGATTAGTTTCATATTTATGCAATCTACTTATAAACTTTAATTGTAATTCCTCTTACATTAATAATGTTCTTTTTTCAACGAATAAACCTTTTATGACTTATGATTATGATAATTAATATTGCATGTAATTGTAACTAAAAACAGCTCATTAATGAACAAACTATTTTGTTGGCAGGTGCCCCGGCTAAAATGGGGGGTGGCTATGAGTTCGGCGGCTCCGGGAAGACCGCGGTAACAACTGGTATCACAGGCCGTGCCTTACTCGACGGGAAGCTGTTGAACGTGGAAGGAGACGGTATTCTCGGCGGAACGGCCGAAGGAGGCCTACATGGAGGTGCTTACGGGAGACTGAACGACCACATTATTGGTAAGTACGTGTACTAGGTCGTCGACCCACCTCGCCACTTGGTCGCCCGACACTTCTATGCCCCAACCTCGGCCACCATGCTGTTGTTACCTTGCTCCACCAGTGTGGGATAAGGGCATCAAAATGACAAATAATATACATACTAAAAAAGACCGGCCACGTTTGTCGCATGCCGGACCAGCTGCGGGCTAAAATAACCACCAAATGGCGCCCTGACACAGCAAGAAGGCAGCGTGGCAGGCCCCGTAGACGGTGGCGCGATGAACTTGACCAGGTCCATAACACATGGGAAGAATTAGCTGGGAATCGAAGCGACAGGAAGAAGTGGAGGGAGGCCTTTGCCCAACAATGGGATGATCGGGCTAACAGTAACAGTAAGTAAAATAGTTATATTTTCAGGGTGCTGTTGGGACTGCCTCGTTTTTGTAGCGCTTCGGGCATGTTTGCTGAAGAGAGGGTTGATGGTTTTCACGCTATAATAAGGAAAAGGTGCACTTCCTTGCAAAAACGATTGTGCTAGAATCCTAATAGTATCCTGAATGTATTGTTTAACAGGTGGAATTGTCCGATCGTTCATCGTTGGATGACCCTCCACGCAGGTGTCTGCAAGTATTTAAAATAAATTATGTGTGATATTATTTTTAAGTTTTTTAACCCCATTCTGTTTTACTGTATATTGTACTAACAAAATGGATGTTAATACTGATAAATAAATAATTGATATATTCCATTTGCAGGAACCAACGGTGAAGTTCACGGCAATGTAGGTGGTTTGATCGATAATCGCTTTAATGGGCAATTAGGCATCGATCACGATGGAAAAGCTGTCCTAGGTGGAAAGAACAAAGCTACCGGCGCTGGGGACTTCGGAGGTGGTGCCAGCGGCAACATCGTCACCAACGAAGATGCTGAGAAACACGCGAAGTATTACGGAAGGGGCAGCGATATTGATGCTATGTTAAACAGGTTTTAAACTATTTCACTCTCAAAAGTAACTTGATATAGAGTATTTATTTTATAAGGGATGAGCCACCAGCACTAATAACCGCTTTCGCAGCAGCGATTTGACTTCACGGACCTTCGACTTATGAAGAGCTTTGGATGTTTAGCTCTGATATGGCACACGTTTGCAACATGCATATATCGCGCGATTATCGCTGTCAAGGGTCAAATTTTTATATATACTTTAAAATTGAGATTTACTCCTGTTGCAGCGATGATCGCGAGATATACGCCTGTTGCAAACCTGTCGCGAGATACGTAATCAGCCTGCCGATCTTAGCGCTAAACGTACGACTGCAAGTAGCGCAGGTTAGAGTGTACCATCAGCGATCAGTCACGTAATAATTTAAGGACCGAATGCGCAAGCACTTTTGCTTTTCATGAGATTGCGCATTATGCGCTGATGACGATTATTTGAAAATCAAAACTTTTATAGCATTATGATTCTACTTAAAATTATTCCGTGAGTAACTCCTGCATTTATAAAATGAATAATTCTATTAAAAATCAAAAATACTTTATTCAGTGCCGATCGCATGGACGATATTGACGCAATCATGGTTATGAAAATTATGTCTTACTTAAAATCTACGGGATATTTTATCATTATTTGAGTTTGGTTTTTCGCAATTCCGGCGACGACATATTGACTAAAATCCATCTTACTGTCTAAATTTTGGTAAATAGTAACCCGTCGATAATATTTACATTTATATCTATGTGAAAAAGGAACTTGTTAATTCCTTCCTTCAGGTTTTAGCTAGCTTATTCCTCAGACACTATGATTTTTTTATTTTTAGCCTCGGTTTTTTAGTATTCAATGTATTTCTCTTATTTTCAAAATAAAACATAGTTTGCTTTTACCAACTGGTTTATTTGTACCTTCTCTACCCCCTCTATGTTCCCCAAACTTGTATTACCTACTTATTTGTATCTCCGAAATCTAGTCTACAAAGCTAGGATTGAACAGAGATATAAAAGATATTTAAAAAAACCTTTCTTCTTTTTCGTTAAATCTGCATTTTTAAGGCATTTCTACCTAGCTTTTAAAGGATAACAATTAATATAGGCACAAAGTTTTTATAGATTTGTTGTACATTAGTCACAAAATAAATTCGTCACATTTTTGTACACTGCTTTCAACTTGTCCTGTCTGTTAGTGAGGGTCGAATCTTGGAAGTTAAATTCAAACCACTCCCGTGACGTTTCATTATTAATTATAAAAACTAAAAACTACGTGTCTATTATTTTTGTATTTAACTGACGGACTAAATAGAATTTTGATTTTAATACCCTGCCATCATGCCTATGGACATCTGCCGAAGAGTTCTTGAGTGGAGACCACGGCTCGTCAAGCGTAGTGTAGGACGCCCACCAGGAAGGGAGTGATGATTTGCGAATGGTCGCTGGCAAATGCTGTAGACGGCAAGCCGATCAGGGTAAAATGGCGCAGTATTAAGAAGGCCTATGTCCAGCGATGGGCTATTATAGGTGATGATAATGATGATTAACACACGCAACACAGGACACTATTACCGTAACACAAACAGACATTCTTAGCCTTATGTACAGTCGCGCTCATAGTAATGGATACCGCTAATTTAACACTTAGGGAGCGTCTCCACGAGCGAGGGAATCGCGGCGATGTTATCGTCGTGCCACGTATTTCTATGGCATCGTCCTAATAGAAGCGATCATCGCAAGATCGCGCGATTTTCAACGTACGAATCCGCGATCAAACATACTGATATGAAATAGATGTCCTAACCAGCATTCGCGCGATGCGGACGCGCGACTAGAATGTTTGATCGCGACCACACGATGGTCGCATCGCTCACTCGCGCGAAAATCGCGTAGTCGCGTTCTATTAGGACGATGCCTATAGCGCGGACTCGTCGCGGTTTTCTAGCTCTTGGAGACGGCCTCTTAGAGAGTGTATAGAAATACGCGGCACGACGATAACATCGCCGCGATTCCCTCGCTCGTGGAGACGGCCCCTAAGGCTTAGTGGTATCTTTTACTATAAGCGCGACTGTACATGATTCTTAAATCTTGAACCATCATCCTTGACACTTAGGGGTTTTTCTTCCTAGGTTTTTTAAGCATAGTATTATGTAGAGTAGTTATTTGTTAGTGGCATGTTCTGTTAAATCATTATTTGTTATTTGTTGTTGTTATATCTGTATAGCTGTGAGGTTTTTTTTCAAGTATTTGCTCTAGGGACCCACCTGCATCTGTGTACTGTGCAGGGTAGTCAAGGGATAAAAATAATTACACTATAACCTGTCGTCCATTTTGTTATGTGGTAGGTCAAACAGGATCACATAGACTTTGACTACTTTTATGCATTTCAGGAAGACGCATAAACGACTTATACGCAGAGGTAGCGGGTTCTATTCCCAAATATAAGTTATTTTTCTGCAGATATTATGTTCGGTGTTTGGGTATAGGTACTTCTATGTATGATTATGTAGGTGTGTATTATCAGTGAAAATTATAGTATTTCATCGACCATATGGTATAGATAGCACATGCTATATGTACTTACTTTTGGGGTTAAATGCTGTTGTATGAAATGTCCCACATTATTTAATTTATTAATTCAACCACCAAATGTTTTTTTTATTTGCCATTCAATCTTTTAAAAAACATTTAAGTGCCTTAAGAAATATTAGGTATGACCTCATGGCAACTTGCAGAAATAATCGGTCAATCACAAACAAAATGGGCCGACCTTTTGGGCCGCCATTTTGTTTGTCGTCTTCGTGAAATGCATGAGCTGTCAAAAACAAACGTCAAACCAGGCAAATACTGACTTTATTCTTCTCAATAAGCGGTACTGACAGAGACAACACCGCCAGTCCAACTTTTTTCAGTCCCTTTTGTACTCCTGGCTGTAAAAAGCAAACCAAATTATAACAAAACCGGTCACGTGATATTTTCACCCACAACTTAGATGCCTCTAGCGTATATATATTATCTAAATGTTATTAATAAAATATTTCGACCTTCGACTTATGAAGAGGTCAACTTATGTGCCATATGTTTAGCTCTGATATGGCACACGTTTGCAACAGGCATATATTTCACGATCATCGCTGTGAAACGTCAATTCGTAAATTAACTTTGTGACAAATATACAACAACACCTGTCAACAAAATCAAAATGTACGTTTGATAGCGATGATCACGAGATTTGCGCCTGTTGCAAACTTATCGCTAGATACGTAATACGGACCCCTGTCACGTGATATGTTCAGCCACAACTTAGATCTCTCTAGCTTATAATTATTATCTAAATGTTATCAATAAAATATTGATTTTATCGCGTACCTTTTTTAATTATATTCCCGACGTTTCGACCGGATTGCACCTGGTCATGGTCGCCGGAGAACTGAAGTTTCCGGTCGAACCGTCGGGAAAATAATTGAAAAAGGTACGCGATAAAATCCTGTATTTTAAAAACTAATGATAAGTTAACAAATCGCAAAAGTTCAACAAGTTTAATAAAATATTGAATTAATAAGATGGGTTTACTTTCAAAGATTGACCATGAGTTATTAAGGGTTAATTTGTTACCACAATGGATTAAAAGGCTTGATATGCAAGTTACAGATAATCATCATCATCGTCTCAGCCGTAGGACGTCCAGTGCTGGTCATAGGCCTCATGAATCTACAAGTAAGTACCGATCTTATAGGGTTGTTGCCATACTGGCAGGCGGGTTGGCGAGCGCAGTACTGGTGGTTCACGGAAAGCCGCTGCTGCCAATCTTCCTGAGGTATCCCTTGACAGAACCACGGGCGAGAGAGGAGAGAACAATCTTCGGCGCTTCACCGCAAATAGATAATAGTCCTAGTTTTTCACAATCACACCGCCGATATTTTAGAATGGCGTCGCCACCAAAAGTTTCGCAAGGCGTTTCGTTCGGAAATTCCATAACGGCACAATTTCATCTACAAAAACATGTTCAACTATCTGTACAAATAGTTAAATTCATTCATTTCAGCCATTAAACGTCCACTGATGAACACAGGCCTCCCTCATGGATCTCCATGAGGGGTAGTTGCCATTCTCACCACGCTTGGCAGGCGGGTTGGTGAGCGCAGTATGGGATGTTGATACACGGATAGACGCTGCTGCCCATCTTCCGGAGGTATTCCTTAGCAGGCTCTTACTGCATCCATGGGCATGAGAGGAGGGGTATCATTCTAGTGCCGGCACCCCACGGCGATATAATAGTTGAATATATCGGATAATTTCATTCCCGAAGACGGAAGACGGTTTCAGACTCTCTGCCTCATGGAATCCAGTGAGAGCAAAGCGTACTCGACGTGTGAATCAAACTAAGTGCGCTGATACAGTTAGTGCAGTGACCCGGTATGAAAAAGCCTTAATCTCAAGTTCCTATAATTATGAAGATCAAGTAAGGGAACATTTGCTCTACCATACAAGGTATCCGTTAGAATTCACAAGGTAGAATTTATGAAGATGACATCACATCGCGTTCTTTACGTTGGGTGGTTGGCTCTAAGCCTTACTTATAAACACCAATTTACTCACTAGTAAATTTAAGAGACCACATCCCAGATAACTTGTTCCCTAGCACGTGACAACGAAATAAATCGTTTACGGATGTCACCGTTGGGAAATCGGCTGTAAGATAATGTGTCGCACACGCAGTGGAATTAGTTTTTGTGATCGCACTTTAGCTTGAAGTAATGTTTCGGCTACTTATCACGAATAAACCCAGGGGACACTGCGAGCTAACCTATACATCATCATTTTAGCTGTAAAACGTCCACTACTGAACATGGCCCATGTTCAGTAGTGGACGTTCCCTCATGGATCTCCATGAGGGTAGTTGCTATACTCACCACGCTTGGCAGGCGGTTTGGCAAGCGCATTCAGGATGATCATACACGGAAAGACGCTGCTGCTCATCCTCCGGAGGAACCTTAGCAGGCTCTTACTGATCGACGGGCATAAGATGAGGGGTTCTACTGCCGGCACCCCACGGTCTAAGCATAAACCTTTACATATTCCTTAGCTATTTTTAAAATCTTTCCGATTACAGCACATTTAGTATTTTAATTTACTTTATTAGGATTTTATTATCAAACAGTTGATACATTAAATCCCTTTGTTCTCCGCTTGCCTTAAACTTATTTGACCTAAGTCGCTACTTGTCGCACAAAGCATAAAACGTTAACTTCCTAATTATCAACATGCATTCTTCTCTGTTGAACTACTGAGACTAAAACGCATTTGGACTAAAACGGCTTATGCCTCATACGATTTAAATATCTTGGTAGGAGGCAGTTGATTCTGGGCGGTACACAGTTCGCCAGGACAGCTAGTATAATATAATCAAAACCGCTAGTAAATCTTGTCCCCTGAGAATCTAAAAACCTCATGTTTCACAGCAAACGGGCAATGAACAGGGCAACCACCCCGCCCCGAGGGTTGATTAATCAAATTTAATGAAAGCGCTAAATGTCGGCGACGTTTGTAGACTCTAGAATAATACTTATACTCCAATATGGACTATAGTGTAATATAATTAATGGAATCAGGCGATACTTTCCGGAAATCCATGACAATAAAATGCAATGAAAATATTTAGTTTTAATTCCGCTTATGCTGAGATGCAGGAGCACCGCCCTCCCGCCCGCTAATTATGCACATGCAGGGAGAACTAGGTTGTCATACACTTACCGTCGTTTGACAACCTAGTTCTCCCTGCATGTGCATAATTAGCGGGCGGGAGGGCGGTGCTCCTGCATCTCAGCATAAGCGGTATTAAAACTAAATATTTTTATCTAATAATTTTGAAAATCAGTCCAGTAGTTTTTGAGTTTTTTCGTAACAAACATACAAAACACAAACCCTTTCTCTTTATAATATTAGTATAGATATAGGTAGAATAGATTTACGCGTGGGTTACGCCGTAGGATGCCGGCAGTAGAATGTTGCCAATCCTCTCTTGCCCGTGGATGCAGTAAAAATCTGCCACGGGATACCTCCGGAAAATGGGCAGCAGTGTCTTTCCGTGTATCAACATCCCGTAGGTACTGCGCTCGCCAACCCACCTGCCAAGCGTGGTATGGCAACTACCCCTCATGGAGATCCATGAGAGAGGCTTGTGTTCAGTAGTGGACGTTTTACGGCTGAAATACACCTACCGTCGTTTGACAACCTAGTTCTCCCTGCATGTGCATAATTAGCGGGCGGGAGGGCGGTGCTCCTGCATCTCAGCATAAGCGGAATTAAAACTAAATATTTTCATTGCATTTTATTGTAGTGTAATACTTATACTCCAGCCAATTTCGATGAATGTTTGTATATAAAGTGTCACACTTAAAATCGAATTCCTTTCTAAGGGTTAGTTTTTAGACCGTATTCATCATTCCAGCCGTAAAAAGTCCACTACTGAACAGGCCTCCCTCATAGATCTCTATGAGGGGTGGTTGCCATACTCACCACGCTTGGCAGGCGGATTGGCGAGCGCAGTATGGGATGTTGATACATGGAAAGACGCTGCTGCCCATCTTCCGGAAGTATCCCTTAGCAGGCTCTTACTGCACCCACGGGCATGAGAGGAGGGGTAACATTCTACTGCCGGCACCCCACGGCTATATTATAGACCGTATTCATAGTAATTTATACATGGAAATGGTCACAAATCCCCAATAATTGAGAAATATATACAAAAACCAACAGAAAGTTATTTTTAGGTTAAGTATTGACAGTTGGTTGACAAATATTCCACATCGATAGTGGCTGGAGTATAGACGGACGTACCTATGTATAAGCATAGGCCTTTACATATTCCTAAGCCAATTTAAATCTTTGCGATTACAGCACATTAAGCATTTAATTTACTTTATTAGGATTATCAAACAGTTGATACATTCAATCTTACTACTAAACAATAAATCATCAATCAATATACATAAAACTCTTCCGTTACTGACTGAGTGACTGACAGACAACGCACAGCCTAAACCACTGGACCTAGAGACTTGAAATTTGGCACACAATACCTTGAGTATCCTAGAGATGCAATAAGAAGAGGTCTTCCGAAATTCCCACGGGAACGGGAACTACGCGGGTGAAACTGCGGGGTGCGGCTAGTACAAAATAAGGATGAATACATGTACAAGCCACAGGGTTACTTTAATTTATGTGAGGTTGTTGTGTGAAAACTTATGAGTAAAAAAATAGTGATAAAAAAGTGTCTATCTATCTATCTAAAGATATAGTGCCGTGGGGCGCCGGCAGTAGAATGTTACCCCTCCTGTCATGCCCGTGGATGGAGTAAGACGCTCCTACTGCTACTAAGGGATACCTCCGGAAGATGGGCAGCAGCTTCCTACCGTGTATCAACATCCCTTACTGCCTCGCCAACCCGCCTGCCAAGCGTGGAGAGTATGGCAACTACCCTTCTTGAAGATCCATGAGCGAGGCCTGTCTAGCAGTGGACAGCAGTCCTACAGCTGAGATGAATGAATGAGATGAAATAAATAAAGATATTGGTTTGCCTGGTACAAACATTTACCCCGTGGCGTAATCGAACCCGCTACCTCCTACGTATCAGTCGGCTATTAGACTGAGGCACGGAAAGTCTAATCCATTGGGAAAAGAGTAAAAAGCAGTAAAACACATTGGAGCATGTTTCGAACCCACATCCACATCATATATGATAATTGTGTCAATTTTGACACCTGTCATTTTTGTCACCTGTCAAAAATATCTATATGGAACTTGTAGATTCAAGTTATAATTGCATTAAAATTATCACTTAATTTTTTTGTAAATTTCGAAACTGGATCTACTGAGAGTACAAACAAATAAAAAACTCTCACTAGATCCAGTATTCGAAAAACTTTAAATACTGGATCTAGTAAGAGTTTTCTGAAATAAAAACTCACTAGATCCAGGCTGGATCTGTTGACTTGATCTAGTGAGAGTGATCTCGACCTTCGGTTCGAAAGGGGCACATACCACTCAGTCAAGAAGTATGACTACACGCCCACTAAAACCCATTATAACGGCTCAACGTAACAGGAAAACCGAAATATAGCGTAACGATACACGAGCCCTGTGTTTGACATAATGAGCTCAATGTACGGAAAACTTGGCATCTATATATTATAATCTTATTTTCCTGACTCCGGCAGACTGATAACGTATCTCGCGACGGAATAAAACATTATCAGTGATTCCCACACTAGGCAAACTTCTCGCAACAGGTTTGCAACAGGCGTATATCTCGCGATCAACGCGTAATCACCCTGCGGTCATGTTAGGGCCCGATTCTCAAAAGTTCTCAACTGACAAAAAGTTATCAGTAATAGTACTTTTTTATCAAACAAAAGTAAACAAAAAAGGGAATTTATAGAGATCACTTCGTTATTCTCAATTAACTATAAAGAGCTTCTTACTGTACTTCAACGTAGGAGCTCTTATATTTTCGCTGTCTGTGTGCGGCTTTACGAAGTGTCCATACTGTTTTACTCACCCTAAAGCTAATTATAGATAGAGGTTTAACGTTTTAGGATCTTGACGTTTCTAAATTTAGAAATGTCATCGTAAATAATATATATTTTTTATATATATAAATATAGAGATATAAAATTAAAACGGAACAAATCCTTAGCAGGCTCTTACTGCATCCACGGGCAAGAGAGGATAGGCAACATTCTACTGCCGGCACCCTACGGCGTAACCCACGCATAAATCTATTCTATCTACATATATCTATACTAATATTATAAAGAGAAAAGATTTGTGTTTTGTATGTAAGTTTGTTACGAAAAAACTCAAAAACTACTGGACTGATTTTCAAATTATTTCACGATTAGAATAATACATTATCCCTGAGTGTTGGCCGAGTGGTATGTACCCCGACTTTCAATCCGAAGGTCGTGGGTTCGATACCGGACGCGAACCAAAGCATTTTTCTTTCTTGAAAAATGTATGTGCACACATAACACGTGCTTTAACGGTGAAGGAAACATCGTGAGGAAACCCGCGGCTTAGTTAGCTTCAGACGTATTGACCTGTTCTTTCCTCTGAATAATAGCTGACTAAGCTGTGAGGATGGTATAGGTGCTGGGCAAGCCTAATCCATCTAACAATGTCTCAGGCACTGCAGCGTCCCGTACAGCATGATTATCAGTTGCTGACACTGTATAAATCATCTATAATAGATGCAAAGGCCTTACTTACTTTTTTATCCCTGAGTATTAGGCTATATTATATCCCCATATTCCCACGGGAACGGGAACTACGCGGGTGAAACTGCGGAGTGCGACTAGTTGATAAATGCGTCGCCATGACTTTACAAAGCCAGCTGACAAATTCTTTAGAGCAATTAGATTATGGTCAGAGCTATTGTTATTCTTAAGGCGCTTCCTCATTTGTACAAAAGGCATAGCTGACACGCAAGGTATCAAATGTTACTAACATTATGTTCAACTTGCAAGGGAAAGGAATCCCTAAAAACTTTTTGCGGCTAATTATAATCACGAAGTGTATTTTTTTATTTATTAACCTCTTGTACAATAGTAGTAGTAGCACAGTAGTAATAGTAAGCCTCACGAAACCTATGTATATAAAAAATAATCGCCGCAATGAATACGCATAACTTCCGAACTACTGAAGATGCACCAAATTGGATGATTCTTTCTTTTTTGTGTTTGTTGTTTTTAGTACAAGGTTTGTATAAAATAAAATAGAAGTTTTTTGATGTGAAACATCTATAGCAGCACGTAAAACCAAAAAAAGTTTATATATGTACATGTAATTGAATATAATACAGTATTATATGTGTATAAGATCTTGATTACTTACAAAATAAGCGTTTGTACACACATCTTTAATAATATTATAGTACAAATAGAAACCGGAAAAATATAAATTATGGAGAGAAACAGGAAAATCTGAACAACTATGTACGTTCATCTATAATAGTATAGATGGACGTAGTGTATAGATTCTATAGGTACCTACATAATGTTACATAAAAGTATCATAATGTTTAAATAGGATATTGAAATGGAGGACTTTTTCGAAGTTGAAGACAAATTCAATAATAAAGTTGGTAAGTGAAATCGTATGAAGAAATTATATATTTTCAAAAAATTGTTGTTCTGCAATACAGGCCGACCTATCATCATTCATAATTTCAGCCGTAAAACCACAGATTACACAAACTAAGTAAAACGTCCAATACCGAACACAGGCTTTCCTCATGATCTCCATGAAGGGTAGTTGCCAAACTCACCGCGCTTGGCAGGCGGGTTGGCGAGCGCCGCACGGGATGTTGTTACACGAAAAGACGCTACTGCCCATCTTCCGAAGCTTCCCTTAGCATAATATAGATAAGACTTTTGATGTTAAATATCGTATCGTTAGCAAAGATCTAATGAAATGTATGAAAAAAATATAATATATAAAATTGTCATCAATGCTTTTCTCTTGAGCTGAACGTGGATATACTAAGATGAGCCGTTCTAGAGATTATAGTTGTTTTTTTTTATTTCGATATTTGTCTTGGTTTCGAAATTCAACTAAGTGATCTACTTACAATTACGATACTGGGAGAGTTGTGTAAAACCAAACACAAAAGCCATTAAACATGAAGAAAAAGATATATAAGTTGCTAGATTTTGACAGCTGTCATATGAAACGATTTTTTTCTTTTTTAGGTTTTTTTTATGAAAACTCAATGCATATCTTCAATCTTTGAATTTGCGTTATACCTCTAGAATGTTTGTTAATTTCAATAAGACACTTTTTGATATAACTTTTATCTAGCAAGCTGCCAGTAACTAAACAATAATAAAATATTCGTCCATCAATAGCCAATTCGGGTCAATTACTCTGGTTCGTTTACTGTCCACACAATTAATTAGCTTCCATCAGGGCTGGGCTGACGTGACGGCTTAACCTATCATAGCCGCACTTCGGCGGAATGGTTAAAATGTAGACAGAATAGATACAAAGTCCTTCATTGCACACCTTATGGCTGCGGTCGCAAAGTCAGCGGCGCGAGAGCGGAGCTTTTCAATGCATACATTTATATGGGGATAACCCCAATATCTGGAATAATCCAGAGGTGGGTTTCTAATGGAGTGCGCGATGGCGCGCCTACCCTACTTAAATTCTATTGTTTAAGTTTTTTTTTTATTAGGTTTTCAGAAAAACTAACCGTGAAATATTCTTCTAAACGTCGTTGTCTATTTTCTTCTGAGAGTATCACATGATAAACTTGAATTACAACCACAAAAACGACCAAAAACTATCCTTCCTTCATAATTTAATATTATCAGGTGAAGTGAAAAATATCGTGTTTTGAGCCGTTATACCTCTATATTCAAAAACGTTTATCAAACTATAACATTATTTTTTTTCCAACGAACAAGGCATATTATTACTATATTGGATTATCGGGTATTTATCGCGTAATTAGGTACCTTTATTTTATTCCCGACGTTTCGACCGGATTGCACAGGTGCAATCAAAATAATTGCGCGATAAATACCCGATAATCCAATATAGTAATAATGTGTTGTGATCGCGAAAGTTTAAAAAAGAACAAAGCACATTTTGATTGTTTAAAACTGTATCGAAAATTGGCTAATTTAGAATACCTATCTATATCTATAGCTCCAAAAACGTTAGCTCGATGTATATACCTCGACGGTACGTTTCGTTGATAGGTCGTTACCTCGAGATATCAGTACCTCGAAGGGTTTCTACCTCGACGGTACATTTCATCGATGGGTCGTTACCTCGAGATATCAGTACCTCGAAGGGTTTCTACCTCGACGGTACATTTCATCGATGGGTCGTTACCTCGAGATATCAGTACCTCGAAGGGTTTCTACCTCGACGGTACATTAATGGTTTAATTTCATGTTCAGTTATCTCAGATGATATATCAATATAATTATTATAAAACTCTTCCGTTAATGACTGACAGACAACGCACAGCCTAAACCACTGGACCTAAAAACTTGAAATTTGATATACCTTGAGTATCCTAGAGGTGCACTAAGAAGAGATTTTTCGAAATTCCCACGGGAACGGGAACTACGCGGGTGAAACTGCGGGGTGCGGCTAGTATGATATTATAGCTGGTCTCGAAAGCAGCGGGAGCAGTGTATGAGCGACGCGCGACTATCAAGCGATTCCCGCCGAAGATTAAAATCGTCAGATACGCCCTTACCGTAATGAGACCGCACCGTTTTGTTTACACACGAAACGATGAGCGAGCTGACTTATTTGTAAGCAGCTTACCTCTAAACACAGTGTTCCGGACGTGGTGTGTGTTATTTTTTTCACCGAAAGTTCTTGCAACACGATTGCACCATAAACAGTAACAATAACAGTTTGGTTTATTGGAATAACCGGTGTGCGTGCGTCGGAATTATTGTTAACACATACAAAGACAATGTCACAGTTCTGGTGTTAGGGCACATCTAACGTTTTAAATCTGCGGTGCCCGCACGACTGTACTGAAGTAGTGTTGCATTGACCTGACGCTGGCTTCGTGACCGCAGCCTAAAACTAAACTTAACAACAAGGGAAACGCTAAAAACAAAGGGATAATTGTAAAGTAATTAGTTATAGCTTTGGTAATACAATTTAATTGAATTGAATTTTTAATTTAAGTTATAACTGAATAATATATAACATGTAAGTGACTATGTTTTTTTTGAGAATAAATATGTTTAAACCCAAACCTAATTGGCAGCCTTATGGCTAAAAAGCGCTACCATCTCTACCAGGCTACATTGATATGGATTGGATTAGATTGTAAAATACGACAAGGAGTTACATGGTACACATATTAGCTAACATAAAGCCTATGTTCATCATCATTTCAGCCATAAAACGTCCACTGATGAACACAGGCCTCCCTCATGGATCTCCATGAGGGGTAGTTGCTATTCTCACCACGCTTGGCAGGCGGGTTGGTGAGCGCAGTATGGGATGTTGATACACGGATAGACGCTGTTGCCCATCTTCCGGAGGTATCCCTTAGCAGGTTCTTACTGCATCAATGGGCATGAGAGGAGGGGTATCATTCTACTGCCGGCACCCCACGGCGGATGTTAAGCCAATGTTACTCAGGGATAAAGTAGCATTCTAATATTGAAATAATTTTGAAAATCGGTCCAGTAGTAGGTAGTTGAATTTATTCGTTACAAACATACAAAATACAAATCGCACCTTCACAAATATAGAGACCTAATGGGAAATTTAAGGTTTTTGGGAATCGTCAATTAAAGATCAGAATGTTCGTAAGTTCTGTAATAACAAGTTAATAACAACTTTCAGCTTTATGAAAATACTACTATTTAAAGTTTATTACATAGCCAAGTTAGTTATCTATTCATGCAAAAAAAATATTTAAGCTTGGAATTAAAATAATATTGATTTTAATGGTTTTTTATATAAAAGGCATTTATTGGTCAATGTTACACTGAATTGTGCTTTTTTTTAAAAGACTGATTATATTTTAGGTCGCTATAATTCAGAAGCTTTGTACTGTTTTTTGAATTTTTCTTAAATAAGTCTGTATAATAGTAAACAAGTAAAAAAATGTTGTGACCATGTCATGAACTAAAATGGTAATTTAAATAAAATAAAAAAAATTAAAGGAAATTATTTATTCCAAATCACATGATTATGTTTCTGAGCACAGTCAGATCTTTAGAACGATCATGGTTATATATAATTTACAAGCAATAAGCAACAAGTAGGCTTTTTACTTAAGAATTAGAATTTTCAGTCATTAATTATTATGATAAGTAATATCACATTTCTTAGGTACCTACAGAAGGTAGCTTATTTAATAACGCTTAATCTTCTAAACATTGGAACAGAAATTACGGCATCTTGGTTTATTTGACCGTCTTATAACATCTGCGTAGGAATGTTATTAGTAGGTACTTGTAAAAGTTTTAGAAAATTCGCCATTAATATTGATACCCAGCCCTTTCCATTCCAGGAGCTTGAAGGCATCTTCCAAAGCGGTCGTAAACAGTTTCGGAGAGATTACGTCTCCCTGTCTTACGCCTCTTTTAAAGGGAATCGCCTTCGAGCTCTGTTCTTGTACTCGGACTGACATAGTGGCGTTTGTATACAAACACTTCAACACTTCGATGTACCGATAGTCAATTCAGCATCGTTGGAGAGACTCAAGCACCGCCCATGTTTCGATCGAATCGAAGGCTTTCTCATAGTCCACAAACGCAAGACATAGCGGCAAATTATACTCTTCGGTCTTCTGTATGACTTGCCACAGCGTATGTACATATGTGGTCTATGGTACTGTAGCCTTTTCGGAACCCAGCTTGTTCGGGAGGCTGGAAGTCATCAAACCTGCGTTCGAGACGGTTCGCGATGACCCTTGAAAACAGCTTATAAACATGGCTCAACAGCGAGATGGGTCTGTAATTCCTAAGTAAGATTTTGTCACCTTTCTTGAAGAACAGAACCACCACGCCCTTGTTCCATGCCTTTGGTACCTTCAAGCAAGGCAGAATTAAATAGCTTCTGAAGGACTTTAAGTACCGGTGATCCACCCGCTTTCAGAAGCTTTGAAGTGATTCCGTCCTCACCCGGCGCCTTGTCGTTCTTAAGCTGTTTCAAGGCCATCCCGATCTCATACAGGCTGATGTCCGGGATATCCTCGGTATAATGTCGGGTCAGTTTAGCTCTTGGGTCGTCGGCCGCACTGCAAACAGGTTTCGTGGCCGAATCGTAGAGCCGTCCATAGAACCTTTCGACTTCCCTTAACACTTCTGCTTTACTTGACGTTATGCTGCCATCTTCCCTCTTCAGCTTTGTCATCTGGTTCTGCCCAATAGAACTATCTCTCACAAACACTTTGGAGCCTTTATTCCGCTCTATCGTATCTTTAATACTGGTTGTATTAAAGGTACAAATATCGTGCCGCAAGGACTTCCAAATTTGTCTATTGAGCTGCCTGTGTGACTGAGCATCATCGGTAGACTGCAGTCGCAAAGAACGTCGTTCAGCCATGTGGTTAAGATTGTCATCAGAAAGTTTCTGCGGTCTATTAGTACGGGGGGTCTTAAAGAACTGGGACCCCACCGTATCTACGAACCTGTTATTGATCTCGTCCACCGTTGCATCTACTCCTAGACAGTCAAAGCGATTTGCGAGTTCGAGTTGAAAGCTCTTGAGGTTTTGGATATGTGCGCAAGTGGGTCGGAGCGTAGACTTCTTCAAACGGGACCTTTCAAGTTTAACGTTCATATTCAATGTGCCCCTTACAATTCGGTGATCACTGCCAGTTTTCACCCTGTGAATCACAGAGACATCATTGAATATTCGTTTCTTGTTGGTCAGGATTAAATCAATCTCATTTTTCGTGGAACCATTGGGACTCATCCAGGTCCATTTCCTGTGAGGCGGCTTCTGGAAGAAAGAATTCATCATAAAGAGTCCTTCTTTCTCCAGAAAATCGGCCAGCCTCTGTGCCCTGGGGTGATTTGGGTCGGAGTCACTTGAATCGACATCACTTTTCATCTGGATGTAGCGGTGACTCGTGGTAATTTTTTCGCTTTTTAGAACTTGATCTACTTACAACTTGGTCCGATGCTATCGATGTAGACGGTTCATCAATACTAGCACTGAATTGTGTATTTGAGTTTTCAATCGGATCTTTGCAAGCAGTCCTTGCATCGGAAGATGAACTTGATGACGAGCTACTAGATGTGCTTCTCGATGACGACGAATCACGTGTCTTCTTGGAATTATTTTCTGGAACACTTGGCAATTTCTCGGGTATACTTCGTACCTACTTGTAACAAAATTTAAAAAAACATAGAATTACTTGAATTTTAATTTCAGATAATACCTCCAATGTACATTGTCATTTCTAAATTGTATGGTAACATTGTAATTTAAATGTGCAATAAATATATTAATATTTAGTTTAAAATAAACGTTTAACTTACTTCATCAAAGCCCAAAGATTCTAAAATGTCTTTGTCAGTGCCTTGTTTATGTTGACAAAATAAGCATGCATCAAAAGCTTTTCCTGAAATAATGTTTTTTTAACGCTCTTGTTTGACGACATAAAGCATAATACTAAGGCATAATAAAATATTTAGAAATTAATTAAGAGTTCTGTAAAACTCAACGGACAAATGGCATTCTCATAAAGATATTTTTCATTATTTAATGATGATGGAACACAGAGTTATCAATGTTTTCGTGCTCCTGAAAACCTCCTCCTATATGTTGAGGTTAAGCTAAAAGTCATCAAACATTGTAATGAACTCGTAGGTATTAAATAAGTAAAATGATTTAAACCTTCACTTGTTTGTTTTGTCCAGCTTTTCTAAGATGTAATCTGACCTTCTCATCATTTTGACTACCTATTTATTTGACTTGGCATAACAATATCTGGAACAATGATGTAAGTAATAATGTTAGCAAGTAAGCTTGTATAAGTAAGTGAATTAAATTGAAAAAAATATGTATAGCAAAACAGACAATATCGAGACCGTTTCATGAATAAGCCATGGATATCAATTAGTAAATAAGTAATAAGAGGACTCAATTACTAATCAGTCTGCATTTTAAATATTATTTAACAATTATATAGACTTTATAGGGGTTAAAACTTATTTTTATAAGAAATTTCGGTAAAGTAATGGCACAATACTTAGTAAGTCTTAGCTGTGAAGGTAAATTTTAGACGGAAGTAGACCCAAAAGCTATATAAGTCACTATGTTATCAAATATATTTGAGTTCAACTTACCATATCTTCAATATTCTACAGACTTAATCCGCTTCAGGTCTCCCAGATAATAAAGACGTAGCGACTTGCCCGTCTCACGTCCGACACTTTACGGTTTCTGTCTTTCTTTCACCGAAGCAACGTAGGAGTAGGAGATTGTGTGAAAGAGACCGAAGTATTGTTTCTCCTTCACTAACTAGCATAGGCCTGTGTTTTAATATTCACGGGCCCAAGGATGTCACATAAGGTCTATTTATGGAAATAACTCGAAATCCCGAATTTTCGGATTAGGTCACTATATTTGTGAAGGTGCGAAATCATACCTCTTCATAATATTAGTATAGATAGTATATATACAGATAAATCTATTGTTTACACTACATACATAATTATACTGTTATTGTTTGCACAAAATTACTATATTTATATACAGGGTGGACTTTTGAGATGGGATAGTAAGGGCAGATACCTTAATCGTTATAGTTACAGGAAAACGTTTTAAAACACAGATTTAGAAAAAAAAATACAGTCAGCATGAAAATGGTATTTTTTTTTACACAATAACTCTTTATTTATTTATTTAATAAAACAAAAATTTGTGCACAAAAAAACAATGTACAGAGGAGGACTTAATGCTAATAGCATTTTCTACCAGTCAATCTGGTAGAAAATTTATAAATGCCAATCGATCCTTACTTCTTATTATTCTAATCCCTTTGTTAGATCAAGGCTAGGGTTACGTCAAGTTACGTAGCCAGATTGGCAATAACGGAACCCTTTAGAGGTGTACCTTCTGTTTTTAGAGGTACCTACACTAATTCCAAATGAGTGAGCTCACTCATTTATTGTGGAAACAAAACGGTGCGTTTTGTAGAATGCTATGGGCAACGTAATCTGCTAGTACCTGTCAAGCATGATAACTTAATTAATAAAAATAAATAAATAAAACAAAACATAAGTTATCTATGGTCAGGCAAACACTCTACTAGACTCTTGCACTTTTCCCGGCTATCAAAAAATGAAGTCAATTGAATTAGAAATTAAAATTTATTTATAACTCTAACTAAAATCCCCAGAGTTCATTTAATTGTGAATTTTGACATCAACACACCAGAAAGGTTTTTACAAGATTATTTCATATGATTGTGTTTTATTGAACGGCACGCGTGGTAGCATGAATAAAGTAAATACCTGCGAAAAACCAGTTTTTTATGTTGGTATTAGAAGTGCCCTAAGGTAAGTAATCCACTGAAAGGTCAATCAACTGAATTTATGTCATCACGTCAATAAAGCATAAAATGTCATGAAACATCATGGGTTTTGCGCAGTTTTGCGATAACCCAAAACGCGCTACATGGCATTTTTGCAATACATAATTCACTTTTTGAACTTACATTTTTGTGATATCCTTATAATGTTACTGTTTTTAAACGTACCGACTGTTTGATTGAAAATGAACTTATATAACAATAGGTAGTAATAAAATGGCTTTCAAACGGTGTTGCGGTGTTGAGTGCGCATAGCAAACATATATTTACGATCGTTTGTCGATCTGATAAAATTTGAAATAAGAAATCCAAATTGATAAAATCAATAAATTACATGGGTGAGGATATGATATATCAAAAAATAACAATAGGTACTATCATGCTTTAGATTTTCCAATAGAAACGTCAATGGTCACATAAGAACTAATTTTGCTTGCAAGGTAGCAATAATATTGTGGTGTGTGGTGGCCATTAATTAATAAGTTAAAGTATTACCTCTATATTATGAAACCAGCTAGCTTAACAGAGAATTCATTAGCTATTAATTTGCGAATTGCGATTGCAATGGTTGTCAATTAATTCGTTTCACGATTATCAATGTAAATAACAAGGTAGAAACCGTGGCATTTCATTCATGCACCACTTAGCTGTTTAACTTCTCAGGTCAATGACAATATTCTTAACGCGTAGTTATCATCTGTCACTTCCACGGGTATAAATATTACATTCAACTATTTCCCCCTTTTAGTAACAAGAATAACCTAAAACGAGTGAGTCCGTTTTGTAACAACACAAGGTCGACAATCAGTCCAGCGTATTATTCACAAAGATAAACAATAAGCTGTGGCTAAGTAACATACCGTTTTAACTTCGCTGTTCCCGGATTTTGCGTTGGACATCGCCTTCACAAACCTGCTGGAATTATCCAGGAGGCACTTTTGAATACTCATAGCTCCTTTTTTTGACAGCACAATGCACAAAATTCACATCATCGGCACTGAAAATATCACTCACTATGGACACATTATCAAGCAAGACACTACATTTTAACTGTTGATTAATACCTCGCGTATTAGGTTATATCCATTGATTTGACGTAAGAAAGTTTTGGATGGCAGAAGACGCGCACACGTGTGGCGTCAGCGTTGTGGGGGCCGAGACTGCGGTGGCCCGGTGTGTGACTGTGTGTGACCGACCGGCCGGGCCGTAGCTGGTGGCGCCCTCCGCTCGCTCCAAACAAACACTCCGACTGAACAAAGAGCCGGGGGAACCCGCCACACCTCGTACAAATAACAATCCACAAAACGTCAAAAAGATCACAAAATCTTATTCCACTTAACTTTGCCACTCGCAGTTGCTCTTGCCTCTCGATTAGCATGCAATCTGTCTGACAGATCTGTAATTTCCCGTGTTTCGGTTCGCGCGCAAATGGCAGCGACGGACGGGCGGCCGTTTGTCAGAACTTATTGCATTCCGTTAACGAGAACAATGCGTTTATGGGGAGTCTGATAAGTTTGTAACACTAACTAGGAAACGTCTAAAATAGTAAAGCATTACCTATATTGTTTAACTAGTATTATACGCTGAGATACCGTGGGAATAAAAAGTCTTGCTTTGTTCTCCTAGGATGTGAAGAGAAATTCTGTGCAAAATGTCTTGCTCATTCATTATAGACCCACCGGTTTAGTCTCTGCGTTGTGTCTGTTAGATAGCCTAGCGTTGGAGTTAATTATATGGATGGTGAAGACTGCAATAAACATTACCGTTTGATTGAGTGTATGTTTTGCCTTAACTTTAAGTACCTAACTTTCTTATCGAATTGCGGAATTTCCTCAGCAGTTAAGATGTAAGTAGTTGTTCTTTAGGTTTCATCGTAGACTCTATAATAATAGAGTCTACTAAACAATAGTAGGTAGACTTACAAATTTCGTTACTAAAATAATAGTATAAACGTAATTTGTCTGGATAACAATAACTATATATTTCGAATTTAAATTATGTAAGTAGCTGATTTGGTATAAATTTAATATGTACCTACCTAATAGATATTATTTATTATGTGTACGTTAGCAAAAATTTAAACCTATGGTGCACTCCGTTTCGATTCTCCACTGTCTAATCTTAGAACACGGTTAATGGCACTTTTTATATATAAATAGTTTTCAATACATTACAAAAAACTTTATTGCACACCTTAAAAAATGGCAGAAAAATACTTACATTAATACATAGAATTCTTGCAATGTTATAAAACAAATTATAAAAAAATGGCCAAGTGCGAGTCGACTCGCTCACGACCATTATTTGGCAAACAACTTGTTAAAATCACGTTTGTTGTATGGGAGGCCCATTAAATATCTGTTTTATTTTAACCCAAATAAAATAATAAAATATTTTTTATAATGTTCATGTTCATTAATGTTCATGCATAGCGCTGTCTGTCTGTCTGTGTATTTGACGATTACAACCAAACGCGTTGACCGATTTACATGAAACCTTTTTTGTTAGTACCGTCTTAATGAGAGAAGGTGACTGATTAATTTTGGTGACCTTAAAAAAGGTAAAAAAGGTTCAAAGGTCACAAGGACCGGAGTTATTGTGACCTCAAAAGGTCACCAAAAAAATAAGTCTTCTTCTAATGGCTGAAAACTTCCAAAAATACAATTTTTGACCTTTGGTGACCTTTTGAGTCCTTCGCCCCCTTTTCTGGTACCCCCGTACCAACGCTTATCTTAGTATCAGGTGACGTGAAAAATGTGGCACAAACATAATATGGAGGCAGTGGGTGAAGTCGGGCTGCGGATGATAAAATAAAAAAAAATGTGTTTTGACTCGTTAAAATTCAATAACGTTTATTCAACTAAATATAACATATATTTTTCCGAACAAAACAAAGGATATTTGATCGTTTAAAATTGAATAAAAAATTGACCAATTTCGAATATCTTGGCCTTAACCCACTTCTTCTTTCTTTGTCCGGCCCTTATCCACCTAGGTAGGTAGGGTCGACATACCTACTTCTTCTTTCTTTGTCCGGCCCTTATCCACCTAGGTAGGTAGGGTCGACATACCTACTTCTTCTTTCTTTGTCCGGCCCTTATCCACCTAGGTAGGTAGGGTCGACATACCTACTTTTTCTTTCTTTGTCCGGCCCTTATCCACCTAGGTAGGTAGGGTCGACATACCTACTTCTTCTTTCTTTGTCCGGCCCTTATCCACCTAGGTAGGTAGGGTCGACATAACGTGTTTTTTGTCCATTTTGCCCCATCACCACAGAACCTTAACAACACTTGCCAGATTCACACAAACTATAGAAAAACCCCTATTTACCTACTAGGCAAACGAGCCAGATTCATATACCTAAGTAGAGGTACTTAGAGGAGACCTTTGCACATCATTTCAGCCGTAAAACGTCCACTACTGAACACAGGCCTCCCCTCATGGATCTCCATGAGGGGTAGTTGCCATACTCACCACGCTTGGCAGGCGGGTTGGCGAGCGCAGTACGGGATGTTGATATACGGAAAGACGCTGCTGCCCATCTTCCGGAGGTGTCCCTTAGCAGGCTCTTACTGCATCCACGGGTAGGAGAGGAGGGGTAACATTCTACTGCCGGCACCCCACGGCAACTATTTGCGGCGGAGTATTGGCAATTGATACACGGAAAGATGTGATTTTTAAAGGCGTCTAATGAAATAATACTTTATAATATTACTTTTAGTTTTGCTAAATAATTTCCCTTTGTTTGATACCAAACTTGGGTATATTTGGAAGCATTAGATTCGTCATCCCCATAGAAAACTAGAAAAACAAATATACCTTTTATTTTTTCAATGTTCATCCCTATTTGACCCCCATATCTTGTAAACGTCTTGACTGATCTTCATAAAACATGTTTAAGAACCACCGCTAGAAAACCTTGTTACAAATCGGTTCACTATCGTTTAGCTTTAGATCTACGGTGCCACAGACCACACACTACTTATTTTATCGGTCAAACATATTACAACTTTACACACATTTAACCCTCGACACAAATATGAGGGATATTTGTGTCGAGGGTTAAAAATTAGAAAACATTGAAACCATAGACTAAATGACCAGACAAATCAAAAAGACTAAACAATGAATCATTGTCTATTGTGTAAAATTTGAAAACACAAATCGTAGTCAAAACATAGTGTAGCCTAAACATATTCTTGGTTAATGACTTATAACCTTAGGTTTCACACGTACCTTGTCCACGATACAATAATCCATTTCACGTGGCAGTAGAATGATACCTCTCCTCTCTTGCCCGTGGATGCAGTAAGAGCCTGCGAACGGATACCTCCGGAAGATATGCGTCTTTCCGTGTGTCAACATCCTGTACTGCGCTCGCCAACCCGCCTGCCAACCGTGGTGAGTATGGCAACAACCCCTCATGATCAGTACTTGGTGATCAATGAAGGAGGCCTTTGTCCAGAAGTGCACGTCCTACGGTTGGAAGAACCAGCCATGAATGCAAGGTTCGTGGGGGCCGGCGTAGGCGCGGGGCGCGGCCTCCTGCAGACCGGGAGCTTTGGTTCCGCCCCTTCACAGCAGCAGAGGTATTTAAAATTATAATTTTAATGATACCACCAAAGCCATCGAAGGACGCGTACGGAATTTCCATGAAGGTTATGAATTTAGCCGCAGCCCCGCTTGCCCCCGTGTTAGCGAATCTTTTCAACTGTTTCATTAAACTAGGGTCGTACCGGAATCGCTGAAAATCAGCAGCTCTTTAAAGGGAAAGGGAAGGCGCACGATATTGACGCGTACCGGCCGGTATCTATAATTCCGGCCGTGGCAAAGGTCCTTAAAAACGGGCTTTGTTAGCGCCTTGTGGACTGCCAAGTGTCGGGTCGTGCACTATTCAATTGCCAGTATGCCTACAAAGCAGGACGATCAACCACGTCGCTGACGCGTGAAGTTATCCGCCACGTGCTGAGGGCCCGCGAGAGTAAGCAGCAAGTCGCCGTACTGTGCTGTGACCTGTCAAAAGCCTTTGATGTGGCGGACCACGAGATCATCATGATCAAGCTTCGACACTATGGCATCGCAAACAAGCCTTTTTATTTACTCAAAAGTATGATTAGTGGCCGCTCACAAATAGTAGTCGGAGCTGGCGGCAAGGTGAGGTCGAACCCACTTACCACCACTATGGGTGTCGCTCAGGGATCAGCCATCTCCAATGTGCTATTCTCTTTGCTTCTTAACGACTTGCCAGACGCTATTACTAACGCACAGGTCATGATGTATGCGGACGACGTGGCCGCAATATTATAGTGACAGCGCCATCTGTAGACATACTGGAAAATAACCTCAACGCGGTTGCTGCACGGGTGGCTTCGTGGTTTAGAGATAACGGATTGGTACTAAACTTAACTAAAACTAACTTCATGCATTTCTGCTTATCAGGTCATATTGTCATATGATATAGGAAATTGACTGTTACCGCGGACGGAACTACACTCAAACAGGTGAACAGCATTAACTTTCTCGGCTTTGAGATTGACAAAGGCCTTACCTGGGAGTACCAAATTGACAAACTGTGTGAAAAACTAGGCGGAGCATGTTTTGCACTGAGTCGATTGTCAAGGTTCCTACCTAGGTCTACGGTCAGGTCGTGCTACTTCGCCACAGTCCACTTGCTACTGATGCACGGGGCTGAGCTATGGGGGCGCGCGCCTTCCGTATGCAAAAACGTGCGGTGAGAGCTATCGTTAGGATCTCGCGTCAGACTTCAGCACGCCCGTTTTTCAAAGAACTAGGAATAATTACCCTACCTAGCCTAGTCATATACCAAGTAGCCTTGTATGTCAAGACTAATCTTGGCATGTTTACCAGGAACGGGGATCTCCACCGGTACCAGACGCGGAGGCTGATCACCTAGCGCTGATACCACACCATCTCGCGAAGTCTAAAAAAATTACTCATGTCATGGGCCAGGACGTCTATAACCGCATCCCTAAAACCGTGACCGAAGCACCCAACTTAAGCGCATTCATATCTAAACTCAAAGCCTGGCTTGATTATCAACTTTGGTCTTCGGCTGTCCACGGGGCTTATTCTGGAGGTCGAAATTTCCAGAACGAAAACGTTGGAACCAAAAACGCACTGTGTTTTCTTTTGCGACACCGCCGCCATACACAACATTAATCTTCCGAGCCCTTTCTGCAGCACTGGTGCCACGGTGGAACTCGTACTCGTAAATAACGCGATATTTCAGGTTTTCCATTTTGTAGACGGAGTGACGAAGAAAAAATACAAAAGTGGAAAAACAAATGAATTATGGTTTTCCAACACAAATGCATGAGTAAATTGCTGTATAAAGTTAAGTTTGGAATTCCTAACCAAAGAGGAGTTATTTGAGATCAAAGTGGCCAGTACGACAAAACGCCAATTTCATACGTAACGACTTGATATAAAAAAATAGAGACGACTTGAGAACCTCCTCTTTCTTTTTTAAGTTATTTACCTTTATTATTGCCCGACGTTTCGACAGGATTGCACCCATCGCGGTCCCGGGAAGGTTGAGAGAGTCTTACCGGGACCACGATGGGTGCACTCCTGTCGAATCGTCGGGCAATAATAAAGGTAAATAACGCGATAAATACCCGGTTAACTATGTGTTAATAATGTGTCGTGATCGCGAATGTTTAAAAAAGACTATTGCTAAGAGATACTTCCGAAAGATGGGCAGCAGCGCCTTTCCGTGTATCAACATCCCATACTGCGCTCGCCAACACGCCTGTCAAGCGTGGTGAGTGTGTCAACAACCCACTCATGATCCTGGAGATACGTGCGGTGCGAATTCACCGAGTCAGCTAGTAACCCGATAATTTGCTACACTTGCTCAGTAAGTTTCCTTCAGTTCACAGTACGTTAGCTAATTACCTAGTTGTACAGATAACACGTCTCAAACTAATTATGGCTTTATCTTAACCGCTCCATTAATCTTCTAGCTATTTCATTGTTATCTAGAGTGCTGTCATACGGACGCCCGGAATATTTATTATTAGTGTTAGCGTACATGGGTTTTTTAGACTTTTTAAACTATCAAACTATAGCCATCTATGTCCAACTAAGATGGGAGAATGATTCAGGTGCTGGGCATGCCTAATCCATAACAATGTCCTGGGCACTACAGCGACCTGACCAGCATAAATACCAGTTGCTGACGCTGTATCATCACTTCAGCCATAAAACGTCCACTGATGAACACAGGCCTCCCTCATGGATCATTAGGGTTAATTGCCATACTCATCACGCTTGGCAGACGGGTTGGCGAGCGCAGTACGGAAAGACGCTGCTGCCCATCTTCCGGAGGTATCCTTTAGCAGGCTCTTACTGCATCCATGGGCATGAGAGGCGGGGTAACATCCATCTGCTGGCACCCCACGTCACCCCACGCTGTATAAAACATCTATAATAGATAAATAAATAATGCTAGACAAATCACACAGCATCATCAAGCCCCAAGCTAAGCAGAGCTTGTGTTATGGGTACTAGATGACTGATATACTTAATACATTATACTACATAGATAGATATTTTTATTATATATAGAAAAACACCCAGAACAAATATCTGCAGATCGTACAGACATTTTTCCCGAGGCGGGAATCGAACCCGCAACCTCTTGCGTCGCAGGCGGACCTTCGCCCGCTGCGCCACAGAGCTCGTCTAATGATCTAGATGTAAGGGTCTTACATTAAGATCTTCATGTAAGTTTTTCCATTCTGGTCTAAGTGTTACCCAGAGAAGTAACAAATAGTTTAGAATTATATATAATGTGTATAGAGGTATACCTTTTCTGAGTTACTTGTTTTTATTTCTAACATGAGCCCTGATGCGGCTCGCCAGACCAAACTTGGTCTTAAATACGCGATGACGCGTATGATAGTATAGTTGGCCCGCGGAGTTGTTTGTTTATGTGTGGGAGGGTTTTGGTCTCTCAGACAGGTCAGTTTAGATATTAAATAGTGTGTGAATGGGATTTAGGTGGAGTAAGGTCTTGACTGGCCTCGGGGATTCAGAAGACCTCTTGGCAGACCACCTGCCAGACGGATGGACGATATAGTGACCGTACAGAGCAAGACCTGGATGCAAAAGGCCCAGAGTAGAGCTGATTGGCGGTCAGGGAAGGAGGCTTATGCCCAGTGGGTCACGACAATGATAATGATGAATGGGATTTAAGAATTGCGTTATCTTTCTCACAGGATTAGTATTTCTCTATGCTATAAAATAAACCAGTGAAGCGTGGGTCAGATTTCGATGGTTTCATCAGCTTTTGGTCAGCAACTTTTATCTTTGAATCTGAGACGATGCAATCTTGAATCTTTGTGGATATTTCCATGTTTATTATTTACTTTGTCTAAATTTTAATATTTAGAGAAGACGTTTTCTTTTAAGGTTTTTAAAGTACAAAGATGTTAATTTCGTGCGAATTCATTCGTTCATTTTTTGAAGGGTTCCGGACAGACAGACAGGCGCAGCGAAACTTACTAGTTTCGCTGCGCCTGTCTGTCTGTCCGTCCGTCTGCGGCTTTACGAAAAGATTAGTCCTAGAAAGCCGTCATTTTGCATTGATATATAAAATAATCAAGCCAGGACGCTAGATAATAACAAATTTAAGGTCTGCCGATTTTTTTTCTTGTGCATCTCATCGTATGGAATGATTAAAAACCACTGAGGGTTGGGGTTTGCAAAGAAAATTTTTCGGTTAAGATTTCCGTTTTTGAAATATACAATTTGTCAACAGCTTTTTATTTCAATAATTTCTTATAAAAATATTGTATTTAATAAATTAACTGGATTAACCTTAAATGTGGATAAATTCTTCGGACTATGAATATTTTGTTTAGATTATTATAACCTAACTATTTCCAAAGAAGAATTATCGAAATTCTGCATTTTCATAAAATGGTCCAGCCTTTAGTGTTTACAAAAAAAAATATTTTTATGGAGACTTGACTTTTGTGTTGCTTTTTCATACTTTCGTATTTCGTAGGTTTTGTAATCTGTGACTGGTCCCGCAGCCTGATTACGTATAGCTCAAGACAAGTTCGCAACAGGCTTAAATTTCGCGATCAGCGTTGCCAAACGTCAATTCCTCGCCGTTATACAAAATTGTCGTGTGCCAGCAATGCTCGCGAAACTTACGCCTGTTGCAAATCTGTCGCGAGAGACGTAATCAGCCCGTCGGTTTCGCAGACAATTAAAAATAACACCTTGATGATGCGTCAATATTAGTGTTGATTAGTGCTCTGCATGTAGGTCACATACGTAGTCCACAGAATGTAACGCAGTTAGTATAAAACTGCCGTGTTGGCTGAGTGGTATGTACTGGCTTACAATCCGAAAAACTTAGACCGAAATATTACTATACTAGCCGCACCCCGCAGTTTCACCCGCGTAGTTCCCGTTCCCGTAGAAATTTCGAAAAATCCCTTCTTAGTGCCCCTCTAGGATACTCAAGGTATATGTGTGCCAAATTTCAAATCTCTAGGTCCAGTGTTTTAGGCTGTGCGTTGTCTGTCAGTCACTCAGTCAGTAACGAAAGAGTTTTATATACATATGTATGTATATTGAGTAGATTATTAGGTATTTATCGCGAAATTACTTCTGCCGTGGTCGCGGGAAGACTCAAGGGAAGTCACCACGAACAGGTGCAATCCGGTCGAATGGTCGGAATAAAATTGCCTTGGGGTGCCGGCAGTAGAATGTTACCTCCCCTGCCTCATGCCCGTGGATACAGTAAGAGCCTGCTAACGGATACCTCCGGAAGAAAGGCAGCAGAGTCTTTCTGTTTATCACCATCCCATACTGCGCTCGCCAACCCGCCTGCCAAGCGTGGTGAGTATGGCAACTACCCGTCATGGAGATCCATCATGGAGGCATGTGTTCAGTTGTGGATATTTTTCTGCTGAAATTATGAATCCTTATGTGTTGGGATCGCGAAAGTTTACAAAATACATTCCGAATTTCGTAGGTTCGAAGTGCCGTTATACCGGCAGTGCACCAATGGATTATTCTTTCTTGAAAAAACATCGTGAGAAACCCGTAGCTAAGTAGCTTCAGAGGTATTGACTGTTCTTTCTTCTGACTAATAGCTGACTAAGCTGAGACGATGGAATTGGTTTTAGTTACTTACACAACATGAAACAATGTTTTTTACAAACTTATAAAATATAAAATAATAGGTAAATATATAACTACTAGTCTATTATATTATCTACATATGTCCAAACCCATTAAAGTCGGAATATTCAACTTTATATTTGTATGCGTGATAAGATCGTATTCTATTCTATTCATCATCCATAACCCATAACACAAGCTCTGCTTAGTTTGGGATAAGACGCTGCTAGGTGCATTAGGTACTTATTATGATAAGTAGGTCACATACGTAGTCCACAGTGTAGGGCGCAGTTAATGTGAACTGCAGCGTAACTCCTCATTTTATGTTTGAACACTGCATAGATAGAGATAGAAAATGCTTTATTGCACACCTTAAATATAAAAATAACAACAGAAAGATAAACATTAAACACAAAGTGACAATTGGCGGTCTTATCGCTAAAGAGCGATCTCTATCAAACATAGGTACTTTTATACCCGCGACTTTACGCGTTTTCTGTTTTTATTCTAAAAATTCTCGCGCATAACGTTATCGACACTTTAGTAGAACATGAAAACTAAATATAAACAGAAAATATTTCCAGAAAATAAAATAACCTTGGTTTTCCACTTCCTTGAAATCTGTATTATGATCAACATCTTAGAGTAAAGGAAAAAATTGTCATGTAGAAGTTTTTTTATTTCTCTGTATTACTTAAAGAAAATTTTGCACAGTTCGATTGCTGACATTCTATGTTATAATGCTATTTGATTATTTCTAAGTGATCTGAAAGGTACCTATATTTTTTTGTTCGCAAAAACGTTCGCAAATATGATCACGCCTTGGTCACGCAACGCGGGGCAGCTCAGTGGGTACGTATTTATTCTCACTTTTTTAGTTTATGTTGCCAAAATACAATTATGGGCTATGACACCTAGTTTAACCTTAGTAGAACGTCTTCGTACTTTAATGGTGATGAAATAAAAGTATGTAAGGGCTTTTAACATCGACTATAGACGATTTATACAGCGCATTCAACTGGTTTTTATGTTGTACAGCGCGCTGCGCAGTGCCTGGCACATTTTTAGATGGATTAGGCTTGCCCAACCCTATACAATCCGCCTATCATTTTAGTCAGAGGAAAGAACAGGTCAATACGTCTCAAGCTAATACACAAAACGCCAAAAAGTTCCTTATCAGCCTTCTGCCTGTAAAGTGCTGTACGTTTGGTTTTTAACGTTTCAATATCTGTCCGGCAGCTGTTTTGAGCAGTTCCTTGTTCCGCAAAACTATTATTACATTATTTCATAATAACATTAATGACAGTTTAATTCTACCTGTTTTTTTAAGGAAAAACGGGACGATTTTTCCTTCTTCCAAACACAAATAAAATAATACATTAGTAGTAGCACAGATAATTATACGAGTAATTAATTGGTAGTAGGTGGTAGCCGTAGAACCTACCTACATGACAAATCAAGATTTGGTTTATTACGAAATTCGTAGGTATATGTTTATTTGTAAAAAAAACGTATCTATAGTACATTTTAATCGTATCGAAAGTACCTACCTACTGTGATAGGTCTTATGCCCTAGAAATAAACTCAAATCTTTTGGTTTTTGACAAATAAGATAATAACCTAAACAAATAGTAGAGGCGTGTAAATACGATCAAAACACATACTAGAAACATTGTTAGTATTTAAATGTATTTTAGTGTATTCAAAATTATTGTAGTTTTTAACATTTAAGAATACCTTTATCTCTACATTTAGCGCCATCTACTGATATTTTTCTAAAACACATTTCCCTGAGGCATGTTCATTCACTAGTATTCAGTAAACCATGATGTAACGTAGTTCGCCGTAGTTTCGGTAGATGTCGCTACCCTACAACACACGTGTTACATTTTGTTTTGGTTATTTCAATGAGTGTTATCATTATCAGTCTCGTCTCAGTCATATCAGCTGTAGCTGTCTCCGGTAAGATTTCCAATACATTGTTTGCTATTTTGCTAAGATTGCGTAAGATTATGCCTACTTTTGTATTGTAAAAAGGTTTCTTCTGTGGTATTCTTTTGCTTAAGAAATCCCTAGAACAGGTAGCCATAGTACCAACTGTGATCGTAACTCGGCTTGTACTTTGCATTATTTAACGTTTAAGATGGTTTATGGCAGTTACATTCATTATAAAGGTAAATTTTGTCGAAATTAAGTTTCGGACGTAGTCACACAGTCAAAGTCTATAAGTGTTTATTAATATCATGCCTGGAAGCAATTGCATTATGCGATAAGCTATTGTACGTCTTATAATAAAATAATAATGTAAAAATATTATAAGTTCATTTTAAGGTTTTACTGTTGTGTACCAACAAAGTGTTCGATCGCTTCAGAAAACTTTTTTCCAAGGAGGGAAAGACCCTTGAAATACAAATAATTCTGATAACGTAAACTTTTTTTATTCATATTTAATAGTATTTCTTGATTGTTATCTATCTGACTAACAACAAATAATAAATAAATAATGCTGGAGACTACACACTAACCATCAAGCCACGAAGTCAACAAATAATTAGGCAGTATATCGTAATTGACCCTGTGTTTTTTATTATTGGTAGAATATTATTTATTTTTATTGATGGATAAATGTTAATTAGTCTGTGACTGGAAACTATAAAAAGTTAAATAAACCTTTAATAATGTCATAACAAAAAGCAAGAATAACTAACTAACTAATAACTAACGTAGAGTACATACGAGTAGATATTTAAAATAGTTCCTCATTTGCTTGCATTATAATAAACTTTACAAGCCACCCAGCCATATATTTTAATAGAGCAGAACAAAACAAACTATCTTAATATTTCACAAAAAAGTTTAGCATATTTCCTGTTATAAACCATTTTCATTAGAAAATGGTATATTAATACCATTTCAATTTCAAGTCGATAGCATCAGTAGTAGACAAAATATTCATCTACTACATCATATTGATGGTCAAAGTCACATCATTGGTTTCGTTTTTACCATTTTGGTCCGAAACCCTAAAAAGTATAATTTATAACACAAGCTCTTCTTTCTATGAGGCTATGTAGTATCTACTACATTATCTAATGTAGATTATCTAGTATCTTGATATGTCCAGAATTATTTGTTTTAAATTTCTATTCCACGGCTAATTTATGGCTAAAACATTCAATTATGTTTACCCGTAATAGAGCCGTTGAATGCCGGCAATAATATGTTGCCTCTCTCTCTTGCCCAAGGATGCAGTAAGAATCTGACAAGGAATACCTCTGGTAGATGGGCAGCATGCGTCTTTCCGTGTGTCACGTTAGCCTCGTACTGCGCTCCGTGGCGAGAACCACCTCAAGATCATGGAGATCCAGAAGTGTGGCGTGTTGACAGCAGACGTGGACAGCTTTAGGACTTCGGCTGAGATAAATAAATAAATAGATTAATCAATAAATAAATCAATAAATAAATCAATAAATCAATAAATAAATCAATAAATAAATCAATAAATAAATAAATCAATCAATCAATCAATCAATAAATAAATAAATAATAATGCTGGACAAATCACACAGCATCATCTAGCCCCAAGCTAAGCAGATGATGATGATCACATTCTAATATCAAAATGAACAACAAATATTTGGTATATTTCGTTGATTTCTCCTGAAGATGCCTTGTGGAAAGTCGAAACACGTATCGAATTATTTTTGAGTATTTTCAAACGCTTACTATAGATATATATAATAGGTCAGCGGATTTGATACAAAATATTTGTTGTTCATTTAGTTATCATAATGGATTTCCGCAAAGTCACGCCTGGATAATCAATCACATTCTAGTTAATCATGGCTCCGAATCCGATCAAGCCTAACCCGGCCAAAACCCTGTTGAGGATGGACATCGCCAACAGGATCGCAGCGTTGACGGCGGAGGAGAAACAGAGACAGTCCAAGGTCGTCTATGAAAAGGTGTGAGCCCATTTTGTACACTTTATACAAGGACCTGCCGTGGGGTGCCGGCAGTAGAATGTCACCCCTCCTGTCATGCCCGTGAATGCAGTAAGAAGCTGCTAAGTGATACCTCCGGAAAATGGGCAGCAGAGTCATTCCGAGTATCAACATCCCGTACTGCGCTCGCCAACCCGCCTGTCAAGCGTGGTGAATATGACAGACAGATAGACAGACGGACAGACTGACAGCGGAGTCTTAGTAATAGGGTCCGGTATTTACCCCTTGGATACGGAACCCTAAAAAAGAGATATTTAATGTTATGTTCATAAGAAAATAGGCACACGAATGAATCTGTTCACTTCCCTGTTTTAAGCACTGTGATAAGAAGCTATTAGAAAACGCAGCTCTTATTAGTTAGTTTACAAGTTGTTAAGACGGAGTTGGAGCAAATTTAATTCCAAGTATATTTGTCTTCTAGATAATCAGATACTCGTATTCTATAGTAAGCTTTATTGTAAATATTACATATTATTATTTTTAAAACTTCTTGATATTTAGTGTAGCGGCGTGATCCAGCTACTTTAATTATTGTAATATTACTTGCTTTCCTAAGGGTAAGCTATCAGGAGGGTTTTGAATAAAAGATGTTTGCGTAACAAAAATGGCGAATGTAATGAATTTTAATAATACAATAATCTAGGAACACGGGGTGAGGAACAAAATGAACCAATTAGAGCGCACTATTGAGTGATGACGCCGCGTTCTCATTGGCTGTCCATCGCGTGATAGCCGCTCAGCGTGTCGCGTCCATTGGCTTGATTTGCGCGCGAACATGCCCGCGGCCTTGAAAGCAGTAGCTTACAATAATCTTCTTTGTGTCTTCTTTTCATGTTTTATTCATCATGAATTAATGGGCATATTCTAGTATATGCCCGTCTTAACGTGCCTGTCGATGTCCGTATGTCGGCTACTCTTGAGATGCCGTCGTTGCCGTGTATGGTCTTCACAATACGTCCCAATGGCCATTTTAAGGGTGGAAGGTTACTATCCTTTATATATATGGTTATATTAAAACAAGCGTGTCAGGTTTTAGATTAGTTGTGTTATCCTTCCATTTTGTCCTGGTTTGTAGTTCGGAGATATATTCCTTGACCCAGCGCGCCCAAAACTGCTGACGGAGCTGCTCCACTCGCTGGTAGCGTGAAAGTCGGTGGACAGGTAAATCCCGCAGGTCATCTTCACAGACTGGTGCGGTGAGAGGTCTGCCGATCAGGAAGTGTCCAGGGCTGAGGGGATGATAATCTTGAGGATCTGAAGACATGGGTGCCAGTGGTCGAGAGTTTAGTACAGCTTCGATTTGGGATAAGAGGGTCGTGTATTCCTCGAAGGTCAGGTGTGCGTTTCCCATGACTCGACGTAAGTGGTACTTACATGATTTGACGCCAGCTTCCCACAAGCCCCCAAAATGCGGTGAATATGGAGGTATAAATGTAAATTTAATAGATTGACCCCTTGCGTAATCAATAATATCTCCCCTACATTTTGATAAAAACTGAGCGAAATCATTATTTAGACCAACAAAATTCCGACCATTATCTGAATAAATTTCTAAAGGTTTACCGCGCCGAGAAATAAAGCGCTTGAGCGCGAGTAAATACGCATTAAACGAGAGGTCGCTAACTAATGAATCGCACGTGTAGTAAAACATATACATAAATAGACAAATATATGCCTTTATCAATTTCGCGCCTCTGCCCTTTCGGTTAAGTATGAACACTGGCCCTGCGTAATCCACTCCTGCGCGGTAGAAAGGAAAGCTGGCAGTTATGCGTTCCTTAGACAAGTTGCCTATAAGTGGGCTTAATGTTTTACCCCTAAAGCGTGTACAGACAACACATTGATGAGTCACCTTCCTTGCTAGGTTTCTACCGGATAATGGCCACCAATCCTCGCGTAATTGGTATAGTAATGCTTGCGGGCCACAGTGCAGTGATTGTACATGTGTGTGTCTAAACAATAGAAGCGTGAAATGATGTTCCGACGATAACAGGATAGGGTGTTTTTTGTTATAATTAAATTCAGGCGAATTATTTATTCTACCTCCTACTCGAATCATATTAGCGTTATCTAAAAATAAATTTAAACTTGCAACCCTATTGTTTGATTTAATATTTTTTCCCTTTTTTTAATAAATTATATTCGAACTCAAATGATTGCGTTTGAGATAATTTTGCAAGTGTATTAATAGCATGTTTCGATTCATTTACTTGAATTGCCCCTGTCAGCTTTGTTTTGTTGCGTGCATTATGGATAAAACGAAGTACGTATGCAGCGACATGAATCATGCGATTAAAATGTGAAAACCTTGTAAAAGTAAAACATGTAATATCTGTGTTGTTATTACATTTTGTTATCAATGAATTTGTAACGTTCGATTTAAGCTCAGTTAACTCATTTGGTACAATTTTACTAACGTGTGAAATTGAATGTGCTATCGATTTATCGTAATGAACCGAGTCCTTTAGAAACATAGGGCCCTCCCACCATAACTGCGATATATTTGATAATATGATGCGTTTAGTGACAGAATTATTAGTGTCGGTTTGAATCTGTGTATTAAAATTAAATTCATCTGCGACGTTACACCAACTTAAGCCTAAAGTCCTACACTGACTATTATCTCCTAAATTTAAATCTCTGAGCGTATTGTGTGTATTTAATGACGTCGATGACTCATTGTCAGGTTCAAAGTTAAAAACCCACTTGCGCAGTGGAAAGCAACCGGACTGAAGTGTTTCAACCGTGCTTTTACAAATGTTTGTTAATTTATACCTGTCTTCGCATGAGGTCAATAAGTCATCTACGTAAAAATCATCATTTATTACTCTTTTAACCTCGGGGTCTGAACAGTCCTCGGCTAACTGTTTTAAACACCTAACACTAAGAAAAGGCGCCGATGCTGTTCCGTATGTGACAGTATTTAGTTTATAAAACTCGAGCGGACTAGATGCGTCGTCTCGCCAAATAATAAGTTGCATGTCGCGTTGTGGCGGATGTACTTGTACTTGACGATACATCTTTTCGCAGTCCGCAATTGCCGTATATTTAAACTGCCTAAAGCGTAAAAGGATACCCAGCAAGTCTCCTTGAATAGGAGCCCCAATGAGCTGGATATCATTGAAAGACTTCCCACTACTAGTCGCAGCACTAGCGTCGAACACAACACGAAGCTTCGTAGTCGAGCTGTGTTCACGAAATACCCCATGATGGGGCATGAAGTAGTGAGGATTTGTGAAGGATTCAACCTTAGTCATATGACCCAGATTGATATATTCGTGTATAAAATCAGTATATAATTTCTTATAACTATCAAGTGCGTGTAATAACCTTTTTTCTAAGGACAAAAACGTCGTCGTGCCTGAGGGAATGAGTCACCTAATACGTCAACAGATTCTTTGAGTGGGATGTGTACACAGAACCTTCCATCACTTTGGCGTGTAGTAGTTGTGATGTAGGACTGTTCACAAGCCCTCTGTTCACTCGTGCGTATATCCCGAGGTTGAGATAACTCCTCCAGCTCCCAGAACTGACGTAGCTGATTGTCCATTGATTGTGTGAAGTTACATTGGATTGGTCTATTATTGTGCGTAATATGATTAATAGGACCCGAAATAATCCAACCTAACTTTGTGTTTTGTAGGTACGGACCGCTTGGTAAACGCATCTTGCCGTCGATAAGCAAGTCCCAAAAAAGATCCGCACCTATCAAAATATCTATCTTTTGTGTGCCTAGAAATTGTGTCTTTGCCAGCTGTACATTGCTAGGTATATTAAGCCTTGCACTTTGTATTTTCACAGCGGGCATAGTAGCTGCTATCTCCGATAGAACGAAACATTTAACGCGCATCGAGTAGGTGTTTACGCGTGATTTAATTTCTATATCACACGCTTGTGACGAATGTGATATTACATTACCTACCCCTCGTATCTCATGAGTGGACTGTATTAACGGAATGTCTAAGGATTTACATAAAGAATGTGTGATAAAACAACTTTGACTACCGCTGTCGAGTAATGCGCATACAACATGATACTTGTTATTTTTATCAGGAATCTCAACCAAAGCTGTCGATAATAAAACCGGGTTAACATTAGTGTTTTTCATAACCGTGTGCGTATCGGTATGCACATTGCTAACTTGAATGAATTCATTTTCTACATCTGCGCTGCGCGAGGGGATCGCGCTAACCTCCACGGCCGTAGTTGCTGTTTTAGCATAGCTAGTAATATGATTTGAATCGTAAGGATGAATGAGTGAATTGTGTTTCATACTACACTGTTTACAAGATCCGAATAAGCAATTTTCTAAAGTGTGCCCAGAACGCAAACAATTCTCACATAACTTGTGATCATGGATTATCTTTAATTTTGATTGCAAATCCATATTAATAAATTTGATGCAAGTGTAAATTGGATGCTTTCCGTTGCACACAACGCATTTATATTTGTGCACTTTACGGTCCGAAGAGGATTGTGGTTTATCGGATGAAACATTACAATGTGAAATGTTATTTGACTTCACTACTGAATTACCTTTCTTAGTTTCGGAATTGTTAATGTGATGATCTTTACTGTGCGATAACGATAAAGTTTCCAATAAATCAGCCCTGTTTTTAAGAAACTTAATAAGCTCGCTAACCTTCAGAGTGACTTTAGAGTTTGAAATTGATAATAATGAACCTTTGTGTTGTTCCCACTCTCTTTCTGTCATTTTATCTAACTTGGAAGCAATGATGTATATTATAAGTGTATCCCAGGAGTCTGTAGGCTCACCAAGGGTTTGTAGTGCGCGTAAATTGTTAATAATAACATCTATAAGATTCCTTATCAGCGAAGGTGACTCTTTGGGCAATGACTGTATTGAAAATAAAGCTTTTACGTGACTATGCACCAATAATCTAGTGTTATCATACCTATTGAGAAGAAGCTCCCATGCAACACGATAATTATCAGAAGATATTTCTATAGAATTGATAACTAGCTGTGCACTTCCTTTCAACGACGACTTCAAATAGTGCATTTTTTGAATATCACTTATATCTGCGGAGTTGTGGACTAGAGATAAATAAGTATCCCTGTACTCGAGCCAGTGTTCATAAGTTCCGTCAAATGTAGGCAAGGTGATTGTAGGTAATTTAACTGAAACGGATTTATTGGAATGATGACATGTGCAACCATTAGATACCTCTCTACTATTATTCCCAATAACAGTTTCAGCTCGTGCAAGAATACTGTAGTAACTATCTTCGAATTGCTGACGTTGGTCTAACTGTGCATCGATGTCCGAGTCAGGAACAATTTCCTCAATCTTGGACTGAATTTCATGGAATTCGGAGAACAAAATCCCTGCCCCCTTTATGCGTAATTTTAAATCTACTTTTAACTCACTAGTGAACGACGATATACTTCCTAAATAATTATCGAACTTGGTTAACCTACCTTTAACAATCCCGCGTTTTCGAACTAAATCGCGCATGGTTTTCTCAGTTTTTTCATCAAAATCATATTTATAAGGAGATCTATCCCTATTTCTACTAATTGAACTAGGTCCCTCCCCATCTCCAGACATTAACGGCATTTTGGTGGCTTGTAAAAAGAGGAGTACTCACGTGTAAGTAGTCACTACGTGTGCGAATAGCTGGTGCTGGCAGTGGCACTCACAGCTTTTAGTGGATCTACACCGTGAACAATCCAATCCACCTTGCAGTTCCTGTGTAGATGTAGGAGGCCTCCTGGCAGTCCCGTGGTAACGCGTGGCAAGCAGTTGAAAGGTCGCTTCGTGGGTTGAGTCCGCCGTATTGCTGAACTCCTTGTATATTTGGCGTCAGAAGGTCCAATTTATGTAGCGGCGTGATCCAGCTACTTTAATTATTGTAATATTACTTGCTTTCCTAAGGGTAAGCTATCAGGAGGGTTTTGAATAAAAGATGTTTGCGTAACAAAAATGGCGAATGTAATGAATTTTAATAATACAATAATCTAGGAACACGGGGTGAGGAACAAAATGAACCAATTAGAGCGCACTATTGAGTGATGACGCCGCGTTCTCATTGGCTGTCCATCGCGTGATAGCCGCTCAGCGTGTCGCGTCCATTGGCTTGATTTGCGCGCGAACATTTAGGATTTTTACTGTAGAAGCGTGTAGAAGTGAAAGAGTGAGGTTTCTTCTTCTCTTCTCACCCTCCTACAACAAACAGTTCACTGTACTCGTTCGTCTCGTTATTTAAAAGTGCAATAATCCCCTTCGCAGGGGATCGTCGAAGGGGATTTTTGGAATAAGCCATTTTGTCAACGTGTTGATACTTACGTAGTTACGAGTATGTACAGTGCTGACTTTCGAAAGGACTTTCGAAGAATTTCTGCTTTTAGGTAGCTAGGGAAAAAGGACTAAAAAGGATAGAACAAAGTAGAGAAAGTACGTGCATATCCCGACGAAGACGGACAGGGAGTCACTTGAGCGTTGCCCGATATGGAGAGACATGGTCATACTTTCGTAATCCATATATAAATCTTATGCAAAAGTTTTGCAGGCGCTCTAACTTGTCTAACTGTTCCTCTGTAAGATCTAAGTAGCAGGAATCTGTGTAGGACTGGCAGAAGAAGAGACTGTGCAATTGCAATTTTGGTGGCTGTAGGCAGAAAATAACGCAATCTTCTTAAAGAAGCCGCAGAAGCATAAGCTTCTTACATGTAACCTGAAGTTGAGGACTCCAAGATAAGATACGGTTAAAAAAACCGTTTTACCGTCAAACTGTAAGAAATAGCTACCTCATCAAAGATTTGGCAAAGTTTGCCAGTTTTCGATTAGCCTGGAGCTACCAATAATGATGGTTTGGATAGATGCTGCTCCCCATGTTGCGGAGATGCCCTTCACAGATTCTTACTGTATCTACGAGCAAGAGCGGAGAGGTCACAGTCTACTGTAAGGACCTCCGACTTGGTTTGTACTTAGAAATAATTAAGTCAAATAACCACGCCAACTCTGGTTCTGTATGATGTTGATCATTATTTACATTAACCTTGTATTTTTAAATTCTGCTCACAACTTTCTAGGCTTTTTATTTTAAACTCTATTTATACACTTTCCAGCTAATAAACCATCCGTGGTACAAGAGCTCGAAACGCATATCCCTCTACATGAGCACCGAAGACGAAGTCAACACGGCTCCCATCATAGACCACATCAAGGCACGAGGAGCGGCCGCCTTTGTCCCCCAGTACGCTGGGGGGATCATGAGGATGCTGAAGCTAGAGTCTGATGATGAGAAGAACATGGCGACCACAAAGCATGGTATCCAGCAGCATTCGAAGGAACAAGCCAGGGATGATGCTTTGGAATCAGGTTGGTCCCTTTATTCTATTCTTGCAAATGTATTCCCACCCAAAATCACTTTGTTAAAGCATCGTTTCAGATAATACTAGACGCAGTCCGCAGTTTCACCCGCGTAGTTCCCGTTCCCGTGGGAATTTCGAAAAATCCCTTCTTAGTGCACCTCTACTCAAGGAATATGTGTGCCAAATTTCAAGTCTCTAGGTCCAGTGGTTTAGGCTGTGCGTTGTCTGTCAGTCACTCAGTCAGTAACGGAAGAGTTTTATATTGATTGATGATAACTTCTAGTCGGCTAGTTTTTTTCCAATAGATCCAACAATAATCGTTATATTTCACCCATTTTTCACAAAACATTAATTAATTATACACACAAACTTTCCTATTGAACTACTCTATCTATGCTAATCCATCTGGTAGTTTTTGAGTTAAGCCGTACCTAAGAGTCGGTTAATCGTCACGCGTCACGCGTCATCTCTCGTCCGATCGGTTTAACCCCACGCAAAGGAGATATACCAAAATTATTAATAAAACAAAATAATTACAGGTGGACTGGACCTGATCATTGCACCAGGAGTGGCGTTCTCCAAGGCTGGAGCCAGGCTCGGCCACGGAGGCGGTTACTACGACAAGTTCATCTCGAAACTTCGCGTGGACCCCAAGACTGCTCCAAAAGTAAGATCCTCTCAAAAGTAGTACCTACTGCTATACTATGGTGTATGTGTACAGTACATGCATATGCAAGATCATGATGGGTTGTTACCATACTCCACGCATGGCAGGCGGGTTGGGGAGCGCAGTACGTGATGTTGATACACGGAAAGAAACTGCTGCCCAACTTCCGGAGGTGCATCTACGAGCAAGAGAGGAGAGGCAACTTTCTCCTGCCGGCACCGAACGACATTTAAAATGTAACTTTTCTATTTCAGGTGATAGCAGTAGCGTTCTCCGTCCAAATGACTGACAAAGTGCCGATTGACGAACACGACCAGAGAGTGGATGATGTCATCTCTGGACACTAATATTCGAATAATAATCCAATTTATTTTATAATTGAGCAATAAAGGCATGGTCACAGTAGACCCACAATAAACATGGTTTATTTTGGAAACAGAACAGTTTTTTTTTGTTTGTGCCAGTTTGTGCGTACATGATTTCAAGGAAATTAAATTTCTTATCATTAATAAGAGTACATCTTTGATTTGGGGGTTCAAATGGATACTTGACCCCAGAGGCGGCTCTAGCCCTTGTGGCGCCCGTGTGCCACCAGTACCCTGGCGCCCCCTAGTAGGAGCGGGGTCAAAATGGAATACTTACAGTTATATTTTCATACGAAAATTCGGGTGCAAATAGTGCAATTTTAAATGATGTCAAGAAGCTTTTTAGGAAGGAAGGGGTTACCCTGCTCTCCAGTGTTGGATTTTGTAGTATAATTATACTATTTGTACCATTATTTCCTTATGTGTAGTATGTAGTATCTTTAAGCCAGAATACTACGCGAAAATACCATAATTTTTCCTTCAAGCCGATTGACAACTTTTATTGGTTGAATCATTTTGCTTTTTATTATTTATCCTACAATTTCGGGAAGTTCTGTATGTATGGTAATATCGAATCAGCCAGCGATTAGTGGTGGCTAAAAGAACAAAGTATCCAAAGCCGTAAATAAGCGACAGCGACAAGCTTCGGAGAATCCCCGCGTAGTGTTGTACTTTATCGGTCGTTCTAACAGATGGGTGTGATGGTCGGTGCTGAGATAAACATCTACTTGCCTCAATTTGATTGATTTGTACATTAACAATTACTAAATAAAGAAAATTTCACTTACATAAATGCATTTTAATAGTGAAATCCACGAAAAACGAAACGTAGTATAATTTTCGACAAGTATATTTTTAATTTCCAAAGACAATAATTTTTTAAGGGTCTGAATCCAACCCTGGATGGGTGTGATGGTCGGTGCTGAGATAAACATCTACTTGCCTCAATTTGATTGATTTGTACATTAACAATTACTAAATAAAGAAAATTTCACTTACATTAATGCATTTTAATATTGAAATCCACGAAAAACGAAACGTAGTATAATTTTCGACAAGTAGTATATTTTTAATTTCCAAAGACAATAATTTTTTGAGGGTCTGAATCCAACCCTGCTGCTCTCCCATCGAGTATTTGAGAGTGGTTTTAGACTTAAAGTTGGCACTTTTTTAGCAAGTATTTGCCAACGTAACATAAATAAATAACATATATAACATAAATAGTAACATAAATTTCTTGCACAATTTAAAATATATTTACTATTTCTAATGGACCTTTAGCAGCGTATTCACTACCAAATTTAGGCTGTGTGTCGCACATGGTACATAAAATGTGCGCGGGTTTATATCTGATATTCGTTTTTAAAGACCTATATTTTTCCCTTTCATGTTTGCACCATTATCGTAACCTTGACCACGCATATCTTGTATGTCAATTTCGTTTCAGATTAAAAAATCTAACAAAAGTTGAGTTAAACCCTGGCCAGTAGTGTCAGTAATAGGAAATAAAACCGGGCAAGAGCGAGTCGGACTCGCGCACCGAGGGTTCCGTGCCATCATACAATATAATATATGACAAAGGTGGTTTTATATTTGTTGGAGAACCTTGACAGCGCCATCTCTTGTCTGATAGCGGAACTTATGTAGATTTTTACACTTTCGATGATTTCTAAAAAAGTATGCTAAGTAGAGAGTTTGTAATGAATTTCCTAAAAGTTTACATACACTTCTATTAGGTATAAAAGTATCACGGGTTTATCTCTGCAAACTTCGGAGATAATGGGGGGAACGGTCGTTTTTTCAACATTTTTGTAAATATCTCAAAAACAATACGGCTTAAAGGAAAAATAAAAACTGTTTATTAATTTGCAAGTGAATACCTTTCATATGATACCCCACATCACCTAGTAACTTCACATTTTTTTTGAAAACCCCCTTGTCTAAAAAAGTATGCTGAGTTCGCTATAATTTTCCTATAAAGTTTACATACACTTCTATTAGCAATAAAAATATCATGGGTTTATCTCTGCAAATTTAGGAGATAAGGGGGGGGGGGGGGGAACGGTCGTTTTTTCAAAATTTTTGTAAATTACTCAAAAACGATACGGCTTAAAGAATAAATAAAAACTGTTTATTAATGTGCAAATGAATACCTTTCATATGATACCCTACACGGCCTAGTAACTTCACTTAAAAATTTTGAGATCCCCTTTCCGCCCCCCTGCAATCAAAATGAGTATATTTTTTGACATTTTTATATATGCTATCTTAGTAAAAAAGTGTTGTCTTTTACCATTTCAAATTTCAAGTCGATAGCATTAGTAGTTCTCGAGATATCCAGTTGTGACAGACAGACAGACAGAGTGATTCTATAAGGGTTCCTTTTTACCATTTTGGTCCGGAACCCTAAAAATCCAGAAAGTGTTCTTTTGCCTTTTTGTTGCTTGCATTTAAAAGAACGTACCGTACGACAACCGATATTTGTTCTTCGTGTGTCTGGAGTGCTATCTAAAATAATTGAAAAATATCTGGATTATGTCAATTGCAAAACAATAGCTTTTTTTATTCTTTCTCCTAATAATTGTATTATTTCATTCTGAATATTATGGCCAAGATAATGAGTTTTGAATAAGGGCAATGTGTTCCGCAAGCACATTATCAAAATTAGAGGTTTATTCAACCAGCTTTAAAAAGTTACCATTACCAGAATCGTATTTTTTTTTCGGATCTTCCCCGAAAAGCCAGACATTGCCTAGCTAAAAAATTAATAATGTTAATTATTCGTTCGAGTAGGTACTGCAACCCAACGTTTTTTTTCCTGTTCATCCGGCACGCGCCTTTGGCAGTAATGCGACACTACGCCAACAATATAATCATTAACCTATAATCTGTTGTGTCGCATTAGAGGGCGCTCGGCGCCCCCTTAGACCCGGCGCCCGTGTGCGCCGCACACCCTGCACTATAGGTAAAGCCGCCTCTGCTTGACCCTTCCTAAAGCCGGAAGTGCTTTACTACTAAGCTACGAAACCCGATCGAGTCTAAATTCTTAATAAGATCTTGATACTTGACCCTTCCTAGAGCAGGAAGTGCTAAGCTACGAAACCCTGACGGGGCGAGTCGAAATTCTTGATAAGTTTTCTTGATTAGTGTTTAAGATCGGTTGACTACCGATTACATATAATTTAAGAAGTGATAGCTCCAAATACTAAAACAGTAATTTGTTAGTTGTGAAAAATAGCCAAATTAAACCGTGAGCTTAAATTGATCCCAAGTTATCAGCAAAATTTTATTAAATAAGTTTCAGGATTATCTACAGAACTTGGGATCATTTAGATCTCAATTCTTTTGTGGGCGAAGTCAACAATCACGACATTCTAAATATTGAACTTGGCTCTCATTTTCACATTTATGTTTTTGATAGGATACTATTACTTTTTGTAAAGAAACTAGCAAGCGCTTGCCAAGCGTGGTGAGTATGGCAACAACCCCTCAAGATCAGTTCTTAAAGATCCATGAGGTAGGGCTAGTCCAGCAGTGGACGTGCTACGACTGACTTGATGATGATGAGGATAATGATTTATTCATGACATATCTACTGTATTCTACAAGTCAAGCTTTATTTTAAACCCATGTTAAGGGATAAACATATAATGATATTCGCCATTTTGTCATGGCGGCCATCTTGAATTTGTTTTTTGATGGTGGACAATATTCAACTGGTCAAGCTCTTTTGACACCCATATTAAAGGTAAATACATACAGTGTGTTAGTGTGAACACACTTATCACTTAAACCACGAATGTATAACCCTAAAATTAATTGATATAAGTAATAATTAAAAATAATAGTCAATTAGTTTCGTTACATTTTGATAATTCATTTCTAATCTAAGGAACGTGATTTTTTGGACACCCTAATTACAGTCGTACGTCGCCCGCCCAACCAAAAAGTTCATTAACAAACAAGTCTTATTTACATACGTAGCCTTTGTGTAGCCGCTAGGATAGTTTCCCGGCTTGGCACACGATGTCCTGGAAACCGCTCTGTGTACATCCTACGTGCCAAGGTCACCCACCAGCTATGGCATAAAGCCGCACCTTTTCAGTCCACTGTTCGCTTGTGTACGACATTGTCACAGCACAGATAAGTTACACAGTTAGTTTACATTTTACCGCGAATCGGCACACATAAGGGTCGCGATGTATCGACCTCACGAGATTGCACGCGACTGGCGAAGTGGCGGCGCGGGCGCTCGCGTGGGTTTGGCCGCGGGACCTTGGCGGGTGTTTTTGTCGGCGCTTCAAAGAAACGGCGAGTTGCCGAAAGGCGGCGGGCGGCTTGTTTGAGACAAAGAGAAGGCGCATTGCACCTACGCACGTGTTTCGTAGCCTCAGAAATCGTAGTGTGTGTAGGGTGAAACGCATTCATGATCTATGAGGATTTTCTTTGCAAAAATTATGTAAAAATAAATTATTATTTTTTCATCGGTTTTGGACTCTGTTCCTGATACCTAGTCTGTGGTTTCAAGGATAAGACTGTTTACACTAACACCCGGTATATGACATCCGCCATTTTGTGGTGGCCATCCTGAATTAGATTTTTATGACGTACTATACTCTGTAGTTTTTTTTAAACTTTCGCGATCACGACACATTATTAACACATATTTAAACGGGTATTTATCGCGCTATTTACCTTTATTATTGCCCGACGTTTCGACAGGATTGCACCCATCGTGGTCCCGGGAAGACTGTACTCTGTAGTCAAGCCCAATTTTTTGATACCCATATTAATGGGTATTGAAGCAAATATGAAATCCGCCATCTGGAATTAGATTTTAATTGATTTTAATGATTTTTTTTATAATGATATACTTCGTTCTAATAGTCAAGTACTTTCATTTGATACCCATATTGAGAAAGGTGAAAAAAATTTACTTAATCCGCCATTTTTTGGTGGTGGCCATCTCGGTTTTGCAATGATACTGAACATACATAATTGTTTTTTTCATCAGAACTAAAGATGTGTTCGAAATTCCAGATCAAACGGTCAACACAAAGGGGTAAACTTGTCAATCCTAAATTTGACCCAAACAGCATTTTGAATTAAAAACCCATGTTTTCTGATTTGATCCTTTGTATACAAACAATTACCAAGCTGAATGCCAATTTTAACTTTCTAGGTCATGTAGAAATGGGTTAGAATTTTGATCTGTCTCTAGCTAGCTAGCTGCGAAAAATGACGATTTTTAGATGTTGATATCTCGAAAACTATTTGAGCTACATATATTTATGAAATTAGGGCTACAAGTTAGTCTATTAGAGCTTAATAAATTAACTAAATTTCACGTGTTTGTGTTTCGTTTCAGCCGTAAAACGCCCACTACTGAACACAGGCCTCGCTTATGGATCTCCATGAGGGGTAGTTGCCATACTCACCACGTTGGCACCTTAGCAGGCAGGTTGGCGAGCGCAGTACGGGATGTTGGTACACGGAAAGACGCTGCTGCCCATCTTCCGGAGGTATCCCTTAGCAGGCTCTTACTGCATCCATGGGTATGAGAGGAAGGGTAACATTCTACTGCCGGCACCCCACGGCGCTGATTGTGTATAATAGACTTTGTGTTATGAAGGGACCAAAAGGTTTCTGTAATCTGTGCCAAAAGCGCCTCCAAATGGTTCGGGTAAAATACACAGTACCGCGTGTGTCGCCCATTCGCTTCGCTTGAACTTGGCTGGACACGCTGCCGCGTGTCTAGATAAAATAACAATTTTGTATCTATAGCGACATCTCTCGTAAAGACATCTCTTGTCAAAATTAGAAACTATATTGAATAGTGTTTGGTACTTCTCTGGTAAACTGAAATTTATGTTATCGTTATGAATGATTGATTGATTTGACGAGCTCTGTGGCGCAGCGGGCGAAGGTCCGCCTGCGACGCAAGGGGTTGCGGGTTCGATTCCCGCCTCTGGACAAAATATCTGTACGATCTGCAGATATTGGTTCAGGGTGTTCTGGTTGTTTTTCTATATTTTTTTTGCAAATTTAACCTTTACACTGGCGAAATTGCGTAAAACCAAACACAAAAAGCCATAAAATAAAAAGACAAGACAAGAATAGTGTTATTCTATAGCCATCAAAATATGATATACGGCAACAAAAGTGTGTATGATATTTTGAAAAAATAAAAGTTGAAATCAATTCGTTCGTCGTTTATTAAAATATAAGGCACTTCAAGCTACACACTGGCTACAAAATATAACTGTATCAGTGTTCTGGGATACTTACTTAAAATATATACAGGGTGCATTCAATATCTGTGTTTTGAAATGATTATTGTTTAAATATAATAAATATTCTGACAAAGTATATCCGCGCCTACCGAAATGATTTACTGATTCACAGTAACATATAAATTACTTTGTTACAAAACCGTTTGATTGAGCTTCTAATTAAAAATGCCCCATTATGTAATTAATCTAAATTTACTAAAATCACAATCAATTTCATCACAATCCAATACAAACTATATATTTACTATGTTTAATATCATCATCATCATCATTTAAGCCGTAAAAAGCCCATTACTGAACAAAGGCCTCCCTCGATGGGGGGTAGTTGCGATACACACCACGCTTGGCAGGCGGGTTGGTGAGCGCAGTAATACGGAATGTTGATACACGGAAAGATGCTGCGGCCCATCTCTCGGAGGTATCCCTTAGCAGGCTCTTACTGCATCCACGGGCATGAGGGGGAGGGGTAACATTCTACTGCCGGCACCCCACGGCAAATGTTTAATATATGGGCGATTAAATACAGCGTACCTAATAACATTCTAGTAAATAATAACAATAGTCTATAAACTAAAATCCACATTTTTTGTATTGTCGGTATCTCGTATTGATAAGTATGCAAAGTTTAAATTAAATACGATGACTTAAAGTGGGTTAAAACAACGTTCGAAGATTCCGATACTTAGATAAACGTTACGTATACACAGGTGAAGCTAATGAAAACGTGTTATAAACAGAAAATAACTAAAACTATAACAAAAACAAAAGTTATAAATATTTATAATTATAAACTTCTCATAAGATCAAACAATATCAAATTATTATGGTGGTTAAGGCTGAGAAATCTTTCATAAAATAATCTTCATAAAATGAGTCGGAAATATTTACAATTTTCATTTACAATAATGAGAGTCAATCAATATACATTATACACACCTACCATACATTTATAATTTTAATTATTTAAACTAAGGCCTGGCCACGTGTTCTTAAACATAAAATTATTTTATTATACATTTTGTATATCCTATATCACAAAATACAATATTTCAAAAATTTATAATTATTAAAATCAAAACTATTTTTATTCTACTTCAATTCTTAGAATAAAGAATAGGATGAAGAAAATACATTATTAACATTCATAATAATTACACACCAAAGACATTGCAAAGACATTTAGTAAAAAAGTCTTGAAGTCGCACAGTAGGCCAAAGGTTAGAAAACTGTATCAAGCAATATTTTATTATTTTTTACATACAAATTTGGCACCTTTTCTTTTTCGTTCGAAGTTCGAAAGTGTTGTTTTATTTTTAAATACAATAACTTCCTACGAACAAAACGGAAGGAGCCAAAATTTCCAACCCTGTATAGCTTATAGTAACATGACGGTCTATGATCTCTAACTTAGTTATATATTAAGTTAGAGATTGACCCCCAAGCTCCATCATTTTGAGATAGGGTATTCTCGATTTATATTAATAGCAAGTTACATTTGTGTAACGAATCTGCACGATTCGTTTCTTTATTGCGGTTTGTGTTATGGTTAGTTCAGCCAACATCTTTTGGCACCAAATCCACCTCACCGACTCGTATTTCCAAATAACAGACAAGGGTAAGACAAACTTTTTACATAATTTTCCAAAGTGGGTTGCCAGTCTAGTCTTATGGCGACTAGCTGTTTGAGGTCAAATCTTGAGACAACATAGCCGCATACACCCTCTGCCCCCTAGACTTAAGGAGTTCCAGGATTCCCATCCAGTATTAGAAAACCAGCGCTCCCTAGCACTCCTTATGTGTGGGCCAGTAAATGTTGGTTGACAATCCTGCAGCGGCGGCAACGGCGCTTCTCTCGAGCCGCTAGGGCTTCGTAAATGGCTCCGTTGAGAGTGAAGTGATTTATTTGCTGGTGGGTGTATGGCAACCGCCCACGAAGGGTGTGGTTCAACTTAGGGTAACTCCAAAAATCCTCTGCCCCCTAGACATCAGGAGTTCTACTGCGCCCACAGCGGCCAACAGCAGTAACAATCCGATGACGGCCAGCACGAGCCTGCAGCGGCGACGCCGGCGCTCCCCTCGCGCCAGGCGGCGCGCTAGGGCTTCGGATCGGGCTCCGTCGAGGGTGAACAGAGCACTGGCGGCCTGGAATGGAGGAAATAACGTTTTAAACAGGTTTAACAACATATTTGTACATATATACATATATCCACTTGTTTTTACTGTGTCTACTCTTTGTACATTCGAAGTGGAATATGTCGCGGGCGTGTTGATGGTGAGGAGACAATGGAGCACGTGCTACTGCACTGTAGTGCCACATAGGAAGCGAGATCAAACACGGGACTACAGGAGCTGATAGAGTCATGCCTTTTTCTACAACATCTGCATATCCTTTGGAGATGCTTATGGAATGCTGCCAGCGTCCCCGAGTCCTTCTACGGTATTTTAAGGAGTAAGGCTGGGTCGGAGTAGCATCTCGAAGGATAATGCACAATACACCCCAATGTGGGACGTCAGTGCAGATCAGATTCTGGAGTGTTAGAATATAGAGTGTTATAATATAGACCAGAGTTAGAGTAGAATAATAATAGTCAAAGCTCTATTCAGTCAGAATTGTTTTGTAACAATTTCGATTAATTAAAGCACATAATTGAATTCGTTCGTTTTAGAAAACTTTTTTTCCCAAGTGAGGGTATATAGCGAAGAGGGAACCTCACTCTTTCACTTCCGTTCATTGTTACATTTTTTTTCTTAATATTATGCTTAATAAAATGTCTGCAAGGATAATTTGATAGTTTGGATATTGCAAGATGACAACATTTCTTATCACAGTTGAAGCGAGCAACACTCGGCGAAAGTCAATATCATTTAAGTAAATAATTATCAAATGCCGTGGGGTGTCGGCAGTAGAATGTTGTCCCTTCTCTCTTGCCCGTGAATGCAGTAAAAGCCTGCTAAGGGATACCTCCGGAAGATGGACAGGAGCGTCTTTCCGTGTATCAGCATCCCGTGCTGCGCTCGGCAACACGCCTGCCAAGCGCAGTGAGTTATAGCAACTACCCCTCATGGAGATCCAAGAGGGATGCCTGTGTTCAGTAATGGACGTTTCACGTCTGAAATGATGTGGATGACGATGATGAATAAATAAATAAATAATGCTGGACAAATCACACAGCATCATCTGGCCCCAAGCTAAGCAGAGCTTGTGTTATGGATGCTAAATGACTGATATACTTACACTACATAGATAGATATTTTTATTATATACTTATAGAAAAACACCCAGAACACCCTGAACAAATATCTACAGATCGTACAGGCATTTGTCCCGAGGCGGGAATCGAACCCGCAACCCCTTGCGTCACAGGCGGACCTTCGCCCGCTGCGCCACAGAGCTCGTCGCATCGTCGCTCGTTGCATCATCGCGTCGAATCATCAAATGATTGATTACCCACTCGCTAATCACCTACGAAACTCAACCAAAAACATTTAGCCTAACTCATCTCCAATGCTAAGGTCAGATAAGGATTGAACGCGGTCAAGGTTTTCATATTATTTTACTATTTCGTAAAATAATGGTAAAATGGTCCTTGTGCATTCACAAAATGCAACCAGACGGCATTCTTGAACTCGTTATTAGGGCTGTCAATACACTTCAGCCAAATGTGACGTGTGCTAGATTCAAACTGCTACATTTGAATCCAGCCGTAGAACTGCTGTTGACGTCCACTACTGGACTTAGGCCTCCGCCATGGATCTCAAAGATCATGAGGTGGTTGCTGCCATACCCACCACACTTGGCAACAGGTTGACGCTGTACACGTCCACGTCCACGAGCAAAAGAGAAGAGGCAACATTCTACTGCCAGCGCCCCACGGCAATATGCAAGACAAAGCAATACAATTAAAAAAAATATGTATGATATCAACCCGCCGTGGGGTGCCGGCAGTAGAATGATACCCCTCCTCTCATGCCCCTGGATGCAGTAAGAGCCTGCTAAGGGATACTTCCGGAAGATGGGCAGCAGCGTCTATCCGTGTATCAACATCCCATACTGCGCTCAAAAACCCGCCTGCCAAGCGTGGTGAGAATGACAACTACCCCTCATGGAGATCTATGAGGGAGGCCTGTGTTCATCAGTGGACGTTTTATGGCTGAAATGATGATGATATCAACAAAGAGAAAGTTGTTTTAGGTAACGTACTGGCTGTTGTTTACATTTGCACTCATCTTTGGCTGAAGTATATTATCATCATCATCTCATAGGACGTCGACTGCTAGACATAAGCCTCCCTCATGGATCCCATGGAGTTGTTGCCAAGTAAACTGCTCACCCGCAGCGTCAAGAAGAAGCTGCAGATGTCCCGCAGGCTGATTATTTATCATCGCTGTCAAACGTAAATTGTTCGCTTTTATAATGCTACAAAAGTAACCATTGACAGCGATGATCGTGAGTTATACGCCTGTTGCAAACCTGTCGCGAGATACGTAAACACCCTGCCGGTTGATTGATGAAAGGGACTCGGTTGATTTATTACTGAACAGCAGTAGTGAATCTGAATAGGAGGCTCCTAAAAGCCTTCGCATACACTTCATTTTAAACAATACATTTGGTTAGTTTTAATCATACGAAACATATTCTTCCTGTCCAGATAGACTGTGGTAGACTAGTTAGACTGGATTTTGTATGGTGAATTGAGGGTAGTCGCAGATTCTACTCTCGACTCGCGACGCGACCTCCAGTACATCAGTCTACCCTCTGCTACAGGGCTGCTAGGCACTCGAAACGTCGGGAAATTAAGATACAAGGTAATGACGCGATAAAATCCCGTAAACTGTACAAAATTAAGCAAACATTAAAACAGAACTTCAAGTTTAAATTTAGGTCATGTAACTATACCTACCTGGTGGGTCACCAGTAGACACTATTACAAAATTATTTAATCCCTCATAGATCCCATCGTCAGAATCGAGTTTTGAAAATTATTCCATAAAACGTCCACTGATGAACACAGGCCTCTGTCATGGATCTCCATGAGGGGTAGTTGCCATTCTCACCACGTTTGGCAGGCGGGTTGGTGAGCGCAGTATGGGATGTTGATACACGGATAGACGCTGCTGCCCATCTTCCGGAGGTATCCCTTAGCAGGCTCTTACTGCATCCATGGGCATGAGAGAAGGGGTATCATTCTACTGCCGGCACCCCACGGCTTTTGAAAGTAATGTGACCTAATTGAAAGTTTTCATAAACTGACTACTATGATAACAAAGATTTTAAAAATACAGACGACTACGAACCTCCTGCTTTTTTTGAAGTCGGTACAAAAAGAATCAGATTCCTATCTTGTTACCTACTATTCGAAAAATAATCAAATCGCAGGCGTCTTTTTAGGTTTTATGAAGGTTTTATGAATGAGGCCTAATTCTCAGTTCTAAAATAACATAATAAAAAAGTTCTAAGAAGATGAATAAAGTTATTCTTATAATCCGGTTAGATGTTTCAGACATATTACTAGTGATGTAGTACAACTTGCCAACCCTATACGAATACATTTTTTTTCTCACAAATATAATAATATGAACAAAGGTCGGCTATATTTAAAGGCGCGTTCAAAGTGCCCATAACTTTAATAGATCTTGCGATTATGAAACAAACATATTTTTAATTAAATGATAATTAATCTGCGTCTTTATAACGATTGACACAATTTTAAGTACGACATACACACCGAAAGATATAATCTACTTTCACTTTGCTTGCAATAATGTGGTTTTAGTTAAAAATATTTTTTATAACGTCTACAGGTTGTACTTAACTGTTTTTCTTTGACTAACAGGGTAGTGTTGTCTGCAAAAAGAACAGTATATTGTTGAGTTGATTTGGGTAGATCATGATATAGATAATAAAAAAGAGGGGTCCAAGGACGCTCCCTTGTGGGACACCATATATATTTATCTATATATATAAAATTCAAAGTCCTGACTGACTAACTGACTGACTGATATATCAACGCACAGCCTAAAACACTGGACCTAAAGACTTGAAATTTGGCACAACTTAAGTATACTAGAGGTGCACTAAAAAGGGATTTTCGAAATTCCCACGGGACATGGAATAAATGCGATTAATATTTTCGAATCAATGTGGCTCTGCGTGAAAAAGGGGATTTTACGTTTTATGACTTCCACGCGGAAGAAGTCGCAGGCAAAAGCTAGGTTTTTATAAGAAGACCGATGGATCGATCACCATTGCAAAACAAGTATTTCTCAGTAACCATTAAACATAGAATTCTGAAATTCATTCATATTAAAGTTCAGGATATTACCTAGGGAATGGTAAAACAAAAACGCGATTAAGGATATTTTCATCGATAAAAGAAATCCAAAGTTACCTCTCAATAAAATCTAAAACAACCCGGTATGAGTAAACTACACGATGAAATTAAATAAAAATTACAACAAAACATTGGCCTTTTTCTTAAGAAGAGAACTGTGAAATAAGATTTTTTAATTTCATAAAAATATTTTACGAAATGTCAAAATACCTACAAATTCGCGGCGCAGCGCCTGTGCTCCGAACAAATCACTACCGGTTGAGCCATTACAGAGAGTGGTTATGTCGCTCTGTGCAGCTCCACTGCTTACGTTCATGTAGTAGTTAAATAGCACAATGACACCGTAGATCGCAGATCGCAGGGATATAGTATCCTAACAAATTACGAAGCGTATTTTTTTTTTCGTTGTATTTTGTTAGAATATTTTCGAACAAGTGAGCGAAGCGAATTAAGTTTTTAGAGGCAATTTGGAGTTTCGGCTGAATGTGTGTCCGCAATTTTTGTTCGAGTATCACTCTTGAACGTTTTTAATTTACAACTTTACATGAATTGAAGCTGATTTTTATAGGGTCTTTTTCATAAATGTGGTAGTTCCTTAGGGTTTACAGGATACTTTATCCAAGGATAACTCTTGAAAGGATCGTCAGGTGTCTGTGGAGACTGTGGTGGCTATAGTGACTGTAGCGACTTTGTCGAATGAAACAACTGTGGCGATTAGGGCAACAGTGCGCACTAGGGTGACTGTGGTTCCTGTGGTGACTGTGGTGACTGGGACTACTGATGCGACTTTAGTGACTAGGTGTATGTGGCGACTGTGGTGCCTGTGGTGACTATGGCGACTAAGAGACTAGAGTGACTGTGATAACAATGGCGACTGTGGTCACTATGGTGACTAAGCCGACTGTGGCGACTAGGGCGAAGGTTATTATCATTAAGAGAATTGTAAAAAAAAAATATATCCGCTCGATGCCCTTTGGAGACAAACTTTAGGGACGTTTGTCCCTTGCAAGCACGTCACCGTTCGTGCGGAGTAAAAAAAAACAGGTAAAGTATTTTATAAAGCTTGATACTGCTTTGATAAGAAACAATAATGATTGGTATATTCCAATAATAACTTACCCGATTGCGAAAGTAATTATAATGTTTATGTAATACCTGCTTTAATTGAATATGGGCTCTTGATACAATACCTTATCCAATAGGTTTAATGTTTTTCTTTACAGTAAGTGACTTATTACAGAACAACAATTTTATTTATTTAGATTACCATTATAAGAAATTAAATTTTATAATTTGGCAAGTTATGTCATACTAGAGGTTCCAAAATAGGCCCTGCGTTTGGCACCGAATATCACGCGTCATTGTGGGTCACTTATCACATAACATTACACAATTATCGGTCAATCAGAGCTTTCCCTATCACCTATGACATTATCAAACGCTTAATCAGGCTCTATACAAATTGTAAAGTTGCCTGTGCATTGGTCTGATCTCTACCAGGTGTTATGGCAGGTTTCGTCCCAATCCATTCAGAATTTCAAGCAAGGTAACAAACACAATTTCACGAACTCTCTTATCTTTAATAATAGCAGGATGTTTAATTAATTTACGTAAGCTAGAGCACCAAATAATTGCACACTAGGTAACTACGCATAGTTTCGCCACTTCGCTCTTGACACGGCATGTTGCGCTTGCACAATGTAGGTAATTAATCATTGATGGGCGCGCGACAACACCTGGAGATGGCGCTGCTGGCCGCATGCCGTCTCTTCTTTAGGTAATGTATGTAGGATTATTCATAGTATCAGTATGTAGGAGAAGAGCGTTACCGGCATAAGTTATGAATCAATTAGGCCAGGTGCGTGTCCACGGCCACGGACTATGTAGGGTTCCGCAAAGGTTTAAATCGGTAGATACGCCCTCACCGTAATGAGACCGTTTTGTTTCCGCACGAAAAGAGTTAACTCACTCATTTGGAATCAGTGAACCTCCGAACACATTGTTAGCCGGACCTGGAGTGTTATATTTTATTCACGAACGTTCGTGCAACATGATTGCACAATAAATGGTAACAGTAACAGTTTGGTTTAAAGGCAAAACCAGTGTGAGAGTGTCGGCATTATTGTTAAGAGCGTGCAAGAGCGCCGCTCGAGATGGATTTTGTGCCCCACTTCCCTTCACCCTTCTACTAAAATACGCAACACCGCCGCCAATGGGGCCGAATGCGAGAGTTCGTATCGCGCTCGCTTTGCTGATGTGACTGTTTTTTTTTCCTAATAATCCTGCATTTTTCCTTCAAACATTTTTTGTACGCCAAACGTTTTATTTTTAGATTTCACCATCTTATTAAACTAGTACAATACGAATACAATAGTAAGTATCTCTATAATAGAAAATGTATCGAAGTCAAGCACAGGTCCGTATCTCTCGCAATGCCAACTGACAACAGAGCGTCGAGCGGGGGACAAGATATGGTTTTCTCGTGAGTAAGAAGCACAGTTTCTAACGACGTAAGCGCCAAAACTGTTTTTACCTTATAACAAGTTAATTAAACAACCAATCAAAAAATTAAAATACAAAACTAAAGAAATACTTCTAGGTTTCTTGACGAAACCAAAAGTGCGCAAAACATGTATTTTTCTGAAAAATATATAATAGAGAAAAATATCACCAACTGCGTTTTTAAAACACGTAATCCAAGATAAAAGCTTAAATAACAATTATAATAATAATAGATCTAATTTCCCAAAATATTAAGGTGGTAACTTTCACAGATTCTGAGATAAATAACGATTACAAACTACAAACTTGCCTAACACTCTTAACACACATAAAAGACGTTGCCACAGTTTTTGGTGTGAGGGCATATCTAACGTTTTAAATTTTTGGGGTTCCGTAGTTAACCGCAGACCTGTTTTTAGAAGTTTGTGAATTTTTTTTATACTACTAAATGACGTGACAAGGCGAAGGCCCACCTGATGTTCAGCGGTAACCTCCACCTACAACAATTTCAATGCCGCGGTGATCACGTTCACTAAGCACGTGACCAACGCTACATTGCATTGCGCCCGTCACCCTGAGACCGAGTTGTAAGGTCTCATGTGCCCGTAATTTCACCGGCCCCCTTGCCCTTCAAACCGGAACACAGCAATGGAGACGTTACTGCTTGGCGGCAGAAATAGGTATGGTGGTAGTACTTCCTCGGATGAACCCTTCACAAAAAGTTCTACTACTACTAACGTTTAGCAAAACATATGAACAGGAATTAATTGAGTTTTCGATTTAGACATAAACATTCGGTTAAAGTATTCCGGTGTGTTTGGGAAACCGCATCACTTATTTGAGCGACTATTGCTTCGAAATTAAAAAAGCTAGCCTTATAGTTTTCCTAGAAAGTTCATGGTTAAAACTACATTTATTATTTTTTAAAGATTTGTAAAGCTAGCAGTTTAGATTTAAGAGGGGGTACGCTCAAGAAATGTTCAAAACTTTAATAATTCTCAAACGGAACCCTGCATCTAAAAATTGTCTTTTTGACTTTGGGAAAATCAAGAAAAAAAGTTCATCCCCACCTATAAGAGAACCCGACCATACGAACCTATGTAGTAAGAAGGCTAAAGAGGACAAAACCTTTTGAGCTAGCATAGTGCAATTTGTGTCAGTGCAAGTAGTTACTAAGTGATATTTTTTACTTTACAAAGAACACAAGAACAAAGTGTCTTCCCCTTAATAAAATTAGAGTCAATAAGAAAAGTGCTGATGAACACTATCTTACAGTTTATTTTTATAAAACTAGGTTAGCATAAAATTACTCATTAGCCGGTTTGGCTAGATTGTAATGTATTTTTAGTGTAGGCCATGTTAACTTATACTAAATAAATAATTAAAAAAATATCGTCGTTGTTATTTTATATGTCCATGAAAAATAACAGCTTTCAAGGACTAATAGTCTCTTCGCAAAGCGGGTGACTCGGACAGACAGACAGTCAAAGAGAAACTATAAAGGTTTCTTGTTTTATTACGAAACCCTAAAAACGAAGTCTAGCATTGGAAAATAATAAAACATGTAGTTATCCTGTCAGTAAGTCCCTCCTCTCAAGTAATTCTTCTCCGTTGTCCATAATAGCATAGTATTTATTTGGTCCATGTTAATAGCTTGGCATCTTCGAGGCATACTTCCAAATATTTTGTCTGCATATGAACGGGATAAAGACCTCCATGGCCTTTATATTGTGAGTAAGCTCGGCGGTAGAGCGTTTTTTTCCTTGAAGTTCTTCATTAACGGCCAAACGTTTTCAATGGGGTTTCCGTCAGGAGATTGTGAGGCCTAATCAAAGAACTCAATCCCATTATCTTGGTTTTACGCGGTGAATAGCCGTCTTTTGTGTTTGGGTTCATTGTATACAAATACAATACAAAAATACAAAATACAAAATAATTTATTAGCCAAAGTTAAAAATTTTACAATACATGTTTGACAGTGGTCCCCGCACGAGGCAAGCCTGTATCGCGGGAGACCTCATTACAGAGTTCGAGTTACAAGGCAAACAATTAAAAGAGAACAGAATGACAACTATAACTATAAAACATTGAATTTAAGTTTACGAAAAGAAAAAGAAAACAAAATTAACTAATATAACAGTCCAACTAAGCGAAAATGCAATTAGAGCTCTCTGCATAGCAATATGATCGATTTTTTAGGAGTGTGGGAGGGGAAGGGGGAATATATATGGGATATAATAAATAAGTAAGTAAGTAAGCTTGGAATACTCATCGCAGAATGCTAAGGAGGTCTTCAGTAGCATCGTAGTCTAGGGTTAGCAGCCAACGTCTTATTTTTTCCTTCACGCCATAAAGGGAACTGGATAGATCGCAATGTTTGATCACGCGACGATAAATGAAAGGGAAGGCAAAATATTTGAACCGTTTGGCAAAAGCGGTTTTAGTGGTAGGGATCCTAACTTTTATACGACGACCTTTTTGTGTTGATTGTGTTTGTGTTTGGGCAGAGAAAGTCCTGTGGTATGATGAAACTGCACATGAGATATAAAGCTGGCGAACAGTCAACGTTTGCGTTTCAGCATGAAGAGAAGCAGTGGGAAATCTAAATGGTTTTCGAAACATAACTTTTAAAACCGCTCTGTGTGCGCGCTCCACGCCGATCATTGCAGACTTGGTACCGCCACCCCAAACGGTGATGCAATAGCTCACGATAGATAGGCAGAGAGCCGAGTATACGATCATAAGCGTGTCTTTATCAGCGCTATCACGAAGGAGTTTCATGATGTGAATTAGTTTTCTGGTTCTGCCTGAGAGAGCGTTTATGTGTTGGCGAAAGGTGAGGTTTTCATCCACAAGGACTCCCAGATACCTAACGCAAGTGGAACGTTCAATCTCAGGACAGAAAACGGAACAGCAGGTATCATATCTCGAGGAAGAGCATTTATGAATGCGCAAGGAAATATTTTTGGGCGGCGCAGAAACTATGGTCTTGTGATAGCAAACATATTTTGTCTTGTTGGCGTTGAGCGTGAGTAAATTCGCATCCAACCAGGTTCAGATGCGTGCTAAGACTTCCGCCGCAAGCCAGGAGGTATCTTGCCATGAGTCACCCTGAAACACAATTGCCGTGTCGTCTGCGTAACACAGGATTCGTGCTCGGTCAGACTGGCCAATCATAGAGAGGATGTCGTTGATGTACAGGGTAAATAAAGTGGGACCCAGAATACTGCCCTGGGGGACTCCAAAACAAACGCTCCGGATGCCACTGGAGTGTCCATCTACCGAGACACATTGGGTTCTTGCAGATAAATAACTTTCAAACCACCGCAAAGTGACTCCTCTGATCCCTAGACCTTCCAACTTCCTAAGAAGGATTTTTGGCGACACCGTGTCAAACGCCTTAGCTAGGTCAAGAAAGACGCCGATACATTTTTTATTGTTGTCAAGAGCAGATGCAACAAAATCAATTAGGTAATGAACGGCGTCTTCCGTTGACTTTCCACATCTGAACCCGAATTGATAGGGTGACAAAATATGATTCTTCTCTAGATAGCTGTTTAGTCTTTTGTTGACTAATTTCTCCAAGATCTTAGAAAAAGCCGGTAGGAGTGAGATAGGACGAAAATTACAAGGGGATGACTTAGAACCATCTTTATGAATAGGAATAACTGTTGCAATCTTCCAGCAGTCAGGAAAAACTCCTGTAGATATACTTAAGTTTAGGACATGACACAAAGGTTCCATAAATGAATTGCCAAATCTTTTGAGAAATGTATTTGAGATGCCGTCCTTACCGGGTGCGCAATTGCATTTCATTGCATCAATTATGCTCGAGATCTCATCACAATCAGTGGGAGCCATGAAAAATGAGTGCGAAAAATTACAGAACACCTCAACCTCAGCAGCAAGTTCATCCTGCGACTTGTTAAGTGTTTTAAGTATAGAGTTAGCCAGAGTTTGACCAGCTCCAACAAAAAAGTCATTACAAACGTCCAATGATTCCGTAGGAGAAGATTTAATGTTAAGTAGCTCATTAGAGCTGTCTTTCCGCTTAGATAGCTCGCAAACTGATTTGATGGTTTTCCAGATTAATTGTGGTTTATTTTTGTTTTTAAGGAACAGTTCTTTGTTATACGAGGCTTTAGCATTTCTCATCGTGGATCTAAAGACGTTCTGGTACGCGATATAATTAGCCCTAAAAACAGGATTGTCTGGGTACTTTTTAGTTTGGAGGTGTAGAGCGTCCCTGTGTCGCATTGATTTAATAAGATCCCGAGTGACCCATTCCTTGCCAATGTGCTTGCGACGACTAATGGTAATCTTTTTAGAGTTTCTTTGTAAAGTGTTTTCTAAAATACTTGTGAGCAATAGGGCTGCTTCAGAGGCTGCAGCAGATTCAACGACATCAGACCAATCTATCTGTTCTAAGTCATAGGCTAAAGCATCGTAATCTATCTTAGTTCTAACGCTATAGCAAGAGTTGGACGAGCCAGAACCTTCGAACCCAGCCATGACCATATAATGGTCAGTTATCGCTGTTCTGCATACAACTCCTAGAGCGTGAGATTTATCAGTAACAAAAATATGGTCAACACAACTTCCAGATGATGGTCTGGTCATAACATTAATGACCTGTTTCAGGCCTAACTCTGCCATAAAGCACAAATAGTCATCTCGAGCACCGTTAACCAAATCGTCGTCATGTGCAATGTTAATGTTAATGTCACCTGCTATTATTATATCATTATTAGAGGAAGAATATTGTTTGACAATACAGTCAACAGAACACATGAAATTTTGGATACAGGGAAAAGAAGGGGATCTGTAAAGACCAAGTAAAAATTTAGAGTTGGGTAATTTGATAAGTAAGGAATCAGCCTCAACAATGTTTGGTTCGCTGACAGACACATTCCAATCCGAGCGGATGTAAGCCACTACGCCCCCAGCCCTGTTATTGATGTGCGAAGTACCAAAATGGGAGTAACCTGGTAAAGACCTTATTAATGGAGAAGATCCAAGATGACATTCTGTTAATATAATAACATCAAAACGAACTGAGAAACGCTCCAAAGCCATGCGAAACTCATCAAAATTCTTCTGAAGACTTCTGATATTAAAAGTCATAACTTTGAGTTTATGTGATTCATTAAACGCCTTACTGCAAATCTCCGGGTTGTCGAGAAGGCGGCAGTCAATCTTAAGAGTATCGTCAATATCTGAGAGTAACTCTAGATTGGCCATAGGTGATGATTATTTGCACCGGGAAAAGAGAGTTCATTCAAGTGAAAAAGAGACGCCGCCATGAGTTTTATAGAAGTATACAAGTATATAATGCGTGGAGAGGTAGGGGAGGGAAGTATTGAGTAGTAAGCTGAGTGAGAGAGCATCAGAATATGCAGTAATTGAACTAATAAGTAGTACATGTTGCAAATTGACAAGTAGCCAATAATAAATTTACTAACTAAATTACATTTAACAATTTTAGCAATTGAGTATTGAGAAAAAAGAAATAAGCAACTGTTGATTATACTAACACTAAACTGCAGTGACGGGGTTGGAACGGAATCTGCCCTCCAAGTCCTCAATACTACGCACGAGTATTGCTGGAGAGCCTTCACGTTTGCGCAGGAAAACCGATCCAGTCTTGGTCCAACAAAATTTGTAGCCAGCAGATGGAGCACGGTTTCTGGCTTCCCGAAACAACCGGCGATTATCCTTAGTTAACCTTTCGTTAAAATATACTCTTATTGACTGATCATCCAGGCCAAGGTCCGTGGTAGTTATTGATTTACGTGTTTTTGCTCCTCTAAGAAACTCGTCGCGCTTGATTCTTCTCAGGAGCCGCATGACAACCGGTCGAGGGTAGTTTGCTGAAGAGCCCGTGGCAGATGAGGTGGAAGACCTTTTTACCCCGGCGCGCACAACCCAGTCTATGTCCGACTCTTTGATTTCCACGCCTAATTTCTTTGCCGCTACAAGAGCGATGTGTTCAAGGTTTTCATTAGATGCTTCAGGAATACCAATAATTTCCACTTCGTTCCGAAGGTAGGCCTGCGCTTGGGAATTCAGTCGCTCCTCCAGAGTGGCGACCCGGTTTTTTAAAATCTCCGTGTCCAGGGTAAACCGTTCTTCCAGTTGCTGAACACGTTCTTCTGAGATGGTGACTCTTGCGACGAGCTGGTGCATTTGATCATTCAAGCTTTGCATAGCTGAAGAAACGTTGTCCAGTGTAGCCTTAAAGGATGATACATCGTCCCGTAATAGTCGAATCTCGCCGATAAGTGCCTGAAGATCAGATGAAGGCAAAGTCTTTTTCTGACGGAAAGTAACGTTAATGTCGGGAGAGAACGGACCCCGAACAGGAGTACTCGAGTTGTCGCCACCACGTTTGCTCTCACACTTGCAATGAGGGCAAAGCCATGAAACCAATTCGTCGAGTCTTGGAGCTGAGCCGCCGACACAAATATCTTTATGGTAGCATCTGCCGCAGTCCGCTCTAGAGCAGGCGATGAGCTCGTCATTCGGGCGAAGTGCGCCTAAGCAACTAGCGCAGCAACCACTCACATTTTTTGATGCCATGTCGTTTTCCGAGATTGCAATACAGGTTGAGCGACGTTTTTTGTTCGACCACACTGGCGCACCTTTTCCGTTTAAGCTGGCAACACTCTTAAGCTTACGCCTATCAGTGACAGAAGGTGAGTGACGTTTGCGAGGAAATGTCAAATTTATTCTTTTCCTTGGTTTGTTGTGACGACAGGCAAAAAGATGTTGTGTGCTGGTAGAAAAATAATATTTACCAGTGTAGTGAATCCAATTCGTAATATCAGGGTTTTGATACTCCTGTAATTCCTTCAGGGATGCGTCATTTGCGTAGATAACACTTGAGGACGTGAGTTGAATGGAACGGAGTATGTTTACAAAACTTTTGTGCACAAATTGATGTTTACAGAATTACAATTTGGGTAAGTTACAAGAGCAGGTTGTTCGCGTGATTAGATTTTGACAGATGATTCATGTGATGATGTATTCATGTAAAATCCATGATTCACTTGGGCTTGGGAACAGCTTTGGGGCAGATAGTAATAAAGCTACCTGGTATTATTTGGTTCATCCTTGGTGCATTCAAAGATCTCTCTAATATTCTTTTGGAAGGTCCACGTGATCTCCCTCTTTCCCGCATTTTGGTAGACATGACAAGACGCTTTTTAGGACATAGTCATCTCTCGTACATGACCGTAGAATCACAGCCTGGATTATTTAAGTTATTCCGCTATTGTCTTGTAACTTCATCTTATTACGAGTATCTTGTTGTTTAATGTTGTTACCTTGTGGTTTAGTGTAAGAAGTACCTAAGATTATATTGTCTGTGCCTATCTACGATTATAGAACCGTGTCGAAATACCGTGTATTAAATTGCAGGATGCTTAAGACAAAATAACGAAGGTCTTAGAACGTGATTGCTCTACAATAGGACGTAATGATGGACATCATCAACAATAAAATTGCTACGTTTGATAAAAGTAAAATGTATTAGATTTGTTTTATTAACAGTAATGGTCAGTTACTTTTTCTATCCTACAATTGTTAGCTCACTGCCATTATGCCATGTGGAGAGCTTTCGTGGGTTCTATACCCGCCGTACACCAAACAAACACCAAAGGATCCCTCTTTCTTCCATAAAAGATTTACGTTCACATTTAACACGTGCTCTATCGGTCAAAGAAAACATCGTGAGGAAACCCGCGGCTTAGTTAGCTTCAGACGTATTGACCTGTTCTTTCCTATTTCCAATAGTTAATTCAGCTGAGAGAATGGTAGATACAGATGCTGGGCAAGCCTAAGCCACAATGTCCCAGGCACTGCAGCGTACCATGCATGCATACCAGTTGCTGACGCTGTATAAATCATCTACAATAGATGCAAAGCTTTTTTTTGGTAATAAAAATGGAGATAATTGCCCGGTTAAACATGTGTTAATAAAACCAGATTAAGGTACGTAAAGTTGTCGATGCGAAGATATGATAGCCCTATCACACTAACCTATCAACCACCTACCATGAGTTTCCTAGGTCTACCATAAGTTTTCACAATCTATACTCGCTAGCGACTGAAGAAAAATGTACAAAAACTTGTACAGCGCCTCTAGCGGATAGTCTGGTACTAAAATACGCAGTAAACTACAGATATAATATATCAACAGCCCAATCTACAGTCGCTGTAGTATATTATACTACAGCGACTGTAGATTGGGCTGTTTCAAATCTGACAGATGTCAGAGTAACGTACTGTTTCTACAGAAGTAACGGCAGGCGATCTAACAGTGACAATCCATGGTAGACACGCAGATCAAAGTCTGCGTTGATCAATCCAATTACACGCGTATCCGAGACATTTCCCTCGACTTCGTACCGGTTGCTAATTGGTAGAAAAACTCGCCCGGAACACGGATGTAATGGGAACGTAATCTTGCAGTATTGCAGAAATCTGCGATCTTTCACAATAACCTATTAGGCGTGGAGTTTTTATTTTCATTTAATTTTTAAAGTGTTTGCTTCTCCTTGTCGGATTACACGTGTTACAACACGTCTTACAATAGGCCTTTCATCATTTTCATCATCATTTCAGCCGTAAAACGTCCACTACTGAACACAAGCCTCCCTCATGGATCTCCATGAGGTGCAGTTGCCATACTCACCACGCTTGGCAGGCGGGTTGGCGGGCGCAGTCTGGAATGCTGACACGGAATGATGATGCTGCCCATCTTCCGGAGGTAGCTCTTAGCAGGCTCTTACTGCATCCATGGGCATGAGAGGAGGGGTATCATTCTACTGCCGGCACCCCACGGCGGCCTATAACATCTATTACATCTATTATTTTTATTTTCAAAAGAAGGCAAAAGCACTCATTATAAAATTAACTTAAAATTAGTCTAAAACAGCCAATTATAATTATTAATTTAATGCATTCATTCATCATTCATTTCAGCCATAAAACGTCCACTAATGAACAAAGACCTCCCTCCATGAGGGGTAGTTGCCATTCTCACCACGCTTGGCAGGCGCGTTGGCGAGCGCAGTACGGGATGTTGATACACGGAAAGACGCTGCCGCCCATCTTCCAGAGGTATCCCTTAGCAGGCTCTTACTGCATCCACGGGCATGAGAGGCACGGCATTATTCTACTGCCGGCGCCCCACGGCGACTGAATTCATCTATTAATGTGTGATGAATTGAAATATTTAATGCAGATCAGTACGTTGTGACTTTTGTCCAGCACTTTTGTGTGACTGAGATGATGATGATGATGATGACGACGTAATAAGGGGTTGTATAGATTGGCTGTTGCAACTCAAAGCAATCGTTATTAAGATGCTGCAATTCAATAATTATTAGTACCTTTATGAAGGTTCTATCATAAAAGCATTCCACTATTAAGGACAATTTACATTATGATTGACGTATGTATATCACATAAAACTATTCGTATCGTATGTTTGAGTACGCTTTATGAAGGTTCAATCATAAAAGCATTCCACTATTAAGGACAATTTTAATATGATTGACGGATATCACCTCAAACTTATCGTAACGAGTAAACACAGCTTGTGGTTAAAGGCCAAGGCGACCTTGGTTTGAAAACTCATTCTTTAGTGGGTTATAGGCACCCTTATTTGAACTACGCGGAGCGGGGCTTCATTGTCCAATCACAACGCACGAAGGGCACAGGCTTGAGAAACAAGCGTTGTGATTGATTGGTCATTTATGCCCCGCTCTTCTACGCTCCGCTTAAGTAAAATATTTATATGATATATATACTTTAGATATACCCTTAATGTAAGTATGATAGGTATAGCTACTATCACAGCTTTTGACAGATAGTGTCACTCAATGTTTTGTTTATTTTTGAAGCCATACCGATAGGCGCGTTTTTTCGTATTCATCCTATGACATCACGTCCCACTTATTTTTAATTCCTATGTTAACCTATTTCTGTTCCTTATTCAACTTACAGCAATCATTTAACTTTATTCATCTTACAAATATTGACAATTCGTCTGAAAGATTGACAGTTTGTCAAGGTTTTAACACCGCGTTGCGCCTCTTGCAATTCTGGTAAAGTGAAAAGATGGCGATTTGTATTATCGTCATTTTCCTCTCCTTATTCAACTCTATGTGGGGACGCCATATCATGTTTTATTCTTCCACACGTCTTTTCTTTCTCCACAATCCAACCATCGCTTCTTTGGTCTGCGTCTCAGGCCCCTTCCATCCACATGGCGGAATTTCTGTAGGTATGCAATGTAAAGGAACACCTAGAGATGCCTAGGATCTTAAAACTTTGAATTATGGCGCGCTTTTCCAATATCATTGATGTGTTGTCTTAGGGGCCGTCTCCACGAACGAGAGAATCGCGACGAGTCCGCGCTTTTATAGTCCGGTAATCTCAACGAATGAGCGAATATTCCACATTATTCCGCCAGCGCAGCGTATCGTCGCAACTCGTAACGGAATCACAGCGTTTCCGCAACGACTCGTAATGGAATCGCCGCGTGTCCGCAACGACGGACGCAAGTTGCATTTCGCCAAACAAGGACGAGTTAGGCCTCTGCCTCGAATCTTGCGGGCAGCGGGGCGGCGGCGGCGGCGGCGCGAGAGTGACCGGAGTTTTCAAGCCCCGCGCCGCTGTTTTCGAGGGCCGGTCCATTTGATTTTACGCATAAGATCCTGCCGCTCCCGCGCGGCCGTCGCCGCCGCCCCGCTGCCCGCAAGATTCGAGGCAGAGGCCTTACGAATTACGTACGAGTGCAACGCTGAAATGACGCGGACAGGATGCCGGAGCGCGCTCGCGCGCTCCCTGCGAGAGCGCCACGTTCCGCGGAGAGCGCGCGCCGCTAGTAGCGACAAGCTCGCCGCGATGTAATAACGTTTCACACGCACTCAACCAATCGTCGCATCGCCGCAATATCATCGCCGTGTGTAGACACATGCTAAGAGAGTGTATAGGAATACATGGCACGACGATAACATTGCCGCGATTCCCTCGCTCGTGGAGACGGCCCCTTAGTTGAATCAATAGATGGCGCTAGCTACTGTAGATTGGTAAAACCATAGACAGATTTAGCATTATATTATCTGTGCTTAAGGGTAAGCACTAGTTAACCAGCATTTTTGTTTTTATTCTGTGAGGAATTGGGCGCGAACTTAGATAGAGAGAAGACGAAAAAACTTATGAATTCCGTCAAGAAAATGGAAATTATAATAATTCCCTTTGGGCTGTGATCTAAACTATAAACATATATGATTTATTTTTATTTTATTAAAATAAAAAAATAAAAAATTTAAAAAGTCTTGAAAATGGCTAATACCTACATATCCCGTGCAAAGCCAAGAAGAAGACAAAACTATAAATATATAAATATTCGGTTAATTGGAAAGTTGTTGTTCAGTAAAGGCAATTTAGTATACTTTATTAACTTTTACTGCTTTTACTAAATATTTTCTTAATAAACGTGATACAGCTATACTATAATGTTATTTATTTATTTATTAGGACCACCAACAAGAGATACACAGATTCAACACAATTTAAAACTTAGGGACTAAGGGCCTTATTTATTGATTATGTATTATAATTATACTTAATTAAATAATTAGGTTAAATAATTTGATTGTTTAATAAATATGTAGTTACCTAATAACCTATTTAGTGATTATACATACAAAGTTGTTTATTGTTCATAGGATAAGTGCTTAAGTTTAAATATTTATGATGACACCGTGATTTTTTCAATAATGTCGGTTTAGTCCATCCTAAGGTTGCCTGGAAGAGATCACTAATAGTAATAAGCCGCTCATTGTACTCCTACTTTAGTTTTGTAATTTTCTGTTTAAGTAATATTATGTCATGTGTTAGTATTAAGTTAAGAACAACAAAGGGTTATCTATATTTTTATTTACAGCTGACAAAAATTCCAGGGAGTGACGTGGCACAACCAAGGCAAGGCCGCGCTGTTTTTATATATTTTCCACAACACCCGCGCGGCGGGTCGCGTTGTCGTAATCGACATTGCCGCCGGCAAGGCAGCCCGCGGTCACTGCTCACTTGGAACATCTGTGTGTCTACCATGAGTTGCCACTTACTAGGCGAATGCTACACGCTCGATATGTATCGCGATATTTGGATCGTAATACAGGATCACGATATTTATCGAGTGTGCAGCATTCGCCATTCGCTGGACTACACACTCGATAAATATCGTGATGCTGGATTACGATCCAAATATCGCGATACATATCGAGCGTGTAGCATTCGCCCTACAGTAGTAATAGTACGTCACTATGACATCTGTCAGATTCGTAACTCATGGTACCAAATTTTAAGCAAATGAAGCTCAAACTACAGTCGCTGTAGTATAGTTTACTGCGTATTTTAGTTTCAAACTATCCGCTAGAGGCGCTGTACAAGTTGTCATAATTTTTTGTAACTACAGTCGCTAGCGAGTATAGATTGTGAAAACTCATGGTAGACCTACTGTTTCTGAGAGCTTTTACAGATATTTTATGTAAGTACAAATTTGACCTCTCACGTCTATCTACAAAGCTTCAGCTGGTAGGGAAACGTATTGCAGTTCTATTGATAAAATTCTTAACTTGTTGTAACGCCATTTCCTGGGTTGCTGACGATTCGGTCAAAATATATTGGGACACAATGATGCTGCCTTTGTCATATATTATATTGTATGATGGCACGGAACCCTCGGTGCGCGAGTCCTACTCGCTCTTGCCCGGTTTTATTTTAACTGACTGTACAATGCAACTATTTTTGATGGTGTCCGAATCGACAGTAAAAAAAATATTAAAATCAAAAGTGTCAGTTGGGACACTGCGTCCTAATAAATTTTGTCCGAATCGTCAGCAACCCCATTTCCTCAGGAGTATCCACTTAGCTAATGAGATGGTCCGTGTTATGAGTGGCAGTAGTAGTAAAGTAGTAAGGCTACATCTATTATAGATGATTTATACAGCGTCAGCAACTGGTAATTATTCTGTACAGAACGCTGCAGTGCCTGGGACATTGTTAGATGGATTAGGCTTGCCCAGCACCTATACCATCCTCCCAGCCTAGTCGACTATTAGTCAGAGGAAAGAACAGGTCAATACGTCTGGAGCTGACTAAGCCGCGGGTTTGCTCACGATGTTTTCCTTCACCGTTAAGCACGGTGAAATGGAGTAGTAGTAGAGTAGTATAAGTATAGACTACTCTACTGCTACACTATTACTAGCGTAGTAGTTAGTAGTGGTGGTAGTAATAGTGTAGCATTAGTAGAGTAGTAGAAGTAGAGGAGTAGTTTATTCTGAAGCGATACGAAGTTCGCCGGGACAGAAAGTAAAGAATATACTTATTTATTTATTTATTTATTCAAAATAGGGACGCCAACAGGTACAATAACCATACATTTCAGGTTCGATTCCCGCCTCGGGACAAATGTCTGTATGATCTGCAGTTCAGGGTGTTCTGGGTGTTTTTCTATATTATAATAAAAATATCTATCTATGTAGTATAATGTATTAAGTATATCAGTCATCTAGTACCCATAACACAAGCTCTGCTTAGCTTGGGGCTAGATGATGCTGTGTGATTTGTCCAGCATTATTTATTTATTTTTATTATTTGTTTATAGTAATAATTACAATGTTTTGGCCTGTTACTGTACGCCAATTATAGGCGAACACAACATTTATAAGAAAAATTACAATATTTTATAAAATAAACTTAAACTTAGTGATTAGGAACATATTTATATAAATCTAACAATATTTACTAACCTATATAAATATAAATACTATTTATGGTATAATGTATAGTTTTTGGATTACAATATAATATATAATTTTCATATTTTCACAAAATATTTACAAAGGCGGCATATAAAATAGTAACCATATCTTAAGATATAGGTAATTAATTCTTAAATAAAATTTGTGTCCTCTGAGGATGGCTGCTGGAAGTGCTCCAGCAGTTTGTTTTTAAAGACTGAAGCACTGTCATGGCATATATCTATATATGTAACTAATTTTCATATTTACATATATGGTTGTACTGGTTGCAGTCTTACTGTGGGCGCATGCAGACCGGTGCTACTATGACAGAATGGCGTGTGTAGTGTTTTTGTTATTGTGTGCCTAGGAATTCTAATGGACAGGTAAACCTATATTATCTAGCAGGGCAATGCTGTCGATTCTGCCATTTAATATTTTATAAAGAAAGGAAAGATCAAGTATCTTTCGGCGACAAAAAAGATAATTTATATATATAATAGTATACCTACATTAATAAAGATAACTTAATTGCAATTGGACAATGAAACGTCAACTCTAGGTCGAATCGATATCAATCAATCGGTAAAGCTTTCAACACATCACCTCGATTTATAGTTTGGATTGTATCGAGTAATTTATTATCCGATGTACAATATGATTTAATCGCGTTTTAAATGGCATGTGATTGCAAAGTTTACGATTATTTTATATCGAGTTATACGATTTACATTTTAAAGACGTTAAGCAAGCAGCCGTGGGGTACCGGCAGTAGAATGTTACCCCTCCTCTCATGCCCGTGGAAGCAGTAAGCAGAAGATGGGCAGCAGCGTCTTGCCGCGTATCAATATCCCGTACTGCGCTCGCCAACCCGCCTGCCAAGCGTGGTGAGTATGGCAACTACCCCTCATGAAGATCCATGAGGGAGGCCTGTGTTCAGTAGTGGACGTCTCACGGCTGAAATGATGATGATGATGAAGCAAGCAGCTTGCAAATATTTAATATGAACCTATTTTATTATTTTCCCAGGCCAGTATATTTAGCCAGTTAGCCAGTTATATAACACTTCGTCTCAGCCGTAGGACATCCACTACTGGACGAAGGCCTCCTCATGGCCAAGTACTAATCATGAGGGGTTGTTGCCATACTCACCACGCTTGGCAGGCGGGTTGGCGAGCGCAGTCCGGGATGTTAATACATGGAAAGACGCTGCTGCCCGTCTTCCAGAGGCCTTAGCAGATTCTTACTGCATCCACGGGTAAGAGAGTAGGGGCAACATTTTTCTGCCGGCATCCCACGGCTTTAACACGTAACACTTTAAATATGTACACATATTAAAAGTGGCAAGTGTTAAAGTGGACGTCCTATGGCTGCGACGAGATGTTAAAGGCTGTTTTTGTACACTTGTTTTAAAGAAACTAAAAATACTTAAATAAAAAAATCTTGATGAATCAACTTTAATAATAAAGTATACAAAAAATGTCTAGCTATTTATAGTTCGTGAGATACAGCCTGTAGGTCTACCATGAGATTTCACAATCTATAGTCGCTAGCGACTGTAGTAAAAAAAATGTATGAAAACTTGTACAGCGCCTCTAGCGGATAGTTTGGTACTAAAATACGGAGTAAACTACACTACAGCGACTGTAGTTTGGGCTTCTTTTGCTCAGAATTTGGTAGCATGAGTTACATATCTGACAGATGTCATAGTAACGTACTATTACTACTGTAGTAACGGCAGGCGATCTAACAGAGACAATTCATGGTAGACACACTGGTAACAGACGAACAGCGGAGTCTTAGTAATAGCAGTAATAGGGTCCCGTTTTTACCCTTTGGGTGCGGAACCCTAAAAATCAGTGTTCTTAGCTCACGCAATGCCAGCCACTCTAGGCAAATCAAAGTGAAAGCTGTATTTATGTAAAGTGTGACTGATACCTCCGCTGTTGATACGCGTACTCTATATAAGTACTCGCAATAAAAGTATTACGCAAATAATATACACTTAGACAGAACAGACAGAACAGATCGAATCAGAAATGAGGAGATACGTAGGAGAACTCGGGTTACCGACATAGCCGGACGGATTAGCACGTTGAAGTGACAATGAGCAGGCCATGTAGCGCGCAGAACAGATGGCCGATGGGGCCGTAAAGTTCTCGAATGGAGGCCACGGGCCGGCAAGCGCAGCGTAGGACGTCCACCTACAAGATGGGCAGACGACTTGGTAAGAACCGCAGGTCGGCGTTGGATGCAGGCCGCTTCCAACCGCAGTACCTGGAGATCAATGAGGGAGGCCTTTGTCCAGCAGTGGACGTCCTACGGCTGATAATGATGATGATGATACACTTAGACAGCGGAGGAGTGTGAAGCAAATACTGGTAGTTCAAAATTATAATAGATGTAACCACACAGGTGCTATGCTATCTGAAAACCAGCGCTGCTTCCAAAGAAGTAGCATTAGGCGGAGATGTGAGATGAGAACACCTTGACGAGCTCTGTGGCGCAGCGGGCGAAGGTCCGCCTGCGCTGCAAGAGGTTGCGGGTTCGATTCCCGCCTCGGGACAAATATCTGTACGATCTGCAGATTGTTCAGGGTGTTCTGGGTGTTTTCTATATCTAATAAAAAAATTACATCTACAATTGTTTCGAAGCTTAAGACTAACCATAAATACGACGGACTTAAACTTACATACGAACTCAAATAATACAAACAAACTTATGATGCTACCAATTGGTCTTCTTCGTTTCAGCCACAAAACATCTACTACTGAACACAGACCTCCCTCACGGATCTCCATAAGGGTTAGTTGCCTTGGCAGGCGGGTTGGCGAGCTCAGTTCGGGATGTTGATACACGGAAAGACGCTGCTGCCCATCTTACGGAGGTATCCCTTAGCAGGCTCCTACTGTATCCACGGGCATGAGAGGAGGGATAAAATTCTACTGCCGGCGCCCCACGGCAACCAATTGGTCTTATGATGATTTTATGTTGTAGTTAAATGTTTGATTGTAATTAACCTTGTTTCTCGATTATCTTTGTGTGTGTGTGTGATGCGTTTTTGCGTGTGTGTATGTGTGTGTGTGTGTCAAATAAATGTCATTTGATTTCATCATCATCATCATCTCAGCCGTAGGACGCCCATTACTGAACAAATGCCTCCCTTATTGATCGCTACGTACATGAGAGGTGTTGCTATACGCGCCACGCTTTATAGGCGGGTTGGCGAGCGCAGTAAGGGTCACACACGGAAAGTGCGTTGATGGGTGCCGGCAGTAGAATGCTGTCTTGCTCGTGGATGAAAAAAGAATCTGCTAAGCAATACCTGCGGAAGATGGGCAGCAGCATCTTTTCGTGTATCAAATACACTGCCAAGCCAGGCGTGATGAGTATGGCAACACTCTCTCATGATCAGTATTTGGAGATCCATGAGGGAGGCCTATGTCCGACAGTGGCAAGTGGGAGCTGGACTCACCCACCGAGGGATCCGTAGGTATTTAGGAATATGATAAATATTAGCAAAAGTTTTTAAAATGCACAAAGAGATTCGGTCACCCATCCAATTTATGACCGCGCGTAGGGTTGCTTAACTTGGAAGACTGATTTCGTACTTTTTAAGGACGATTTTTTATGATACCATTGCAAATGTATAGTTTTTCGATTTTTCTCTGTATCTAAAGTATAAGACGATATACCTTGCCAAATTTCATTGTTCTAGGTCTACAGGAAGTACCCTATGAATTTTGATTCCTTTGAGAATGTCGAAACATGCGTTTTTTGCGGCATAAACGTATCTTTTTTTCAGGTTAACTTGGAATCTTGATTTTTTCACAGCTAAGATGCTGTAGATTTGTTTAAGTATACGTTTTTACTTTTAACCCTATCGGGTTCTATATGATTTTAATTTCAACCCTACACGTTCTCGAGATAAAGGGTCTTGACAAACCGACAGACGGACAGACAGACAGACAGACGGACAACAAAGTGATACGATAAGGATAGAGAGGCTGCGCCAACCAATCCTCGCTTGCTGTCACACTAGCGCCCTCTGGTTTCACTTTTCCACCGAGCGTTCTGTATTACGCAGTATTAACTATGTGATAAAATTATCCATAATATTTTCCTTTTGAGTTACGGAATCCTAAAAATATGAAATAATAATTGTAGTTGTTTATTGCTTAAGATTAATGTGCATGATCTTCATCTAATTATTCAAATTTATGATTTGTATTCAAGAAGCTCCGAGACAGCCTGAAATATCAAGGTTCCTAAATTGAGTTAAGAACGTAATCTAGAGGCTGAGATATTAATCAATTATGATAGTTCATTAATTAAAAGGTGGGATTGATGGAGTGTTTTTTCATCATCATCATCATCTCACTAGGGAAACGTTTTCCGAAGCGAACGAATTCGATTCTGTGCTTTATTCAATTTAAATTTGTTTTGTTAACCCCCGAAAAAAAGAGGGCTGTTTATAAAAAAAGTTTGACCGCTATTTGTGTGTGTCTGTCTGTGGCACTGTAGCTCTTAAACGAGTGGACCGATTTGCTTGCGTTTTTTTTATTTAAAAGCAGGTTTTCCGGTTCTAAAATATGTTTTATGAAAACCGGTTGAGAAGTTTACAAGATATAGGGGGTGAAAGATGGGAAGAATAATCGAATGTTTCCAAATATACCCGCAGGCTGATTAAGTATCTTGCGACAGGTTTGCAACAGACGTATATCTAGCGATCATCACTGTCAAACGTCAATTTTTTTGCATTTATATACTACATGTTACTATTTACGCCTGTTGTAGCGTCAATCGCGACATATACGCCTGTTGCAAACCTGTCGCGAGATACGTAATCGCCCTACAGAGTTTGGTATCAAATGAAAGAAAATTATTTGTAGAATGCAAAACTAAAAGTTTTATAGAAATCCGTCGAGCCATTTATGAGATATAGGGATTGAAAGTAGGGTGAACAATAGAATGTTTTCAAATATACCTAAGTATGGTATCAACCATACTTGGCCGTGTATATTATATTAGCCGTGGGGTGCCGGCAGTAGCATGTTACCCCTCCTCTCCTACCCGTGGATGCAGTAAGAGCCTGCTAAGGGATACCTCTGGAAGATGGGCGGCAGCGTCTTTCCGTGTATCAACATCCCGTACTACGCTCGCCAACGCGCCTGCCATGCGTGGTGAGTATGGCAACTGCGCCTCATGGAGATCCATGAGGGAGGCCTTAGTTCAGTAGTGGACGTATTACTGGTATTACGGCTGAAATGATGATGATGATGGTATCAACTGAAATGACATGATGTGTAGATAGCAAAAAAAAATAGGTTACCTCAGAGATTGTGTAGACTGACTATTTCTATGTAGCTTTTTGCTCTATTGAATAAACACTTATTGACTACTAGCTTTTGCCCGCGACTTCGTCCGCGTGGAAGTCATAAAACGTAAAACCCTCTTTTTCACGCAGAGCCACTTTGATTCGAAAATATAAATCCCATTTATTCCCTATCCCGTGGGAATTTCGAAAAATCCCTTCTTAGTGCACCTCTAGGATACTCAAGGTATATGTGTGCCAAATTTCAAGTCTTTAGGTCCAGTGGTTTAGGCTGTGCGTTGATATATCAGTCAGTCAGTCAGTGAGTCAGTCAAGACTTTGAATTTTATATACATATATAGATAGGGAATGAAAGTAGGGGTGAACAATCAAATGTTTTCAAATATACCCAAGTATCTGAAATGGCATGATGGTGTAGAAAGCAAAAAAATAAGTAACCTCAGAGATTGTGTAAACTAACTATTCTATGTAGCTTTTTGTTCTATTGAATAAACACTTATTGACTATGAGTTTGACGTGAGACGTCCACTGCTGGACATAGCCCTCCCTCATGGATCTGTAAGTACAGATAATTTATTTATTTATTTTATTTATTTATTTACTTTAATTAAAACGGCACAACCAATTACATTAATTAAAGATAAGAACAAGTTATTATTAATTAGATAAATAACACTTACATACATCTATTAACATTAAATCTAAATAATTGCAATACAAATAATAATAATAAACAAAATTAAACACAGTCAAAAACGGAAAAAATATTAAATAAATGATGATGTCAAATAATATAAAAATTATGTCATGTCAAAATATTAAACTGTTTGAAATATTTAAAATGGAAAATTCAAAAAAAAAATAAAAAATTAAGGCAGGTCAACAATGACGTTCACAAAAACATCGACATACAAATAAAATTTCAGCCCACCTATCAGCAAACAAGTCAATAATGAGTGGGTTGTTGCCGTTCTCACCACGCTTGGCACGCGGCTCGGCGAGCGCAGTACGGGATTATAATACACGGAGACCCTAAAGTTTAAAAACTGAAAACCACGCCCAATTATTGTATGCTTATCGGTCATTGTTAAGTATCATCATTTCATAATTTCAGCCGTAAAACGTCCGCTACCTGACCACAGGCCTCCCTCATAGATCTCCATGAGGGGTAGTTGCTATACTCACCACGCTTGGCGGGCGGGTTGGCGAGCGCAGTACGGGATGTTGATACACGGAAAGACGCTGCTGCCCATCTTCCGGAGGCACTCTTAGCAGACTCTACTGCCAGCACCCCACGGCATTGTTAAGTATCATCATCATTTCAGCCGTAAAACATCCACTACCTGACCACAGGCCTCCCTCATAGATCTCCATGAGGGGTAGTAGCCATACTCACCACGCTTGGCAGGCGGGTTGGCGAGCGCAGTACGGTATGTTGATTTACAGAAAGATGCTGCTGCCCATCTTCCGGAGGTATCCCTTAGCAGGCTCTTACTGCATCCACGGGCAGGAGAGGAGGGGTTACATTCTACTGCCGGCACTCCACGGCTAAGTATGCGAAGTTCCATTTAAATATGATGACTTAAAGTGGGTTTAAACAACGTTTGAAGATTCCGTTACATACCTACACGCTACATAGAATAGAATAGAATAGAATAGAATACGCTTTAATGAAACAACATAAAAACAAACATACAAACAGTAATTAACTAAAATAACACAATTATGATGCACAATGGGCGGCCTTATCGCTAAAAGCGATCTCTTCCAGACAACCTTACATAGGTACAGATGAAGTTAGTAAAAGCGTGTTAAAAAACTCTATTGCCGTGGGGTGGTGGGATGCCGGCAGTAGAGTGTTGCCCTCCTCTCTTGCCCGTGGATGCAGTAAGAACTTGTCAAGGGATACCTCCGGCAGATGAGCAGCGTCTTTCCGTTTATCAACATCCATCACTGCGCTCGCCAACCCGCCTACCAAGCGAGGTGAGTATGCCAACAGCCCCTCGTGATCAGTACAGAATAGATTCATGAGAGTCCTATGTCCAGCAGTGGACGTCCTACGACTGAGATGATGATGATGATTAATAGAGGAAGAATATGCAAAGTCCCGATAAGAATCCTAGAGCGTGCTTGCCAACTATTATATTTTTTTAATTAATGTCTCGCTGTATTCGTAAAGAAATCAACAAAGTAAATACAACTTTCTAGTGATTTTTGAGATTAAATAACTGCCAAGATAACTAGCTGTTTTTTCCATGCCTCGTAATGGTCAGTGTGGTTGCAATACGATGATTGTGCGAACGGATTTGTAGAAATCTCCGTGTCTGATTTGCTATGGAAATAGGTACAACAACAATGTTTAAAAAGAATTGAATTAAATTGAATTTGAAGAACAATTTAGCTTAAATAAATAAAAAATCGCCGTGGGGTGCAGGCAGTGGAATGTTGCCCCTCCTCTCTTGCTTGTGGATGCAGTAAGAACCTGACAAGGGATACCTCCGGTAGATGGCAGCAGCGTCTTTCTGTGTATCAAAATCCTGTACTACGCTCGTCAACCCGCCTGCCAAGCGTGGTGAGTATGGCAGCAACCTTGACTGTATCAGTACCTACTTGACCTTGAGGGAGGCCTATGTCCAGCAGTGGACATTCTAAGCTGAAATGATGAAATAAAAAATAAATAATACCGAGCATTTCGCAGAGCACCATCTAGTCCTAAAGTAAGCAGAGCTTTGTGTTATGGGTATTGGGTTTTTTGTAAATACATAAAGTTCCATAACATTTTCTCGATAGAAAAAAATCGCAATGTTGCCTCTTCACTAAAACCTTCTATCTGTATAAATAGTGTAGAAAAGATCTTCAGAATAAGCATTGTAATTGAACTATTCGTTTATTTTTAGTTTAGTGAGATATTCAATTTGTTACGTTGTTAAAAAGAAAATTTTAATTATTTGTAGGGAAAAAAATACCTACATAGGCGCTCAATAAATGAGACCTCAAAAATAATTAGAGTAGATAAGATCTTGAGAATAAACACGGTAACTTAACTAAGTATAAGGAACATTGTATTTGTTATGATGTTTAAAAATAAATATTTTATTTATTTGTGGGGGGAAAATACCGCGTTTTTAATAAGCGCGTAAAAATTAGTGTCCACAATAGGTCTGCCCTGCCGCCCGATACCCGAATTCAGGGCCGAATATTGGTATTTGAGCTGAGGTAGTAGGTATAGGCTCCTGCGGCTATCAATTATAACCTTATGAACGGTGTGCGGCCGTGTGGTGCCGGCAGTAGGATGTTTCTCCTCCTCTCATGCCCGTGGATGCAGTAAGAGCTTGCTAAGGGATACCTCTAGAAGATGGGCAGCAGCGTATTTACGTATTTCCGTGTTGGCCGTGGGGGCACCCCACGGCTTAATACGAGTATATTGTTTGTATAGGCTCATAAATAAAAAAAAATCAATATGCAACCTTTGAAGGATTGCGTATTACAATCGTGTTCAATACAATTATCACGTTTGTAAACAGCAATGACCGAGTTGGCTTCTGAGTGAGATGGTTTCGTAACTACTTATCAATGCAATCTTGATGGTCTTGGGGAAGAAAAGAGAGCAATTTCAATAACTTAGAACACTTGCTTAATCGGTGAAGGAAAACATCGTGAGGAAACCCTCGGCTTGAAAAGCTTTGGACGTATTAATTTGTTCTTTCTTCTGACTTGTCATCGTCATCTCAGCCATAGAACGTCCACTGCTGGACATAGGCCTTCCTCATAAAGTACTTGGAAGTTCAAGAGGCCTATGTTCAGCTGATCGTGAGGGTTAGTCGCCAGGTTAGCTGGTGACGCTGCATAAAGTATCAATAATAGCTGTTAAAGACGATGGATGTTTCACACCTTACTGGCTTGGCGCAACGACCCAAAGTGGATCTTGGCCACCAACACCAGAGAACGCCAGCTTTCGCTTTTATCTCTCTCCTTTGCCGTTTTAGTCCAGTCGACGGCACCCATCTCTTGGAGATCTCTTGCTATCTCATCCTTCCAGCGGTACCTCGGTCGCCCAACAGGTCTCTTCCCACTAGATTGACCCACGAAAGCTCTCTTGGCCGCTCGAACCTCCCCCATTCGAACTACGTGCCCGAGCCATCTAAGTCTGGGCCGCTTTGGTTTCTCCATTGATGTTCGGCTCGGACACAAGATCTTCTATCTCTTGGTTCTTACGTTGTCTCCAACTGCCATCTTCGCGCTGAACGGGTCCGAGCATTCTCCGAAAGATCTTCCTTTCAGCCACGAGTAGTTTGTGCTCTTCCTTTTGTGTGAGTGTCCATGTTTTGCAGCCGTACATCCAAATGGGTCTTATCACGATTTTGTATATGCGGACCTTGATAAGAGAGCTGCTGTACATCTGAGTGCGTTTTGGACCCGTATTTCGATCTCATCCTCTCTTTGGTTCAGGTCAGTGATGGTGCATCCAAGATATCTAAATCTGTCAAAGCCTTTAAAAATGGTACGACCAATTTTAAGATCTTTCCAAGGCGTGCGGAGTTTTTAACACGCTTCATGTGAAGGTACTCCGTTTTCTCCTGATTGATTTGCAACCCTACGTTGACAACTTCCTCCCGCAGATTCATAACCTTTCTTCGTACGTCCTCTTCGCTTTTTCCTAGAAGAGCCATCTGCATACCCAATAATCTGGTGCTCGCCATTCAACTCCACTCCGCCGTCTTGGTGTCTAAGGAGTTTCCTGATAACGTGTTAAGTTAAATAAGATGGGTGAGAAGAGCGCATCTCCTTGTTTGAGCCCGGTGCGGACCTCGAACTGGTCCGTAAAACCGACTCCCGTTCTGATCGTCATTTTGCTCGTGCTAGTGGCGATCTCTATCATTCGTGCCAGCTTATCGGGTATTTTAAACAGCCTAAGTATATCGTACAGTGTTCTGCGATCTATGCTATCGTACGCTTTCCTAAAATCTAAAAAGAGTATGTGGATGTTCTGAGCATATTCCCATTTCTTCTCCATGAGTTGTTTAAGAAGGAAAATTTGGTCTACCGTGCTCACGGTATGTTTGACACCTGGTGTTAGAGAAACTAAAAATACTTAGTAAGTTGGGCCGGCACAGCGTGTTTTCATAGGATACAAATCATAAAAGGTCATCTTTGTTTTATTATCCAGGAGATGCAGGACACCTTTGTTCTCCTATGGATGTCTCTAAACAAGAAATAATTTATTTTCAGATTTTTAAGCCAATTTACGAACAAAATAGGCATTTTTATGGAAGTTTAAGTACTTACAATATTTAAATTTGTTCTTCTTTATTAAGAAAAACCAATTTATTCCAATTATACAGTGCATTCCCGCATATGAACTGAGATTTTACGTGCAACCCATAACGTGCTTAATTTATCTGCAATATCCATTCTAGTTATTTCATGATGCTTGAAGGCAAAGATTAAATTATCATTATGCATTCCTATGTTTTCAAGGATCATTTTATGTTTAATTTATTATCCCTTTCGATATTGATCCAGGGATGAACTTGAACTGCATGAGGTGACAAAGAGGGGATGTTAAAAGGGGTTAAAACAAATTTCCTATGATGAATTTTCATTCTGGGAATGCCAGCTTGACACTAGGTTACATTTTTTTTTACTTACTGCGCGGCGAGTGTTGTCGGTGGGTTTAATATACTGGGTGTATTATAAAATACATCTGCCCATGAAACCAGTAGTATTACAGGAGAAAATTTGGGGATTCGTATTTATTATTCATTTTTTTAGTTTTTTAATAATAACGGGGGCCGTCCGTCCTCTGTGAGATTATGGGCGGACTCAGTATGACTCGCTCAAATGGCATTGATAGTGTAAGGCTTGCTAGTCCTTAATGACCGCGCGCATCTTGCAGCGAACAGCCTGCATCTTACCGAGAAATTAGGAAGTAAGATCTTGTTCCATAAAATGCTACGTAAAAAAGTCTAAAGCTTTAACTCCAAACATAATTGCAATGTTTTCATAATCTTATAAAATAACATCCATATAAATACTTTGTAAGATAACTGAACAGCAACGTAGAGGTAACTTTATGATAATCTGTTAACAACGAATATACAATCAGTTTCCGTAAGGTATACAAAGTAATTATACAGGTAAAGTGGCGCCAGCTAGGTCATTCCGACTATTTCCGACTGAAAGTAAGTGAAGTAGTAGCTTTTTCACATCTTTTATATTAATGATTCATACAGCGTCAGCAACTGCTAGGTACTCATGCTGATTAGGCTTCCCTAGTACCTATGCCATCCTCTCAGCTCAGTCGTTATACTGTGGTTATACTCCGAAAAATTATCATGCCAATACGTTTTAAGCTGACTGAGACGCGGTTTACCTCACAATGCTTTCCTATTCAAAATATTGTATATTTGACATCTCTAAGCGCAATCGAATTTGTATACTGTGAAATAAATTATATTGATTAGTTTTGTTGTACAATGTATACAGGATGGTTTCGGGGTCGTGAACAAAACCATTTTTTTTCTGACTCAGTAAACGAATGCGATGTTACCTGTATGTATTTCAATTGAAACAGAGATGGTTCGTTATTTACGTATTTTTATGAAAAAACGTTTAGTAACTTAAAATGCGTGGTCACCCCACTTTTCCAATTACAACTTCTTTGAAAACAAACTATCAACAAACAACAGTAGGGATGACCATGCTCTCAAATCATCCCAGTTTGTTTTTATTTTTTTCTGTACTGACTACAATAAGTCGCAGGAATACTGTTAGTCCTAACCTATCGTGATCCTTAGGAGAAAGTAAGTTAAATGCTTCTTTCTTGCTCCACGACCCATAAATTACACTGTATATAATAAAACACACAACGAAACAAACAATTTTTTTATATTATTTTTTTCATAATAAGTGGACATTTTAAACTGATCTTTGAAAAATTAGGCTTTGAATAAAATTAGGTATACGAACAAGGAAGTACGAATATGTAAACCGAAAAGACATTTGATAAAGAGTGTGCTAGCTTTTCTCACCACAGATACCATCTTCACGCTGTCGGCACAACGATTCTATGTGGGTATCGTAGGAAACTAATATGCAAAATTAACTTTGCCGTGATTGCAATTACGCACGATTTCGTAACACGCGGCTTTGGGTATCGGGGGCAATAAAGGGGCGCCCCTTAGGTTAGCCCCACATTTTATCCTTAGTACGCCCCAGGTTCTATCTATAAATAATGCTGGACACTACACATAGCACCTCATATTCCTAAACCAAGCAAAGCTTGTACTATGAAAACTAGATGTAAATAGATACATAACATAGAAAGCACCCAGTCCGCAATATCGTTCTCCGTTAGGGATCAAACCCGCTACTTCTCCCGTCTCAGCCAGCTGTAAGACCAACTGAGCCACGGAGAACGTATCTATACTAGACCTATTAGTATAGTCTTTTAAAGATAAAAATGATAATTGGGTCTCCTCTTCCAGCTGTAGGACCTCCACTGCTGGACAAAGGCCTCCCTCATTGATCACTAAGTACTGACCATATGGGAGTCTTACCATCGTTATCTCATGATCTTGAGAGATCGTGAGAGAGGCCTATGTCCATCAGTGGACGTGGAATCTTTAGTTATATACTTGAGAGTTTTGCCGTACAGTGGCTATGTCACCTACGTACATAATTCAACATAACAATATTTCACAACTAACGAAAACAGCCCTTAATCTCAACTTATTTTCTGGCATGGTACAACTACTTAACCTACTCTCAGGATGACCTAGTACCTACCTAACTTGCATCCTCAAATGAGGAGATATTATATTCTAAGCAATTTCCTGGCTTCATCGGAAGACGGTGCAGCCAGATAACTGTTACACATTGTAAAAACATCTTAGAAAATAATATATACATACTAGCTTTTGCCCGCGACTTCGTCCGCGTGGAAATCCCCTTTTTTACGCAGTCACTTTGATTCGAAAATATAATTCCCATTTATTCCCTATCCCGTGGGAATTTCGAAAAATCCCTTCTTAGTGCACCTCTGGGATACTCAAGGTGTATGTGTGCCAAATTTCAAGTCTCTAGGTCCAGTGGTTTAGGCTGTGAGTTGATATATGATCAGTCATTCAGTCAGTCAGTTAGTCAGGACTTTTATTTAAACAGATTAGGTTAGCTACTTTTAATGTTACTTACCTACATTGCATACCTACAATTTTTGTTATTGTAAAAACATCTTACAAAATAATATATATATATTTAGCTACTTTTAATGTAACCTAGGTACATTAAAAGTAGCTAACCTAATATGTATATATTATTTTCTAAGATGTTTTTACAAATAAAACAATGATAAGCTAAATCGAGATTTTCACAACCAACCATCAGATACGCGTAAACTCAAGGCTCTGCTAGTTCCTCTCACCGTTCCGCACATTTAAAGGCAGTTTTCACAACTACGACCTTTGTGATTTTAGCACTAATGCGATGTTGTCACTTATGCAATGTAATTTGTAATTTGAGCCTTACAAGTGGCACATCACTCAACCACTTAACGCTTACCACTGGTAAATAAATAATGCTGGACAAGATCGCACTGCACCTAGCCCCGAATTGAGCAGTGTTGAACTAGATGGCTGAGACACAGACTACAGAACCTAAGCTGAGGCAACATTGAATTGTAGAAGAAGAAGAAAGAAGAAGAAGAAATACATTTATTAGACACACACACTAAACTTAAAAATAACTATGGTAAAAAAACTGACTTATTTCTGTTTTTAATTGTACTAAATGTATGAAAAATAAAACCGTATAAATGGGGATGATTTGCCTATTTATCTAAACTTCTATATTAAGATTATAAAGAATAAATATGTGTATGTATATAAACAAAATACTACCACGGGTATTATAAAAGTAGTAGTAGAGTAGTGTAGTAGTAGAAGGAGAGAGAGTAGTTAGTAAAAGGAGAGTTGTAGTTAGTAGTTGTAGTAGTAGGTAGTTGATCCCGAGGCGACACGAAGTTCGCCAGCACAGCTAGTCAATGTATACTCGTATAATGATAATCGAAAGAAATTACCAATTCATAATTAATGGAATCAGGCGTTACTTTGCGGAAATCCATGACAATAAAATGCAATGAAAATATTTAGTTTTAATTCCGCTTATGCTGAGATGCATGAGCACCGCCCTCCCGCCCGTTAATTATGCACATGCAGGGAGAACTAGTTTGTCAGTGCAGCATGCATACCCAAACCTATACGACGACACGTGTTTCGCCTCTCCGCGAGGCATAATCAGGAGGTGAGGAATTACTAATTCCTCGTCACAAGTATCGCTCGGGCGGTAAAATGCGTGCTGCGTTAGCAGACAACAACGCGACAATATCTGTTGGTAACCAACATATCGTGTTTATAGCACTATGCGTACCTTGGCCAGGGCTGCAGCAATGTGTCCAGGGACCTCAATTAGGGCTCGATATACCTAGGAAATCATACGCAAGGCACTTACCAATAGAGACATCTACGTGTTATTCGTCATCATTGTGACTTCCCCGTGGCGCATTCCAGGGCCGCAGTAACTGAGCAAGGGACCTGGATTAGGGCTCCATAAACCTATGAAATCATACCTATACAAGACATTTACTAGCACTGACATCACCGTGTTCTTTGGCATCATAGCTACGACCAAAGGCGCACGCCAGTATCGTAGGAAGAAGGCAAGGGACCTCGATTAAGGCTCTACAAACCTATGAAATCAAACGCAAGGCACTTACCAGCAAAGTCATGGCCTTGTTTATCGACAGCATATTAACGATTCTGGAGCGCACGCCATTGTCGTAGAAAGAAGATAAGGGACCTAGATTAAGGTTCGAAAAGCCTATGAAATCATACGCAAGGCACTTACCAGCAGAGACATCTGCGTGTTCTTCGGCATCATTGTAACGTCCCCGGGGCGCACGCCAGGGCCGCAGTAAGGGAGAGAGGGACCGCGGTTCGCGGGCTCGTGCAGCGCGAGTAAAGCCGCGTGCAGTCGCGCCCTTGCAGCTGAGATGCCGCCGGCGCCGCGGACCGCCGCTTCTACCACCACGTTCACGTCTTTTTCCCATCTGGGGAGGAAGACGAATTTGAATTGATGACCTCTGTGGCTCAGTTGGTCTAATAGTTTTGCTGTCGGCGGAGTGCAACGGTATTTGGTTCTTTGAAGGTCTTTTATAGATACATTTTTCATATTTCGTGTAAATTTGAGCTTTGTAGTGATGGACAGCGTTGATTCTTACCTTAATCTTCTAAGACAAGAGCTCTTTCCGACTCCTCGAAAGTGTGCAGACGCGGTTGACGTCAGAGACGATGCCTTTGACATGATTCGTGTAAATTTGAGCTTTGTGATGATACAGTGTTCATCTATAATTGCATCCTCCAAGGCAAGAGCGTATAGCCTCCTACAGACTCCTCGAAAGCCTAGAGACTCCTTGAAAGTGTGCAGACGAGACTAGCGTTGGAATCCAACGAAAAAAATCTTATGAGTTGAGCTGTCGTGAACGAAGGCTCTTTGGCAGGTTGATGTCTTTCACATATTTCGTGTGAATTTGAGCTTTGTGGTGATGGATACAGTGTTCTTTCATACCTGCATCCTCCAAGACAAGAACGTATATCCTCTTTCAGACTCCTTGAAAGCGTGCAGACGGGGCTGACGTCAGAGTCCGACGAGTGAGATCCTTCGAGTTGAGCCGTCGGCGGAAACGCACCGCTCTTTGGTAGGTTGGGGGACACGCGGCCATTGCTGCCGCCGCCGCTGCCGTATCCTGGGAATTAGAATTAATTAGACGCCGTGGGGTGCCGGCAGTAGAATGCCCCTCTTCTCTTGCCCGTGGATGCAGTAAGAATCTGCTGAGGGATATCTTCGGAAAATGAGCAGCAGCGTCTTTCTGTGTATCAATATCCCGTACTGCGCTCAACCTGCCAAGCGTGGTGAGTATGGCAACAACCCCTCAAGATCACTTGGATCTCTTTCTTAGTTAATGAGGGAGGCCTATGTCCAGCAGATGTCTTACGGCTGTGATAATGATGATGATGAGAGATTTTAGTGTACAGAAAGGGAGTACCTACACCAGAAAAGCTGGTTCAGCAGTCAATAAGTAAGTGAGAATGCCGTTAGGATGAGTCTGCACGGCCGTATTTCCTTACCGTGGCCGTTAGTCCTTGGATCTTGACCGTGCGCGCCCTTGTCATATACCAATCCCCGGTGCATGTGCGTAACAACTTGGATAAATCAAGGCGCGGGGACGGGCACAGGCACTACACGAGGTACACGTACCGGCAGAAAGCTCTTCCACGAGGACTAGCGAAGACGTCAAAGTTGCCAAATGTGATGGGGACGGCTGTTTACAACCGCATGCATATCTACTTCTATCACGCACAATCCACTCAGTCTTTTAAAGTTATGTTGAAAACGTAGCTGACAAGGCAATCTATCTTGGTAATGATTTTATGATTGTAAAACTTTCGCGATCACAACACTTTATTACTATATTGGATTATGTAATTAGATCACTTTATAATTAAATAACATTATAACTATATTGGATTCTCAAGTATTTATGCTGTGGTTAACTTCAGCACGTCTGCCTTCCCACGACCACGACCTGTGTGTCTACCATAAGTTGCCACTGTTAGATCGCCCGCCGTTACCACAGTAGGTTACTATGACATCTGTCAGATTTGTAACTCATGGTACTAAATTCTAAGCAAATGAAGCCCAAACTACAACCGCTAGTTTACTGCGTATTTTAGTACCAAACTATCCACTAGAGGCGCTGTACAAGTTTTCATACATTTTTTAACTACAGTCGCTAGCGAATATAGATCGTGAAAACTCATGGTAGACAGGTGCAATCCGGTCGAAACGTCGCCGTCGGGATAAAAATAATGGTAACTACGCGATAATTCATGACTAAAGTGACCTGTAACATGCTTAAGTTATTAATAACGAACTATAAATTATTGAACGTTGTTAATAAACGTATAATAAATAATGCCCGAAGACCTGTGGGCAAAGATCACCACTCAGTGGAGCCCCAACATGGTGAGGCGCCGCGGTAGACCAAAGAAGCGATGGCGTGACGAGTTAGACCGGCATAACAGCGCGTGGGTCGAATTGACGGCGGATCGGGATGCATGGAGAGTTGGAGGGGAGGCCTTTGCCCAGCAGTGGGACACTTATGGCTAATTGTAATTGTAATTGTTAATAAACGTGACTCAAAGCTACTGACCCGAGGAAGTGCTGGGCGCTCGGCGCGGCACGCGGGGCGCCTCGGGCTGCCCTTCCGGCGCGTCGTCCAAGGAGTCCACTATGATCACCACCTCCTGCTCCTCTTCCTCCGCGTATATAGGGTTCGACCTGTGGATTGTGTTGTTACATATTTGTATGTATAATATATAAGCCTTTGATTTTTTTTTTTACTTTTTCATTCACACATCATCATCTAGCCCCAAGCTAAGCAGAGCTTGTGTTATGGGTACCTACTAGATGACTGACATACCTGATACATTATACTAAATAGATAGATATTTTTTTATAATACGAGTATATAGAAAAACATCCAGAACACCCTGAACAAATAGCTACAGATCATACATGTCCCGAAGCGGGAATCGGACCCGCAACCTCTTGCGTCGCAGGCGTACCTTCGCCCGCTACGCCAAATAGGTCGTCAATCTCTTCAATCGCTCTTTAATATTTTGTTATACACATTTCGCACATACGCGATTACCTCCAACATGTCAGTCTTCCCGGGACCACGATGGGTGCAATCCTGTAGTAACGTCGGGCAATAATAAAGGTAAATAACGCGATAAATTACCCGGTTAAATATGTGTTAATAATGTGTCGTGATCGCGTAAGTTTAAAAAAGACAAACAAAAAGAGAAGCAGGATAGATTATTTAATTAGATTAGGACAGGTGCGTGTCGGGCCACGGGGTATGTTGGGTTTCGTAGTTAACCGTAGACATGTTGTTAGGAGTTGATTATTTCTTACATCTTAGATCCGCTGTTCACTACATGCAAAGCTGCGGGGAGAACCAGCACACAATGTTACTCTCAATGTGACTACACCACATTAGGCATAGATTTCTGTGGTAATTTTATGGCTAGAGTTTCCAACAATACTCTATACAAAGAAATTGCAAGGAAGCCTGACTCATAGACAATTACCGACCAAAATTTAATGAAGAATTTGAACGTTATTATTGAGGGAATAAAAGTGGTTTTATGCTAGCAAGTCCATTAATTTCAGGGGTCGGTGACTCGGTGCATGATCAGAATCATTCACGAGTTGAATCTAAAGTGATTCAACTCACGAAAGTGGAACATTGGTCAAGTGCAAGGTATTTTGCCGGTCGTATTATGTGAGTTGCGCTTTTGCGCGTAATTTGAAAGAAATTAGGACTTTTACCACAATTTTTAGAGATGATTTATCTCTATATCGTGGCATAAGTCCTAATTTATGATCTAATATTTATGCTTACCTATTATGTACTGATATTTATGCTTACCTGAATATAGAGATGATTTATAAAGCGTTGGTACCTAATTATGGTCTGATATTTATGTATGTCTACTTATAAATTTGGAAGTTACGCTCCTATCTACTGTATTTATTTTAGGACATTCAACAAAACGAAACACATTTTAAACTAAAAATTAGATAGACTAAGTGGTCTTATAGGGTATGTGTTTTTTTAAAGATGAGATAAGATATTTAAAGACGCCACAGCTAAGGTTAGATAACTTGAGCAACGCGGCATGTCATTAAGCGCTTGCAGGAGAGAGCTTAAGAGGGGCCAATCCAACTTACTTTTCATACAACCGCTCGTACGTGGGTGTGGCGTCGTAATAGATCTTTCTATGAAATTTTTGATCTAATAGGTATCTTGTGCACTATATCTAGGTTTCTATCCAAACAAAAAATCAAAATTTGGAGAAACAAATTTTATACGGATTTTTTTTGTCCAAATTTTGATTACGATTAGAGAACTAACACCTAATTATTTACACATATTTAACCTTCAGTCTTCAGTCGTCTTCTTTCAGTCTTCCCGGTACCACGATGGGTGCAATCCTGTCGAAACGTCGGGCAATAATAAAGGTAAATAGCGCGATAAATACCCGGTTAAATATGTGTAAATAATGTGTCGTGATCGCGAAAGTTTAAAAAAGACTAACACCTAATTATCATAACTAATCCAATCTCATGGACGTACGTGTTCTCCCCATCCTGACATATGGCTCTCAGACTTGGTCTTTGACAAATCATCAAAAGTCTGCCCCCGGGGTATGCCAGCGAGCTATGGAGCGCGATATCCTAGATATCAAGCTGTCAGACCGCGTGCGGAACAGCATATTGCGCTCCAAGACCCAGATCGCTGATGTTGGTCAGAAAGCAGCAAGCCTAAAGTGAAACTGGGCCGGACACGTATGCCGCATGCCCGACGATTTTTGGGCGAAAATAACCACAGAGTGGACCCCAAACGCATGTCGGCCGCGCGGACGACCGAGAGGGAGATGGCGGGACGAGCTGCACACTCATATGAGCACGTGGCCTGTCACAGCGTTAAATCACGAAGAGTGGAAGAAGGGAAGGGAGGCCTTTCCCCTGCAGTAGGACAATGGAGGCTAAATAATAATAAAAAAAAACAATCTACTGTACTGTACATTTAGGTTAGATTACCTAAGCACCGGGGGCGGCATGTCATCGAGCGCTCGCAGGGGGTGGGGCGGGGGCGCGGGGGAGGCGCGCCCGTCGCACGCGCATGCCGCCGCCTGCCCACACGAGCGGAGCCCTCCACTCTGCAATAAAGGAACACATCAGTTATTGACCGCTCGCCAACCCGCCTGCCAAGCGCGGTGAGTTTAGCAACAACCCTTCATGATCAGTACAATGATCCATGAGGGAGGCCAATATCCAGCCGTGGACGTCCCATGGTGACGATGATGATAAATTTACGTCTTAAAAAATTTTCAACAACAATCTTCTAGAGGCCTGATATACATAAGCCCAACACACCTTCATCACACCTGTACCTACACCATCCGCCATTTTATAGTGGTGGTACTACTAGTGTATTATATAATCTGTGGTACGTAGTACTGTTTAAGTCCTCATATCTGACAATAGCAGCCATTTTAATGTCACAAGAACTACAGGCAAAATTTTGGCTCAGTCGGATGTCGTGGAATTTTTTGGTTGTTACTCGGTCTATAGGCCATGTCCAAACTCAGTTCCCATAGCCAAGTGGCATTCATCACATAAATAGCGCGAATCTGATCAAACATCCAAACACAGAAGAAGGTCCGCCCACGACCTTAGGCTACTAAGCTTATCTGCATCTGGTAGGCAAGCGGCCAGTGGTAATCAAACTTTATTTTATAGAAGTAGATTTAATTTCATTTAATTTGATTGCAACGCATTCAGAAATCGTAAGGTACCTATATATAACGTTTGTAATTACCAAAACCCGTAAATACCAAAACAGCCGTTTCTGTGAGAACAACTTAAGATTGACTTTAAAGTAGGTACTCTTATTAAAGCCCCATATATTTTTTTGTTTTTTTCGTCCTTCGTTATAAAGAATTAGACCTAATTTTATTATTCTAAGACATAACAGCATTCAGAAATCGTAAGGTATATAAAACGTTTGTAATAAAACTCGATACATTGCAATAATCCTTAAACTGCAAAAACTGTTTCTGTGAAAACAGCTTAAGATTGACTTTAAAGTAGGTACTCTTATTAAAGCCCCATATATTTTTTTGTTTTTTTCGTCCTTCGTTATAAAGAATTAGACCTAATTTTATTATTCTAAGACATAACAGCATTCAGAAATCGTAAGGTATATAAAACGTTTGTAATAAAACTCGATACATTGCAATAATCCTTAAACTGCAAAAACTGTTTCTGTGAAAACAGCTTAAGATTGACTTTAAAGTAGGTACTCTTATTAAAGCCCCATATATTTTTTTGTTTTTTTCGTCCTTCGTTATAAAGAATTAGACCTAATTTTATTATTCTAAGACATAACAGCATTCAGAAATCGTAAGGTATATAAAACGTTTGTAATAAAACTCGATACATTGCAATAATCCTTAAACTGCTAAAACTGTTTCTGTGAAAACAGCTTAAGATTGACTTTAAAGTACTCTTATCGGATTAAAGCCTCATATTTTTTTTTGTTTTTATCGTCCTTTCTAAGGTTTTTATATAATTACTAGCTTTTCCCGCGATTTGGTCCGCGTGGGAATCCCCTTTTTCACGCAGAGCCACTTTGATTCTAAAATATAAATCCCATTTATTCCCTATCCCATGGGAATTTCAAAAAATCCCTTGTTAGTGCACCTCTAGGATACTCAAGGTATAAGGTATGTGTGCCAAATTTCAAGTCTTTAGGTCCAGTGGTTTAGGCTGTGCGTTGATATATCAGTCAGTCAGTGAGTCAGTCAGGACTTTGAATTTTATATATGTATATAGATTATGGCACGATGGGTCGACCACATTCGCCAAATCACGGGAAATTCCTGGCTTAGCACTAAACGGGCTTATGTGGCGTACGCAAAGAGAGGCTACACCCCGCAGTAAGTACCCCAGTGGATGATGACGATATAGTTAGTTGGACATAATTTTAAGTGATCAAACCTTTTATCTGGGCTCTTAGCGACCAAATCTACCATACACACAGCATCTCTTTATGTTTCCATCAAGCAGTACCCTAAACATTCAAAGTTTCAGAGCCGCTGTACGCAATGCACTCCACTCAAGGCAGGGTGCTCGAATCAAGATAATTTAGCGAACAATCGTTGTAAATATTACACATAGCATTACATAATGTTATGTCCAAAAGCTTTTGTGCGCGGTCATACCTGATGCGTATCTGACAGGCGCACAATGCAAATTATTGCTATTGAACGCCATAAGTATCGTATGTGCTGTTATATTATACGAGCAAAGATTAAAATCGTTAGATGTGCCCTGACAATAAAAACTGTGGCATAGTCTTTATAAGTGTGTAACAGTAATGCCGACGCACGCACACTTGTTTTGCCAAAAACCATTTTTATTGGTGTTACCATTTCTTGTGCAATAATATTGCACTAACTTTCGCAAAAAAATAAAACACACCACGTCTGGCCAACACTGGGTTTAGAGGTACACTGATTCCAAATGAGCGAGCTATCTCATTTCTTGTAAAAGTCAAACGGCGCGGTCTGATTGCGGGCTTACGTAACGATTTTAATCTATGTATACGCCACGACAATTAAAGACAGGCCTTCTACATCTCTCAATCAGTGGGCTAAGTTAACCAAAGTATAAATAAGTAATAATGCCATACATTTTACACAGTGCCATCTTGGGTAATGGAAACTGATAAAATACATAAAAGTACTCAGACCCAAGACAACCCAAGACAAGTTCACAAAAAATATATCATCTAAGCCGTAGAACTGTTATCCACGTCCACTGCTGGGCATAGACCAAGATCATCAGGGGGTAGTTGTCATACTCGCCACGCTTGGCAGGCGTGTTGAAGAGCGCACTACGGAATATTGATACACGGAATGACGCTGTTGGCCGTCCTCCGGAGGTATCCCTTCGCGGATTCTTACTGCTTCCACGGGCATGAGGTTAAAATTAAGTCATCTGGCCCATAACAGTAGCGCGGACGCAGAAGAAGTTCGGCCCTCCTCAACTGCTGCACCAATAAAATAGAACCCGGTAGGCAATAGGTAGGCAATAGCAGCTGCTATTGGTATGTCATTAAATTAGCAAGCAGTGTCTACCATGAGTTGTCACTGTTAGATCGCCTGCCGTAACTACAGTAGTAATAGTACGTTACTATGACACCTGTCGGATTTGTAACTCACGGTACCAAATTCTAAGCAAATGAAGCTCAAACAACTACAGTCGCTGTAGTATAGTTTACTGCGTATTTTAGTACCAAAATATCCGCTAGAGGCGCTGTACAAGTTTTCATACATTTGTTTAACTACAGTCGCTAGCGAGTATAGATTGTGAAAACTCCTCATTTTGTAAAAACGGGAATTACTCACGTAGTATTGTAACGTCGAAGATTATTCCGACACGTGTCGATTTTTCAAGAAAATCATCATCATGGGATTGAATGCCCGTCCGCGCGTGGGGCCGGCCGAGTGTCGTGCCGGCCCCACGCGCGGACTATAGCGGAGTATATCTCACGTTAATTTTGAATGTGAAAACTCCTGTTACCAGACGTCCTGTAGGACGTCTGCCGAGTCCGCAAGTACTAAATATATAATTGATGCGAAAGGCCAATTTTAATTACATGTCATGCCATATACATAGATATAGAAAAACTTATTAAAAATTGTTATACATAACTATCTTAAAATTAGTTAATTAGTTATTATTATATTTAGGTACCTACTCATAAATCTAGAAATATGTACACATGTGTACTTACTAGCTAAATAATAAATAAATAGCTACTAGATAATACTCAAAGAATACTTTGAACTTTGCAGCTAATATCCTAGATAATATCCTTGCGTTGTGATAGTCAATTTACCAATAGAAGTACTAGACAGACAGAAGTAATACAGGGTGTATTATAACATGTGTACTGACCTGAAAGGAGGGGTTTCATCTCATTAAAACAAGTAGTTTTGGAAGAAAAAAAAAGGGAACTCGTTTTTTTTTTTCATTTTTTTTATATTTTATTTGTAACTACCTATTACACATCTTAATAGATGGTGTGATGTGAAAATGATCCTGAGTTCATAATCGGATTTTTTATATCTTTTTTACTTTTTAATAAAAAAAACCTATATGAGGTTATAGGTATTTTGATTTGTACTTGTACGGAACTCTTCACGGAGGTCAATGACCCTGGCTTTTAGGTTGTCATTATGGTAAACTTTCGTGTTCTTTTCTTGAATGAAAATAACAGAAACCTGAAAAGTCGTAGAAAGAAACCTGAAAAGTCGTAGAACAAAAGTTGTTCTTTGGGATTGTCAGAATCACCACCTTTAGGCTTAGTACACATGTTAATACATCCTGTATTATCTGTGGAAGTCAAGAATATGCTCGATGTTGTCGATAACGATGCAAATAACAATAAAAGAATGAAGCAACCAACAAACGGACTTCCTATTATTCAAATTAATGTGGTTAGTTGATACACGGATGTAGAACCAGCTATATAGAGATTAGGATATTAATTATTTAGATGGGATGATTCTCCTTGAATATTTACATATAAACCTACCTAGACAAAATTAACAAAGCTATCTAAAACAGAGGAAATAAATTAATAGGTACCTTAGTTACTAGAGGTAATATTATTGAAATGGAATGTGGAACCAACTAGATAGAGATTAGGAGATGAATGATTTAGAGACGATGATTCTTCTTGAATATTTACATGTAAACCCACCTAAACAAAATTAATAAAGCAACCTAAAACCAAGTAAATATATTATTAATATCTACTGTAGTTACTAGAGGTAATATTATTAAAATGGAATGCAGAAATTACCTCAACATCCACTTCCCAAAAACTAGTGTAACATATTTATAGATTAACGACAATTTCACACACTTATTATAAACATAAGTGTGTGAAATTGTCGTTCCATCTACAGGGTGTTTGGTGCATCGTGTGCCAAATTGAAATGGTCGACTGGGGGGTCATCTGCTATCCTTTCAGACCCCTATACACTTCTCATGCCCTGTGGATTTTTGTAGCATTTTAGCTGTAACATGGACAGCTTTAATCGAAGTCCGAAACTTTGCGAGTAAATAAAAAAAAACTAGATGGCTAATGTCACTAATTTTGAATTTAAAAGTTGTTGTAATACAATACACATCTAAATAAAATAAAAATTCAGAGTCTACGACTTATACTTTTTTTTAAATTTGTATTTGAATGTAAAATGTGGGTATTTTTTTAATAAAACAATAAAATCCAATCCCAGTCGACCATTTCAATTTGGCACACGATGCACCAAACCACTTCATTCTTATTATGAACATTAGCCGTGTGGTGCCGGCAGTAGAATGTTACCCCTCTTGTCTAGGCTCTTACTGCATCCACGGGTATGAGACCCGTGGATGCAGTAAGAGCCTGCTAATCCCACCTCCGGAAGATGGGCAGCGGCGTCTTTCCGTGTATCAACATTTTTTTTTTTTTTTATGTTAGATAGGTTAGCTCTTGATTTCATCCTTGCTATCGCAAGAATGAGATCGACGATGGAGCGAGCTTCCCTAGAAAATGCCTATTAACTCTTTTCTTAAACGTAATCGGGTCATAAGAGGTTGGAAACACAGACGATGGTAGTTTGTTCCAGTCGAGAGCAGTGCGCATTATAAAAGACGATTGGAAGCGTTTAGTTCTCATCCTGTACTGCGCTCGCCAACCCGCCTGCCAAGCGTGGTGAGTATGGCAACGACCTCTCTTGGAGATCCATGAGGGAGGCCTGTGTTCAGTAGTGGATGTTTTACGACTGTTATGATGATTATAAACATTTATATAAATTGAACGAGTGGGTACGAAACTACGACATCATTTAAATGAAAATTTAGGAAATTTGGATTGTAGACGTACCTATACGTCTAGGTAAAAAGCTGAGAGTTTGGTACGTGTGCAAGTCTAGATGCTCAGCTCCAGTGGCTGCATGCCCACTGCATGGACAGCAGCGTCCATCTGTATATCGAATATATAGATCGGACGACAGGTGACACGTGACGCTTTGACATGACTTAGTACTAGGCCGACTGCCCTTCGTCCATCATGCCCATCGTGTTGACTGTGGCGACTGGGGTGACTGTCATCAACTGGGGCTACTTTAGCGATTTTGGTGACTATGGTAACTGTGGTGAAAAATTTTTTACTTCTGCCAGGCGTCCCGTAACGGCTCAATTCTTTTTTCCTCATATTTTCTTTTTAATTTACCACGTTCTAAATCATATCATCTTTTAACTACTTTACCTAGATTACTAACGAAACTATATCAAAAATACAATTTTTATCATTTGTTAATAGATTATTAATTAACCTTAACTTGCGTTAAATCTTCCGCAATGTTACTATTTAACTTTTAATAAAGTTAACTTTTTCTGTAACGGATTAGCTATATTATATTCATGTTTAAAATGCGTGTCAGGCCCTCCCCGGAATCACGTTTCCCTTTGACGTGACATTGGGGACAGTCGCGTGCGAATCTGTTAACTCAACAAACGGAATGATTGCTCTGTCTTAACATTACGACACGCAACAGGCCACATCGCCCTCGTCCCATATACTAACAGTAGCATTTACTAAGTACTAATAAAGGTAATTGTATTATTATTTGCCTGACACGCCATTTTGATAAATATGTGGCATTTGAAAGGAATGGTTACTGTGATTCAGTTAAAAAAAACTAAATACTAAATCAGGAAGTATCGATAAACTCACAGAACACGAGATTAACTAAAGTAGAATAATTTCAAAATATGCTTATGATTAATAGATTACCTACTCAAATATATAATAATATATTTTTATTTAATTTTATAAATAATTTATTGTATATTATATAAAAATAAATTATTATTAAATTTAATAATTATTGTAAGGAAATTGGGGGAGACCTTTGCCCAGCAGTGGGACAAAGCGAAACAACCCAGGAACTGCAGTGACCCGAACAGAATGAGTACTAGATGATAATGCTGCATGATTGTATAATAGATATTGAAGACCTTACCACAGATTCAGACCCTAAGCCTACTCTCTATAAACTATTTTTGTTTTTTTTTAAGTGTAAACCCACTAAGGTCTCATTTCTAGAAATGAAAAATGCAATCAAAATTTGCTTTGACAGCCTGCGCTAAAGGTGTTCAGACGAACACTTTTAGCGCAGGCTGTCTTCGCCATTTATGTACAAGCCCAAGGCTAGTTCGTATATCATGTGGTCATTCAGTCAATATTAAATGTAATACCAATCAATAATAATTGTTTGAGTTAATCGAGTGGAATAAAGCAAACAACATTGATTGGAACCAATTTCAAGCTAATTAATACGAATGAGATAATCATGACAAACATTGGATGTATTATTTAATAAGAGGACATTATAGTACAGTCGCGTTCATCTCACTAATATTATAGAGCTGAAAATTTCTTTGAATGGAGGTTTTTTACCTCTTCACGCAAAAACTAACGTACGTATCGAGCTGAAATTTTGCAAACGTATAGATGTTGACTAGGATTAACACTTAGGCTACTTTTTATCCGGGTACAACGCATGCGAAGCGGCGAGCACAAGCTAGTAGTAAATAATAATAATATGATGCCAATTTCGTCAAAGCAGAGATAAGCTCAGCAAATATCTTGATATGACCTACAAGATTGCCACCATGTGGGATGTTGACTCAGCGTCTATTGTTCCGATGGTCGTTTCCGTTAACGGACTCCTAGAGTCCTCCCGAAGAGTCTAGATTCGCATCTCGAGAGAATAGTAAGGAGATTCCTCTCCATGCAGTGCAGCCCTAGTCACCGACCGTTGTGCTTCGCGGCCGGCGATTCACCGTTTAGATATATTTTTACTGTAGAGTATTGGTTTTTATATTTATTTATAGTAAAAAATGTATTTTTAAGAGTTTACAAATAAATGATGTTGAATAATAATACAATCTTTGTTTCAGGCAATTATAGATAAATAACTAGATTACATCTAGTTATTATAGGTTAACATAGAACATAGGTATACATTTATCTTAGGTAAAACGGCAGGTAGGAACATAAAAAAATTGGTAAAAATAAAATAAGATAACAAAAATAAAAACATGAAACAATTATGAACAAAGGACAGAATAAAGAAAACTTAGTATTTAATTATAATTATTTACCTACCTAATTTAGGTAGGTAAATATTTTTAATTAAATACTAATACAAATAATAATAATTATAATTAAATACATAATTTATTTTACCGGCTGCAAAATGTGCGTAGCCGCGGCGTTAGTAAGCTCCACATCTCAAGTCACGTCTTTAATTACAACATATTTAATTGAGATGTTACAATCAGATATGTTAAATGCACGAAGTGTGAGATGTCGGTTACATTTGATTTTAATTCGCCGCACGATCGCACTCATAATTAGTGCGTGACCGCACATGAAATATAATACGACTTTGCAATTACAAGATACAAGCATTACCGAATCGTACATGTTTCGTATTGTATAATGTTTTATTTTTACGGTTCCGCATCCTAAGGGTAAAACCCTGACCCCGGACCCTGTTACTAAGACTCCACTGACCGTCTGTCTGTTTATCACCAGGCTGTATCTCATCAACTAGTGGGCTAGCTAAATAGTTGAAATTTTCACAGGTGATGTATTTTTGTTGCCGCTATAACAACAAATACTAAAAACAGAATAAAAAAAAAATTATATAACAATATAAGGTCTATTTATGGAAAAAACGCGAAATCCCGAATTTTTGGATTAGGTCACTATATTTGTGAAGGTGCGATATGTATGTATGTATGTTCCCTCTTCACGAAAAAACCGCAAAACCGATTTGGATGAATTTTAGTATAGGAGTAGCTGAGACCATGGAGACGGACATAGGCTACTTTTCGCTGCGTAAATTAGTAGTTGTATTAGTAGGGTAGTTGTAAGCAGTGGTTGTAGTAGGTGCGATACGAAGTTCGCCAGGACACCTAGTATCTGTATAAAAATACTATAGATTTAACGAGTCATTCGTATACTCGTCTTTTTCAAATCCATTTGATCCGATGAGTTGACGAATTTCAAATATAAGTAAAAGCATTATACATATTTTTATATACATTGTATTCAATATGCTTCTTACATAATATTACTCAGCGTATTTTGAAAATAACTCTTGAAAATACACATAAAAATTTAAAAAATATTTTACAAGTTTTGTTTAACTTTTGCTATCTGCATTATAATGTACTTTTAATCAAATAAATATTTAACGCCTATTTTATTGGCCTATTTTATATTATACTTTTTAACTTTAGGCATCGAATGTACCTATGTTATCAAATAATCTTAATCCGGATCAGCCTCAACATTTGAACAATCTGTAATGAGTTTTATTGTTCCTTATGGGGATTATCAGCGATCTCAAGAACACTCGCTCAGATTGAGATGTCCTTACTTTAATGTGAATGATTGTGTTAGATGTATAACTAAGCCATTAGTTACCTAGTTACGTAATTTCATTGTGTTAACTTTTCTTGTACTTTTGCTTTACTAGGTTTGCTTATGCTAAAAGCCGTGTTGGCCGAGTGATATGAAATTGTAACAATGAATAGAAGTGAGATTTTTTGTTCGCTTCTTTCCCTCGCTTTGAAAAAAGTTATTTGAAGCGAACGAATTCAATTATGTGCTTTATTCAATTTAAATGTATCTTGTTATTCTTTTGTAAATTGACTATTCTATGAAGCGTTTTGCTCTATTGAATAAAAACACTTATTGATTTTGACTTTGTATGTACCTACCCCCGACTTTCAATCCGAAGGTGGGTTCGATAACTACCGGCCGTAAACCGATGGATTTTTCTTCCTTTCTTGAAAAATGTATGTGCACACTTAACACGCGCTTTAACGGTGAAGGAAACATCGTGAGAAAACTTGCGGCTTAGTTAGCTTCAGACGTGTTGACCTGTTTTTTCCTCTGACTAAAAAAGCTGGGTGGTATAGGTGCTGGGCAAGGCTAATCCATCTAGTAATGTCCCAGGCACTGCAGCGTCCTGTACAGCAATATTACCAGTTGCTGACGCTGTATGTTTACATTACAGCACAAGCATAGAACAAAAGACCAATAACAAAATAGTAAATAAAATAGTTCCTTTTACTAGCACCAATAGATTAATATGTAAGTACAAATACATATTAAACAGGTAGGGAAGGCTAGGTACATACGGCAAAAGGTAACAATAAAAAACGTACCTTTATACAGACGATATAAGTAATTAAAAACAAAAATACATAGTAGCCGGTATGCTGCCGTATGCCCCAACCACAAAAAGAAATAAGTACTATTCTACATGTAATCTAGTCATTGACCCTAAGTGTAGGTAGTGATTGATGTGCTGCAGTAATACCAAAAGGGATGGGTCTCAGCTTGTGTTCCTTCGCGCCACAACACGAAGGAACGCTGATTTTCAGACCCATCCTAAAAGGTAAGTGATTCCACGAGCAAGGGCCAGCGGTTTTGTAATAAATTGAAAAATAAAACATAAATAATTAAACAATAAGAAATGCTTATTAAAACAAAATAAAATGTATGGGATTATGGCATGCAAAAGAAACGGAAAGTAAAATGTTAAACGGAATGTAGAAAAATATACCATAAAATAGTTTCCCTCTAAATGATAAGGATGGTACGTTCCGTTCCTTTTGCAAAATATTTGCCAAAGGAACGGAACACCAAAAAAATAAAATTTATTCAAGTTGTTCTACCAACTATGTTAAAAAATACTTAGGGTAGAATGGAGCGGTTAATGTGCGCGCGCACGAGGATGTATAACCTTCCTTTCTTTTGACTTGTTTGACTTTTGACTCTTGACACATCATCAAAAGAAAGAACGTGGACTCTGCGTTGGGCGCGAAAGTGATTCAACGTGTTCGGTTTTTATTTTGTGGATTTTTTAAATTTTCATCTTGATTTAGCCAATTAGAAGTGTTTATTGTTTTCCGGTAATTAGTAAGTCTTTTTTCGTTATTATTTCATGTACTTGACTCAAGTTTGAGGCTTTATTTGCTTCGAATTTGAATCATGGAATTAGACCCGGTCCCCCCTGACCCCCCTGACGGCCAACATCATGGAGGCAAAAGCGTAAGTTCTGGAACAAAACGTCGACTCGAGTCTGACGATATAAGCCCATCCAAAAAAGTAATTACTTCACCTGAGTTGAATGTTCCGTCCATTCAAACTATTTTTACCCATCCATCCATAGTGGTAGGTGCTATACAGGCCTACACTAGTTTAGATAAAGGACCATATATTGTCCATGTATCGCGTGCAGAATCCGATGTTTCCGCAGGTTCCGTTCTAAAACCAATTAAATTCGGTCAATTCCTAGCAAAACATAAGTTTGCTAATATTTGCCCAGAGGGCGTCAAAAAAATCGGTCGGAATAAAATTTCAGTTGAATTCAATGCAGCCGATGATGCGAATAAATTTATAACCTCCCAAATTTTGCCCATGTGTAAGTATGTACCCTGCATTCCTACTTACAACGTCACCAGGATGGGCCTTGTCCGTGATGTTCCAACTGATCTCTCGATGGACGAATTCGTTGAGGATGTGACACTTCCTGCTGGTTGTGGCATTATATTGAAGGCTCGTCGTCTCAATAGAAAAGTAACAGATGATGGTAAAGTTTCTTGGGTGCCAACCCAAACTGTAGTTATCACTTTCCAAGGTCAAACCCTTCCATCCCGGATATTCCTTTATTACAATTCACTTCCTGTCGAATTATACCAATACCCGACTATCCAATGTTTTACTTGCTGTCGTTATGGACACACAAAAGCGCAATGTAGATCGAAGCCAAATTGTTTCCGTTGTTCTAAGGAACATTCGGGTGATACATGCGATGTCCCCGAGGCTGAATCTACTTGCTTCCATTGCTCAGGTCGGCACTTTGCCACTAGCAAGACATGCTCGGAACAAGAACGACAAAAATCAATTAAAATTGTTATGGCACAAAATCACATCTCATACGAAGAAGCTTCTCGTCAATTTCCAAAGGTTAATCGTCCGTTCTCTGAAGTTGCTCGAGATATTTTCCCCTTTCCGAGTTCTGTCCAACCATCGCAAATGGCTGAATCCGCTGAATTAGCTCGTCAACCTACTCGCTCATACGTAAAGACTGTGTATGCCAACCCTCGACCAAAAACACCTTTGGGTAAGACTTTCGATAAGAATGCCCACAGGGAAATTGTCTCAAACCCTACCTCAAGTCTTACAAATGGATGTGCTCTTAGCATGCATCAATCATCTTCTCCATTGAATGACAACCTCATCCAAACAATCCTCACAATTTTAATAGACATAATTTTAACAAACCCTCATTCCCTACCGTCCAACGTCGCCTCTAAACTTTCACAATTAGTCTCCCTATCTAGTCATAATGGATCCAGTGGTCCTCCTCCAGTGGAACACCCAGAGCATGCGTGCAAAAGCGCATGAATTAATTCATTTAATCAACGAGTTCCGCCCGGCAGTTATTGCCGTCTCGGAGACTTGGCTGAGGCCTGGATCCCATTTTCGGATCTCTGGCTTCACATGCCTTCGGGACGACAGGGCTGATGGGCGGTCTGGTGCCGGGAGCGCCTTATTAATTAGGCGCTCCCTTACGTTTACAAAAATTACTCTCCCTTCTCTCCCCCCTGATATCAACGCTGTAGGTATCAGGTCCTTCGGCATTTCATTTATTTCATTATATATTCCTCATCCTAACTCCTTATTAATCCCTGATATCCTTCTCCTATTTACGTCTATTCCTTCTCCTATGATTGTTATGGGCGATTTTAATGGCCACAACACAGTGTGGGGTCACAGCTACTCGGATCTCTTTGGTCACTCTCTTCTAGAAATCATTGATGAAGCTAATCTTTGCCTCCTCAATGACGGTTCTCCCACTCGTAGAGTATATCCTTCCCAAAATCCGAAAAGTGCCGTTGATCTCTCTTTGTGTTCCTCAACGCTTTTTCCTGACATTTTATGGAAAACTTTACCTCAGACATACGGTAGCGATCACTTTCCCATATTATTGTCTCTTCATATTAATCTCCCTCATAGCGTCTCCCCTTTTTGTAAGCCAACTCCCAATTTAAAATACATACTTTCTGGTGCTGACTGGTCATCCTATTCAACCTCACTGGACAATAACATGGATCCCTATGAATACTCTTTAGATTCCCCCACTTTATCGTATAATAACTTTATTGACAAAATCATTTCTTGTGCTGACCTGCACATCCCTATTAAAAAACCCTCTCGGGACTTTAAGATCTCCACCCCATGGTGGGACGCGGAGTGTACAGCGGCAGTTAAGGAACGCAAGGTGGCTGAGAAAACATACTGTCAATCAATGACCATAAATAATTTTTTAAACTACAAAAAATTTGCAGCTAAATTTAGAAAATTAACTTCCAGGAAAAAAAAGCAAGGTTGGATAGGATTCTGTGAAAAGCTTTCGCCCAGAACTCCTCCCGGTTTGGTTTGGAAACAGATTAAACGCTATAGGGGATCTTCCAATATAGAAAACATTTCAGCTCACGATACTACATCTTGGCTCGAGGCCTTTTCAGACAAACTGGCTCCTCCGTTTGTTCCACCTTTTTCATCCTTACCACCAACCCCTTTGTTTTTACCTCAATCATCTAACTTGGACGCCCCTTTCTCATTTAACGAATTGTCTCTAGCACTTGATGGACTGACTGACTCTTCCCCTGGAATAGATGGCATCCCATATTCTTTCCTGACCAAATCTTCAGAAAAAAATAAAAAAATATTTTTGTCTTTTGTTAACTCCTTCTTCGATAGTGGTATAATTCCAGAACAGTGGAAAACTCAAATCATAGTCCCTATCCTTAAACCTGGCAAGGATCCCTCAGACCCATCCAGTCGTCGACCTATAGCGTTGTCATCAGTAATGGCCAAAGTGACGGAACATTTGATAAAACGCCGTCTTGAGTGGTGGGCAGAAAATGGTGCCGTCCTCGCTAAAACCCAATTTGGATTTAGGAGAGGAATGGGCACCTTGGACAACCTCAGTTTATTAACAACGGATATACATATTGCTTTTAGGGAAAAAAATATTTTAGTCGGTGTATTCCTCGATATAGCATCGGCTTATGATGACGTCCTTCTTCCGGTACTCAGAAATAAACTACTTCAGCTGAAAATCCCCGAAAAACTTGTTCGTTTTATCTGCTCTATGTTAATGGAGAGATCTGTCGTTATTAAATCCCCTCTAGGTCTCCTTTCACCGAGAACAGTTTGGAAAGGTCTACCACAGGGTTCTGTTTTGAGCCCGTTGCTGTTCAGCCTCTACACGTATGATCTCGAGCGTACAGTAAACTCTTTTTGTGAAGTTTTGCAGTACGCCGATGATCTTGCCTTATATGTTTCCTCTCCTTCGCCAGAAGTGGCAAGTTCGCGTCTCAATTCTGCAATATCCTATCTGAACGATTGGCTTCTCGACCATGGTTTATCCCTTTCCCCATCCAAGAGCTCTGTTGTAATTTTTACTAAAAAAATAAACATCCCTTCAGTAGATATTTTTATAGGTAGAGATTTAATTCCCGTTTCAAGTAGTGTACAATTTCTGGGTATAACGTTGGATACTAAAATGTCAGGTATTCCTCACTTTATGTACCTTACACAAAAATGTGAGAGAAATGTTAATATTTTACGCTCTCTATCAGGGGTGTGGTGGGGCTCTCACCCATACACACAAAAGCTCTTATACAATGCTATAGTTCGGAGCAACTTAGATTATGGTGGATTCCTACTTAATCTTTGCAATAAATCAGGCCTAGACAAAATTGATAAAATACAATCTAGATGCCTGCGCATAATACTTGGAGCTATGAAATCTTCGCCTATTAACGCAATGCAGGTTGAATGTGGCGAGCCTCCCATGGAATTGCGCAGACAATATCTATCGGATAGATTTTTGTTTAAATTGATCCAAAATTCTAAACATCCTCTTCTTGCTAAATTATCCTACCTAAATAATTTATTTCGTCATTGTAATAAAATTCCTTGTATCCTCCGTAGTTTTAAAAGATTTTCCGATCTTCCGAGTCCTGTCAGGCAGTATTCAATGTACCCGTTATATCTTATTCCCTATGATGCCTTAATTTTCCAGCCTCGTGTTATCTTACAATTTGGGGTAGAAAAGGATTCAGTTGACGCGAGATGTACATTTAACTACGTACTCAATTCCAAGTTTGATGGTTGGCACTTAATATTCACCGATGCTTCCAAGTTGTCAGTTGATAGTGAGGTTGGAGCTGCGGTATGGATACCTTTTACCAACATAACCCTGAGTTTTAAGTGTCCCTCGTCCTCATCGGTATTTACTGGTGAGGCAGTTGCTATTCTCGAAGCCATTCTCTTTGTAAAATCACACCACTTAAATAATTCTATCATCTTTTCTGATTCTAAAAGTTGCCTCCAATCAATTTTGTCTAACCCGTTTAAATCAATTTCCCGTTTTCCCATTATTCTTAAAATGAAACTTTCTCTGTTTGAGTGTCACAATCTAGGCATTAATGTAGTTCTAGCTTGGATTCCAGGACACTCTGGGATTCTAGGCAATGAATTAGCTGACTCATGCGCAAAAGCCGCTATCCAGATAGGTTCTCCTGAGCATTTTCAATTATCATCATCATCATCATCATCATTTCAGCCGTAGGACGTCCACTGCTGGACAAAGGCCTCCCTCATTGATCTCCAAGTACTGCGGTTGGAAGCCGTCTGCATCCACCGCCGACCAGCAGTTCTCACCAAGTCGTCTGCCCATCTTGTAGGTGGACGTCCTACGCTGCGCTTGCCGATCCGTGGCCTCCATTCGAGAACTTTGCTGCCCCATCGGCCATCTGTTCTGCGCGCTATATGGCCTGCCCATTGCCACTTCAACGTGCTAATCCGTTTGGCTATGTCGGTGACCCGAGTTCTTCTACGTATCTCCTCATTTCTGATTCGATCCCGTAGAGAAACCCCGAGCATAGCCCTCTCCATAGCTCGTTGAGCGACTCTGAGCTTGTTCATAAGGCCAATAGTGAAGGACCACGTCTCGGTTCCATATGTCATCACTGGTAACACACACTGGTTGTAGACTTTCGTCTTAAGGCACTGAGGTATGTTGGACGAAAAGACGTTGCGAAGTTTCCCAAACGCTGCCCATCCGAGTTGGATTCGACGATTGACCTCTTTCTCGAAGTTGGACCTACCTAATTGGACTGTTTGTCCTAGGTATACGTACGCGTCGACAACTTCAAGAGCCGAGTTCTCAACCATAACTGGGGCAGGCACGACATGGACATTTGACATGATTTTCGTCTTGTCCATGTTCATTTTAAGGCCTACCCGCTGGGAGACTCGATTGAGGCCTTCGAGCATCGTGCTGAGCTCTTCCATCGACTTTGCCATGACCACAATATCGTCGGCAAATCGAAGGTGAGTGATGTATTCGCCGTTAATATTGATGCCCAGCCCTTTCCATTCCAGGAGCTTGAAGGCATCTTCCAAAGCGGTCGTAAACAGTTTCGGAGAGATTACGTCTCCCTGTCTTACGCCTCTTTTTAAGGGAATCGCCTTCGAGCTCTGTTCTTGTACTCGGACTGACATAGTGGCGTTTGTATACAAACACTTCAACACTTCGATGTACCGATAGTCAATTCGGCATCGTTGGAGAGACTCAAGCACCGCCCATGTTTCGATCGAATCGAAGGCTTTCTCATAGTCCACAAACGCAAGACATAGCGGCAAGTTATACTCTTCGGTCTTCTGTATGACTTGCCGCAGCGTATGTATGTGGTCTATGGTACTGTAGCCTTTTCGGAACCCGGCTTGTTCGGGAGGCTGGAAGTCATCAAACCTGCGTTCGAGACGGTTCGCGATGACCCTTGAAAACAGCTTATAAACATGGCTCAACAGCGAGATGGGTCTGTAATTCTTAAGTAAGGTTTTGTCACCTTTCTTGAAAAACAGAACCACCACGCCCTTGTTCCATGCTTTCGGCGTCGTACCTTCAAGCAAGGCGGAATTAAATAGCTTCTGAAGGACTTTAAGTACCGGTGATCCACCCGCTTTCAGAAGCTCTGAAGTGATTCCGTCCTCACCCGGCGCCTTGTCGTTCTTAAGCTGTTTCAAGGCCATCCTGATCTCGTACAGGCTGATGTCCGGGATATCCTCGGTATAATGTCGGGTCAGTTTAGCTCTTGGGTCGTTGGCCGCACTGCAAACAGGTTTAGTGACCGAATCGTAGAGCCGTCCATAGAACCTTTCGACTTCCCTTAACACTTCTGCTTTACTTGACGTTATGCTGCCATCTTCCCTCTTCAGCTTCGTCATCTGGCTCTGCCCAATAGAACTATCTCTCGCGAACACTTTGGAGCCTTTATTCCGCTCTATCGTATCTTTAATACTGGCTGTATTAAAGGTACGAATATCGTGCCGCAAGGATTTCCAAATTTGTCTATTGAGCTGCCTATGTGACTGAGCATCATCGAGAGACTGCAGTCGCAAAGAACGTCGTTCAGCCATGAGGTTTAGGGTGTCATCAGAAAGTTTCTGAGGTCTATTAGTACGGGGGGTCTTAAAGAACTGGGACCCCACCGTATGGACGGTTTCTACGAACCTGTTATTGATCTCGTCCACCGATGCATCTACTCCTAGACAGTCAAAGCGATTTGCGAGTTCGAGTTGAAAGCTCTCGAGGTTTTGGATATGTGCGCGAGTGGGTCGGAGCGTAGATTTCATCAAACGGGACCTTTCAAGTTTAACGTTCATATTCAATGTGCCCCTTACAATTCGGTGATCACTGCCGGTTTTCACCCTGTGAATCACAGAGACATCATTGAATATTCGTTTCTTGTTGGTCAGGATGAAATCAATCTCATTTCTCGTAGAACCATTGGGACTCATCCAGGTCCATTTCCTGTGAGGCGGCTTCTGGAAGAAAGAATTCATCATAAAGAGTCCTTCTTTCTCCAGAAAATCGGCCAGCCTCTGTCCCCTGGGGTTCCGTTGCCCATACCCAAATTGCCCCACTCTCAACTCATCATCGCTTCTCATGCCTAGCTTTGCATTGAAGTCCCCCATTACAACAGTGAAGTGAGTGTTGTTCGTATGTATGGCTCTACTGATGTCCTCATACATAGACTCTACTTCTTCATCTGGGTGTGACGAGGTCGGCGCATATACCTGAACGACCTTCAGCAAATATCGCTTAGATATTCTGAGTGTTAGGTACGCGACCCTGCTCGACACACTGTCGATGGTGACAATGTTGTTAATGAGTGACTTGTGAACGAGAAACCCGACACCACCTTGGGACTGTTGGTCGCCCTCCCGGTAGTATAGTAGGTTACCGGACTTAAGGGATATCGTGTCCTCGCCCTCTCTACGGACTTCTGATAGCCCCAAAATGTCCCAGTGTAATCTACTAATTTCTTCTTCCAGCTCAACAATCTTATCGTCTGTCCTCAAAGTGCGGATGTTGTGTGTTACCAGGGCCAGTGGTCGTCGTAGGGGTTGGTAGCCGATCGTCTCCCGGGGATTCTTAGCACCCCTAGCCCCGCCGTTACCGTGACTGCTACCGTAGCCAGGATTAGCGGGGCCGCCGGGGACTCGGGGCCTGGTTTTTTGTTGTGTTGTCATGAGGGGGTTGATGCCATACTCGCCACGCTTGGCAGGCGGGTTGGCGAGCGCAGTATAGGGTAGTGAAAAAACACGGAAAGATGCTGCTGCCCATCTTCCGGAGGTATCCCTTAGCAGATTCTTACTGCATCCATGGGTAAGAGAGGAGAGGCAACATTCTACTGCCGGCGCCCCACGGCAATTTTCAATTATATTGCCACGATTTAAGCCTTCTTCCAAAAATATTTCTTCAAAAATCCTGGACGGATTTGTGGAATACCTCGAAGCTGTGTAAAGGCAAGTACTACTCTGATATCCAACCAGATATCCCACCTATTCCTTGGTTCTTTAAGTTTCGCAAGTCCAATAAGATCGTCACTTCAACTATCTGCCGCCTAAGACTGGGTCATGCTTGTACACCTGTATTTCTTGCGAAACTTAGGATCAAGGATCACTCAATGTGTGAGTGCGGATTGGAGGAAGGAAATGTAGACCACATTTTCTTCAATTGCCCTAAACTTCGCTTATCCCTTTATGATGTTCTCCCTCAGGAAATCCCGCGTCCTACCTGCTTCAAAATTTTGCTTTCCCTTACTTTCTCTCCTATAATTAATTTTATCCTTTGTAAATTTGTAAATATGAATAATCTTAGATTGTAATAATATGTTATAGCATAGTTGATATCTTAAATAATCTGATCGAAGCATCATTAATTTACATTTACGTAGGATTTTTTTTTTATTTTGTTTTTATTTGCTTTTGCTTGGCTTAATCATTTTGTTTTCCGTTAATGTTGTGGCTTAAAATTGCCTTACCCGCTCTCAACACGTTTATGATACTTTTTCCTACCTGACACTGGCAGAGTTGCAGCAAGTGGCATGCATCAGCCATTAAAAAAAAAAAGGAAAGAAAAAAGAAGAAAGAACGTGCTATCTTTATATTTATATATATATATGTATATATATACATGTATATCATCTTTAATGGATGAAAAGGCCTTAATTTGATTGTGTAAACTTTTCTATGCAAATTATACACCTATTTCTTAATAATACTCTTTGCAGTTATCATAACTTTTTGTTCAAATCATTCATTGAAATCTGAGATGTCTATTTTAATCTTAACCATCCGCTAAGCAGTCTATACGAGTACACAAACACAAAACAGTAGAAAACGCTACGGGGACATAATTCGAGAGAACTTGATAAAATAATAATATAAAATATCATAAAAACTGTGAAATATGTATGGGATCCAACGTTATTTTAATAGTTTTTATGATATTTCTTTATTGTGATATTGGTGGTGATTCGCTGACAGCTCTAAATTCAGAAACGTCATATATCTCTAATTATAATAAGGTTTATATTTTTGTATGTACGTAAAGTGTAATGATTATAAAGATCACTTGAAATAAATCACCCCATCAACATGCGCTCAATTAAAATCTTTGCATGCGCTAAGTTAAAATAAAATGTCAATTAATTAATCGCAGACGTTTCAATACCGCGGGTCAGGTCAAAGGCCGCAATCTATCGAAACATCCGACGTGTAATTCCGATAGTGAAGAATCTAAATAAATAAAAAACCGTGCAAGACCATAAAGAAGGGTAAACGAGATCAAGTTCATACATTTGAAATGTACATATCTGGGATGTTACGGAGGCTTTTTTATCGGAACCGAATTTAACCCAGGGACTTATTGAACTCCAAGAGGTCGTTGCCATACGCGCCGCGCTTGGCAGGCGGGTTGGCGAGAGCTGTACGGTATGTTGATACACGGAAAGACGCTGCTGCCCGTCTTCCAAAGATATACCTTAGAAGGCTTACGGCATCTACAGGCAAGAGAGGAGAGGCAACATTCTACTGCCCTCACGGCAACCTTAGGCAAAATATGTGGCTTGACCGTTTCGCTGTGTAGTTATACAGTCGCGCTCATAATAAAGGATACCACTAATTCTTAGTGTTACCTTAGTGGTATTCTTTACTATGAGCGCGACTGTACTACACATTTTTAAGCAGTTTGTTCATAAGGTGTTCACAATAAGAAGATTATGAAGATCACTTGACATTTATCCCTCATAAACATGCGGTCAGTTAAAATAAAATATCATTAAATTAATAGCAGACGTTTCAATACCGCGGGTTAGGTCAAAGGCCGCAATCTGTCAAGGCATCCTACGCGAAATTCCGATAGTGAAGAATGTAGGTTTAATCAACGCATAAATTATCGTGGTCACTGTTTTTTATTAAATACTAGATATTGCCTAAGATAATAGCCGAAGAACGCGGTTTTGACTAGCGGAAAAATTCTGGAATGGGACACCCCAATTAATAATAATAAATAATGCTGGACAATTCACACAGCATCATTTAACCTTGGAGTTAGCTTGGGCTAAGCAGAGCTTGTGTTATAGAGACAAGGTACTAGACGACTGATATACTTAATATATTATACTATATAATTGTTCTTTCCTCTGAATAATAGCTGACTAAGCTGAGAGGATGGTATATATCGGTGCTGGGCAAGCCTAATCCATCTAACAATGTCCCAGGCACTGCAGCGTCCCGTACAGCATGATTACCAGTTGCTGACGCTGTATAAATCATCTATAATAGATGCAAAGGCCTTACTTTTATACTATATAGATCGATATTGTTTATTATAGAAAAACATCCAGATCACCCTAAACAAATATCTGCAGGTCGTACAGACATTTGTCACGAGGTGGGAATCGCACCCACAACCTCTTGCGTCGCAGGCGGACCTTCGCCCGCTGCGCCGCAGAGGTCGTGAAATTACCTAGCGCTATGAAATATACTTTGCGACCTATTCTCATTCATCCATTCATTTTCAAAACGTCCACTACTGAACACAGGCCTCCCTCGTGGATCTCCAAAAGGGGTATTTGCCATACTCACCACGCTTGGCAGACAGGTTGGTTCCCTTTCAATAAAAAGTTCATAACAATCATTCGAGCCGTTTCGGAGGAGTGCGACCACCGTGATACGAGATTGTTATTTGATTGAATTCAGAACCTTAAGGTCCAACTAGTCGCGGAGGCAAAGTAGTCAGTGAGCGCAGCCTAAATGTATGCTATCTCACCTGACATGGTGTGTTTATTTATTTATTTATTAAGACACTCCTACGACATATTCACATGTTTACCCGCGCGCTAGAATGAAATGCACAATGATTTATTCCTAAACCGACCGCGCAAAAATATGTGAATAGACTTTTAGCACAAGGGTTATTATAGAAAAACTTGAGTGTAATATTTTCAAAATAACATTTATTTCAATTGAAAAATTTGAATAATTAAACTATGTCGGAACGGTATTTATTTTTGAGTTTTCTTTCTCCTTATATTATTTAGTTTCGTCCAAAGTTGGGCTAAAATCAGTGTTGAAATACGAAAGTTTAGAAGCTTGTATTTTTGAAATAAATACTTTTTTTACGGTTTGGGGTGTATAAAAGCATAGATTATGACGAGATAAATTGATATAATCCTTAGTGATAGATAGTTAACGTTAAACAGTGGAGTAGTTACCCTTCCACGTTTGTATGGAAAGATGAGTGACTCGTTCACCCTTAAGGTTTAAAACAAAACAGGCCTATAGCGAACGTAAGAAAATAAAGAATATAAAGATTGTCACGCATTGCATGACACCCTCCCAGGCAAAGGTTTCAACACTACTATACTATTAATATTACACGGAGCGAACAAATTAAATAGGCTAAAAATAACTAAATTTAAATTGTTCCGTTATGTAGATTAGTAAAATCTATTGGACACCTATTTTTTTTGTTGTAATCAAAAAACAACCGCGATACATTGCATCGTAATGCCGCGTGACGTCACACGCTGGTACGCGCTGACGACGTGCCTCGGCCACCCTGTCCCCAGAACTACAACTCGCTCTATTCATATATCTAAGTAATGTTTCATTCATTCACTATCAATCCGAGGGTAGGAATACCGGCCGTGCATCAATGGATTTTTCTTTCTTGAAAAATGTATGTGCACACTTAACACGTGCTTTAACGGTGAAGGAAACATCGTGAGGTAACCCGCGGCTTAGTTAGCTTGAGACGTATTGACCTGTTATTTCCTCTGACTAATAGCTGACTAAGCTGCGAAGATGGTATAGGTTCTGGGCTAGCCTAATCAATCTAACAATGTTCCAGGTCGCACTGCAGCGTCCCTTACAGCAGTTGCTGACGCAGTATAAATCATCTATAATAGATGCAAAAGCCTTCATTCATTTGAAAAAGCAAAAAATATGTCTTTTATTTTTTATTGTCTAACTGACGGACTGAATTTAATTTATATTTTCATATCCTGCCAACATGCTTATTATAAAGAATGAAAATCCCATAATTGAATTTGTAAGCTTCGTTTAATATGAATCGTATAGTATCATAAAGAACCTTGCCGCCTAATCTTTCCACACATACAAAAGCTTTCGTTACGTCATATGACGACCATACATAGATATTAAAGTCGACAGTCGGTCGTAAATCATTCGTCGTAATTTAAGTGGACGAACAATAAGGAGAAAGTTTGTCTTGCGTACTGCGTACCTGGGAGGGCGTCATGCAATGCGTGACAATCGTTTTTTGTTAAGTTTGCATTAGGTCTGTTATATTAACACATTTTAAGGGGTTTGTCGTGTTGTGCCGGCAGTAGTATGTTACCTCTCCTTTCATGCCCTTGGATGCAGTAAGAAGCAGAGGGATAACTCCGGAAGGTGGGCAGCAGCGTTTTTCCGTACTTCAACATCTCGTACTCCGTAATCCACCTGCCAAGTGTGGTGAGTATGGCAACAACTTCTCATGATCAGTTCTTGATCCTTGAGGCTTTTGCCCAGCAGTGGACTTTCTACGGCTGGGTATTTATCGCGTTATTAACCTTTATTATTGCCCGTCGTTTCGACAGGATTACACCCATCGTTATCCCGGGAAGTCTTGGAAGCCTTCGCACATGTGTTAGTGATCGCAAAAAAATTAAAAATACTGTTTTGTTTTTCATCATTTCAGCCGTAAAACGTCCACTACTGAACACAGGTCTCCCTCATGGATCTCCATGAGGGGTAGTTGCCATACTCACCACGCTTGGCAGGCGGGTTGGTGAGCGCAGTATGGGATGTTGATGTACCGAAAGACGCTGCTGCCCATCTTCCAGAGGTGTCCCTTAGCAGGCTCTTACTGCATCCACGGGTAGGAGAGGAGGGGTAACATTCTACTGCCGGCACCCCACGGCACCAGTTTTGTTTTTAACCCGTTTCAAAAAAGGAGAAGGTTCTCAATGCAAAATGAACCACCAATGGAATCGAGGGAACTTTTCAAATATTATAGGAAAACCTATAGCGTTTTGATATTTTATTTAAGTAACAACAACAAGTCAAGCAATATTAAAAATATGATTTGGTAAAGTGAAACTGATGAAGTAGACCACTTTAATGTAAAAAAATCTCTAGTGGAGATTGAGAAGTATAGTTATTTTTTGAAATTTTCTATTATCTAAAAGGACGCCCAACAGATGAAATATAAACATTATCTTGAGACTATGTGCTCTCAATTACAGGGTGACATAGCTTTCACAAATGTTTCCCTCGATTTAAAGTAAAGTTAAGTTATACACCTGCAATATCTGCAGAAGAGCAAACATTTATCCCCCGGAGGGGATCGTACCCGCAACCTCCTGCATCTCAGTCGTTTATTTAACCAACTGAGCCAAGGAGATCGTCAAATAAACTATACTCGATGCCATTTAGCGTGGCAATACAGGTCATTCACCTACCTTCACTACGCTATCATAAAATGCAATGAAAGCTAATTCTGTCGCTTACCATACAAACCTATCGAAAACGTGCTGTGTGGTTTGTATGGTAAAGGTAAATGACCTGTATTGCCAGGCTAAATGGCATCGAGTATAGTCCTAGTTTATTAATTTTTAGTATCATTACTGTATGATGCCATCTGTACGATGTACGATACTGTAAGATGTCTATTTTAAATTTAAACTTTGCCTAGTGGTGAAAATGCGTCACTCATATAAAACCCGATTATTTCTTAACATTGCAAAAATGTATCACTGCTAACATATTGTGATAAGATGTCAGACGTAAATGAGGAAATTTGCAAGTACATCGTGAGTTGCTAAATATTTGTGTATTTTTCACATATTGCATAATGCTGTCCTCCTGATGCAATGAGCACTTTTCTCTGTTATGTGTGTTATGGCGATTATACAAGTGACATTGAAACCAACTGACCGCAATTCCATGGTGACCTACAAAGGGTTGGGGTATTTCAACCATATTAGTTTTGGCACCATAAGCTACTATGCTGCATGTGTATTCAGAAAGTATGATTTGTTAGAAATACTTTTTTTTGACACACACACAACACATATGTACAAATTATGTATTTATGAAAACGCAAAATGAATCAGATTAGGTGCACTATGGTGTAATTAACTTATTTTTACAACAAAATATGTTCAACAAATGAAACGCCGTGGGTGCCGGCAGTAGAATGTTACCCCTCCTTTCATGCCCGCGGATGCAGTAAGAGCCTGCTAAGGGATACCTCCAGAAGTGGGCAGCAGCGTCTTTCCGTGTATCAACATCCCGTATTGCGCTCGCAAACCCTGAGATTTTCAGGTTATTCAGTTACTGTTAAAGTGATTCTGATGAAGAAGACCATAGATTGCCATCGATACTCTTCAATGTTACATTTTTACGTGTGGCGATCTGGAAATATTATGTAGCTAAGATATTATGCCGTGGGGTACCGGCAGTAGTTGCTCTTCCTCTCTTGCTCGTGGATGCAGTATAAATCTGCCAAGGGATACTTTCGGAAGACGGGCAACAACGTCTTTCCTAACATCCCGTACTGCACTCGGCAACCCCCCTGCCGAGTATGACAACAACCCCCTAATAATCTTGGAGATCCATGAGGGAGGCCTATGTCCAGCAGTGGACGTTGAAAGCAGACCAATGGCCAACTCTATATAAAACCCTTATTGCAACTTTATAAAATACTGCATGGTACACCATATCTATATCTGTCGCCAAGCAGTAATATCTGCATTACTGTGCTCCCGTTTGGAGGGTAAGGGGGCCGGGGAAAGAACGGGCACATGAGACCTTACAACTCCGTCTCAGGGTGACGGGCGGAACGTAGCGTTGGTCACGTGCTTAGTGAACGTGACAGCCGCGGTATTGCAATTGTGATAGGTAGGGGTTACCACATACATTAGGTGGGTGATTGTCCCGTCATTTAGTCTTAAAAAAAATATTCAAAAGTGAGGGCTTTACCGCAGCTTGGAAGTAACATAATTTATGAACAAATTCATACGAAAGATTTCAACGCGCTCTCGTAGAGGCAAAAATCTCTAAGTCAATTAAAGCTTTATTCTTTTGAATTGTATATATGTATATACAATTAATACATATAATTTTGGATTCCTATAGTTTTAACATGGCGATAGTATATAAAACATACTTAAAGTACTATCTCTTCGTAGACTTCTTTATATAAAGGAGGTCATATTTCATAACGCAAATTATACATACATAGTAATACCTTATACAGAGCCTAAGGACCACTGCACACTAAGGCATTACGAGCATATACTCGTAGCACGTTGCTTACAATAGGCTAGATGATAAAATTGTAATTGTTAGTCCGTGTAGATTTACAAAATCTATTGGATACGAATTTTTACGTACTGTGACGTCACGAGCCCCCACTTCTAAACTTCAACTCGCTTTATCTAAATATTTGAAATATCAAATACGTGTCTATTATTTATGCCTTATCTAACTAATGAACTAAATAGGTGAAAAGCTTTTTTCACGGAGGTTGTATTGACCCACGTCAAATACCAAAAAGTTTTTAATTGAAAAAGCTCATTGACCATGATAAGAATTAGCTAACGTTTAGGTTGCCATTATCGTATAATCCGCTGTTAAAGTCAAATCTTATGCGGTTTTTTACGTAAAAACACCGAATCCTGGAAAGTAGTAAAACTAAAGTTGTGTTTTCTAACTAAACCCCTTTCGGATTAGTACACTTATTAAAATATAACGTGCATAAATTTTTTATCATTAATTTTTTTTTTAGTTTTAAAATTACAGGATTTTATCGCGTACCTTTTTTATTATTTTCCCGACGTTTCGAACACATTTCAGCGTTCTTGGTCGCGGGAGGACTGATGTGCTGGGAGCTACCGCCGCGAATTGATGGCAGAATCCACGACTACCCTCAATTCGTCTTCAGATTCAGTTTGTTTTTAGCCATCGACATTAATTTAAATGCATGTATTCATACTATATATATAATACTAGTAAAAGTTTTTAAAATTCACATAAAGATTCGGTCACCTATCCAATTTATGACCGCTCGTAAGGTTGCTTAACGATTTATTACTTAATGATTTATTTCGTACTTTTTTAGGGACGATTTTTTTTGATTCCATTGCAAGTGTATATAGTTTTTAGATTTTTCTCCGTATCTGCAGTATAAGACGATATACCTTACCAAATTTCTAGGTCTCCGGGAAGTACTCTATAAGTTTTGATTCCTTTGAGAATGTCGAAACAGCGTTTTTTGCGACGTAAACGGCCGTATCCTTTTTTCAGGTTAACTTAGAATATTGATTTTTTTACAGCATAAAGAGGCTGTAGATTTTAGTATACTTATGGTTTTAATTTCAATTTGATACTCCTACACGTTCTTGAGATAAAGGGTCTTGACAGACCGACAGGCAGACGGACAACAAAGTTTTCCTACAAGGGTTTTGTTTTTTTCCTTTTGAGGCACGGAACCCTAAAAATAAGAGAACAATCAAAGCGACGAGTGATTCGCTTTGATTAAAATGCCATGGTCAGGTTGACCAAATATTTCGAAACAAAGTTTAAAATAAAATACAGGATTAAAAGTGGTCTCAGGTAATCTATTCGCTATTAAACAAAACTATACATTAGCACAGACAATATATACATACATACACACATACATAGACATATAGACATTGGAAAGATTTATTTTATTTATTTATTTAATACTTTATTGCACACAAACCTAAATAAGGGTACAATTGGTGGACAAAGATACATTAAATAAAGATACATTGCTCTGCTTAGCTTGGGGCTAGATGATGATAATGATGAGTATGCTTTATTGTACACCATATGCACAGGAGGACTATGCAAAGAATTGACAAAAAAATTTAATAATGAGGCACAATGGGGTGCAATGCAATATTATTTATGTTGGTTTAGTATAATTAGGGTTCCGGACCAAAATGGTAAAAAGGAACCCTTATGGTATCACGTTGTCTGTCTGCCTGTCACAAATACATATCTCGAAAACTACTGATGCTATCGACTTGAAATTTGAAATGGTTAAAGATAACACTTTTTTACTAAGATAACATTATATGAAATTGTTAAAAAATATTCTTATTATGATTACAGGGGGGCGGATAGGGGATCTCAATTTTTTTAAGTGAAGTTAGTAGGTCGTGAGATGGCGTTGTCAAGGTTCTCCAACAAATATAAACCGCCTTTATCATATATTATTTTGTATGATGGCACGGAACCCGCGGTTCGCGAGTCCGACTCGCTCTTGCCCGGTTTTATTTTTTTGTTTGTTTTTCTTTAGCTTGAACCGTAGATTTTTAACATATTTTTGTAAATACTTAGTTGGTTAATTATAATCTATTTTGTGTGTTTTTATTTAGCCGCTTTAGTGGAAAGTAGACTTTATAACGTTCATTAAAACCTCCTAATGACCGGTACTGTTTGTGTAATGACACGAATGACACTAATGTCTGAGATGAGGAGGCTGTGTGTAATGGTTCTCAATAATTATACCTACTTACTCCGCCTTTCCATCTTACAATGTCCCAAGCATTGCAGCTTTACAACTAGAATAAGTTAATAGAATTAGGCTATGCTTTGCGGAAATCCATGACAATAAAATGCAATGAAAATATCTAGTTTTATTTCCGCTAATGCTGAGATGCATATGCACCGCCCTCCCGCCCGCTAATTATGCACATGCAGGGAGAACTAGGTTGTTAGTGCAACATGCATACCCAAACCCACACGACGACACGTGTTTCGCCTCTCCGCGAGGCACCTTCAGGTTCAACTTTTTGTAAAGAGTTCATTTCTTCCGCCAAGCAGTAATGTCTGATGTGTTCCGACTTCCGGTTTGAAGGGTAAGGGGGCCGGTGAAATTTCGGGCACTTGACAATTGACCCAGTTATTGAAGAAACATAAATTAAATAAAATTAGATTTAATTTATGTTTCTTCCCATGGTTTATGGGACATTTTATTTGATTTTGTTCTCTTCTTAAACTCCTGATCCCTTGAGCTTCAATTGGAATGTCTAAGACATCCACCGTACTCTCCGGACCTTGCTCCAACAGATTACCATTTTTTTCGAAATTTGGATAACTTCTTGCAAGGGAAAAAATTCAACTCCGATGGGGCAGTCCAAACCGCCTTCAAAGATTTTATTGATTTCCATCCGAATGGTTTTTTTAGTAAAGGGATCAATGAATTACCTATGAAATGGTAAAAGTGCATGATAGCAATGGTACATACTTTGAATAATTAAATATTTTATATAAAAAAAATCGACTCTATGTTCCACTCATACAAAACACCAATTTCATATGTTGTCATACCTAATATTATGTTTATCTAATACCTATACTTTCGGAAAAATACGTAGGTACCTAATCTTTCACTATATCTTTGTGTAAGTTTGATTCCCATAATCTCCTCATTTTACGCCACGATATAGCGTCCTTTATTTTCCTGTCCATGCCAAGGTAGCCTGGAAGAAATCGCTCATAGCGGTAAGTCCGCTATTTGTACTCCTGTGTTATTTTTACCTTATTTCTTAATTTTTTAAGTTCTCTTAATTTGGAGTACAATAAAGTGTTTTCTATCTGTCTATGTATAAACCTAATAACCTACTGTCTGTCCATCTTGGTTCTGTCACAGGCAGTGTCTTCGGATGGTTATAAAAAAAGAACCTAATAACTTAGTGTCTGTCCATCTCGGTTATGTCACAGACAGTGTTTTCGGATGGTTACGTAATCACAATTGTCTAATTATCCGTGTTTTCCCAAAATCTCTAGAATTATCGGACCCACCGAAGGGCCCCTGTATAGGTTAGATTTACAAATAGACCCGATAGGTTTCTGCAGGTTCCAGATTTTTTCTTTTTAGGGCTGAATAACGTCTGCCAGGCCCGCAGTATAATTATATATATTTTCGTCTGTATATGCAATTTTACAAGTACTTACGCCACATGACCTTGCGTTTAAATCGGCGCCAGCGCAGTCTTATCTACGGGCGCTCACCAAATTCCAACGGAATGAAAGAAACATAACATGTTTTGGTCAAAAGTGTGGGCTGCTTGATGCAAATTAATAGTTGCTATGGCGCTTTAACTGACTCATTTATTTACTGACAGACAACGAACTGAATATATAATGCGTTAACAAATTGAGTGCTCTTCTATATTCGGCTCACCAACTATATAAATAACATTCTTTGAATTCAAGTGTTTTCCGGGAGTTTTGAAATAGAGTAATTTTATAAATGTTGTTGTGTTCTTTCCGAATTTCAACTTTGCCACCTCATATCTTTGCCGCTCGCGCCGCCATATTGGAAAAATAGCGCCTGAAAGCAGTTCTTTAGTCTCCTTTCTCAAACTCTATTTTTTATCCAAATGGCTGGATTATTCGGACTCCTTTGATCCATAATTATGGTAGTAACACTATCTTAGACTCTTCTTCTCTCTTTACACCAAAGTAACTTTTGGCTAGCAAAATGAGGTTTTAAAAACCATCGGAATTAAAAACTATAAGTTAACCATCACGTACCCACCGATGTTTGTGGTAGGTTTCTGAATTTCAAAACACTGAGCAGTTTACTTCTAATCTTTCCCAAATATCTTCGCATTTGATAAACATGGTATCATTGTTCAATTCAATATGATGTTATGATAACTCTCTAGCGTTGGTGATACTGTTAGTTAGGTCTTCGTAACGGTGAATGGTAACATTACCTTCTAAAACTCACTGGGACATTATCATCATCAACCATCAACCTTGCACATTATCTAGAGAGGTTCGCTGTATTGTTAGAGGACTAAGCTTGCCTAGCATCTATACCTTCCTCTCACCTAGAGTCTAAGACTAGACTCACAGAGGAAAGACAGAACATACATGAGGACAGGAAAGAACATGTCAATAGGTCTGTAGCGAACTGAGCCGTGGGTTGCCTCACGATGTTTTCCATCAGCGTTAAAGGTGGTTAAAGTACCTACGTGTCAAATATTTTCAAATAAAAAAAACTCAATGGTGCACTACCGGTATCGAATCGACGACCCCTCGATCGATAGTGGGGTGTTCATACCACCCGGCCAACTCGGCTTCAGTATTTATGTATAATTACAGTTTGCATTTACCTATGCAATTCGTGAAAACCATGAATGAAATACTTAAAACAAGTGGAAGTTCATGCTTATTAGAAATACTAGCAATACTAGTAAGCACCTAAGATATTACTGAGCGTAATGTCGTAATCTCAGGTTACCCAAGAAACAGTGACACAGTAACTAGCGTAGGTACCTAAAACCAGTACCGTACGGATGCGCTGTTGCGTAACTGCATCTCAGACCACAGACTCCGAACTTCACGACTTCATGGCACACTGGCGGTGTTGCAGAATACTTGAATTCATTTAAATTTTAAAATAATATATTTATTGAAATAAATAGGGTGATACAATTATTTACGGATCCATAAGCTCATGCACTAGTTAAAACTGTGTTTCTGAAGTCAAAAGGGTTCAAGTACGAAGGTTTAATCGCATTCAAAACGTTATGATTTATGAAGCTCTCTGGTAAGGATTTTATTTTTGTTATTAAAATGAATGTGTTTAATTAAAGTAAATTAGCCTTTCAAGCGTATGTTTAATGATGTTGTCGTTATTTTAAAATTAATATCGGACGCATGTTTTGGTTTGTTTTTAACCGACTTATAAAAATGGAGGTAGTTCTCAAGTAGTCAGTATTTTTTTACATCTTCGTTCAACTCAGAACTCCGTCCTATAAGAACTTTTTTGAGTTCGAATACTTCAATTAGGTCCCATTTTTTTTAAACCAGTTCTGATAATGGTATCCATAAAAAAATGAGAGAAATGCTCAAAAAAATATAATATACATACATTTTTAAATGTTTTTATACAACATTTTCGATTTTATCAATGATTTCGGTTTTTTGTTTCATTTTAAAAATGTATAAATATCCGAAACTTTCTACACTACTTCTTCTACAACATCTGCATATCCTTCGGGAATGCTCATGGAATGCTGCCAGAGCGGCCCAGAGTCCTTCTCCGGTACTTTGAGGAGTTGGGCTGGCCAGGGTCGGATTAGCATCACGGAGGACAATGCACAATACATCCCAATGCGGGACGTCAGAAAAGATCTCGTACTATTAATATTAGAATTAAAACTAGATGCATCCGAAATTAAAACGCTTTTTTTAAACTTTTGGTCCTTTAATTTTGTATGGAGTTTAGTGCGGATGGAACGGATGGAGGCTAGGATTCAAGCCTTATTCAAGTCCACGATGGACCCAAATTATATTGCTCCACAGAATCAAATACGATAGCCAGCCATCAGCTTCTTTCGGGGCTTTATGACTAGAACTAGAAGAGGAAAAATTCTAGCTTAATGCACCCCGTAACCATTCTACATACCGACTTTACTCTCAGCTGTCAAACTGTGAAATGCCACAACGTTACCAACAGATACGTTATCATCCGATAGGCTTTAAATAGGCACGAGGTTTCTATCAGTAGATTAGCTTCTGTATAAATCAGCTTGCGAAACCAAAGACAGCTTATTTGCGAAGGCCGGCTGGTGCTGCGTGAATTAACCAGATATTTTGGTTATGACCTATCGTATCCCACTTCTATATTGTAATGTGTTTATAGTGGAGGTAAACACGGCATGGGTTTTGATCCCTGGCGATTGCGCTCAAGTGTTTTAGAATTATTTAAATTTCTATTTAAGGACACCCAAACCAAAACAACTAATAACATAACTTAGTCTAACTCAAAATGTAACAGAACCGTATATGTTTTTTAATGAATAACAAAAGAGTTATGGGACCTAGTTTTTAAATTATCTGTTTGTTAATAATTTTCGCCTTAACTACTACAAAAGACCCTTCAAATAATTAGTTTAGATCACACACAAAACTTAAGTATATCAAAGCCCACTTTCATACAATTCTTGTAATTATCGTGAGAAGCGCCCGCGCCGTCCCGTGCCAAATTGCCCGTTCAAACTCTTGCGCAACACAATAAACTGATCATGACGGAGGAAAGTTTGCCGCGACTAAGTAAAACCACAGATAATATATAATAATACTAGTAGTAAAACTAGAGTCTCGTAGAGATTGTTTGATTATGTGCTGGAATTGCAGACATCCTTGTTTTTAACGCTCTGTGCGTAGATTAAGGTTTGTAATATCAAGATAACATTCATTATGTACATACACATTTCGATCTAGGAAAACTGTAAAGGTTGAGCTAGGTTTTTTAGTTTCGGCGAAATAGTCGCTCAAAAACGGTATCAAACATATCGGAGTTCTTTAAGCCGAAAACTCAATTAATACCCGTAAATACATATGTTAGGTACATCACATTCTAACAACCGGGCTACGGATAAAGCGTGGCATGATACGCACCTGGCCTAATTTGTTTATAATACCTATGTATTGATATCTAGGTAGGTATTTACAAAAAAAAGTATTCTATAAATTATCTGGTTTCCCTATTATGCTTTGCTTAGGGATTAAATGGTGCTGGTCCACTGTCCAGCATTATTTATATCATATTTATTTACTTTAACATTGTGATCCTGTACCTAACGCAGGGTGCAGGCAATTAACACATAAGGCAACGCCTTATATACGCTATAAGCGATTATGTGTGAAACTCTTATTTAATTTTCACAAAACTCTAACTTTATTAAAATATGGGATTATCGGGTATTTATCGCGTAATTACCCGATAATCCCATATTTTAATAATGTGTTGTGATCGCGAAAGTTTAAAAAAACTCTAACTTGCCGTATTCTTCATATAAATACCCCAGTAAATTATCATAGACTTGACCGACTTTGCAGGGGATGGTATACGCGCTGGGCAAACCTTATATGACCAATGCCCAAAGCATTTTATACATACCTACTACGGACGTTTTGTGCAGAACTGAAATTTGTGTAACCCAGTGCGGAGTAACCTCACAAAACCGGGTTATGAAAATCCGTAAATGTAACCAAACTTGAATTTAAAAATCCGTATTTTTTAAGCTTTTTCCACTACATACCTACTTACTACGGACGTTTAAGCAGAACTAAAATGTATAAAATTAGATTTATGAAAATCCGTAATTAAAACCAAACTTGAGTTTAAGAAACCATAACTTTTTGCAACTTTTGTCAAGTTGCATGTCCATCCAGTTACCTATGTAAATTCATCAATAATCAGGTGACTACGTTACCTATGCTTATTAGATAGTGACCTTAGGTAATTAATCGCAAATAACCGGTTGCTTTGCTTTTAAGCTTGACAAATAGGTTTGCCCATTTTTGTAAATACAGCGATAATTTTAACAGCAGCTTAGACAGTTTTTGATGCATGTACTCGTAGGTGTTACGTAGCTAGACGCTTATTTTCAAAGTTAATGAGCAGCTTAATGACAAGATAATAGGAGAGTAATTATCTACATTTAATGTAGTTGGATAAGAGTAAAAAGAAATCAGTAACAATAGCACAGATTACAGAAGATAATAGTCTGTTTAATCCTGCAAAATGGTAAATGATTTTCAATTCAGTAAGATTAGAAAAAAAACATTTGCCTATCCAACTGCATAAAAAAGGTAAAATAGCCTGTTGGTAAGACGTGAATAGGTAGATAACTTACTAGTTAAAACATCGTAATATCTTTGAAAATTTGCCGATTAATTATTGAATTCGATAGAGTCCTAAAAACTTACTTTTCGACAGATGGTGCCTTCCAATTTAACACTTCACAGAAAAAAACACATCACAACCAAAGTGCACTAATAGTGGAGAACACAGCGTTCTAATATTACAATCACTAAAAAAAACACAATTTAGCCGGTAAATTTCGCAACACTAAAACCGCTCGGTAATATTTCAAATTTTAAACGGTAACACAGAATGTAAACCAAAGTTTATGGTGTGTTGTAATTCAAAGAGATTCTAAGTATTTAAAAATATCGTTGGTCTATCTGTGTCACTGACATGCGGGTGCGTTGGTTGCGTAATTTAACTGCGTGTGCGCCGGCCGAGCGACTGCTAGAAACTGAAAGTGGTAGTGTTGGAGATGGGCTGGATATCCTTAGTTTTGGCGGTGAAAGATATCGATAATGTCCTTTGTTGTATGTACTTCATACATATGTGCATAAAGTGGTAGTTTTTTTGCTGGGAAAATCGATGGTTAAGTTGGCATGACTCAGTTGGTCCTAATAGCCGGCTGAGACATAGGAGGTTTTTTTTTTTTTTAAATTTATTGGGTCCCTCTGGCATAACCAGAGACTATTATTATACCGTTTTATTTCAATTTTTACCTATAACATATTCTTAGCTTATTTAGATAACGTAAAAGTAACAGAGTGACTATATAATTTCAAAAGTTGAGTTTAAACAATTTTAATTATATCTGATTTACAATTTGTGAGTTTGTCGATTTATAATTAACAGGCTTGACATAGGAGGTTGCGGGTTCTATCCCCGCAATCATTTGTCCCAATGATTGCTTTATGTGCCGATTTTGTCTCGGAAGTGGTTGATTTCTATGTGTAGGTAATAAATAAGTATCTAAGAACTAATTCTTTAATTTTTCAAAAAAATAAACAAGATTCAAGGGTACGACAAAAAATTGTATACATAATAGCGGAGACATTTAATCTCGTCTCTGATAATTGCTCCCTTTCGATATGGCCACAATGCCGAAGAGTTTTAGGTATGCCCATCTGTGGTCTCCTTCATCAGTTTCAGTTCACCAAATGATACTTTCTCAATGCAAATGTTTGACTTGATGCAGAAAATACCAATATTTCAGTATTCTATCAAACCATCTGGTGCCCATAACAAAAGCTCTGCTCACCTTCGGACTAGATATTTTTGTTGTCTTCTACCACATAATATAATTATTCGACCTACAAAACTCGTGTAGTGCGTTGCCGTACAGAAAACCGAATTAAAACCAAGAGAAGATTAAAAGATAATAAGAGAATAAATGATCAAAGTTACGTACAAGCCAAAAACTCTTATAGCGAGAATAATTTGAAAGCCAATTTCAGACCAATCCTTCCTACTTATGTTATAAAGCCGAAAGTTTATTTGTATACTTAGATGTTTGTTACCTTTTCACGCAAAAACAACCCTACGGATTGGGCTGAAACTTTGCACACTTATAAATGTTGACCAGAATTACCACATAGGCTACTTTGTATCCGGGTACAATGCATCCGAAGCGGCGGGCAGAAGCTAGTTATTAAGTAAAAAAATCTGTGGTTTTTATTCATCTAACTAAATCAACTGAAAAACACTTGTTATAATAATAACCTTCTAATTACGGATAAGCCGTGTTGGCCGAGTGGTGTGTAGCTCCGTCTTTCGATCCGAAGGTCGTGGGTTTAATACTAGCCGCGCACCAATGGATTTTTCTTTCTTGAAAAATGTATGTGCACACTTAACACGTATTTTAACGGTGAAGGAAACATTGTGAGGAAACCTGCGGCTTAGCTAGCTTCCGACGTATTGACCTGATCTCTCCTCTGACTAATAGTTGACTAAGCCGAGAGGATGGTATAGGTGCTGGGCAAGCCTAATCCATCTAAAAATGTCCCAGGCACTGCAGCGTCCCGCACAGCATGATTACCAGTTGCTGACGCTGTATAAATCATCTATAATAAATGCAAAAGGCCTTACTGTAATTACGGACAACTACTCTCCGTACTTTCGAGATGCGCCAGTAGGTTAGCTTGTAATACAATGAACCTATTTCCTTCAATCTCTTGGTTGTGCAACTTCCACATAATAGCGAGTTAATCCCACAGCAGGTAGGTACCTCCTGTCAATCTGTAATTTGCCGCAACTACTGCATCCGTCGTGATTGGCGTTTTGTACGAATTAACCGGGGTTCCGTGGTAGGCCATGAGGTGCCGGCACTAAAATATTGCCTCTCCTCTCATGCCCGTGGATGCAGTGAGAATCTGCTAAGGGTCTGCTCTGCTCCGGAAGATGGGCGGCAGCGTCTTTCCGTGTATCAACATCCGATACTGCGCTCGCCAACCCAAGCGTGGCGAGTATGGCAACAATCTCCTCATGATCTTGGAGATGTATGAGGCCAATGTCCAGCAGTGGACGTGGAAAGCAGTCCCACGGCTAAAATGATGATATGACTGCATAGGGATCCTAACTGATCAATCAGGTAGGTATGCAGAGGATTAACCCGGCGAAGATGTGGTATAAAAAGGATACATCGAGGATGTGGAGGGTCATGATGACCCTGTATTTAATTTATGTTTTTTAAGTATTAATTGTCATTTTTTAACAAAGAATACGAAGTTAACTTACGAACTAGTCATTTATTTATGGAATGTCTTAAAAAAAACATCATTATGCGTATAAATATTTAATTATTTCAGTTATACGAAAAGTTTAATATTAATTAACTTTAGCAGAACACTGCGTTACATATTAAAAAAAATCAACACTCACAAATATTATGATAAGTAATTAGTAGTTTTTGGAAGGTATTTATAATGATCTACTATGTTTTATAACAAAATCAGCAATTATTCAGTCTTATAAGCTACTAATCATCTCTCCCCGCAGCACATTGTTGGCAGAACGGAACAATGTGTTCTTGACAAATGTACTTATGACATCCTTCGCAAACATGAGCTGTCTTACGTTACGCACCTTTTTCGCACACCTGGGATTCTGGCAGGCGGTTCCTGTGAAGATTCTTTACTGAAATCTCTGATTCTCTTACGCAAAGTGCTCGGCAATTGAGGTATATCTTTTCGGATACTCAAGACGTGTTCGCTGGTGAGCGTACGGCCCAGTGTTTTGATAAAATTACGTCGCTTTTGGGTTTTATTGGTATTTGCTCGGTGCACTATATTAGCGTTTATGCCAGCCATATTGAGTATTGCATAGAACACTGTAAGATGCCATTTTTTCAAATTGCGGTCATTTTCACTGTCTGATGCCTCCTCCAACAATCGACGTATACGCTCAGCCTCCCGCTCTTCGTTGTTCATGTTCACTTAAAACACCTATACTCACAAAATATTCAATAAAATAACAAATTGAAAAATGACACAAAAGTACTACAAAGCGGTTGTGGAAGGGTCATAATTACCCTATTTGCGTTTGACGACGTCTACCTCCTTGCGCATGCGGCGCCCGACTTAGTAGAGGTGCGTATAGGGGAGGGTACTTAAATGACTACAGCTACTGAGAAACTCAACCGCATGCAACTGCAGGAAAAAAAACTGTACATCAAACAAAACGAGCAGGGTCAAATTGACCCTGCCACATCCTCGCCGGGTTAAATAACCAAGTCGGTTGTGAGTAGAATAATATTTTTACCAAAAATTCACTCCCAAGTACAATTTAATACTTTTCTGTCGATACTACAAGACGGAGCGACTTCTTGCCGCGTCGACCAATAGAGCGCAAGCGCGCCGTCGGGTGTAGACCGTCTCAAACCGCTCTACTATAAAATATATCCAACAGCCAACAGTTTTATGGGTAGGAAAAGAGTATAAAAGAGTCGACTACGTATACGTAATCATTCATTCGTTTAAACCGTAAATTGTTTAGGTACTACTGAACACAGGCCTCCACATGGATCTCCATGAGGGGTAGTTGCCAAACTTACCACGCTTGGCAGGCAGATTGGCGAGCGCAGTACGGGATGTTGATACACGGAAAGACGCTGCAGCCCATTTTCCGGAGGTATCCCTTAACAGGCTCTTACTGCATCCACGGGTATAAGAGGAGGGGTAACATTCTACTGCCGGCACCCCACGGCAATTTATACCTAATAGTAGTTTAGTTTAGGTAGTCTTATTATGTAGCGTTACTTTTTCAATAATTTGCATTAAAAACTGCCTAAAATAGCAACTTTCATTCTCTCCTTACTCCTGCCTAATAAAAAATTCAAGTTAGTTATATTATCAATGCCGTCTATTTAATGAATTCAAAACACCTTGAGAGCTTCATAAACAAGCGTTTGACGGAACCCTGTGACAATGATCACGGTTGTGTGTGTAGTTGTAGATCATCTTTAGTGGTGTTAATGGTGTTTTTGTCGAGTGCTTCACACGGATGTAGCTGGCTGATATGCCCTGGTATACAATATATGTACATTCTCAGACGAACCACTCAGCATCACTTCTGTAAGCTATTGTTTTCATTAGACGTGTCCAAGTTTTGTTATTACAAACAAAGGAAATAAAGTGAACGATTTTGATTTTGAGCAGTGTAAACGCTTCTACAATACAATTCTTAAAGGTAGTAATGCAGCAATGTTCTATCAACAAGTTTAAAAATATATAGGTACATATCGCAACTCCAGTCGTAGACTGACTCAATAAAAAATTTGGGTGAATTAAGTTAGTATACAGAACGACTCAAAAAAGTGCGCTCTATCGCCTAGTAAATCAGAAACAGAGTAAATCATAAATAAACTGTAATAGCTCTCTGTTTCATAAAGTTATAGTGTGATTTATCAAAAACTGTCAAGGACCGAAACACATTTTCTTCATTTCCCAAAAAACATGAATTTTGGATTGAGTCAGTCTACGACTGAAAGTGCGATATAATTGTAATCTTCACAATCAAGCTTACCTACTATACTAGTTGTTCGAACATAGAACGAGCGAGCGACTTCTTTTAATGAGGTCCCATTGCATATAAACCTGATTGAACCTTACGTTGCGGTCTCGAATGTTCTCTCGACTGTGATCTATCGCGTAAAATTCATCCAACCAGTACACAAAACAAATTATACTTACTCCAACATTATCTTTTAATGGCACAGGACAGGACGGAGTTGGGAGTGGACGTCATTTACAGGTACCTACAGCTGCGCGTTTTTGTTGGACTAACGATAGGCTAAAAATAACCAAAAACATCCTTATTTTGGATTCCCTGCGCACAGATCGCATGGTGGTGTTGTGACATATTCTACCTGCCGTGCTAGCTTAACCACTCACACGGTTCAGTTAATAAAATTCACCATGAGTGTTTTGTAACAATCTCATAAAAGGAACATGCATAACGATTTCCGTGACGAGATTCAGACGTGCGAGACACACTGATTTTCGTGACTAGATCTTTGACCAAAACATGACTCTAGAATTTTAAAAAAGTGGGTAGAGCTAAATGATTCAACATAAAGAAGCTTACACAGTTTCCCACAAATGATTAATTTACTTTTTGTAGTCTATGAGAAAGAAATATGCAATTTATTTTTGTTTCTTGTACCTATGTATGGTATGCAAATCACATATCTTGATAAAAATCGTTCTATTTTTGTGTGCATCCATTAAGTTTTCATAAATATATTGCGACCTAACAGTTAAAATTTTAATAAACTTAAACTATTGGAGGTTTAGGCCCAGAACACACGGTGAAACGAAACTGCAACAAAACCCTTTGAAAACTCTTGTTTAACCTTTTGAGCGCCACACCCCAAACGCATTCCCCTGTCCTCTACGCCAAAGCACAAAGTGAACAAAAATACCTACGAAAAAAAAGTGCTGCCAAGAGTCGATAAAATTTAAATTGTCGCGAAACACATAGACACTTGATTTCGTTGTTTTTTATGCAATAAACAACTTCTTAAAATCTGGGAACTTTTAAGCGCCACACCCCAAACGCATTCCCCTGTCCTCTACGCCAAAGCACAAAGTGAACAAAAATACCTACGAAAAAAAAGTGCTGCCAAGAGTCGATAAAATTTAAATTGTCGCGAAACACATAGACACTTGATTTCGTTGTTTTTTATGCAATAAACAACTTCTTAAAATCTGGGAACTTTTATTTAATCTTGTGCTATCTCCTACTCTCAATACAATAATATAATTTCATACATGTAGATATAAACAAACATTACAAGTAAAATAGTAGTATAGCACAGCACTACTTGCTATAGCGATGACGTCATTGTCACGACTGGACGACAACGGCGCAGCTGACCTACGGTTCTGAAACTTCCCTAGAGATGTAGCCGAGCCGTGTCGCACGCTGAGTATCGATTTCGAAATAGATGTCGATTTTCTACATATAGACGAAATAGGCAGACATCGATGAAACATAATATTTTGTTTTGGTAGGTCAAGTTATGAAAAACGTTATGAGAATGAGGTTTGAGATGGTGCTCCCAGATGATTTTGAGAATGAGAATGGAAATAGCAATCTTCGCTCTTCATACCTTTAATAATAAACTCATTTTTGATTTGTAAATGTATATTATCAAAATGAACAATTCATCATCATCATTTCAGCCGAAAAGCGTCCACTACTGAACACTGGCCTCCCTCATGGGTTGGCGAGCGCAGTATGGGATGTTGATACACGGAATGACGCTGCTGCCCATCTTCCGGAGGTAGCTCTTAGCAGACTCTTACTGCATCCACGGGCAAGAGGAGGGAGGGGCAACATTCTACTGCCGGCACCCCACGGCAAAAATGAACAATTGTACATAATTAATTACTTATAAATCTTACATAATTATTATTATTCTCACTAATATGTGATGTCTTAAAATAGGTATTAAAATCTTTGTCATGGAATAAAAAATCAGTACTTATATACTTATTATAGAAATCAACAAATTTGACATAATTATTCACCACAGATAATATAGTTATTCACTTATCTATCAGCCTAACATAATTTTTCAAAAATCAGATTCCGAAATCTCTGCATCATCATCGACACCTTCCAAAATGCGAAGAAGTTCCGAGGCATCCATCGATCGTGTTACACTGCACTATTTTTTTGCTTCTCGTATGTAACGTCATCAAGTTCTCATCTATTCGTGACCATGGCGCACAGGACACTGATTGTCGGTGACGTATTAGGGATGCGCCAAAGTTCAGTTATCAGATTTATTTTGCCAGGTCGATTTGATTTTTATATTTATGTAGCTGATGACAGTTTATGTTTTTTACCTTTTGTTTTATTCAAATATCATTAACGGAGTAACATAAAAGATAAAATAATACGTTTAAATCGAATTTTGAATAATTTTCAATGAATCTATGCCTCCTGTGTCACATCACTAGTGGTCAACTATAGACGACTTTGGCGCTCTGGGCATAGTATTTGCTTGGATAAAAATCTATCATTTTTATTTCAATATCTCTCAGTATTGGTAGCTCTAAGAGACTTGTTTTTTATACTCAGATATAGCTGAGATATTCTTATTTGGGAAATGTAGACTTAAAATACCAGTAATAGTTTTTCAATATCTTTATTTAATATTTTTGTAGGCCGGGTTTTTTGTCAACTATAGACGTCGTTGGCGCTGAGGATCCGCAAGTGCTTGTCATGTATAGGTGACTATGGCGCTCAAAAGGTTAAAATCAGTTCGGGCTATTTTCACAGACGGCGCAACGTGATGAAATTTTCATACAGTCATTAGTTTTTTCTGAGAGCAGAGGTCTGTCTCTTCTTTAAAGTTTCAAAAATTATGAAGTCCATATGAGGGTAGTCTGAGATGACAAAACCACTTAGGACGAAATCTGCTCTAAGACCAATCGAAAGTGCGACTCCAACTCCGTCAAGCGTCCTACTAATATTATAAACGTGAAAGTTTGTATGTATGGATGTTTGTTACTCTTTTACCCAAAAACTAGACTAAGGATTATTGAACTAAACTAGACGTTGACCAGGATTAACACATAGGCTACATTTTATCCGGGTACAACGCATGCGAAGCGGCGGGCATAAGCTAGCAGGTAATTTAAGACAAAAGTAAATTGTTAAATTTATGACTATAGCAACCGAGTAAGGTTCTTCTTTTCTGAAGCGAACGAATTCATTTATGTGCTCAATTAAACTGTGTTGTATTATTTTTGCGGTCCCACCGAATAAAGGCTTTTTGAGTTTAGCCGTTCATCTGTGGCGGCCGTTCAACTCTTTCTGGGTAACTCCAACACAATAGTCTCATCTTTAAATACTGCGTTCAGTGGTAAGAAAAAGGTTGCTTTTCTGCAGATATTTGTCTGTGGTCTGAGTATTTTCTATGTATTTACATAAATAAATATTTTTTAGTATTCTATCAACTATCAATATCTGGTACCCATAGAATACTTACATACATTTTTTTTTTCATACACATTTAAAACCCAAACGAGGGACAAATATCTGCAGAAAAATTTGGTACAGGCATTTGTCCCGCGGCGGGAATCGAACCCTGCGTAACAGTCGACTATTAGCCACAGAGCCACGGAGCCAGCACATAATCAAGGTTTTTAGGTACTTTCTATTATACTCATAAAACCAAGCACGTAAGGCATGTGAACGATTTTGAAAGGTTCAATAATGTGCCAAAAATGGACCGGACGTCGAAACCCACTTTAAATTAACAGGAAGTGACGAAAGTAGGTCCCACACTGTCGTAAAATAAATAAAACAATTCCATTTTAGTTATTTATTCGTCGAGTCGACAAAAATACCTATATAATCGGATCATAAATAATATTATTCTTATTTACATATAATGGGGTTACATTGACCTCGTGGTGTTGCAAAATGTTCCATTTTTGTCACTGTGAGGTCTTAGGGCTGGCATCCACTAAAGCTTAGTTGAGAAAAAGATCATTTAAAATTATTTACAAAACTTAAGCGTTAAACTTTCTGTTATATATAATATATTTAAAATTTTGTTCTTCAGCTGTAAAGATATCAAAGTACATATATGTAAGATAAACTTCAGTGATACCAGCCTTAAACAGATGTATAGATATTTTAAATTATTCTATACCAGCAGCTTATATTCGGATATTAGAGGAAAATTCATAATAAAGGGGAAACAAATAAAGCTAAAATTAAACATCGCAAACTTGGGAACATTATACATAGTAATACTCTTTACTATTTACATTATTGTTGGGGATGATAAAACTATTCAAGGAAAACTGCGCGTGAGCGTATAGCATTCTTATCCAATTTTTGGTAAACAAGGTGTATTTTAATATGATTTCTACAACGAATTCTGCATTCTCTTCATCTCTAGTCAAATAATCGTTATAATTTCCATTTATTTAAAGTACATCATTATGGGTTACATGAGGAACGGTGAGACCGCAGTTTACAACCGTGGAGCAGCCTCAACGCCCGCCTCTCAGAGAAAAACAATTCTATTGCAAACCGATCGTAATGCATCGGTTTGTAAATAATGATAAACTTTAAGGAGTGATGTGACTCGGAGTAAACACTGAGAAGTAAGACGAGACGAAATAACAAATAGACGCAGAATCACTTTTTACGAGAATTGGCCTCCAGAACCGTTTACGTAGGCGTATTAAAAAGGAGGCCTATACAGGGTGTATAGGCCTAATAGGTATAGGCATAATATGTGTACTAAGCTGAAAGGGGGTGATATTGACCACCCCAAGGAACAACTTTTGTTCTACGACTTTTCAGGATTCAGTGATTTTCATTCAAGAAAAGACCACGAAAGTTTTAACTTCAACAGCTGACCACACGATAATGATAACCTAAGCGCCAGCTGATTCTTGACAGGGTCATTATCCTCCGCGAAGCACTTACAGGTAAATATAAAAATAGGTTTATAACCACAAATAGGTTTTTTTATTGAGTAACAAAAAAACTTTTATGACCTCAGGTACATTTTTACATCCCACTAACTAGTAAAATTATAAATAAAAAATAAAATTACATAAGTTCTCATTTTTTTCCTTCCAAAACTACTTGTTTTTTTGGGACTGAAACCTCCCACCTTTAGGGTTAGCACGCATATTATAATACACCCTGCATATCCAGCAGTGGGTGTCGATGGGCTGGTATGATGATGGTAAACTTTAAGATTCGGTACAACGGGTGCCGTGGGGTGCCGGCAGTAGAATGCTACCCCTCCTCTCTTACCCGTGGATGCAGTAAGAGCCTGCTAAGGGACACCTCCGGAAGATGGGCAGCAGCGTCTTTCCGTATATCAACATACTGTACCGTACTGCGCTCACCAACCCGCCTGCCAAGCGTGGTGAGTATGGCAACTAGGGTAGTTGCCTTAGTTCAGTAGTGGACGTTTTACGGCTGAAATGATGATGATGATAACGGGTGCCGCGAGCAGAAGTAACATTGTAAGAAGATGAGAGATGATTGAAGATAAAAATACCTCATAATAATTTCACCATCCCCATTCAAAAAGATATGACATTACCTACAAAATGTACATTTGTATAAATGCAAAACGTACAACATTGTTACAATAAGAACACAGAAATTGCATTAACACCAGTCTGCAGCAAAGCCACATTTCAAGATTTAAAAACGAATATAAAAAAAAATAAAAAAAAAATAATGGTATAGAACACAAAATTTGGCACATCTTAAGCTTTTTCTATTTCTGAACACAAAATTGGGTATAACATACGGAACAGTGTCTCCTTCAAAAATTAACAATAACTTCCTACGAACAATACTTTCTAAATATAAAAGAAAAGGTACCCTCAAGGAGCCAAAACGTTACCCCTCCCTGTATTGTTCAATTTAATGACAGATACAAAAAGCGGCCATGAGTTATTGTAATTGTAATTTCTATAAAGATACAATACTAGATTATTACAAGCGAAAATATAAAGATGGCTGTTTCATTTTCATTACCAATTATTCGTCAATTAGGATATCAAGTTCGATTAAATTATACTTTTTATAAGTCTAAAAAACTATTGTATGGATATACCATAGATACATGTCAGATTTGAATTCTTAAGTTAACAAGGTAAATTGAAGTCAATATTAAGTCTAATAAGGTCTATTATACAACTAATTGAGTCATAGTATGGACAAGTAGAATCAATATGCTATCATAAAATGTAGATCCTAGGAGTAACTTTCAAGTCTATGTCTAAAGTCTATTTAGCACTAGAATAGTAACTATTACATAGACACAACTGATATACCATGCCATATATGTATGAATATTATATGTTTTTTGCACATATAAACATCATAAATTGTAATTGTTATACCAAGTCATATATGAATATTATATGATTTTTTGCACATATAAATGTCATATCTTGTAATTGTAAGCCTATGTTAATAAGTAACCAAATTTTTGACTAGATTCAAAGCTACACAACGTCGGCAATAATCCGCAATGTCATTTTACGGACGTCTATATTTACACAACGATTTTATATAATATCAATAAGACGTACTAGATCACATTTAATTTTAATTGTTATAGGTAGAGGTTACCGCTTAACATCATGTGGGCCTTCGGCTTGTCTCGTCATTTAGTAGTATAAAAAAGTGACTGTTAAAAAAAAATCTAAAAAGCTTTGATTAATGATCGAGAAAGACTCAGTGCTAAGCCAAGTAATCATGTAACTTAAGTGTTAAAGTTACTAAAGCTGAAGAGTTTGTTTGATTGGTGGAACGCGCTAATCTCAGGATGTACTGGCTTGAACCGAAAAGTATTTTAGTGTTGGATAGCTGACATATCGAGGCTTGAGTCTTTAGCATGTAACTATATGACAAATAGCATACGGGCAGAGCTTCAAAACGCGTACGAAGTCGCGGGGAAAATCTAGTAAGTAAATATGACTCAAACATCATATAACAGGTAGACCTGAGTCAAAATAATTTTCAGTTTATATTTTTTTGACGTGTATTATATTAATTAATAAATATGACGTGCACACTAAGTTATATGACATGCTCATCGTCTTTCCCAATCCTATATTTTTACAGTGAATATTTTCCCAACCAAAGCATCGTGTCTCTCCTATGTTCTAATTGTAACATTCTAGATTTTTTAATAATATTTGTCTACAGTGTGCGCTTCGACCTCTACCTAACAATCAAGTAAAAACGACATCTCTTTCTAACATCAACAGGCTCCGTGGTTAGACAGAGAACGATATATGTATACAATCCACATAGCTACGGTCCGCTACCTGCTAAAGCACTATAATAATGTCCTCCAAAGATTGCCTGGCAGACATCAATTCCATCGAAAAGGCCGCCGATTGTAGCCTATTGTATAATATTTTTCTTTTTTCTGACTGTTTATTTTCATGAAGTATTTATATTCTATTCTATATATTATATTTAAGGCGTGTGTTTAATAAGGACCCAAATTATGAAAACGATAAATTTAATATTTCACAATATTTACTTCTTTCTTGGTAAATTCATCCAATTTTCTGTTTGATCGTTTAAGAGGAAGCCAGGATTATAAGCTTTTCAAACGAAAATTTCATTTTTATTGATGGGATTATGAAAATTCAATGCTTTAGATGCTTTAGTAGCGTGGAAGGACGGAAAGCCTTTTCCCTTCAATAAGACTCATAAAAATAAACAATATCGCTTTAGCAGACAGCAGGCTTAAAACCCACGATCGCAATCCATCTAGCGACGTACACTTACAACTATTTATAATTCTATATCACAATACCATACGCCGGTAAGGGGTGCCCATTTTGTCTCCGAAAATCGATTGTCCGAAAATCACAGTCCATAATATTATGGTGCCATAAATAGCATTTACAATAAGATATTGTTTATCCTAATACTCTTTACGCATAAAGTTATTTTACCTAATATATTATATCCATAATTTTCATCGTTATAAACATATGTGTCATAATAATAAATAACGAATCATAAAACTTATTCTTCTGAATATTTTCGAACGATTTTAAACCTAGTGGCAGAACCGAGACGGACGGACAGTAGTTATTAAATTCAAGTTTATTTTTTTTATAACTATCCGAAAACACTGCCTGTGACAGAACCGAGAGGGAGAGACAGTTGGTTATTTGGTTTTTTTATAACCATGCGAAAACCCTGTCTGTGACAGAACCCAGATGGAGAGGACAGTAGGTTATGAGTTTTTTTTTTAACTTTCTGAAACCACTACCTGTGACAGAACCGAGAAGAACAGACCGTGTAAGTTAGTTATTATTTATTAGATTTTTTCGCCAGTGGCCAATTTCCGTAGGCCAACACAACGGTGCTGGCTATACATATAAAGTTGGTGGGTGAATATTAAGGTAAACTAAAACAGGCTAGTAAAAAACTGCGCGGCAGCTGTAGCGGCCGCCAACAAAATATTATGATCATGAAAATCATTCCCATAAATAATTATGAGAATAATGTTTATGAGTTAATAATGTTATGGATTTCTTTACTTATTGCGAATCACTTTATGGATTGTAATGATTATATTAGGGATCCTTATATAGATTATGATTATTCGGGCAATCGATGTTATGAAAATAAATTTTATAGATTATTTATATTAATAGAGATATAAAATTTCGGAGACAAAATAGAGAACCGCCGGTAAGATTTCGTCGATTCTTTCATTTGAGCCGTTGACAATACCGCTTGAACATAAATCAGCCGAGTTCTATAGAGTTAAAAGGGCGTATCTAATTTTTTTCCAGATTTGAGTTACATATTGAGTTACATCATGGGTAGAAAAAAGTCTGATCTGTGGAGTCAATAGTTTTCAGCAGACTAAAATATTTTAGTGTTTGCTGCGACTTCGATAATCATTTCAAGGAAATGAAAACCCTTATCAAAAGTTTACGATTCCGGTGGGATTCGAACCCACGTCCGTCAAATCGATCCTTGACGCTTGTTAGACCTGGAAGTGGTTAACCACTAAGCTACGGAACTCGTGTCGGGTACCGCTGAAATTCTTGATAAGTTGAACCGGTTGAGCACAGATAAAAGCGCCATCTACAGATAACTACTAATTGAATATAATTTTTGATAAGGTTCCTTGAAATGTTCTACCTAAGTGTGGTTAAACACTTTACACATTACAAACTGTTTGATAATTATGTTTCTCTTTTCCACATAGATTGTGTTCTTTTGTTGAGAAAGGGTATAGTTTTTACTTTATTTCGCTTTGCGAAGAATAATGATTTTATGATTTAAATTCTACGCAATCTAACAATATTATAGCAGCTACTCTCGCCGTCTACATTGGTCAAATTCGGACTGACTTACCGGTGAATATTCAAAGTTTAATAGAATGATAACATACTTTCTTTACAATCGATTCTCAACTCTGAGAACTGAACAGAGATTCAAGTCAAAATCCTTTTAGAATAGTTTAGGAAAACGGTACTATTATGTGATACTTTAATGGGGCGTTTTAGTAAAATAAAGAAAAAAGGTCAGATATGGTTCCCTAGAACCTAATATAGATGGCCTTAGCGTTCATTTACGCTCCATTTATTGTTCAGTAGTAAACACCTTTTCTTTTTCACTGAAAACGGCGCATTAACAACTATTCAAACCTTAGAATAATGACATAATAGAAGTAAAATATGGGATTATCGGGTATTTATCGCGTAATTACCTTTATTTTATTCCCGACGGTTCGACCGGATTGCACCTGGTCGTGGAAACGTCGGGAATAAAATAAAGGTAATTACGCGATAAATACCCGATAATCCCATATTTTAATAATGTGTTGTGATCGCGAAAGTTTAAAAAAGACTATAATAGAAGTAAGGCTAAAATACTATATAATATTCTGTCTGAGCCTTACTTCAAGTTTCTTAGATGTTATCTTTATAGTTAACGTCACATTTATAATTGCTTTATTTAGCTTTATATGTACGTCATAAGTAGAACCAAATTTAGAACCATTTGACTGTTTATTTACGCCATCCTTGTAAATTCCAAAGAGACTGTATAAGCATCTCTTTCAAACTCGGTTATAATGTCATAAGTAAAACGAGTACAGAATGATTGATTTTCGCTGCTATTTTAGCCTGGTTTCTATTACGTTATTATTCTAAGATTCGCTATGATATTCAACTGACAGTTGTCACTGCAAAACTTTGGAACATACTGATAATAATTCAGGCTAGGCTTTTACGTCGTGTCCGTTATTTGCCTGATGTTCAAGAAACGCAGTATTCATTGATCGCAGGTGGTATTAAGAACTGGCAGCTACCTCCGAGAATGGTGTCGATCCTGTTTTACACATCCTAAAGCTAATTATAGATTTTAATTAGAGATTTGATGTGTTTAAGTTCAGAATTGTCAACGTAAAATTAGGTGAAACTGGTCCGATTTAATTATAAAACGGCATCACCGGTATAGCTTTATGTCACATTAGTCCATTTTATGCAATTTTAGTTAGCTCTAGTTAGTTAGATAGATAAAGCATTCATTTGATATTACTAAGCCCACATAATTTATCCGAAATCGGAGGAACCGATAGTGTTGGCTTATTGTTCTAGATAGTTTTTTTTTTATGTTGGTTGTTGTCAATTATTAGTATAAGATAAAAAAAGATAATTAATAGTTATAATAAGTCAACTAGTTAAGGAAAATGTTCAATGGATCTATATAGGGAATAGCGTACTGTTATCCTGTAACAGGAAAGAGTAGTTAGAAGTGTGCCAACAGAATCGACACCAATATGATGGTAATATCCACGGCTGTATGAGAGTTCATACGCGATAACATCCTAATAGTAATACCACTATGTCACAGACTGCGAAAGTTTCTGATATTAATATGTTATGATTTTTCCATATTACTTTGCTGACGAAGAAATCCTTTGAACTTGAGAAGGATTTACGCTGCATCGGTAGTAAACTTGGTGGAATCCGAGCGATGTACAGCTTACGACACCATATCCAATTTCACGCTAGGCGGCTTCGGATCGTACATCCTGAAATAAAGATTGACGCGTTAACATCGAGCCAAATTAGCTAGATTGTTTATTCTAAAGAGTAAATAAACAATCTCCAACCTGAAAACACTTAAAAAAATGTCCTAGTGCCGTTCACAATGACGTTTACTGGTTGTCAATCACAATTCACTCAAATGCTTGTACGAGCAGGGAACCATGCTGCCTTGTTCCCTGTTCGTACGCATGGAGACGCTATTTATACAAAACATTTTATGAGGTTACAGTTTGTGAATTTATTATGTACCTAGAAGGACTCCGGCAGGCTGATTACGTATCTCGCGACAGGTTTGCAACCGGCGTATATCTCGCGATCATCGCTGTAAAACATCAATTTTTCGCTTTTATATACTACAAAATTGACCATTGACAGCCACGATCGCGAGATTTACGACCTGTCGCAGCGTTGATCGCGAGATACATACGCCTGTTGCGAACCTGTCGCGAGATACGTAATCAGCCTGCCGAACCCCACAGCAGAGACCTATGATGGGAAAACGGATCTAGTTGGACACTCAATCAATCAAATCATTTATTTGCCGAATACATTATTGTGATGTATGTATAATAGGGTAGGTCGCCATTATATTGATACAGCGGGTAGATTACTGAATAAAGCGTGAATTGGATAAATGTGCTTCTGGATTTTTATTGAAGAATTCCAAGATTTCAACCCCTATCAGGGATATATTTTAATTATTACAGGTACATCTTATGACTAGAGTGATGTCAAATGTATTCAACCCGCAAGCAGGTGTGCAAATATTAAATCGCAGTGATTCAAATCGTTAAAATAATCAAGGATAATAAATACAATCGAAGATAAATAGTTAACAATCATAGCCAAAACATAATAAATCATTCTACTCAAAATTAATATATTCATTTACACTATAGAAACATTTGTCGAACAACCACTTATTTAATTTTAATAAATACTCACATGCGGATATGCTGCGTGGACGGCACCCCGTGCATGGAGAGGAAGCTGTGCAGCACGCGCGGCACGGCGCGCGGCTCGTAGGTGCGGCCGGCGCGCGCCAGCGCCGCGCACGCGAGGCAGCTGAGCCGCGGGCGCTGCGCCGCGCGGATCAGCCCCTCCGCGGGGCCTGAGGACAACACAACACCATTAATAAATACAACATACAAAATGGAGCAAAAAACATTGACAAATTCTGGTACAAATCACAAAATATAGAAAAATATACTTAGTGATCAATGAGCGAGACCTTTGTCCAGCAGTGGATGTCCTACGGCTAAAAGAGAGAAAACCAACAACGGGCAGACACGCCAGCACAATGCTGACCACAGGCCATGTTTGCCCTAAAACTTTGCTACGAACAATTAGCAGCTAAGATTTTCTCAAGTCATTGTGCTACGCAGTAGATTTAGAGTAAATTAAATTATTTTTCTAATCAATATTTATCGAATTAGAAATGAGGAGATCCGTAGGTCTCGGGTCACCGACATAGCCCAGCGGATTAGCACGTTGAAGTGGCAATGGGCAGGCCATGTAGCTCGTAGAACAGATGGCCGATGGGGCCGAAAAGTTCTCGAGTGGAGGCCACGGACCGGCAAGCGCAGCGTAGGACGTCCACCAACAAAACAAGCTGACGATCTGGTGAAGACCACAGGTCGATGGTGGATACAGGTTCAACCGCAACAACTGAAATCCATGAGGGATCATGTCCCATGACATGGCCCATGTCCAGCAGTGAATGATGATGATGACATTATTGATGTTAAACATCTTTTGCGGGGCGTAAAACCGATCGGACGAGACGTGAAGATGCGAGTTACAAGTTACTAGGGCGAGATGACGGGGGGACTATGGCGACTGTAGCGATCATAGTGTATGCGGCGACTGGCGACTAGGGCTACTGCAGCTTATCCAGTTTATATTTATAATTGAGGAGTTATCGCAAAATTAAAAATGTTACACATCTCCCAGGCGTTCCGTGACGGCTCAATTTTATTTTCATTTAATTAAATACTCACCTCCTGTGGCATACAGCAGGGGCGTCAGTCCGTCCATGTCGCGGGCGTCGATGTGCGCGTTATGGCCTATCAGCTCACACACCACGCTACACAGCGCCTCGCCCAGATGTTCTCTGTCTTCTGCAAAGACAAAGGCATAGTTTTTTTTTTTTTTTTTTCGAAATGACAAAAATGTTGTTGACCGCAGATGGCCATGACAACGTTACCGGACTATGGCGAGCGCAGAAGGCGCCCAGCCGCAAAAGTTAGGTTGGGGCAACAAGCTCAATGGCACCACTTAGGTTCGAACCACGGCTTGGACTGTTGCCAGATTTTTGAATCTACTGAAGGTTAGCGTCTAGGTGCAAAACTGCACCTTAAGACGGAAGAATGTATTCTTCGGCCCCGCCGGCGGGACCGGTTTTTGAAAATGTGTCTAGCAGCTAATGTGGGACGGGTTGACGTCACCTCCGGGTTAGCGGCGGTGATCTCGTCAACGGGCAAGCCGAGAACGTGTCTCGGTCGAAAGGCTTAGTGATTACTGTTACTGTTACTTATAGTCATCGAGCACATTTCCAATAGAGAGGAAGTAAGGTCATAAGAATTCCGAAACACATCAGTGCTTTGCACTAATGCAATGACAACTGCCTCTCGATTTGCCAGTACAGCGCCAACAGCCGACCTGTGTACTTTCCCGTACAATTGTGAAATATTTTTAGTGGAATTGTTGTTTAGACAAAATAAATTACATTCCCTCTCTATTTGGTATGTCCTCGATGGCCTCCAAATGACATGATGTCAGTACACTGTTGGAGTTTTGGATGTCAGAGACCAAGTTTATTAGCCACTAGCCGCACTCCACAGTTTCACCCGCGTAGTTCTTGGTCCCGTGGGAATACCGGGATAAAATATAGCCTATGTTACGCGGGGATAACGTGCCATTCTAATGGTGAAAGTTTTGAAAATCGGTCTGGTAGTTGTTGAGTTCATTTGTTACAAACATACAACATACAAATATTTTCTCTTTATAATGTCTTTCCTCTTTATAATTATTAGTATAGATAGGTAAAAAAGTATGCCTTAAACATTGACCTTTCTTTAAATAGAAAAATAACGACATTGCTGTGTGATGTCGTTATTTTTCTTTCTCACACACATTCATATTACACACCTATAGATACAACTCTATGTCTCAGGGTGACGGGCGCAATGCGTTGGTCACGCGCTTGTGATCACCGCGGTATTACGGTTGTAATAGGTAGACCGCTTAACATCAGGCGGGCATTCTTTTCGCTTGTCTCGCCATTTATTTATTTATTTAACACTTTAACACATAACATTTGTGTAAGGAGGACTTAATGCTAAAGCATTCTCTGCCAGTCATCCTGGGCGTGCAGAAATATGGTGTGGCGTGTTTTATTATATTAGCATCTTTTGCTAAAATTAAAGATAAAATATATATATATAGTAAGATAGAATACAAAACCTAAGGCATAAACTAATAAAATATAATTGAAAATTAATATATGTCCTATATAATATATATTTATATAATATAAATGGATTACATATAAATATACAAATGCATATTTTTAATATAGTTTGTAGCTGTAGCAAAGAGTGAGTTGAGAAGAGAAATAGATTACAACATATTATGACTTATAAGTAGTTAAGTTTCTTAAGAAAGTGTTCACGTACTGACTTTTTAAATGACTCCTTGGATTCCTTCTTTTGATGACAGAAGGTAGATCATTCCATAACCGAACAGCCGCAACCGAAAAAGAGTTTGACATAAACGAGGTTCTGACCAGGGGGGTGGAGAGGAGGAGTAGTAGTATTTAGTAGTATAATAATACTTACCACTCATCTGGTAAGATATAAGTACAAGATGCAGCGGCGTCCTTCTGCATACGTCCGCTGCGTCTACGTCCACGCCGCATTCTAGGAGCAGTCGCGACGTTTTCGCGCACGGAAATCTGAAACAAATTAAAAATGTTTTTCATCATCATCATCACCATCGTCATCATCATCACCATCGGCCTATAGACCATAGGTATAGGTCTCCCCAAATCTGCGCTATTACGCCCTGGCTTCGGCTTGCCAGCACCTGCCAGCGACGGTACATGATGAATCATGAAGTATGAGGGGTTGCTGCCATACTCACCACGCTTGTCAGGCGGGCTGGCGAGCACAGTGCGGGATGTTGATACACGCAAAACGCTGCTACCCATCTTCCGGAGGTATCCCTTGGCAGATTACTGCATCCACGGGCAAGAGAAGATTCTACAGCCGGGCCCCCACGGCACCAAATTTTTTTTATACAAAACACAGCTATAGCTACTTACTGGCACACATCGCTTGTATGGAAGTCGTCCACGGGCGTTTTCCTATCCACCGCTAGATGGAGTAGCGTCATGCCGTTTCGCAGAGCCACGTTCCTAAGTCTGTATATCGCTGTCTTCACAAATCTTATTGTGTCCTGTATGAAAAAATAAGATTATAAAAGGCGGTAATTTGATAAAACTCAAGAAACAGAAATTAACATTTCTGTTCGGCAATGGGACGAACGGGGAGCCAATTTCTTCCGGAGGATGCTTCGTAGAGCGGCGAAACACGTGTCGAGTACCTATGTTTTGTAATTACAAACTATGGAAAGTAATTAATGACTTTCTGAATTTTAGTGTTTTATAAGCACTAACACACGATTCGCAACAAATATGAGAAAAGAGCAAAACAGTAACAAATTGGTACCTCAGTGATGCTAAAGAAAAAGAGGAAGACCAGCTACAAGGTGGGAGGATGAGATAAGGCTGACAGCTGGACCCTTCTGGCAAAAGGCCGCATTAGACAGAAGCTACTAGAGAGCTATAACTTGTTAAACTTTCGCGATTTGTTAACATGTTCTTGGTCGCGGGAGGACTCGCTAGTCCTCCCGCGACCAAGAACGCTGAAATGTGTTCGAAACGTCGGGAAAATAATAAAAAAGGTACGCGATAAAATCCTGTAATTTTAAAACTAAAAATATACTAGAGAGCTATTAGAAGAATCCTTTGCCGACAGGCACTCTGAGTTAAGAGATTTAATATAAAAAAACTAGATATAGGAATAAAACTGGTTTTTAAGTTACTTAGAAATAAAGGCGTATTATTATAATAAGCACTCATTAGGGGTAGCAGATTTGTTACTAATATATTTGCTGTAAATTTAGATTAGCATTTAGTATTCTGCAATGTCACGCCTGAATCAATCTAATTACTTTTTTGGAGAGCTCTTTCTATTCTACTTATGATTAAGTAGAACTTCTAATTATAAGTAGAACAGAAAGAGCTCTCCAGTCCCGTCATTATCCAGAAATCTCGTAGCCACCGAGACGTACGTAGCTGCTACGATCACGATTCTACTTTAGAATGCAGCGCCCTCGCCGTAGATATACTATCCTGATGCGTTGTCGCACAATGTACTATTTCCCATCGGGAAAACGTAGTAAGAACAAACTCACTTTATCGTTGCCTTCATTCCAGCAGCCTGGTGACCACAGAGACGAGATACAGCGCCGTCCGCACGTTGCTCCCACACTCCTGGACCATGCAGGCCGCGGCCAAACTCTACTCAAGCACAGCTCACCTCGTCATTGCCTTCATTCTCCAGCAGCCTGGTGACCACGGAGACGAGATACAGCTCCGTCTGCACGTTGCTCTCACACTCCTGGACCATGCAGGCCGCGGTCAAACTCTACTCAAGCACAGCTCACCTCGTCATTGCCTTCATTCTCCAGCAGCCTGGTGACCACGGAGACGAGATACAGCGCCGTCCGCACGTTACTCTCACACTCCTGGACCATGCAGGCCGCGGCCAAACTCTACTCAAGCACAGCTCACCTCGTCATTGCCTTCATTCTCCAGCAGCCTGGTGACCACGGAGACGAGATACAGCGCCGTCCGCACGTTACTCTCACACTCCTGGACCATGCAGGCCGCGGTCAAACTCTACTCAAGCACAGCTCACCTCGTCATTGCCTTCATTCTCCAGCAGCCTGGTGACCACGGAGACGAGATACAGCTCCGTCTGCACGATGCTCTCACACTCCTGGACCATGCAGGCCGCGGTCAAACTCTACTCAAGCATAGCTCACCTCGTCATTGCCTTCATTCTCCAGCAGCCTGGTGACCACGGAGACGAGATACAGCGCCGTCCGCACGTTGCTCTCACACTCCTGGACCATGCAGGCCGCGGTCAAACTCTACTCAAGCACAGCTCACCTCGTCATTGCCTTCATTCTCCAGCAGCCTGGTGACCACGGAGACGAGATACAGCGCCGTCCGCACGTTGCTCTCATACTCCTCCTGGAACATGCAGGCCGCGGCCAAACTCTACACAACCATAATGACTGTTCGGTTTGCGTGCGCAGCCGCAGTGTCCAGGCGGCCCGGGCACGTGACGTGTTTTAAACTAGCTGACAAAGTTCCTATAAATTTAAGTACTTAAACGTCCTTTGTTGTGTACGACCCTCGTTTATTTTTTTTACTCTGCCTCCGTTGGTAATTTTTCTACAGATATTTGTCCCCTGGTCTGGGTATTTTTCAATGAATGATATTAAGTATTTGCATTTGCAAAAAGAAAGAAAATCGATACTGTATTCTATAAATCATCTGGCATCATAACACAAGCTCTGTTTACGTTGGTACTCGAAATGTTCAGCATTATTTATTTTTATTGTACGTTTATGCAATGCTTGCATTTTGCGCCAGAAATATAAATTAGCACTTAAATCATTGAGCAATCAGTTCACGTTCATAAGCTAAGCAATAAGACCGCCTATTTGTACGTGACTACCTATTTATATTGAATTGTATATATTTTTAAGTTTATTATAATAAAGTGTTCATTCACTCATTCATTGACCCCCGACAAAAAAGAGGGGTGTTATAAGTTAGACCGCTATGTGTGTGTCTATTTCTCCGTCTGTGGCACCGTGGCAAACTCTTAAACGAGTGGATCGATTTGCATGCAGTTTTTTTGACGTCGGTTAAAATTTGCTAGCGGTGTTTTTTTGGTATATCGAACTATACACCTCGCGCAGGATCGTACATCCCTTTTAAACCGACGTAAAAAATAGGAGGAGCTTTTTCAATTCGACCTTAGGTATATACTTATGTTTGAGTTGTCAGCTCGTTTGAAAGACGTCGTGTGCAAAGACCCTTAGTCGTTGGCGATGGAAGCCACGCACGCTGTGTTAGTGTGCGTGATTGCGTGTTTTGTGCGTTAGATGTTGACAAAGTTATTATGAAGTAAAGAGGTCAGTTTGAAGATTACCAAGACTCTACTACGAGTTGTCACTGTTAGATCGCCTGCCGTAACTACAGTAGTAATAGTAAGTTACTATGACATCTGTCAGATTTGGAACTCTTGGTACCAAATTCTAAGCAAATGAAGCCCAAACTACAGTCGCTGCAGGATAGTTTACTGCGTATTTTAGTACCAAACTATCCGCTAGAGGCGCTGTACAAGTTTTCATACATTTTTTAACTACAGTCACTAGCGAGTATAGATTGTTACAACTCATGGTAGACCCACTGCTTGGAACCACTTTATCCGAACCCACTAAGAACATATAAATATCCTACTACTCTTATTACTGTAATTATAATGTAAGTACTTAATCTGCTATTTTATGTAAACGCTTCTGCAAGCCTTTACGCTTAAGGGTCATAATTTTAAAAACATACTGAGGTCTGTCTGGCACAATTTGTCGACACAAGTTTTCATCAATTTATTTAACAATATAAATGTATTCAACGAATAGACACTTAAAATGTACGTTACGTGAGTAGAGTATTCTTATAATTTTGTGATATTCAGTAATAACGTTAAATTGGCATAACAATCAAAACTTTGTAGTTTTAAGGTTTTCAAGGTTATTTTGTGGATGAATTGATTGGTTTAATCGTAACAATCAAGTTTTATCGGATCATAGACCTTTTCAAATAATATTGTGCCGTCCGTATGAGCCGAACTGTAGAATCATTATAGGTGACATCTAATCTGAACAGCCTTTATGCTCCCAGAGGCAAAGGCCTCAGACCAGGATTGTGTTAATTCGTGTAACTGGTATTATATATGGTTCTAAATTAATAATAATCCACCCAGCCGTTTTCATCTGTAGTACTCTTTTAACGAATTTAGAGACTTGGGTGTTCAGCTCTTAAATGACTTATGCAGTACCCGATTTTATTAAGTTGGATTAATAAATCTAAATTACGTGAATGTGATATTGTAATGGCAATTATAAGCAGAACGACGGCACAATGATTGTTTCACATGCTTTTGCAATATACAATACAAACCTTCAACATTTAAGTTCTTTATTTGCGAAACCTACGAAATAAATATAATACAATTCTCTATCTGCCTGATGTTTAACCTGATCTAGAATATAAACCTGACAGCGACGCACTCCACCAAGCTACAGAACGGGAACGATGGAGACAGCTAGTTGACGGAATCAAACGGAGTCACGATCCTCAGCAATGAGGGACCGATTGAAGAGAGAGAGAGAATATAATTCAATTTTAGACTTGAGGTCTCATCATCATTTCAGCCGCAAAACGTCCACTACTGACCACAGGCTTCCCTCATGGATCTCCATGAGGGGTAGTTGCCATACTCACCATGCTTGGCAGGCGGGTTGGCGAGCGCAGTACGGGATGTTGATACACGGAAAGACGCTGCTGTCGATCTTCCAGAGGTATCCCTTAGCACTTCACGGGCATGACAGGAGGTGTATTATTCTACTCCCGGCACCCCACGGCAAGAGGTATATTGTTCAATTAAATAAATAAATAAATAATTATTAACCTGACCTGAAAAACAAAATTTAAAACGACCAATCGACAAAGATCTGGGGGCCTAATCTTTAATGCAAATCGCGATGAATCGAAATAAAGCAAAACTAACTCTTATGGTAATTACGTAAAAAATTGCTATTCTGACGATACTATCGTAAGCGTTTACAGTAGGCACCCTGAATATCGATATCCGAGGACGGACACTTCAAGGTGTCGGAACCAGGATAAGGGAACTGAAATGGAGTTGGGCAGGCGTGGTGATGACGGGTGGAGCAACGCCATAACTGAATGGTGGTAGGGTGGGTAATATGTAAAATAAATAATAATTACTCTATTCAACACCCCCAACCATAGAACGTCCACTGCTGGACAAAGGCCCCCCCTCATGGAGAAGTACTGATCATGAGGGGTTGTTGCCTTACTCACCACTCTTGGCAGGCGGGTTGGCGAGATGTTGATACACGGAAGGACGCCCATCTTCTGGAGGTATCCCTTATTATAATAATAATAATTATAAAATGTCTGTTTAAATTTGAGAGAATGTGATTTTGTTTTTGTGCCAAGATTTATAAATCATCTTTAGGAATAAATAGTTATACTTCTGTCACTTACACCAAATCCGTAAGTCCAGAATGGACAAGCTGTCAAAACTTGTACCTGAATTAGCATTACGAACTTTTGTACAAACAGTTTAACATTAAATTATATCTGATTCTGATTCAAGAAGTTCAAGCTTAATCTCTATTTCTCTATTCATCATAGCTGTCAAGTTACGAATTAATGATCTTGAATCTGAAAAGTTCAATGCAATATCAACCTTATTTCCATCAACTTACGGCTAGTGATTCCGGGTCATGATTCGGCTGTGGTTTTTCTATCCTTTTCGCACCTCGCCTCAGCTCCTCCGCGCACGCTTCTAATACGTAACATACCTAGAAAGAAAGTTACTTGTTATAGTTTACTTATTCATTTGTAAAAACACTAATTGAATATTTAATATTGCAGTTGCTTATACTTCTGATTTCTAATTCAACTTTCGAATAAAACAAAGTCTGAAACAAATAATGTTGATTTCCATAAAGAGCTCATTGTCCTGTCTGATGTCTGACTGTCATTGTTATGTACTCATTTAATAATAATTAATTTAATAATTATTTTTAAGTTAATAATCGATGATTTATATCCATTAGTTTATAAGATTAGTTTAATTAAAATACCATGTTTCCGCTTAGCGCTTATTGGCTTTGAGAACGCCGACCAATCACAGGGCTGTATTCTCCAGCCAATAAGACGCTTACTCGGAAGTTGCAGGGATAGAAATAACGTCTGGAATATTGGAATAATTCCTGGCACAGTTGGCTGTAAGACTTGGAAGTGTAAAGATCTTAATGTAAAGAAGAACTGTGTTTAAATTTGCAATTCCTTCCCTTCTGGGTTTGAGCTGTAGGACACCAATAACTTAAATGCGGTCAATTTCTTTAATGGTACTTGAGGTTATATTTTTATGCAATGTGTGGCTAGAATTGACAACATAGTAGCTCCAGCCACTTTCGATGTAGAATGTTCGTAACAAACTGCCAAATTTAAAGTTAAATTCCTTCCTAATGGTTGGTTTTTTGACCGAGTTAATTGTAATTTATATTGAAGGGAGTGGTGATAAATCCCCAATAATTGAGAAATATTTTAAAAACCTGTGGGGTGCCGGCAGTAGAATATTACCCCTCCTCTCATGCCCATGGATGCAGTAAGAGCCTGCTAAGGGATACCTCCGGAAGATGGGCAGCAGCGTCTTTCCGTGTATCAACATCCTATACTGCGCTCACCATCCCGCCTGCCAAGCGTGGTGAGTATGGCAACTACCCCTCATGGAGATCCATGAGGGAGGCCTGTGTTCAGTAGTGGGTGTTTACGGCTGAACAGATGATTTTAAAAACCAACAGAAATAAAGTTATTTTTAGGTTAAGTATTGACAGTTTGTTGGCAAACATTCTACATCAAAAGTGGCCGGAGTATAATAAGTAAGGCCTTCGACATCTTTTATAGATGTTTTATGCAGCTTCAGCAACTGGTATAGCCTGGGCAATAATCAGCTATTAGTCTAAGGACAGAACAGGTCAATACGCCTGAAGCTAACTAAACGGTGTTAAATATGCACATACATTTTATAAGAAAGAAAAACATTACATGAGTTATCCAAGAATTTTGTTTTGTGCATCTAAATAATAGATAAATATACCTTTTGTACTAAAAGGACGGAAAAACTGATAGATCGTCTCTTCTTCTTAAAATTTTATGGCACTTACGAAAATCTAATAGCATTGGCGTTCAAACTATTGATACCAACAAAACTTTTTGTGAATACTTAATCGAACATAAATAAGAAACTTACTTGTGATAGAGGTAGTTCAATTCCAATGTGGATCATTTGTGAGAAAACTTGAGCAAATCTGAGCAGGTCCTTTACTACTGAAACCTGAAAACAGACAATACATATTGCATAAGCGTTTGTCTCTAAACGTCTCGTCACTAAACATAAAGGCAAAACTACATGCGCGTCCATGTCCACACGTATCTTACATTATCATAGTAAGTTAAAACACCAAAATCCATTAAAACGCTTAGGTCACGAAATAAACCTATCCTTTCTACTCGAGCTTTTGACTCGGTTTTACTGAGCATCCGCCTTGAGACCCTCAAGGAAAAGATTGCTCAGGTTCCCCCTGATGTTCGTTATTTCCCCCCCGATTGACAAAAACTGTATCCCCAAGAACTTTGCTTAGTATTGTGACTGTATGAATGGCTGCTTGTTTCTGCATTATGTTAATATTGATGTGCGAGTCTAGCTTGTCACAATACCTGTGTAAACTTTTAGCTATTATACCTGTAGCTCCGACCACAATAGGTATGACTTCGGTTGGTGTTTTCCAAAGCCTTGTAATTTCTACTTTTAATGCGTGATATTTACTTAATTTTTCAATTTCCTTCGCTCCAATATTGTAGTCAGATGGTACAGTTATATCTATTAAATATGTTTTATTTTCTATTTTATTTACGTATATAATGTCAGGTCTATTGTGTATAATTGTAATATCTATCTGTACCGGTATTTCCCACATGAGTTTAGCTGTGTCGTTTTCTATAACTTGAGGTTGTGTTAAATTTTCCTGCCACTAAAGATTCGAAACTTCGAAATTATGTTTTTTTGCTAGCGTCCAGTGAACATATTGCACGATGTTATTATGCCTTCTAGTATAGTAAGTACCAGCTAGTTTTTCACAACCAGATATGATATGTTGTGTGGTCTCATCTTTTGCCATACAGAGCCTGCATCTACCGTCCACTGCTCTCTTCAGGATATCTCTTTCATGCTGCCTAGTTACTACTGCTTGATCTTGTATAGCATAGATTGATGATTCTAGCCCTGGTGTTAACGGTTGTTTTTTGATCCATTTAAATGAATTTACCCTATCTACATTTTCTTTATCCAATACTTTATTATAAAATTGACCGTGAAGCGGCTTGGCTTTCCATTTATTGATTTTAGTTTTTAAGATAGCCTTACGAATTTCGTTATCTGTATAATTTTCTTCATTCTCTAAACCTATTTCTAATAAATTTACTTGTGACTCTTTACTTATTGAATATTTAATCTTTTTTCTATCCTGTTTTACGATTGCTTTTATAATATGGTCTTGTTCTCCTCTTAAATAGTTTCTGAATTTAATAATTTGTGTTTTATACAGCATTTCTACATTAGTTAATCCCCTACCCCCTTCTTCTATTGGCAAATACAATCGTTCTACTTCAGCTTTTTGTTGATGCACTTTATTCATTGCTAATATTTTTCTAGTTTTTACATCTATTTTCTTTAAGTCGCTTGTTTTGTAATTTACTATGCCGAATGTATATAAAAGAACCGGTACTGCGTATATGTTAATTGACTTTAATAGGTTACGTGCGTTGAGATGTGATTTAGTGAGACATTTAACTCTACGGAAATATTCTTTTTGGCTTTGTTGCCTGGCTTCGCTGTGATCTATTTTACCAGATTCATGTACTCCTAAATATTTGTATTGTTCATCGTTACGTAGATGTTTAAACTCCTCCCCACTAAGTAGAATATGACCTCTACCTTCATGTTCTTGCCTCCTACCTTTCGCTAAATGTAATACATTGCATTTACTAAACCCAAAATTCATCCCGATGTCTTCTGTGAATATCTCTGTGCTGTCAATTAAAGTTTTTAAATTATTGGAGTTATTAGAGTACAATTTAAGATCGTCCATGTATAACAAGTGGTTTATAGTGCTATTGTTTTTGAGTTTATAACCTTTGGATTCATATTTACTCAGGATGTTTGTAAGCGGGTTCAAGCCTAGACAGAACAGTAAAGGCGACAAAGAGTCGCCTTGAAATATTCCCCGGCGGACGTAAATTGGGTCAGTGGTAATGCAGGCGTTTGCTCCATGGGCTGTCATGATAACATTCCATGTAGGCATAACTATCTCAAGAAAGCCCTTGATAGCAGGTGGACATTTGTAAATATCAAGTACTTTGAGTAACCACTCATGTGATATGCTATCAAAAGCTTTCTGATAGTCAACCCACCCCATACTTAAGTTTTTCTGACACTGGTGTGCATCCTCCAGTATGGCTTTGTTGATCATGAGATGGTCTTTGCAGCCTCGGGAGCGACGCCTGCATCCCCTCTGTTCCGGTGCTAAGATGTTATTTGTATCGCAATGTATGTAGAGTTCATCAGCTAATACAGAAGTCAGCAATTTGCACATAGTTGGTAAGCAAGCTATGGGGCGCCAGTTTTTAGGGTCTTCTGTATTTTGATTTTTTGGCAGCAAAATTACCTTTCCTGTTGTGAACCAATGTTCAACGGGTTCGATTCCTTTTATTATTCTATCAAATAACTGTGCGAGATATTTGTGTGTACTTGTTAAATATTTAAGGTAGTAGTTTTGTATATTATCTATACCTGGTGCCTTCCAGTTATGAATCTTCCTGACAGCTCTCTTAATTTTATCTAAGTCTATTTCCCTAAACGCAAAATCCTCTTCAACATCTCCCATGGACTCTTCTACATCAGAAATCCATTGCGCATGAGTGTTGTATGGCACGGGCTCTGATAAGATTGAGGACCAGAATCTCTGAACCTCACCCTGTGTTGGTATTTGAGTTGGTGTAATTTGCTCCCCGTTTAAGCTTCTGTAAAATTTATGTTGATTCTCTTGAAATAGTTTGTTTTGTGTTTTTCTATCATTCATATCACTATATCTTTTAAGTCTACCTGCTAATGCTTTTACTTTTTGTGTGTGTTGTTCGATTCTGTAGTCTAAATCCTGTTCGTTTCTTACGTTATATTTAGTAAATAAATTGCCTCTTACTCTACGCATGGTTCTGCTATTATTACCTCTCTTTATTTCTATAAGCTGCGCAAGTTCTTTCCTAAATGCTTCTAAGTTGTTTTTTATTCGAGTTTTCCATGGTGGGTCTCGCTTAAGTTTATAATATGGGTGGATCAACTTTTTTCTGTCAGCACGTGTCCTTGACATAATAAAGCCTCAAAACAAACAAACTATGAAGATCTGGTTATTTAACTAATACTGTTGGTTAATCAGATCCTAAAACAATATTTTTTACCTTACATATCGCAAAAATTACACTTTCACAGGAAAAATAAAATCGTGACCCAGTGGATAATTTAATGTTGTCATACAAAACTTTGCTGTCCCTCTAGCGTATGGGGTGTGGTAGTTACCGACAATTTTAACATTTTACCTTGGAACATAGTAAACTTTAATGGAAATTACTTACTACAATATTCATTTGTATGCTATCTTCATTTACGAGTACGCAACTTCAATTTACGGCATAAATATCAATGTTACAATATTTGTCCCTAAGATAACCGAAATCGACACGTCTACTGGGTCACACATATAAATCGCTCCTAAGTGCGAGAGGGACAGGTAATCAAGGGCTTGACAAATAGGAAACTAATCTGAACATCGTATGATCGCGTCCGCCATTAACGTGACGTTCCCGCGGCTCGGCCATTTCGTCCGTGACTCCGGAAGAGGCTACGTGTGTTTATTATGTGTCTGCTGGCTCACGTCGAATTTTAATGAAACGTAAGTGTTTTTTTACCGTAAATCATACTATATTAGTAAGAATTAAGATCTAAATTTCACATTGAATACATTTTTTGTTGTTTTTCGAAATTTTTTTTAACAAAATGTTGAAAATATTATAAAATTTCTCTGGGGTCACGAGTCCACTGGGTAACGAAAATCGTGACCCAAGAGAAAATGTTAGTGACTCAAGAGAAATTTGTATCTTTAGTACCAAATTAAACAAACTACGATTTCTTTATCAATAACGTAACATAGTACTAATGTTCACAGTGAAAATCTTAATGTGTTATCTATATAAAACTAAACATTTTTTTTGTGTTAATGTTAGCTTTACTGTTTCATAGTCATACAGTTTAAATAAAGTTTATGATAGTCAAAATAAGACTCAGATATTAAAAAAAAAATAACTAATTTACAATTTTTTTTTCAGTAACTAAATAAAAATGCCTTTATCAGCTGCTGAACGTCAAAGGAGATACAAAGAAAATCTGAAACGTGACCCTGCGAAGTATGAAGAATATAAAAGAAAAAAACGAGACAATTATCATGTTAAAAAAAGACTTATCAAAGACTTAACACCTAAAGAGAGACACAATGCAAGGGTAATTTGGAAACTTAGAAAACAGAAAGTGAGAAAAAATAGAAAACAATTGAATAGGATTATTGATATAACACCACCGAGTTCTCCTTCTATATTGGTGCCTGAAGCAAAGCTACCTCAGAATGCTGTTTTAAATTATCAACAGCAGAATGATGATACTGATATCTCGGGCATTAGTACTCCTCAAAGCTCTGATGCACAACATATATGTAGGAACGATTCGAAAAAAAATAAAGGTAGAAATAAAGTTAGAAGAGATAGATCAAAGCTATATAGAGACAATTTGAGATTACAGCAAGAAGTTGCAGATCTGAAAAAAAAATATGAAAAATATAAAAAACGTTTCAATAGGGCCAAAAAAGACACAGGACAAAATATACAAGAAAAAAGAAAATCTGATGATACGATTATATACAAAAAACTGTCCAACGCAATCAAAGAAAGGTACCAAAGAACAAAGAAACACAAGGAGAAAGATATATTGAAACATATATTTGATAACATTGAAGAATCTGAAAAAAGAGAAATGATTAACGAGTCTTTGGGAATAACTGGACCATTGAGGTCGACTTTAAAAGTAAAAGCCGATTTGTCTAAATTAGAGAAGGAAGTCGAAACGTTTTTCCAAAGAGAGGATGTTTCTAGACCGACAGCAGGAAAAAAGGAAACAATTACGCGCCATGGACAAAAAGTGCAGAAAAGGTTCCTTTTAGACACAATAAAAAACCTCTATAAGACATTTAAGCAAGAAAATCCGGCAATAAAATGCTCATATTATTATTTCACTAAAAAGAAGCCTTTTTATGTTTTGAAACCTTCTGTAAGTGGACGCGAAATGTGTTTGTGCAAAACGCACACCAATCCAATGTATAAAGCAAGTGCTTTAAAGAACAAGGGCATTATAAATACTGAAAATATGAGCGAGTTGATCACTGCGATAGTCTGTAATCCAAGAGAAAAAGACTGTATGTATGGAACTTGTAAAAAATGTTTCAACTTAAAAATTCAGAGTAATGATGTTGACAAAGATAGCCATAAAATACAATGGAAAGAATGGGCAAGAGTACAAGAGACATATGAAAAGGATGGAAAAACTTCAAAAGCATTCAAGAATGTGAAGCAAGATAAGGAAGGAACAGTTAAAGATATGCTCTATTCATTTAATGAAGAACTAAAAACATTGAAGAAACATGTATATAACATGAAAGTTCAATTTTATAACTTCAGACAAGCCATTGATAATTTATCAAGAACAGAAGCAGTGGTAGTTGCAGATTTTAGTGAAAATTATAGTTGCAAACACCATGAGGAGATTCAAGCACATCACTTTGGTGGTTCCAGATTACAAGTATCACTGCATACAGTTGTGGCATATGTTCATACAGATGTTGGTGTTAGAGTTGAATCATTCTGCACGGTGTCACCAAATACTAATCACCAACCTCCAGCTATATGGGCTCATCTGGACCCAGTTCTAAAGGACATCAGAACCACTTATCCCGATATTTCTGTAATACACTTCTTCACAGATGGTCCCTTTAGTCAATATCGGCAAAAACAAAACTTTTATCTCGCTTCTACTGCAGTATTTGACCACGGGTTTAAAGCAATGACCTGGTCGTTCTTCGAGGCAGGCCATGGCAAGGGACCAGCAGACGGTATTGGAGGATATCTTAAAAGAACTGCGGATGACCTAGTAGCTAGAGGTGAAGATATTTCATGTGCAGATAAATTTTATACAGTGATGAAGAAGTTGAGCAAAATAAAGCTTTATTTAATTTCATCCCTTAATATAGAAGACTGTTCCAAACAAATACCACCAAAAATCCAGCCATTACCTGGCACCAAAGATGTCCACCAAATATTTAGTACCAGTCAAGGAAAACTTAAATACAGGCACCTGAGCTGTTTCTGTAGCAGAGGCTTTTGCGATTGTCTGTCGCCAAAAGATTATATCCCCCTTCCGCTTGTGACTGAAAGAGACCCAGAGCAGAACACAAATAACTTTAATACAAGTGCAGAGAATGCCAGAAACCATGAAAATGTACATGAGTTGATAGCCCACTTTGAAGAGAATAGCTTCAATGTCAGTGTTTCGGGAAGTGTGTCGGCAAACCCGAAACTCGTTGATGATCCAGCAAATTCCGACGAAGATTTACCATTGAGTAACTATAAAGTCTCTCGGCAGAAGTCTCCGCTAAAAGAAATTGAATTGTTGGACTTAAGCAAGCCCCGTAACAAACGCTGGTACCGACATATCTATAAAACACCCGAAACATCTGACGATGAGAAACAACAGGGTACTTCAACACACAAATCTGCCGACAAAGAAAATCGACCAGTCCAAAAGGGTGATTTTATGTTAGTTAACGTTCATGCAACAAAGAGTAAGATTTTTAAATATGTTTGCATGGTCGAGGATTTGCACGAAGATGGTGAGATTAGGGTCACATTTTTACGCTCAGTGAAGAAAAAAAACACATTTCGTCTGGATAAAACTGACGTAGCTGACATCGACTACACAGACATATTAGAAATTCTCTCTGAACCTACAATTATTTCCAAACGAGGCCAACAGTATTACGTTTTTGAAAATGATGTTGTAGATGTTTCTGAAAAAATATAAGAGATAACTCTTATATTTTTTTGCTTTGATTTTTTTTGTTTTGTCATTATATTATGCTGAAAAATTGAAGTTATTCCTAACTTTTTAATTATGCAAAGTTTCAATTTTAGTTTCTTGTACCTAAAATTATGGATATCTTTTTGTAAGATTTCCATAATTACAATAACAAGAGATTTTTTGATAGAAGGTATAGGTACGCTACCATAATATCATTGTGATCAATAAGACTTTAAAATATAATTTGAGACTGATTGTTATCGTTAAGATTTAGATAATAGTTATCGTTACCTTTAGCAGAAATCTCGACATTGTATGCTCAGTTACCATTTCAGTCTCTTGAGTCACAAGTTTTGTCTCCTGGGTGACATGATTGTCCCCATACTCCATGACCATTATGTCTTTCATTAAAACATGCAAAAATTAGTGATTACATTTTTAATTTTAGATTTATTTAAAAGATTTCACGGAAATATTGTTCGCATAATTATTTTCTTGCGTATTAGCTTCAAAAAAATATTATAAAGAAAATTGGTTCTGATTTGTTACATTGTGACTCAAGAGATACAATTAACATCCGTGTTTTTGTTATAATACTGAATTGTTGAAATTCATTTTGTTGTAGTTATTCCCTAAGAGGTTTTTAAGAATTTAAGTACAAAAGTTTTACTATCTTGTGTTGTTTCATTAGAAAATCGTATACGTTACCCAAAGGACGTTATAAGTAGCAAGTTCTCAGGTTTTGTTTAAAAACAATAGTTAAATTCACAAAAGTGCGATGCTCTTTACAAATACATACAATTCAATTATAAATCTATCAATATTAAAACTTAAATTCATTAAAATAAAATATATAAATTTTAACACAAAAAGTTTATTCTATACAGAAAATAGTTGATTCACCCATATAATAACTAAATTCCCGTGTTTATGTTATTATATTATACGGATAGGTTTCTAACGATTGTTGAAACACAGTCGAAACGTTGGGAATAATCAAAGGTATTACGCAATATCATGAACATTTTATAATGAACTAGCTTCTGCCCGCCGCTTCGCAAGTATTGTACCCGAATAAAAAGTAGCCTATCTGTTAATACTCGTCAACATCAATACGTGTGCAAAGTTTCAGCTCAATCCGTAGCCTAGTTTTTGCGTGAAGAGGTAACAAACCTCCATGCAAACAAACTTTCGGCTTTACCTCTATAATATAAGTGGGATTGTGATAGCGAAAGTTTACGAAAAACCTAAACCTTGTACGTCCTAGCTTCGCACAGGGTCATAGATGGCGCTGCTTACACCACCAGCGCGTGTTTTTCATAAAAAATATAATAGTAGGCAGCGGCGAAGCGAGCCTTGTCTTCGAACACGGCGCCTCAGAACACGATAGGATCGGGCAGGTCGGGGTAGCCGGGGCCTAAGCTGCTCGTGTCTAGAATTACGGCTAAAATATAGTCCAGTAAGGTCCGTCTCAGAATTGTGATGTGTACGGCGAAGCTAGCCTCGTCTCCGAACACGGCGCCTCTGAACACGATGGGATGCGGCAGGTCGGGGCAACCGGGGCCTGTCGCGTCTAGACTGATATACATATAGAACAGTCGGGTCACTCACAGAGTTGTGATGTCGCAACTGCAGCGCCCGCCGCCAGAGGGCGAGGCAGCGGTCGAAGCGAGCCTCGTCCGCGAACACGGCGCCTCGGAACACGATGGGATGCGGCAGGTCGGGGCAGCCGGGGCCTGTCGTGTCTAGACTGATATACATATAGAACAGTCGGGTCACTCACAGAGTTGTGATGTCGCAACTGCAGCGCCCGCCGCCAGAGGGCGAGGCAGCGGTCGAAGCGAGCCTCGTCCGCGAACACGGCGCCTCGGAACACGATGGGATGCGGCAGGTCGGGGCAGCCGGGGCCTGTCGTGTCTAGATTGATATACATATAGAACAGTCGGGTCACTCACAGAGTTGTGATGTCGCAACTGCAGCGCCCGCCGCCAGAGGGCGAGGCAGCGGTCAAAGCGAGCCTCGTCCGCGAACACGGCGCCTCGGAACACGATGGGATGCGGCAGGTCGGGGCAGCCGGGGCCTGTCGTGTCTAGACTGATATACATATAGAACAGTCGGGTCACTCACAGAGTTGTGATGTCGCAACTGCAGCGCCCGCCGCCAGAGGGCGAGGCAGCGGTCGAAGCGAGCCTCGTCCGCGAACACGGCGCCTCGGAACACGATGGGATGCGGCAGGTCGGGGCAGCCGGGGCCTGTCGTGTCTAGATTGATATACAAATAGAACAGTCGGGTCACTCACAGAGTTGTGATGTCGCAACTGCAGCGCCCGCCGCCAGAGGGCGAGGCAGCGGTCAAAGCGAGCCTCGTCCGCGAACACGGCGCCTCGGAACACGATGGGATGCGGCAGGTCGGGGCAGCCGGGGCCTGTCGTGTCTAGACTGATATACATATAGAACAGTCGGGTCACTCACAGAGTTGTGATGTCGCAACTGCAGCGCCCGCCGCCAGAGGGCGAGGCAGCGGTCAAAGCGAGCCTCGTCGGCGAACACGGCGCCTCGGAACACGATGGGATGCGGCAGGTCGGGGCAGCCGGGGCCTGTCGTGTCTAGACTGATATACATATAGAACAGTTGGGTCACTCACAGAGTTGTGATGTCGCAACTGCAGCGCCCGCCGCCAGAGGGCGAGGCAGCGGTCGAAGCGAGCCTCGTCCGCGAACACGGCGCCTCGGAACACGATGGGATGCGGCAGGTCGGGGCAGCCGGGGCCTGTCGTGTCTAGACTGATATACATATAGAACAGTCGGGTCACTCACAGAGTTGTGATGTCGCAACTGCAGCGCCCGCCGCCAGAGGGCGAGGCAGCGGTCGAAGCGAGCCTCGTCCGCGAACACGGCGCCTCGGAACACGATGGGATGCGGCAGGTCGGGGCAGCCGGGGCCTGTCGTGTCTAGACTGATATACATATAGAACAGTCGGGTCACTCACAGAGTTGTGATGTCGCAACTGCAGCGCCCGCCGCCAGAGGGCGAGGCAGCGGTCGAAGCGAGCCTCGTCCGCGAACACGGCGCCTCGGAACACGATGGGATGCGGCAGGTCGGGGCAGCCGGGGCCTGTCGTGTCTAGACTGATATACATATAGAACAGTCGGGTCACTCACAGAGTTGTGATGTCGCAACTGCAGCGTCCGCCGCCAGAGGGCGAGGCAGCGGTCGAAGCGCGCCTCGTCCGCGAACACGGCGCCTCGGAACACGATGGGATGCGGCAGGTCGGGGCAGCCGGGGCCTGTCGTGTCTAGACTGATATACATATAGAACAGTCGGGTCACTCACAGAGTTGTGATGTCGCAACTGCAGCGCCCGCCGCCAGAGGGCGAGGCAGCGGTCGAAGCGCGCCTCGTCCGCGAACACGGCGCCTCGGAACACGTTGGGATGCGGCAGGTCGGGGCAGCCGGGGCCTGTCGTGTCTAGACTGATATACATATAGAACAGTCGGGTCACTCACAGAGTTGTGATGTCGCAACTGCAGCGCCCGCCGCCAGAGGGCGAGGCAGCGGTCGAAGCGCGCCTCGTCCGCGAACACGGCGCCTCGGAACACGTTGGGATGCGGCAGGTCGGGGCAGCCGGGGCCTGTCGTGTCTAGACTGATATACATATAGAACAGTCGGGTCACTCACAGAGTTGTGATGTCGCAACTGCAGCGCCCGCCGCCAGAGGGCGAGGCAGCGGTCGAAGCGAGCCTCGTCCGCGAACACGGCGCCTCGGAACACGATGGGATGCGGCAGGTCGGGGCAGCCGGGGCCTGTCGTGTCTAGACTGATATACATATAGAACAGTCGGGTCACTCACAGAGTTGTGATGTCGCAACTGCAGCGCCCGCCGCCAGAGGGCGAGGCAGCGGTCGAAGCGAGCCTCGTCCGCGAACACGGCGCCTCGGAACACGATGGGATGCGGCAGGTCGGGGCAGCCGGGGCCTGTCGTGTCTAGACTGATATACATATAGAACAGTCGGGTCACTCACAGAGTTGTGATGTCGCAACTGCAGCGCCCGCCGCCAGAGGGCGAGGCAGCGGTCGAAGCGAGCCTCGTCCGCGAACACGGCGCCTCGGAACACGATGGGATGCGGCAGGTCGGGGCAGCCGGGGCCTGTCGTGTCTAGACTGATATACATATAGAACAGTCGGGTCACTCACAGAGTTGTGATGTCGCAACTGCAGCGCCCGCCGCCAGAGGGCGAGGCAGCGGTCGAAGCGCGCCTCGTCCGCGAACACGGCGCCTCGGAACACGATGGGATGCGGCAGGTCGGGGCAGCCGGGGCCTGTCGTGTCTAGACTGATATACATATAGAACAGTCGGGTCACTCACAGAGTTGTGATGTCGCAACTGCAGCGCCCGCCGCCAGAGGGCGAGGCAGCGGTCGAAGCGAGCCTCGTCCGCGAACACGGCGCCTCGGAACACGATGGGATGCGGCAGGTCGGGGCAGCCGGGGCCTGTCGTGTCTAGACTGATATACATATAGAACAGGCGGGTCACTCACAGAGTTGTGATGTCGCAACTGCAGCGCCCGCCGCCAGAGGGCGAGGCAGCGGTCGAAGCGCGCCTCGTCCGCGAACACGGCGCCTCGGAACACGATGGGATGCGGCAGGTCGGGGCAGCCGGGGCCTGTCGTGTCTAGACTGATATACATATAGAACAGGCGGGTCACTCACAGAGTTGTGATGTCGCAACTGCAGCGCCCGCCGCCAGAGGGCGAGGCAGCGGTCGAAGCGCGCCTCGTCCGCGAACACGGCGCCTCGGAACACGATGGGATGCGGCAGGTCGGGGCAGCCGGGGCCTAGGACGCGCTCCCTCACCGCCAGACCCTCCATGTGCAGGCCGTGGGCGTTGCCGTGCAGCCTTTCTACGTCCTAAAATAAAGCAGGTCATCATTGTCATATTTTGTCAGGTCATTTTCGATTTTTCTCTTTCTACGAGAATGAAGCCATCCTAGTCGCATCGGCGCTTCTCAGGATGCGGAGACAAAACGCTCGGGTGGCGCTTTTGCTTGATAACCTTAGCACCTGCTAACAACCTTGTCGCCCAGGCTTCTTTTGTGCGGCGGCGACGGTTGCGAAGTCACGTGAGGTGACACGTGACGGCTTGACGGATACGTCTGGCAGGCTAATCACGTATGGCTAACCTCGCGATCATCGCGTCAGTTCGCGAATTAACTTAGTGACGAATATACTTTAGAAGACGTACCGATCCCGTAGCTTGATGCATCGGTCCTTTTGGTTGACGCACAGGTCTCGTTGGTTGACGAGCCATTTATGTTGACTGACGTAGCGTTCTCGTTAGTTGACAGAACGTTCACTTTTAACATCTGATAACTGGATCAAAATTGACGCATGACAGCGATGATCCGCGCCTGTTGCAAGCCTATCGCTGGATACGTAATACAGGGGCAGGGATGGACATAGATATTCGCAAGTGCATACCTCCATAGTGGTGCTCTCCTGCCAATTATCGTAAGCCGGTATCGGCTCCGCGGGCTTCTTAAGCAGCAGGCCGTACCGAGTGTCGTAGCGCATCGTCATTGCTCTGTGCAGGTACTGGTAAGACATCTGTTGACAATGTTTTATAACAATAAATATATTTATTGCACGCAACAACAAGAATCGGACTCGCGCACGGAGGGTTCCGTGTCATTATTTTTTTTTAATAAATATACAAATAATTCTTAACATAACAACATATAACCGGGTATTTCCTTGAGTTGTGATCGCGAAAGTTTAAAAAAGAATTCTTCCGTGAATATTTCGTATTTGTTGGTAATAGTGGCAACAGAAATACATCATCTGTGAAAATTTCAATGTGAATGTACATGAGATAAAGCCTGGTGACAGACAGACTGACAGACGGATAGCAGAGTCTCAGTTTTTACCCTTTGGGTACGGAACCCTAAATAGCTTACAAAACCTAATTAGGGCACATGTTACAAATACCTTAAAGAATAAGATCATTTCAGTCGTAAGACGTACACTGGGAGTCCTTTATCCAATAGGCCTCTCTAATGGATCTCCAAGTAGGTACTGATCATAAGGTTATTGCCATACTCACCACGCTTGGCAGGCGGGTTGGCAAGCGCAGTACAGAATGTATTTCCGTGTATCAACACGGAAAGACGCTGTTTCCCATCGTCCGTAGGTTTCCCTTACTGCATCCACAAGTAAGAGGGAATTTGGATTTTCGATCGCCTATATCAGACCACTGCTGGACATAGGCTTACCTCTTATCACATCCATCGTCTACTAGCGACCGATCGCAAATCAACACACTATCTAGCTGGTCTCCAACCAAAAACTCGTTCACTCCATCGGTTCCTCGACAACTTCAACTTGCTAATCCTGTGAGATAATGTACACGAATTCAGACCTTACCCTGAGGCAATAGTACTCCTTATCGTTCGCAAACGAGGCGCCCAACAGTTCGATCGCCTCGATCGCCTGCGCACGAGTGACTTCGGGCCGCGCCGCCAGTATCTCCACAACGGACGCGCGCGCCCTTTCCGCCGCGCATTGCAGTGGCGTCATACCTGGAGAATGTACAGGTATTAGGGTTCAATCAATAAAAAAATGAACAAGTATTTTTTGCAATTTAAATAAAAACAACCGTGGACTGCCAGCAGAAGAACGTTTTCTCTTCTCTTTTGCCCGTGGGCGCAGTAAGAATCTTATAAGCTATTTTGTATTTAAAGTGTATGAAAAAAGTGTATAATAAGTGTGTGAAAAATACAATTAAAATTTTCATTGAAGAAGAAAGAAGAAAATCATTTATTGATCCACAGTCCACAATAGGCTTAAGTAGGTACGTAAAATTAATACTAATATGATAAATTAATTCTAACACAACTAAAAAATGTAAAAAATTTGTGGACCAAAAGGTCCTACCTCAGCATAATGTTAATCCTTAAATATAAGGATTAACGCTGGTTTTCAGGTAGGACCTTTGGTGAGTGTCGCACATACAAAAAAAGAAGACAAAGTAAAATAAAATGGCTAGTTAAAAACCTAATTAACTAACTACTTAATAACTAAACTATAAAATATAATGGAAAGCCCATTCAACACGGGATCAGCTCAACAATAAACTAAAAAAATAAATAAACTTCAAACGGACGGCTAACTGGCAACCAAAACTGGCTTGACTGTGACGGAATGGTTGTCAAGTCACTTGACATCAATTCCGTGTTTCTGAACGAAACTCGTATCCGAACGCATTTCGTCCGCGCGTTTTTCGCGTACATAAACAAGTTTGACATTTGTTGTCAGCATACCTAGTGAAAAAAGTGAGAAATACTTAAACCAAACTAACATAAGTTATCTCAAAAATCAATAAAAACAAAGTGAACGCGTCCAATTAAGTGAAAAGTGCAGTGTGCATGCAATATTGGTGAGTATAAGTTATGCTCAGAGGGGGGTACACTACGTGATGGCACTTTCTTTCTGTAAAACTAAAAGTTCATTCTTTACATGCATTCTAAAGGTGCCAACTGTTTTCAGGGCACGACTAGGAGGATGAAGACAGTTCCAACATTTAGACGCAGAGAATCTGAAGGATCCACGGAACGCTACAGTTCTATGAACTGGCGTGACGAACACGTAGCTGCACGCCCTACTTGGGTACCTTGACTGGGTTTCGGCCCAAACTAACTTGTCATATAAGTATCTGGGAGTTCTGCTGTTGAGTATACCAAAGAGAAGGACTGACAGATGTAATTTCCTGCGTGCAGCCATCTTTAACAGGTTTGAGTCATTTAAGAATGGTGTTATGTGTGTCCTTGGTGGTACCCGGAAGCAAAACCGTCCACAGGCATTCTGGACTCGCTGTATGAGTTTCTCAGTTCGGCTTAGGATGCAGGGGCCATACACCACATCGGAGTAGTTCAGCCTCGAAAGGATTAACGATTCGCAGAGCATGACCCTTACATCTTCACTAAGGTATGGACGTATTTTGTACAGCAACTTCAGGCGATAGAAACATTCTGACACATGTTTCTCAAAGCGTAGGCTGCTGTCCATACATAGTCCAAGATTTCTAGCCTCAGTGACATACTCCACACATTCCCCACCAACAATTATTTTAAGATCTTTATCACTGTCACGAGCTGGTAAAATCTTTTGAACCTTATTTCGAGAACCCAGCAACATAAACTTAGACTTTGTAGGGTTAATCAATAATGCATTGGATTTGGACCATTGACATATCTTTTCTAAATCATAGTTAATTTTACTTACAGAATCCACCAAGGCAGATGGAGGAAAAGAAAAGTAAAGTTGCAGATCATCTGCATAGAGATGGTGTTTGCAGTGTGTTATGGCCTTGATGATATCTGCACTGTACAATATAAAAAGAATTGGCCCCAAGATCGAACCCTGTGGTACGCCTTGATGGACAGCATGCAGAGCTGATCGCAACCTGGTTCCATCAGAATTGGTGATCTCAACAAGCTGTTGCCTACTATCAAGGTAGCTATGAAACCACTGTACTGTTATAGGGTCAAAACCATAGTATACCAGTTTTGATAACAGCAAGGGCACATTTATTGAGTCAAATGCACGCGAATAATCAAGCAGCACAAGTACACTAACAAAACCCCTGTCCTGCGCCTCAAGCAAATCATCCACAACATTAAGTAGAGCAGTTGAGGTGCTGTGTCCCTTACGGAAGCCTGATTGGTGAGGAGGGAGGATACCATTTGTTTCCAAGTACTTAGTAACCTGCAAGCACACTGCCCTTTCCAGTATCTTTGATAAGCAAGGAAGGATGCTGATGGGGCGCAAGTCTTTAGCAGTACTTGGGTTACTAATCTTAGGCAAAGGTTTAACCACAGCAACTTTCCAGTATTCAGGGAAGACTCCGGTAGTAATAGATGTGTTGATTATCTCAATGATGGCATCTAGTGATTCAGGTATAATCATATGTAACATTTCAAGAGATATGCCATCAACGCCCTGTGCATTCGACCTTAATCCGCGTATAATTGTCCCAACTGTGTCCCTGCTGACAGTTTGTAGGGAAAAGGTGTTAGAACCAAATCTGTGAAACTCAAAAAATGTCATTTGAGAGATGGTAACACTATTTTTGTTAGAAACAGCAAGAAAATGCGCTTTTATTAAGTCTGGGTCATCAAACTGTGGAGGAAGCTCACCTGACTGTTTATTATTAGGAACAATTGTGTTTTTTAAGTTTCTCCAAAGTATGCAAAGTCATTGCATTTTTCATTTCTATAAATGATACCTTAGTGTGGGTTTACACATTAAATACAAAATAGCTTATAAAATTAACTAAAGCGACATCTCTTCACTGCTACTGACTACTTGTTATCGTACAGTGGGCAAGAATATCTCTAAGGATTTCTGCTAGATGTCGCCACTCGGTTCGAAACCGAAAAAGGCAGTCAAGATTTTCGGCCCGACGGTTAATTGCTCCGTGGCCGAACGGTAAAGGCAGCCGGCGTTAAAGCAGTAAGAATATGCCAAGGGATACCTCCGGAAGATGGGCAGCAGCGATTTTCCTTGTATCAGCATCCCGTAACTGCGCTCATGCGCAACCAACACATCATGGTTTTGGAGATCCATGAGGGAGGCCTTTCGGCAGCAGTGCACGAGGACAGGAGCTCTGAGACTGAGATGATGAAATAAAAACAGACTTCATAAAGCTACAATCACGCTCTTGACGAATATCTTGCAAACATCATGTCAATTTCAAGATCTTTTAAACGACGTACCGTCCTTGTTGGAGGACGCAGTCACACATGTTACCTACAATTTTCGTTGCTTGTCAGAACGAATATTGTTGGTTGACAAAACATTATCTTTAGAAGACGTACCGATCCCGTAGCATGATGCACCGGTCCATTTGGTTGACGCACAGGTCTCGTTCGTTGACGAGCCATCTATGTTGACTGACGTAGCGTTATCGTTAGTTGACAGAGCGTTCTCATTTAACAACGTAATATTTATTTATCGTAAATCTAACATCAATATGTTTGACACAATCTCTTCTTCTTCTTTTAATTTATGCCGTGTGCGTCATGCTTGTAAACTAAACTGTTATTTTTTTTTTGTTTTATTATAGTTTTTATTATAATTTTAATTTTAAAATCTTATATTTATTAAGTTTAATGTCGTATTATTATTTCTTGTTTTATATTTTTTGATTGGTATTAAAATTTGTCAACGTCTTTGCTTGTACAATTTTATATGTTCTATTTAATTTGATTAATTGTGTTGCCTTCTGTGACGTCACCAAACGGCTCAGTCGGAAGACCAGCGTTGGTTAACATAGCCAACATTAAGCTGAGACTGAGACCTTTTTGTGACTCAAGCATGGCTTCATTATTTTTGTCTTTTTTTGTATGTACCTAATCAATGTTTTCTATGCTGGTTGTCACAAATAAAGAAATTATCTATCTAAATTATCCACATATCATTCTGAATGGATGGATGCTGCAGCTGAGATTGAGACCTTTTTGTGACTCAAGCATGGCTTCATTATTTTTCTTTTTTTTTATGTACCTAATCAATGTTTTCTATGCTTGTTGTCACAAATAAAGAAATTATCTACCTAAATTATCTACATATCATTCTGATTGGATGACGTACAAGCCGCACTCGACACTCACCGTTCTCGTTGGTGAGTATGCGGGCGTTGTGCTCGATCAGTGCGCACACGACGGCCGCGTGCCCGCACTCCGCCGCGAAGTGCAGCGCCGTGGCGCCGCACAGGGCGCGCTCGTCCACTGTGGCGCCGCTGTCTAGCAGGAACTGGACCTGGGGGGTAAGGAAGGTTGGCTAACTATTGGCTAGAAGTGCAGTGGTATCATCGTTTCAGCCGTAACACGTCCGCTACTGAACACAGGCCTCATGGAACTCCATGAGGGGTAGTTGCCATACTCACCACGCTTGGCAGAATGTTGATACACGGGTAGACGCTGCTGCCCATCTTCGGGAGGTATCCCTTAGCAGGCTGTTACTCCATCCGCGGGCATGAGAGGAAGGGTAACATTCTACTGCCGGCACCCCACGGCATGTGCAGTGGTATGATGCACATAAACTAAAAAAACATGAAAAAGTTGAAACTTTGCACATATACACTGACCAGGATAACTCATAGGCTACTTTTTATCCGGATACATCTCGTGCCGGGCAGGAAGCTTTAGTCTCACGAAATGCCTCACGAGATACTTTACGATATCCAGTCGTCCGTCGAAGCAGGCCGCTCTGAGGGTCAAACTGATGGTGTACGTCGCGTGATTGTCGTTTGCACTAGCTCCCTTCTCATCTTACACTTCTTCTTACACCCTAGATCTATATATATATAAAATTCAAAGTCCTGATTGACTCACTGACTGATATATCAACGCACAGCCTAAACCACTGGACCTAAAGACTTGAAATTTGGCACACATATGTATACCTTGAGTATCCTAGAGGTGCACTAAGAAGGGTTTTTTCAAAATTCCCACGGGATAGAGAATACATGGGATTTATATTTTCGACTGCCGTGGGGTGCCGGCACTAGAATGTTACCCCTCCTCTCATGCCCGTGGATGCAGTAAGAGCCTGCTAAGGGATACCTCCGGAAGATGGGCAGCAGCATCTTTCCGTGTAACAACATCTTGTACTGCGCTCGCCAACCCGCTTGCCAAGCGTGGTGAGTATGGCAACTACCCCTCATGGATGTCCATGAGGGAGGCCTGTCTTCAGTAGTGGACGTTTTACGGCTGAAATGATGATGATGATATTTTCGAATCAAAGGGCTCTGCGTGAAAAAGGGGATTTTACGTTTTATGACTTCCACGTGGACGAAGTCGCGGGAAAAAGCTAGTAGATACATAAGACGCTCACCACACCCAAATGTCCCTTATAAACCACGATCTTATCATAAGACACGTGAACCTCGAAAGAGGCCGCTCTGAGGGGAGCACCAAGGATGTTTGTCGCGTGATTGACGTTTGCTACTCCCTTTTCCTCTAACACTTCTCCTTACACCGTAGATAAGATAGATACAGAAAAGACACTCACCACATCTAAATGCCCCTTATAAGCCGCGATCATAAGACACGTGTTGTTATATTTGTTAGCCTTATGGATATCCGCGCCATGCCTCACGAGATATTTGACGATATCCAGCCGTCCGTCGAAGCAGGCCGCTCTGAGGGGTGTACTGAGGGTCTTCGTCGCGTGATTGACGTTTGCACTAGCTCGTACTAATCGTTTCACTATGCCTAGGTGGCCGGCGCCAGCGGCGCACCATAGCGCTGTTGCTCCTGAAAAACCAAATAAACATTTAATAAAAGTCTAAGAATTATTACTAGTACTAGTTATGTAGGCGACCGCTGTGGCGCAGCGGGCGAAGGTCCGTCCGCCTGCGACGCAAGAGGTTGCGGGTTCGATCCCCGCCTCGGGGCAAATGTCTGTACGATCTGCAGATATTTTGTACAGGCTGTTCTGGACCTACATATATATAATAAAAAACATATTTCGATGTAGTATATAATCTATTAAGCATATCAATAACCTAGTACCTAGTATACAAGCTCCGCCTACTTTGGGCCAAGATGATGCTATGTAAATTGACCAGCATTATTATGTAGTTATGGATATTATACAGAATGAATTCTTATTGAGCGTTTTGTTTTGTACAGTTTTTGTGCTATTTGTATGTGCGGTCTGTTTGGCGTGGCTTTCATGAGCAAGCGGCACGTTGCACCCGTCTGCAGTATTGAGTCCACTGTTAGACAAGAGGCTCTGCCAATTATAATTTGGTATTGCCACAACCGCCATGTTTAGCAATCGAGATTCATGTGTCGGAAATTTTAGTCTACTAAAACTTTAATCGTCGCCTTGTACAGCAGCTCTCCAAGGGTCTGAAATGTCGTAGTGAAAAAACATCAACATTGCCATTGCCAAAATCAACATGCGGTAATAGAATAAAATAAACAAATTGCCTATACTATCTAGCCTTTTGAGGGTTCCGTACCCAAAGGGTAAAAACGGAACCGTATTTCTAAGACTCCGCTGTCCGTTTGTCTGCCTGTCTTTGTGTCTGTATATCTGTCTGTCTGTAACCAGGCTGTGTATCTCAAGAACCGTGAAGCTAGGGACCGTCTCCACGAGCGAGGGAAACGCGGCGATGTTATCGTCGTGCCACGTGTTTCTATACACTCTCTTAGTAAGTGTCTCCACACGGCGATGCGACGAGTGGTTGAGTGCGCGCGAAACGTCATTACATCGCCGCGAGCTCGCCGCGGAACGTGGCGCTCTCGCAGCGAACGAGTAAATAATTATTCTATTAACTGATTTACTTGGGCCAGTTAGCTTCGAAAATAGGCAGGACAAGGAGATTGATCGTCGTGTCGACAACGCCTGGAAGAGCTACTTGTCCATGAAAGAGCTCATGAAGGGAAACCTTTCTCTGACACTGAAGCGCAAACTCATTGACATGTGTATTCTGCCCGTCCTAACCTACGGTGCGCAGACATTGGTCACTGATCAAGTTGCAAAAGTCCAAACTCAAAATCTGCCAGAGGGCAATGGAGCGTAGCATCCTGGTTTTCCGGCGAATTGATCGCGTTAATAATACGACGCTACGCTCTCTAACCGGTATTGCCGACGTTGTAGTCAAGACGGCCAAACTCAAATGGCAGTGGGCTGGACACATACATCGAATGAGCCCAGAAAGATGGGCTAGTCTATCAACAACATGGGTCCCACAAGAAAGTCGTAGTCGTGGCCGTCCACGAAAGCGCTGGCGAGACGATCTTACCACCTTCCGAGAAGATTGGTGGGGCATCTCTCTTGATAAGGACGAGTGGAGGGATTTGGGGGAGGCCTTTGCCCATCAGTGGGACAATAAAGGCTGACAAAAAAACTGATTTAGACACTATATACTTATTACGCTCTCGTCTGGCACCACTGAACTCTAACTAACACTGAACAAAGTAATAGCACAACGCGTCGTCAAAGAAACGTGGCGATTCCGTTACGAGTCGTTGCGGATACGCGGCGATTCCGTGACGAGTCGTTGCGGACGCGCGGCGATTCCGTTACGAGTCGCGACGATACGCTGGCGGAATAATCGCTCGTTCGTGATTTTTTTGCCGTTTTTTTCACGATTAATCATAACGGCAACAGACGCTTGAAATATGCACAGAATATTTAGATGGTACATATATTAATTTTGAAAATAAATAATTAAATAAAACTTATGGTACGGAACCCTTTGTGCGCGAGTCCGACTCGCACTTGGCCGATTTTTTTTATAGTGGGGGAATCCCGGAAATCATGTTTATCAGCTTCCTAAGGAGAGAAAGAATGATTATACTGGACTCTTAACGGCCAAACCTAGCACTATGTTTCCCAAAGCGTAGCCGAAACTATGGGTACACTTGCGAATTCTTTCAGCCAAAGCCGAAGCGTCAGCCACTGCATTCAACTTTATTAATACTTGTAACAATTAGAAAAGCTTAAAAAAGTGTAACCCGACTTTAACCGCGGATTAGCGTTAAGGTTTTATTTAGCGTAAACCTTAACCACAGAAAATATTATCGTTGAAATAAATATAGAAATATAAAGAATGCTGGACTTGAGACGCAGCATCATATCCATCCAAGAATAAGTATAGATACTATGAAAACTGATAAGACTACTTTTATACTTTGTTTGGTAAACACAATCTTGTCATAATATAGAAAACACGCAGGCAAGAAACAATTATCAAATCTGGATTTATGCTGTAAAATAGTTTTACAACTAAAAATACGCCGGATTATTGTATTGTCACTGGTCCCTCATAAGTATGCAAAGTTTTAATTAAATCTGATGTCTTAAAAGTGGGTTAAAATTGTTTTTTTGTGCATCATCATCATCAGCCTTTATCGACCCACTGCTGGGCATAGGCCTCCCTTTGATTTTGCCATTCGCCTCTGTCATAAGCTATTCTTAGCCAGGTGCAACCCACGGTCTTTCGAACATCGTCAACCCATCGGTTTTTTGTGCACAATGTATTAAATAAATAAAAAAACGTTCGAAAATTCCGTTACATTTACACAGGTGAAGCGAATAAAAGCGTATTAAAAAAAAAACAGAAAAAGCACAGACTCTAGGATTATAATAACGAACTGATTGACATGTCTTTCATCAAAATCGGAATTGTTAAAGCGCTACTACCACAAATACATAACCCACATGCATGGAGCAACAAATTAAAGGAATCAATCAACTCAAAGCTCACGTTGTCAACGTGAGCTCGGTTACCTTACGTATGTCAACTTCAGCTAAGTTCACGTTTCTAAGCTTAGTTGAACAGCCCTAGTTTCGATCGGAAATAGAAATGTTGCTAGGTTTCCGGGCGATTTGCCTTCACGCAACTACTAAGCAATAATGCAAACAAATTCTTAGAATACTGATAGGAAAACACGAAATATTTATCATTCCCTCAGATAAACAACGTGACCATCACAACTATTACAGCCAAATAATAGTATCATCCGTTGAAATAGAATAGTGAAAACGAGAGTGTTACAAAGTAGGTTTTCAGGGCATTCGTCGACAAAAGTCATAACGTGAGAATATGACACACGATTCAGAGTTATTGAAATCTCACGCGATCGGAATGTCGCTGACATTACTATTACCAATGTAAAGTTAAAATTATCAAAATGAATCACACTTTCTTTGAATAATTATAATATAAGTAAACACACACTGAATCCAAATAAGAAAATACGTCCCGAGGAAAATTACCGAGAGATTTAAATAATTGGCGTATCTGCGTAGATCAGACGGGGACACAACTCAGAGTAATTAGCCAGCTGTACCTGATCTCATCCCGATTTACGAGCGAATGCACGTGCGACCGGCTGCATAAGGCAATGCCAAATGAATTTATAAGACCTGCATTTATTGTGATAAATCATAAGAAGCGAGGGAAACAAAGAAAGTTCTGGAACACCGCCAAGACACCGCTTCGCGGAGATTTCACTCTTCCTTTGTATGTAAACGTATAAATACTCAACGCGTGTGCGGCGTAAGTCAATGTGCTGGGGAAAAACTTTGTTTTGGATGCGATTCGCTTTGTTTAGTGTTTCGGTTTTATACTCGGGGCTATTTGCGGAAATGCTGGCAACTTGGCGCATATTTACAACCAGAATGCTTGATAATCTGCAGGACTTGTAAATGCGTACTGCATCTATTAAGCCTTCCGTTGAGAGAGCAAATAATACGTTCCTTTATGTACCTGATGTCTAAAATACTTAATAAAATAAATAACGTTGCACGCTACCTACAGCATCATTTAGTCCTAAACTAAGGAAATCAAAAAGTTTTATTATTGTCACATACATATGAATCGCAGCTTACATGATACATCTATCTATCTATCCATCAGCCCACATTCACCCACTGCTGGGTATAGGCCTCCTCTTTGTCACGCCATTCTTTCACATGATACACTAGCTTTTGCCCGCGACTTCGTCCGCGTGGAAATCCTCTTTTTCACGCAGAGCCACTCCGATTCGAAAATATTAATCCCATTTATTCGTTATCCCGTGGTAATTTTGAAAAATCCCTTCTTAGTGCAACTCTAGGATTGCCAAATTTCAAGTCTTTAGGTCCAGTGGTTTAGGCTGTGCGTTGATATATCAGTCAGTCAGTGAGTCATTCAGGACTTTGAATTTTATATTAGATTATAATAAAATTAAATGACAAAAACAGGGCTACTAACCTCAGCATTTGCCCCAGCAGCACAAGGCAGTTGGAGCGCTGGTTTACGCCCATTAGCAAAGCTAGATGGAAACCAGACATTGATAGTATATCTCAAACACAAGTTTATTTCTTGTTATACGGGTATTTAATAGCCGTCAATTTGACAAAGCAAGTTGAGCGCCAAATAAACTGACTAACGCGCGTCGTTCTTTGTTCGACATCGATATGTAGCAGGTTTCGTTACAACTTCCGTATCACGAAATCCAAAACGAACTGCAATTACTATTTATGAAACCGTAGAATCAATACCTTTGTAATACAACCTTCGCTATTGTTCAAGATTTTATACGAAGAACCAACATAATATTTCTAACGGTACAATGAGTTACAATTCCCCCTTGCAGCTAGGTTTACCAGGAACTCCGGATCGACAGCTCAACCATTGCATAACACTGCAGAGACAACTATAGATATTCAGTTGTTGCTAGCTATTGTTAACGTTTTAGTATCGAAAACGGAAAATTAATAGAATAAAATATAATTAACACATATTTAACCGGGTATTTATTGCGTTATTTACCTTACTCCATACTAAAACGTGTTAAATATGTGTTAATAATGTGTCGTGATCGCGAAATATTAAAAAAGACTATAGGATTAAATAAAATTTTAGCATTGATACTGGTCTCTACAAAATTTTATTATTGATACTACTTTATGGAAACCAGATGATTGATGGAATACCTAGATATTTTTTTTTGCAAATGCATGCATAGAAAAACATACCAAATAACTGCAGATAAGCAAATATTGCGGTGAAGTACCGGCAGTAAAATGTGACCCCTCCCCTCATGCCCATGGATGCAGTAGCGCCTGAGCCTGTATTTCCGTGTATATAAACATCCTGTACTGGGTATGGCAGCAACCTTCTCATCTTGGAGATCCATACTTGCAATAAATAATAAATAAGCTCTTTGGTAAGATTTGGTGATGGTAAGTAGAGTAGGGACTTATGTATCTGGTGGCCCTGCATGGATGGACGACATAGGTGCCGTACATGGTAAGACCAAAGTCAGTCTATATATCTTTATTCAAACGAGCAAAAAGCTACATAGAATAGTCAATTTCCAAATGAAAAAGAAAACACAATCAAATTGAATTCGTACGCTTCAGATTGCTTTTTTTTTAAGTGAGGGAAAGAAGCGAAGAAGAAACCTGAATGCAAAAGGCCTAGAGTACAGCTGTTTGGCGGTTAGGTTGGTAAAGGAGCTTGGCCCAGCAGTGGGTCACTACGAACTGACAATGATAATGATGAATAAGCTCTTGGGGTTTTTGACAGAAGAATACTTTCTCATTTATAATAAGTCACTATACACTGTGTACAATGCAAACGCCGCCCGAGCCCAGAAGACACTCTTCGAGTGATGGTGATAATCATCATCGCAGCCGTAAGACGTCCACTGCTGGACAAAGGCCTCCCTCATGGATCACTACGTACTGATCGTGAGGGGTAGCCATACACGCCACGCTTGGCAGGCAAGCGAGCGCAGTACAGGTTATTGATACACGGAAAAACGCTGCTGCCCATCTTCCAGAAGTATCCCTTGGAAGATTGTTACTACATCCACGGGCAAGAGAGGAGTGCCAACATTCTACTGCCGGCACCCCGCGGCATAATAACCGTATCTAAATCCGATGCGTAGATACAAACAAAGGTAATAAGCAGACGTACACAATAGACAAAAACCTCACAGAATACTAACCTTCAATAACATATTCGTCAAATTTCACAGTGCCTTCCGTCTCCAGTCTGACTGGAGGTCGGAACTTGTCCAGGAGTATCCTGACCGCTCCTTCTCTGCCATGTCTCGCCGCTGCTATAAGGGGTGTGCATTTTACACCGTCACTGCATACGTCCTGCAACGAAAATTACTTTGAAAACTATGACTGGGCGACGCACAAAGGACATGGATGCGAAGTTAGAAGTGGACATAGGCGGGAACGCAGGCTGTAAATTTTTTGCTTGTAAATACTACAAAATTGAGCGATGATCGCGAGATATACGCCTGTTGCAAACCTGTCGCGCGATACGTAATCAGCCTGCGGGTACCCAATTGGTCTCCAAAACATCACCATCCATAATATTATAGTTCCCTCTCATATAAAATAAGAGATTGTTTAACCTAATGCTCTTTATGCATAACGTTATGTTACCTAATATATTATTTCCATAATTTTAAACATGTGTCATAATAATAACGAAACCTTCCAGTAACAGAACCGAGACGGACGGATAGTAGGTTATTAAGTTTTTTTTTATAACTATCAGAAAACACAGGAAGTGTGCCTGTGCCAGAACCGAGATGGACAGACAGTAGGTTATAGGTTTTTTTTTTTATAACCAACCGAAAAGTGCCTTTGACAGAACCGAGAAGTTCAGAGAAGAAGAACACCATGTAAGTTATTTAGTATTCATTCGATTTCGGGCCTGCTAACAATATAAAGTAGGTAAGTATATATTTAAGTAAAACTCCAAATAAGCTATAATAAGCTAATAAGCGAGAGCGTAGTGAGTACCGCGGTAGCGGCCGCCAAACAATATTAAGAACATGGAAACTATTATAATCAACAATTAGTAAAATAATATTTATGCGTTTAATAGTGGTATAAATTTTATTATTTATTGCGAATTACATGCATTTGGGCAAACTATGATTATGAAAATAGATTTGGATTAATAAATCTATAAAAATCTATTTTCTTAATCATAGTTTGCCCAAAATGCATATTACGAATATAAAATTTTGGACACAAAATATAGAACCGTTGGTTGCCAAGATGCAGACCACCTTTCTTTAACGAGACTTTTATTTTACCTTTTAAAAATAAACTTAATTTTAGAATCTTACGCGCTATCTTTTGTTTTGGGCTTATAATAAAGAGCATGAACGCAATAAATATCTTAATTTGAATTTGCAATTCAGTTTATTAGTGCCGTCTTTATAATATCCCGCGATTGATTACCCCGCGATGTATAAGGCTGTGCTTAGATGGCAAGACAAGACCTACGGATGATGGTGGGTATCATCATAGGACACTGTGATCTTAACCACCATATTCTAAAGATGGGGGCCACAGATAGTGGATTGTGTCGCGGTTGTCTTGAGGCAGATGAGACCTACGGCTACAAGCGACGTCAGAAATGAAACAGGACTACAAGAGCTAATGGAACCAAGCCCATCCACATCAACAACGTCTGCATCTCCTTCAGGTATGCTGATGGAATGCTGCCAAAGGCCCAGAGTCCTCCATTAGTTTAAGGGCTGGGGTCTGGGTAGTATCGCGCGCGGGGGACATGCACAATGCACCCCTATGCGGGACGTCCGTCAGTGCAGATCTGGTATCCCCCAACAGAATCAGAATCGCGTATTTTGAGTGGCGCAAGTTACGTTCAACTGAGTTTGTCGCCGTGTGGCACAGGACTTCGTATGAAACCGAATGCAGCGTAAATTCCACGTTTAAATAATTCGTCGTCATTCAGTCGTCACAAAAACCAGAAGGGCATAATTTAATGCTTTGAATAAGACAAGCTCTAAATTAATAACAACCTAGTGCGGAACAGCAGTACCAGCAAATGCCTGATGTTTTTTTCGTCCTTGCTTTTAGTACGAGTATAATACAGGACCGCCAAACTCACAGGACTCCATATTATATGGAGAAAGGACGCGAAAGCTTATTAAAAGGGATTCCTCGATAACTTTTACATTTAAGAATATTTTTTTATCAGGTTCCTAAAAATAATTTTCTAAATCGGTTATAAACGAGTTCTGAGGTAACGAAGATTAAAAAGAAATACAAACGGCTCAAGAACCTACTTCTTTTTGTGAAGTCGGATAATAACTACTTCAGCCTACCTTATAAATTATAATATAAGGTATATACATATTATTTACAAGCTAACGCATCTAAAATATCAAACATCATCAATTTCTCCTTCTTTTTAAAGTGAATAAAATCATCTCAAGAATTATTTCAGTACGCAATTTATCCTAAATCTCTGCGGCAGTTCAACGACTTTAGGACATGTTGTTCACCTCGTGAATACAGATCGAAAAACGTTGAAAATCGTATGTTTAAATAATATTATGTATTATCAATATACCCATATTATATTGGTTTACCTTTTTTTTTACCCGACGTTTCCGCATCTTCGCGCGACCACGATAGGTCCTCAAAACGTGAGGTTAAAATAAAGGTAAAATATAACATCTTTGCTTAGGATGATTTATACAGTGTCAGCCTCTGGTGTAAATACTGTACGGGACTCTGCAGTGGCAGGGAAAATAAAATGCTATTTATGCTAGCATTTTATTTTTTGTTAGCCTATGGTGTCCTTCTGCTGGGCAAAGGCCTCCCCCAAATTCTTCCATTTGTCGCTGTTGGAAGCGGTATCCCACCAATATTTTCAGATGTCTAAATCTAAATCTCAATTCTTTTATAGTTTGTGACATAAAAAATGGGCAGCAATCTCTGGAGAACCCTGCTAGACCAGAAAAAGACAAATAGATAAAATGGGAGCGTTTTTGGATGTTTCGTTTGAATGATGAACCCTTTATATGTGCCTGCAAGTATGCTCGAAAATGATATTCACTTTAAGACTCAAACTTTAAGCTAGGCTTTAACTAACTGACTAAAAGCTCAGAATCTTCCTGGGATCTTATAAGAATGTACTAAATACAAGAAAGCCATTGCCAATTTTTTTAAATTGATAATGTTGTTGATGACCTTCGACACTAAAATTATAATAAATAAAAAGTAAAAAAACTTTTTAACAAACAAGCTTTCATTTAAACGTCCTAAAAATAATAAAATAAACATTTTCCATTAAAGTTTAATGTCAACTTAAAACGTCTTTACACAATTTATGTGATAAAAAAGCTTGTCGCGAGACTAACCTGTGTACCTGTGACGATCTAATTGATTTAATTTAATGTAAATACGAGTACCTGCTTAAATCTCGCGACAAGCTTTTTTATCACATAAATTGTGTAAAAACGTTTTAAGTTTACATTAAACTTTAATGGAAAATGTTGATTTTATTATTTTTAGTACGTTTAAATAAACGCTTGTTTGTTAAAGTCTTTTTTACTTTTAATTTATTTTTTAATTTTTATTTATTACTGGACAGTTTGTTTCTTGTCTGTTCATCTCATGCCCGCCATGTTGGATTTAGAGTGATGTCATATAATGTTTCGAATAACTCTCAGCAAACCCTTTTATTTTGATATCCATATTGTAAAAGTGCATTAATAAAATAACTAGTCCGCCATCTTGGATTTAGAGTAACGTTATTTCATTTTTCGAATTATTAAGCCATCTTGTGTATACCGCCATGTTGGATTTAGAGTAATGTCATTTAATTTTTCGAGTAACTCTCAGCAAGGCCTTTCATTTGATGCCCATATTATACGAGAGCATTAAGAATAACTAGCCCGCCATCTTGGATGTTCCGCCATGTTGGATTCAGAGTTTCGTCATTTCATTTTCGAATTATTCCTGAGAATAATGGCTTGCTGACAAGCCCTTTCATTTGATACCTATATTATAGGAGTACATTAAAAATAAGTAGACCGCCATCTTGGGTGTTCCGCCATGTTAGATTCAGAGTGACGTCATTTATATTTTTGAGTTATTCTCAGCAAGCCCTTTCATTTGATACCCGTATTATAGGAGTACATTAAAAATAAGTAGTCCCCCATCTTTGGTGTTCCGCCATGATGAACTCAGAGTGATGTCACATAGCTGACCATGTATTGTCATCCAAAAAAAAACATTATACAAAATTTCAGCTCAATTGTTTGAAGATATCTGCATCAAAATTGAGTTGCAAGATTCCACCCGAACAAACATAGTTACATACACACATACAGGGCGAGCTAAATAAAAGCTTATAATGAAAAAGTTACTCATACAATAAGAAGGTGAAGAAGGCACACTTACATTTAAGGAGTAAAAAAAGTTAATTATGTTTGCACAAAATATAGATGTTTCATATAGTCCGGTACCCATCAACTTCATAGATAACCCCAGAGAGACGGTTTAGATATTATTACTACTTTGTTCATTGGATTATCTCATTGTTATGAGTGAGTTGACTTTTTGTAATCAAACACTAATTAAAAGCCATTAGTAGGCAAACAATCCATTGTACTAGCACAGGGTTGTTGCAAATGGCACAAACTAAGGAAGACCTATATCCAGCAGTGGGTAAATAGAGACTGGATGATGATTCTAACTCTGGTGGATATGTCTAGGGGTACCAGAACAGCACTAATGTTCCATGGAGTGTAATGTGCATTGTCACCCATGACACTGCCCCAACAACCCTAGCCAGTCCAACTCCTTGAAATACTCTAGGCCGCTGGCAGCATTATCATTATCTGCAGCGGTTGCAGATGATGTAGTAGAATGGCATAACTCCATGAGCTGTTGTGGTTGTAGTGAGGATTATGATGATGAACTCCTTAAAACACTGGTTTGAACCCCCAACAAAAAAGAGGGGTGTTTAAGTTTGACCACTATGTGTGTCAGTCTGCCTGTGGCACTGTAGCTTTTAAACAAGTGGATGGTAGCCCCATGACTTGCTTGTACAAATGCAAATATACAGAGCATAACTAATCATATACTTTGTCATATCCTGTCCATCCAAAGGTTGCCTGGAAGAGATTGCTTTTAGTGATAAGGCCACTCATTGTACAATAATTTGTTATTATTTTTCCTGTATTTGTGTTATTTTTAAGTTGGTGTGCACTAAAGTTATTATCATTCATTATTTCATCATTAAACTAACTTATCCCTAATCTCAATACAACAGGGCAACATATAAATACTTTTGTTTTATAAAAAACATTACTGTTAACATCTGGAAGATATGCATCAATCAAGTTCAAGTAGCACCTTAAAAGATAAAATAATAATAATAATATGTGCAAGTTCAAAGAGCTCAAGGACAATTCATGCAACCTAAATATTTGGACAAGGTTGAGTGATGTGATGAGGCTCACACTAAGTTAGCTACATAAATACATACGACGCACATTGGCCAATTAATAAACAGGCGTATGTAATGCGCAAATGGTACGCACATTCGGATTTTTGTTAGATAAAAATAGAATTTTATCGCGACTTCTTACAAACGATGACATTAGCGAAATTTGTAGGACTACACTATACTATAGAAACACTGTTATAGCATACTTACGCTATTCAATATATCGTCAATTTCGTCAGTATTCTTCTCGTATAATGATGCATAAAGGGTCAGAGACATGCCATCTCTGGCTGCGAAAAACACTCGGTGTCTCAGCGAGACGTTCATATCGTCCAGTGATTTGTCTTCCATTATTCACAATGATAACACAGATTTTAATCAAACAAACGCGTTTTATGTCGTGTCTCTGTTATGTATATGTTTCACAATACAAATTACTCAAATAAAAATAATTCACTCCTCACTTTCACAGAATTGAAGTAAAAACTGAGCGAGCGAGCGAGCAAAAGCAAACTAACAAAACGAAGACTGAACCAGCTGCTGTTGTAACATTGACACTGACATGACATGACAGAATTACATTGTTTTGACAGTACAAATTACTACGACCGCTGCAGTAGTCATAAAATAACAAAAAAATCAATGGGGAAAATGCTCAATAAAAATTGAGGCGTTTTCAACAAAAATAAATTACGTCAAGATACATCCAGTCCAACAGCATATATATATATATATACAACAAGGCGTATAGTTTATCATGTTACGCTAAACATGCCGTGACACGAGATATACTTCAAAGCATGTAATCCGACTACCTAATACATTTGTGTATCTTGTTGGGAGTCCATAATAAATAAATAATACGTTTATTAGTAAACAACACAATCACAAAATAACAGTTAAAGTAATTTCGCTTGCTCCGCCCGCTAGCTCCATTTAGTTCAATAATAACATCGTTTAAACCTTTGGTTTTTTTAAAAAATATTTCAAGAAAGTCTAGTCATTACAGCACTGGTAACCTTTTGGTGACCGACCGAAAATATAAAAAGTGTGTAATCTTGCAACACAGCCACGTGAAGCACACGTGATAACCGCTACACTACGGAAACTTGGCCATCTGCGGTCAACAACATATATTGTCATTTCGAAAAAAAAAAAAAAACACAGCCACGTCTAGCAAGGTGGAATTTTTACACCAATCAGACGATGGTACTGTTACAATAGCCGCTACATGAGATATAGCGTTACATTATTACATAGTTGATTGGTATCTCTTTCTTTTCTGTGTACTATGGCATATCAGCATCTCTGTTTAGAAGCAAATATTCTATCAAAACCTTTAAGTATCGTAATTATTTGTCATTTATTACTTTTTGGTTTGACGTGTAACCTATCGCTTTCCTTTTATTTACAAAGAATTTTTTAATTAATTCACGTAGGTATTTATTATAAAAATGTCGAGTGGTCAGTGGGAAATTGTTGGCAAAAACAAGAAAGCCCAGAATGGAAAAGTTAAAAATAACATTGAAGAGAAAAAACCTGCGAAAAATGGACCTAAATCTGATGATGTCGGCATCGGTAAGTTCAGTCAACTGATCAACCGTACTTCGGTTATTTCTTTCGATTTTATTTTCTTGCTAAAATCTTATTTTCGTCAACTCAACATCTCTGAAAGTATTTCAGTTTAGAACTTTGTGAATCATATACATATAAAGAAACAGCTGTTTTGGTGTTATTTTAAATATAGCTGCTAATATTGGTTTATTGCAATAAAGCAAATAAATGATTTTGTAGGAATTTAATTAAGTCAGGCACTCAACTCAAATATTCTTCTCATTGGCGTCATTAATAATCTAATAAGGGATACATACTCATATTTTTTAAAACTTGACTAACAAATCAACTGTCATTTATTTCAGTCACCCATCCCAAGGCATTTTTCGCTGCCATGGAAATAGAAGAAGATAAGAAAGCCAAAAAGAAGGAACAAGAAAGGAAAAATAAGCTTAAACAGAAGAAGAATGATGCTAAACCGAAGCCACCTACCACAATTGAAGGTGCATTGCAAGCTGTAAGTATTGGTTTAAATGAAACAGACTAAAAAAAAATATTTCTGGACACAACAAAGTAAGCAGAGCTTGTTTTATGGGTACCAGATGAATAATAAAATACTTAAACATATTTTTTTGTAAACAAAATATAATAAAACAAATACCTAATAGTTTTAATTAACTGCTAAAATCCAGAGGGCATTGGTTCGCCTTAACAGGCTATCCTAGTTTGGGTATCAATTTCAATATAACCAGAACTAATAATTAACCACATAATATATTATGTATATCTTTTTTTGTGTACATATTTTCTGATGGGAAATAAATAAGGAAATGATATAAAGAAATAAATAATTTCAAAGGATTTATTCTCATATTATACATATGAGAATAAATTTGGCCCCCTCTGGATTTTAGTCTCTGGTTACCAAAGCTAGTGTTTTTGACACTAATAATGTAGTGAGTAATAAATAGTAGAGTTTCAAACACACATGATAAATAAAAAAAAAACTTAAATGCAGTAAAACTTTTGAACTTTAAATTTAAATACTTTGTAGCTACATAATTACTTATAGGTGAATTATCACCATCTTTGGCTCGACCCTTGGCTGTTCTATTATGAATTGTAAATGATATGTTCTTTAATGGTACCTACCTACTTAAAACTATATAAACATTTAATTTCAAGTAGGTACCAATAAAGCACTCCAGCTACTATTTAATTCACTTACAAATGTTCCCATTTGTAAGCCACAAAAGTTAAAGCTACAAGTATGTGTAATGATTGACGTTTATAATTTTAAGAAAAAGCCCATTATCAAAATTATAAATGTTTATCATTCCACATACTCCATTTCTCAGCCAGCCAGGATTAGCCAGGAAACTCCCATTGGTGGTAGTAAGCTAGCTGGACCTTTTCTTTATATTTAACATTTCAATAATATGACATTCTCCATTTATCAGCAAGCCAGGTACCTGGCTGCCCAAGATTTGCCAGGGAACTCTCTTTGCTAGTTTTAAGCCAGCTTGACCTTTTATTAAAATGATAACAGTCAATTATTGGAAATTCTCCATTTCAGCCAGCCTATATCCGATTCTATAAATAAAAGTTATAAAAATAAACCCTTTTTTTCAGATTGATCCAACGGAGCTTGCATCCATAATAACATCCAACAAACTCCGCTTCTCTAACGCTCCTCTTGTCTGGCTGAAGGAAGTGGCCGCTTTCCTGAACTCCAACATCCAGATTGATGTGGAGGACCCGACATTCCCAAACCAGCCTACCCTGTACCCTTCCTTAGCTGTGCCTATTGATATAAGGACTATATTGGAGGGTGTGTTAGCTGATGCGGGGAAGGCTAATACACAGCTGTTCTTTGACGGCACTCTTACTGCTGTTGCTAATGATATGAGCAGAGGTAAGTTGTTATATTCACCATTATCTTAGGTTTGGCGCTGACACTGTCAGTCTCAGCTGTACCTATTAATATAAGCCTTTTAGCTGCATATAAAACTGGAGCATAGTAGTACTAGTAGAAGAAAAAGTCATCCTTGTGTTGTGTTGCTAGTTACTAAGGAATGCTTTTTCTTTTAACAATACTTGGTGCCTACTCCAGAAAACGATTACGATATTATCGTCAGAATAGCAATTTTTGCGTAATGGCCATAAGAGTTAGTTTGGCTTGATTACGATTTCGATTCAGCGCAATTTGTTTGATCACTAGAATTAGGACTGTAATAATTAAATAATGAACCAATCAATAAAAAGTTTTAATAATAATTATAATTATGTCATTGGAAAAGTATTGTAGAATAACAATACAATATTTACATTATGAGATTCAAAAACCTTGAAACAATTTAAAAGCAGACTTAAACACCACATCTTAAATACATATAAATGCATAATATGTAAAAAAGTGTTAAAGAACATATCTTTTCAAATATTTATTTATTCTATTTTGCCAATCAAATTGTACATTTTATTAAAGCTTGTTACAAACTGGAACTACTATTATCGTTATTTTTCCCGCAAGTGATTTGTAATCTTTACGAAAAATATTTATAAAGATCTTAAACCATAATTTAAATGAATGAATGAACACTTTACTGTACACAACACTAAAACCTTAAGGTAGAATTCCGCCAGTGTGCGGCACAAATGTTTGAATGCTAGAAAAGACCAAAATGTGCAGGCACTCTTCGAACCTTGGCGCATACTGAGCTGCACTTGCAGTATGTCTTTAGTTCTGAGAACTGAAAGAGGTCCTGCACATTTTGGTGTTTTCTAAGCATTCAAACATTTGTGCCGCATACTGGTGGAACTCTAAAATTGACATAGATAATAAATTACCTATAAGACGTACATGTTACACAGTGCTTGTTTTCCTACTTACTTCAAACACTTGCAGGTCAGCACGTGAACGGGCACAGAATACTGCTCCAGATGCTAGCCCAGGACTACCCGGAGTTCTGCACGGCTTCCATCCAGAAGAGCGCCAGCCTTCGCAACTCTTATCAGAACCGCCCGCCCATCGGCTTGACTCTGCTGTGGGCTTTCGGCCAAGGCGGCCTGCATGACTTCGCTGTAGGGCTCAAAGGTACTTATCAGTTAAACCCCTTCATTATTTATTTCATACTTTGTGCAAAAATACAATGTACAGAGGAGTACTTAATGCTAGCATTATTAAGTTTATAAAACGAAGTCGCCGGCGAGTCTGTCTGTTTGTTCGCGATAATCTCAGAAACTTCTGAACGGATTTTTCATGAATAGATAGTGATTATTCATCAGGAAAGGTGGTAGGTGTATCCTTTAGGTAGCGGTTAGCAGATACTTGCGCAAGCCGGGTCTGGTCGCCAGTTCCATACCCCTTCGCCTGTGGCGCTTGTTTTGCGTGAATTGTCGCGAAACACCAATTAATTTAAATTACCACTTAATTCGGCTTCGCTGATTTTGAAACTGTGGTCAAATAGCAATAATCGTAGGTTCGTGTTTTGTGTCTATCTACAGTACTAAATCGTGTTCCTCTATCTTTGTCGTGAAACCCGAGAATTAGGCAAAACCTTGGTAGGTACCTACTAGATGCCAGCTTATCAGCTTGACTCTGCTGTGGGCTTTCGGCCAAGGCGGCCTGAATGACTTCGCTGTAGGGCTCAAGGGTACTTAAAAGTTTAACCCCTAGGCTTCACAACATACGAGTAATAATTAAAAAACAAAGTCCTCCACCGAGTCTGTGTGTTTAACCGGATTTTCATGCGGTATTAACTAACGTAGATAACCGCGCAAAGCCGAGTCTGATCGCTAGTTACATTATTCTTGATTCATTATCGGTACAACAATTTTTTTTTGGGCTTCCTCTCGTACACGTAAGATGGGGATTAACTTTTTCGGTTTTTCAAACAATTAAGAAGTTGCAAAGAAAATTGAAAATATCAAACTATTTTTCGAGCTTGAATGAATTCCATGAACTTTCTAGAAAAACTTTAGCTGTTAATCTAGCTTTTTTAGTCTCTGAGAAGATATCACTTGAAAAAGTTGTGTGGTTTCGAAAATTCAATTAATACGTAATGTTTTAGTAAACGTAAAAAAAACATGCACCAACTTCTAACAACTCAACAGGTAAACGGACCCCTACACATTGGGTGGCCCGACACGCACCTAACCTAATTTATTTTCTTTTTTTTGGAAACGCCTCATTATTATCTCCCACTTCCATGTTAACAATACATACCATTATATTTTACTAGTAGCGCCCCGCGGTTTAATAATAATAATATAATCTTTATTTCAGACAACTATAGATAAGTAACAAGATGTAAAGTACTAAATCTAAGGTCCATATAATGTATACCTTACAGACTAACATACCTACATAAAAATAATATCTTATCTACTAAGTACACGTTTGCCCGGCGACGTGCGACGCATTCGCGGGGTCAGGCGACCGATGAACCGTCGAAACTTGACTTGTTTAACCCGCGTAGTTCCCGTTCCCGTTGGAATACGGGTATAAATAATAATTTTACATTACGGTGTATACTCTGTAATGTTTTATATCCACTGTGCAATAAATAAATAAAATTTAGCCATTGTTACTCGCTGATAATGTAGCTGTCCGTGGTGAAAAAAAATTAAAATCGTTTTGATGGTTTAAGCTTGACAAATAAACAAACTCACATTCGCATCTACATATAATATTAAATTAGGATTATCAATGACCTTAAATTTATTAAAATCTTTGATTATTACTAACATAAACACTAGTTATAGCTTTCCGCTGGTGAAACAATTTTAAAATCGTTTTGGTGGTTTAAGCGTGACAAATAAACAAACTCACGCATCTATAATATTAAATAAGGATTATAATTGGCCTTTAATTTGTGACACGATTAAAATCTTCTTTGATTATTACTAACATAAACACTAGTTAAGTTGACTGACATTGCGTCTGACAAGTTTTTTATTGACATCATAGGTACACTGAATTTACTAACTACAACGTTATTAAAATTATTAACAACATAATTGAGGAATACAATAAGGAAACCCAAGAGAATAAAACTACGTTCCGGTAACTGTTTTAATTTTTCTATGGAATCTCACTAATATTACAAAGCCGAAAGGTTTTTATAGACGTATGGATTTTCCACGCAAAAACTAGCCTACGGATTGAGCTGAAATTTTTTGCACACTTTTTATCCGGGTACAATGCATTCGAAGTGGCGGGCAGAAGCTAGTGCTCTATATTTATTATTATCGGCACAATTAGCCTACGGCAGAGGAGTGACCGATCGGATCGTACTCATAGCGCGATCGTGGCGGATAGCACAAACTATGGGAGGCCTATACCCAGCAGTGGGTTAAGTCGGGCTGTTGATGATGATGATGTAAGTGTTTTTAGTAAGATAAGATAAAGATAAAAAGTGTTTATTTCTGTAAAGCCTAAATTAACAAATAAATGCTTAATATAGACCTAATGTAACATGTTTAGTTTCGGCACCTCGCTCTAACTAAGCTCGAGGCTTGTGCTGTAGACGCGAGAGTTCTCTACCTCAGCATAGTTTATTTAGGTATACAAAGTTATAAAATTATGTTAAATCAGTTAACTATTACGAGTATGTGTACTGTACAAGAAAAATTAATACTAAATATGAAAAAAAAACAAAATATCAAAAGAAGATAGAAGTAAATCTTTAACTTCTCGGAAGCTCAGATCCCAACATCTTACCCGCGAAAATCAATTCTTAACTCCATTCGTCTTAGTTTCCAGTGCTTAACCGCTCCCTATTTGGCTTTATCCTACTGCCGTGGGGTGCCGGCAGTAGATGATGGCAAGCATGATGGAAGAAGGGCAGCAGCGTCTATCCGTGTATTAACGTCCCGTACTGCGCTCGCCAAATCGCCTGCCAAGCGTGGTGAGTATGGCAACAACCCCCTCATGATCTTGGAGATCCGCGAGAGAGGGAGCCCTATGTCCAGCAGTGGACGTGGACTGCAGTTCTACGACTGAGATGATGATGATGATAGTTAAGAAGGCGACGCGGATACCAAAGGCCCAACAGTGGCACAGTGTGGGTAAATAAAATACTCATACTCATTTATTTTTCCATAGGGACACTTAAGAACACTTGGATACGTCAAAGTTACACAATAAATTAAAAACTAAAATACAAAATTCATTTAAAAGCCAGTCCAAAAACAGAATAATGTAATATTATTATTATTATGAGCCATTTGGGTCCCACTGCCGGGCAAAGGCCTCCCCCAATTCCCTCTATACATCCCGATCCTGAGCTGCTTCCCTCCAGTCAACGATGTACTGATCGAGTTCGTCCCGCCATCTGCGCTTCGGTCTGCCGCGTCGCCTTCTCGCCGGGTCAGGCCGCCACTCCGTGACTATCTTTGCCCACAGCTCACTCGGCAATGTAATATAGTTAATCATATTATTAGATATAAAAAAATACAAGCAGAAATCGAACCAACACTAGTAGCCTGCTACTCGCATCGATCTGTCACTTATCTAATCTTATCAGTAGGTAGGTACCTCTCGGAGCATATTTTATCACATCTCAACGAAGCGAAGGTTTAACTCAACTTACCTTTTGAACCTCAGTAATTATTTTATACGAACCTTTTTTGAAATTTGCTTGTATTTAGCTACGGAATAGGTTCGTATTTTGTTTATCTGTCTGCAGTACGTAAGTTTTTTCCTCTTAACTTTGTTGTACATTGCGAGCATTACCTAAAACCCTGGTAGGTTCCTACTAGAGTTTAAAACCATAATACGTTTTAGACATGTGGAGGAGGTGAAAAGACCGCGTAAGTATACGCTCGTTTGCGAGGTGCTGGGTGACTATAGGTACATTCATCAATTCAGCCATAAAACGTCCACTGATGAACACAGGCCTCGGATCTCCATGAGGGGTAGTTGCCATTCTCACCACGCTTGGCAGGCGGATTGGTGAGCGCAGTATGGGATGTTGATACACGGATAGACGCTGCTGCCCATCTTCCGGAGGTGTCCCTTAGCAGGCTCTTACTGCATCCACGGGTAGGAGAGGAGGGGTAACGTTCTACTGCCGGCACCCCACGGCATAGGTACATTAAGTTTTTTATGTACAAAATGACGAGACAAGCCGAAATCCACCTGACTATACCTATTACAACTGCTATACCGCGGTGATCACTAAGCACGTGACCAACGCTGCACTGCATTGCGCCCGTCACCCTGAGACATGGAGCTGTAAGGTCTCATGTGTCCGTAATTTCACCGGCCCCCTTCCCCTTCAAACCGTAACACAGCGATTGGCAATACACTGCTTGTCGGCATAAATAGCTATGGTGGTAGTACTTCCCCGGAGGAACTCCTCACAAAAAGTTCAACTACTAATCAAGCAACGCACCATATTCCTTTCATGCCTTCTGGACAAGCTCTTAGTAGCAAGAACCTTAAATTATGCTCTAACCTTCCTCCCCTCCAGCGTGGACAGACCTATTCCTGCCAGTAATCGAACTGAAGAACTACTCCAAATACGTGATCGGCTACCTCTCCAAGCTGCTATCGCGACACGGCAACATGGACAGCGCTAGGGTGTCGCACGACCAGCTGTTTGCCATGTTTGACACGGTGCACAGCAAGAAACAGTCACTGCCTAAGGATCTGGCCAATGAGCTTATTGTGCAGATGAGCAAGTATAAGGTAAGATTTTTTTTTTTTTTTTATGTTAGATGGGTTAGCTCTTATATACAAAAATACTATCAATCTGGTCCCCTTAACAATGATAAATAAATAAATAATGCTGGACAATTCATTGACATATTTTTTCCTAGTCTGTCTTCTCCTTCACAGACTCCCATAAAAGACAGTTTAAATAAGCACAATTTAAAAAAAAATGTTGGAATTGACTATTTTAAGTCAAGCAAGCCTTGCAACTTTTGGCAAGCAGGTATTTGATGGTTGATTTCTTGGTGTTGAAAGTATGATTTATTCCACGAAATTCCAGGCAATATTAAATAGTCAATAAAAATAATATAACATTTACTTTTTTACACTTGGGTAGAGAAAGTAACTATAATAAAGTAACCAACATGTCTTTTGTCACCACAAACTAATATCCCTCTTTCTCTCAGGATATCTTCTTCAACCGCTGTACCAACAAGCTGCAAGTGACATTCAACCAAATCATGAAGAAGCTGCCTAACCAGTACCTCTCCGGGCCAACCCTAGATCCCTACCACCAGGTCCTCGTGGAGAGCTTGATAGACTGCCTGGAGCGAGACGACTCATGCAATGCTACTTGGAGACAGCTGTTCAACAAGTGTACCAAGCAGTCGGCGACGCTGCTTGATTATATTAGTAAGTGTTTTGTATGGGTGCTGTGTAAGCCTTATCCATCTAAAAATGTAACAGGCACTATAGCAGAACAGCATACATGAATTCCTGTTGCTGACACTGTATAAATCATCTATATCTTTATCTAAGTGTAAAAGACAAGGTCATTAATAAGCCTAATGATAATTTTATCAAGAGTTGCATTTTATTTAACTTGTAACTAGACAGTTTTAAAAATATCAATATTTTCCTTATAGATAGCAACTGGAGTGCAGTAAGTCCAAGACTGAAGCAGAAATCTTTGAAAGCAACCGTGCTAGAATACAGGGAAGTTGGTGTTGAAGCCCTCAAAGGAAAGAAGAAAGACGAAACTGTAGTTAAGACTAATAAAATATGCCAGGTAAGTAAATTTGCCGTGGGGTGCCGGCAGAAGAATGTAACCCCTCCTCTCAGAGCCCGCTAACCTCAGGAAGATGGGCAGCAGCGTCTTTACGTGTATCAACATCCCGTACTGCGCTCGCCAACCTGCCTGCCAAGCATAGTATGGCAACTACCTACAACTACTACTGAACACAGGCCTCCCTCATGGAGATCCATAGATCGTAGGCCTGTGTTCAGTAGTGGACGTATTAAAGCTATTACAATAAGCAATCTCGAAACATTTTAAAGTCTAAAACCAAATGACATTGTACAAATGTAATAAAAAATCTAGTTCACAAAAACCGATGATAATGTCTAATCGACAACCAACAAAAAACCGGCAAGATTTCCGAAAATTGAGCGTGTGTGGATGACACGTGTAAGCCCTTTTGCGTGTTGCCAGTGTTATAGAAAACCTCCCATTCTTGTATTAAATTTCAGTTACCTACTCAATCTCGTCGGTCGAGTCTTCATTTAATTTTTTTTTTAGTATTGTCCATGTAATTAAATTATAGGTAGCATTTTTAATTATCCGGTTAACAAATATAAAGTCCATTATAAATAAATAATATAGTAAAATCCTACCAACGAACCTTGTGGTTACTTAGTAGCTTTGATGGCGTCGAAAAGGTCAACCCTAATTCTCTAGGCATTTAAAAAAACGAGGCGTAGACGGACGGGCGAACTGCGAAAGACTTTATCAGCGCAAAATAGAATCAATAAATAAATTAGTGTTTTACATTCGTTGAAAACGTACAAAGGTAAATCAAAAATACAGAAAAAAATGTAAAGTTCACGAACAGAGTTTAGGTCGATATTATACCTGTGTAAATAAGAGTTTTAGTGTGCGTTTACAATATGTGACGTGATTTGAGCTTTCAAGTTGCAATCTGGAGAAATATCTAATGGCAGTATTTACTCGCGAGTGAAACAAGTAAAACCACTTTTTATTGCGTCTCGGGTCGTTTGGGCGCGGATAACAGTACATTTCGATGTTACATCCGATCCGTTACTTTGCGGGTGGTGAGGTGTTATCGCGCCCGTGAAAAGTTTTTATTCGGTTTGTGTAGATTCTTAGTGCTCACGATAAGTCAGGTAAAGTCGTTATTACATTGTCTGTCCACAATAGAACGGTAATTAGCTCAGTTCAGAATCGTTCTGGGCGTTTTAACAATGCCATCTGTGTAGTTTTGTCTTTGTTTTCCTGTTATAATTCCTATTGTTCGCTGATTACATATTACATTATCAAAGCTATTATATTACGTACGTAGGAACATCTTGGCTTCTGTTGCACTTTACATCTCTCTTTTCCATCTGTGTCAATAAAAATATTCTACATTATTTTGCCAACCTGGTTGGTACACAGAGTACTTTCAAGCTTGACAAACAAGATTCTGAAAATGGAAAGAATAGTGGATTGCATATTCAGAATTCCTTTAATATTTGAAATGGTTCAAGCCTATTCTATGAATGCAATCAGATCTGTGACCTACAGAGTGACCTCAATAGATTTTGACAAGTGTACTGTTATTTGAATGACCTGGATACCTAGGCAGCCCACAACATTAACATGTCTCAATCTCTTTGGTATAAATAATGTTTAGGGATATTTACCATGATTTGGTTTTCAAGCTTCCTCAGTATTTCAGACAATGTTTATAGCATTATGAATCAAGTTATGAGTAAATATGTATTCAATTACCACTCCATTTATTGAAGTAAACATTTTCAGGATATTCTAGACAGAATGACAAGCACTAGAAAATTCCCTTGGCTATGGGCGAGCTTCTTCCTGCTGGTCGGCATTGCTGGACTAGTTGCATATGATGTGAACCTTGCTGGTGGCCACTTTCCTAGTAAGTGATAATTTTATGTTTTTATTATTATTAACTCATTTATTTCAAATTACAAATTCATATCACACATTTCAAATAAGACACAGGAACACACAATCATAGAAGCATTAATAAAATTAAGATCACATTAAATTCAGAACATAATACAAATAAACAAAAATAGAATAAAAATAGGGCAAAATTACATCATCATCATATAAATTAAAATTATATTCTATATTAAAATTATACGTCAATTAATTAAAATAATAACTTATAAAGACTCCGATCCCATCATTATTTTCATCCATTTATTTTGGATGGGACAGTCTAAACGAGAAACTATCATCCGAAGGATGCTGTTGCTACTGCCTCGCGCACGCTGAAGTAGAGAAGCGACTTTTTTGCGTATAATAGCTTGAAAGCCGTCTGTGCGCGCCTCCGCGAACATCCCAGATGCGCTGCAAAAGCGAGGCAGCCGCATCAGCATCCTAAACATGTTGTTATATTGCACGCGTAAGGTGCTGGCCGCACGTTTGGTGCAGTTCAGCCAGAGGCTGCTCGAGTAGAAGGACTGGCAGTAAGCCTTAAATAGAGTGATTTTCACTTCTCTCGAGCAACGTGCAAATCGACGGGCGATCATATTTCCCCGTACGGCCAGCGCCCTACGCTCTCTTTCAACATCTGCGTCATCGTTCAAACTGTCCGTCACTAAATGGCCAAGATATTTAAATTTATCAACAAAGTTCAGAGCCGCACCGTTAAGTGTTATGGGCGGAACATGGACTAGCTTTATATTTCCACTTTTAAATACTAGCACTTCACTCTTCTTAGAGTTGTATGTTAGCCCGTGCTCCGCCGCATAAACCTCACAGATATTAATAAGCTTGCAGATAGAGCCCACTGACGGACCCAGCAGCACCATATCGTCAGCGTAACTGATGTTATTGATACAAACATTATCAACAAAACAACCCGTATGCGTGCTGCTGAGTTCGCCGATGAGCTCATTATAAATAATAATTTATAATATTTCATGATAATTTTAGCTCGAGCTTTAGACCCCTAAAACTACATAAATTTAAGCCTCTTACGCACTTAATTTCTCCTAGCTTTTCAATATTACAGTTTCAGTATTTATGTTGTTTTAGATTTTCTATAAAAGTTGCATATAAAAAGTTTTTGCCACTTGTAGGGTAACAATCATAATAATCACTGAAATTGGTTGAATACCCTGGTGAAGTCAACCACTAAACCAGTCAGCTGATAAAATAGCCAATCAATCCCAATTTAAATTGAACCTTGTTATCTGTCCAGTGAGGTCGGGATAAAGTCATCATAGGAGTAACATTGTTAGTAACAACCCATCTCAACGATCATAACTAGGATTCAATAACCTGCTTATGTAGCTCTCATTTAAAATCTCCGGCATAAAATACATTGTTTATCAACCTTTTTACATACTTTCAACCTCTTTGTCCTATCTTTTTATTTAAACTCAACAAAAACCTGATAAATTGTGTTTTGTAAATACTGCAGATTAGATTATTGTACAGTGCTGTTGTTATAGTACAACCTGCACATGTACCTGATTGTGTTTTAAACATAAATTTACATTGTCTGCAATAATTCTACTTAGTAACTTTTTCTACTGATAAATAAGCAGGCCAATGTGAATAGTTCACAGTAACTTTCCTTTGTTTATTGTAGCCTTGATCAAGTTAGAACTAACATTGTAATGTAAAGAAAACAGTAATAATCTTAAGAATAATATCAATATATACATTGGGTGTGTTAATGCGAAAGACCTTTTCTACCTGCCAACCTCCTCGGTAGCGAGATTGATTGGCGTGCTAACTAAGTATTAAACAATTCAAGGAAATGTAAAAACTTATCTAGATTATCTCAACCAGTAAGATCTTAATCTTATTGGTTGAGATAATTTACTATTGAGAATGCTTACTAAGAACTTCAACTCAGCCCATCAAGGGTTTAAGAACTTTAATCCTTCATTTCCTTGACAGGATCATTACAACTTATACTCATCACCATTATTTGTCATTTCCAGAGAGTGCGACAGGCAAACTCTTCAAAGACCTAGGCATACTTGAGCCCAGTCAAAAGGCTTGGCAGAAGACACTCTCCACATCTGCTCGTGGTTACCTCTGGGTTGAAACCAACGCTCCGGTCTACTACACACAGACTGTGGAAGTACTCAAACCTTACTCTGTGCTGGCTAAGGATATTCTCATTGTTGCTGGAAAGAAGGCAGCTTTGTTCTATGCTAACGTCAAGGAGTATGTTATTGTTAAAACGCCTGTGGTCATCTCCACACTAGACCAGTACGCCCCAGGATTGGTGGACAATGTAAAGAGCTACTCTGTAGCGGGTTACGAGACGGTTGCTAAGTATTCCAGCAATTACTACCAGTTGAGCGCCGAATATCTGAAGACGAAAGTGTTTGTGTGAGTATTTTTATTTTAAATCATCATCATCATCTCAGCTGTAGGACATTCTTCAAGAATCTTCAAGTACTGTTGGCAGTTGATTCAGTTGCCATAGTCACTATACTTGGCAGGCGGCTTGGCAAGCCCAGTACAGGATGTTTGATAGATAATGATGATACACGGAAGGACGCTGCTGCCCATCTTCTGGGGGCTTTAGCAGATTCTGACTGCATCCACGCCATGGCCAAGAAGAAGGTAATATTCTATTGCCGCCGGCACTCTAGGACCCTAATCTCACTAAGCCTCGTAATTTAATGTAAATAATCCTTACTAATTCCATATGGATATTTTTATCAAAATAACATTTTTGATGCTGCAGAAATCATCTAAATTAGATGCTAAAGGCCTTAGTTGTGTATAGTGTAAGAGTTACTTATTTGGTGTTTTATTTTCAGTGGTGAGTGGGCCCCTGAGGTTCTTCAGAACAAGACAGAGTCTGCACTCAATGTGACAAGGTTCCACGTCTCATCATACTTCCACTGGTTCAGAAAACAGGTTCACCTATACTCTGAGATACCCTGAAATGTGTGGGCGCAGCCCTAGTGATAGTTGTGTGTTCAGTGCGAATGGAGGTTGAATTAATTTTATTATGTGGAATGCTTTTTTTAATGTTTTTGAATGTGGAATGATGAAATTATTTATGTAACTATTTTTAATTTTGTAAGACCAGCTAGAACATGCTTACTATACACATATGATATAAAAATCTGGTCTTCATAGTCTTGTTAGTAACATCTACAAATGATTCTGTTTAGATTATAATTTAAAGAAAGAAAGCACAAAATCGCTCCTCCATTCGCAGTTTTCTTTTATCCTTGATGATTTTTTTTCTCTATAATTAATTGAGTACAATAATGTAGCTATAACAACAAAAGAATCTATTACTTCATGCAATATTTTAAATTTAATCATATCAAAATATATTTTGTAAATCCATGACAATTTTAATTATGTTGTTTAAATTATCCTTAAAATTACATTCCTAATGCATTTTTAAATGAACTTCTGTTCAGCCTAACAAGTTACCGATTATATGTCATCCAAATATGAAACTATCTGAGATCCTAGACTTGTAAGTTTTATCTCTGTTGAAATATCATAACTTACTCTTTTGGGCGTTAATTTGTTGTTGCTATCGCTTTATATTTTGGTCGCTTTGTCGCGCTCCAAAAATTGTTTAAACGCTTAGTAAACACCAACTCAAATGCTCCCCAACTATTTGAAAATTTATTTTACAATTTTATCATCAAATTTGTAAATACACCAACATAGTGTGTTTTGCATTATAAGTTAATGTTGTGTTGTATGATATTTTTAAGCAGTCACAATAAAATATTGTTAGTGACATACCTTGTTTCATTATAAAAAACATCATCAGGATATCCATTCAGCAAGGCTAGCATAGGCTGGGGATAAAACTTTTGTCCACCGGTTATTTTCACTGACAAGTGATAAAATTATTTTATCCACCTGCCAAAGCACGGCAACAGGGGGAAAGAGAATTACACTGCCGGCCTAAAGTTTGAGACCACTTGTAAAAATCTTTGTAACCACCAAAATATTTCAAAAGTACACATGATAAAGAACTAATTTGAACACCTGCGTATTCTATTGTTATCAAAGAATTTCTGAGAGTCATTTTTATTGTATATTTTTAAGTTATCATCCTTTAAAGGTCTATTGTTTCAAAACATAAATGAGTACCGCGCGCTTACCAGGTGATAGAGTCATTGTTATATTTTTTATGGCCTGCTCATTTCTAATTATTTTGGTTTTGTTTTGCGGTAACCGTACTTCCGGATTATTTTAGCTTCCTTAAACATATTTTTTACCTGAGTTTTGATGGAGTAAATTTTTCATTATCTTAACTAGTCTGAGCTCGTCGTTGTTACAGTGAAGACATCTTAAAATGGGAAAAGTGCGCGAAATTAGCACTGAAACTCGTTCTGCCATAGTTGTTTTACACGGCGAAGGCAAATCTGAAGGTGCGATTGCCTCTCAACTTAAGTTGTCGAAGACTTGTGTTCATAACGCAATAACCCGATACAAGGAGACTGGCAGTAATCAAGATCGTTCGCGATCGGGGAGACCGAGAGCTACCACTTCTAGCGAGGATAATTTCATCGTCGTTACCAGCAAGCGGAATAGACGCCTAACCGCACCAGAAATCCGCGCAGAAGTGAACAAATCCCGATCAGAACCTGTGTCATTGACTACAGTAAAAAGACGATTGAGAGATGCTAAGTTATTTGGTCGCGTCGCCGTTCGAAAACCACTACTAAGGCCACAAAACAAAAAGAAACGGATGCAGTGGGCCCTTACCCATCGAGACTGGACTGAAGAAGACTTTAAAGAAGTTCTTTGGACAGATGAATCCAAGTTTGAAATATTTGGTTCAAAACGACGAATTTTTGTTCGACGTACCGCCGAGGAAAAGATGATGCCAGATTGTGTAGTGCCAACAGTTAAGCATGGTGGTGGTTCCATTATGGTCTGGAGATGCTTCTCGGGCCATGGAACCGGAGATTTGGTACGAGTCGAAGGAATCATGAAAAAGGAGCATTATAAACGAATACTACAGCAAAATGCCGTTCCGTCTGGTTTAAGATTAATTGGAAATGGTTTTTTTTTTCATCAAAATAATGATCCTAAACATAGTTCAAAATTATGCAGGGGTTATTTAGAACATAAAGAAACAGAAAGGGTGTTAAAAAACATAGTGTGGCCCCCTCAGAGTCCGGATCTCAACCCCATTGAGCTATTGTGGGAAGAGCTTGACAGAAATGTGCGCAGTTGTTGTCCCTCCTCACAAGAAGACATGTGGAAGGCTTTACAAGAAAGCTGGAACAATATCTCACAAGATACAATTGATAAATTGATTGCTCGTATGCCGAGACTAGTGAAAAAAGTTATAAAATGCAAGGGAGGCTTTTTTGACGAAAAATCCGTTTAATGATTTTATTAAATATGAACGTCATTTTTAACGTAAATGGTTGATATTTCTTGATTTTTTTTTCTTCTTGATGAATGTGTATTAGTAAATAAGCATTTTAATTAATATCTAAACCTCTTGATTTATATTTTGAGTTTTATTTCATTTTGCTACTTGGTCTCAAACTTTTGGCCGGCAGTGTATATCACTTTTTGACACAGACGTGGATACCCACCCTCCGCCTATAATTTCGGGGACAAGCGTTTCCCCTGGTTTGTCCAGCGTGAATAGTATATACACCCATGTCGCCATGCTTGGAGGGTGGACAAAATTGACAGAGGGGAATAGTATTTTGTCCTCTCCCCATGGATAAAATATCTCCGGCCATGCTAGCCCTGCAGTAGGTAGATAGGTGAAAGGGAAGCCTTTGCCCAGCAGTGGGATCCGATGGGCTATTTAGATTAGGTAGATAGGTATGTATGTATGTATGTATGTATGCTTACTCGTACAAAAAAAATACGGACTTGCGGATAAATTAAGGCAACTGATAGAATATATATTTTTACGTGGGGTTCCAGCAGTAGAATGTTCTCTCCTGTCTTGCTCATAGATCAAGAATCAAAAAATACTTTATTCAGTGCGGCCGCATGGACCTTATTGAGACGTCACATACAGTAACAATCTGCCAAGCGATACCTCCGCAAGAGGGGCAGCAGCGTCTCTGTTTATACTGTAGGTACCGTACTGCGCTCGCCAACCCGCCTGCCAAACATGCCGAGTATGAATACAACCCCCTCATGATCTTAGAGATCCATGGGGGAGGCCTATGTCCAGTAGTGGACGTGGACAGCAGTACTACAGCTAAGAAATAACTTTCATGTGTTGTGTTTTCCAAAACTGAATAGTGGTCCTTCACTCCACATTTCTCAATGTAGCAATAGGTCAGGTGAACCGTGGATAATAAGATTTGTTGCTGTGCCCGTGGTACACCTCCGGGGTGTACCGTGGGTCAAAACAAGTCCCCTATGTCCACCCAGGTGAACTTGTGAGGTGGACCACGGGTAAGAAACGCACTTTCTATGTTGCATAATTTAATTCATTAATTTCATTGCAAGGGGGTAGAATTTTATTAAGAGTATAAATTAGTAGCAATCCGCTTGCCTTAAACTTAATTGACATATGCCGCTATTTAGTTCATGTCGCACATAGCATAAAACGTTAATTTCCTAATTATCAACATGCATTCTTCTCTGTTGAACTAATCTGTATTGAGACTAAAACGCGTATGGACTAAAACACTTGTCACTAATTTGAAGCTGTTGTTATTCATATTTCTAATTTGTAGTTAGCCTTTATAAATCAAACTAGCAATAAATAATCAACCCGCCGCTTCGCCAGCATAAAGAATTTTGTACTAAATCCTAGTCCCATAATATTTGGAAAAACTGTTCACCATTTGCCCCCTTTCTGATTTCATTTAATTATTTCTATTCGTCAATAGAAATAGAGGATTTTCGATGTCTTGTGCTTTTTATTCGTCCATCGCTTACTTTTCTTACTGATGTGGGATCAATATCGGCAGAAAAATTACAAACATTTTTGTCTTAAAAACAAAGACCAGGTTTTATAACAATTTAATACATACCTATACAAATGTGTTGGTAAACTTAAGATAGGTGATAAATAACATTTACTTAGTAAAGAACAATTTGTTAGTATTATTGTAGATAGCTGTAGCTAGTTCATCAATGTTTTCTTTTCTTATTGCTGCTAAGATTTCCAAAACATGTCTGAAACAAAAGAAAGTTAAGACTTAATGTAATTCATAGTTAACAACCTTCTGAGATGTGGATATTTCAGATACCTGAGTGTATATAAATTTTTTGTATTTCTGAAATTAAGATCATTTTAGCTACCCTGCGAACCAAGATACATATGATGTTGACTGTATTTGTTGTAACAAAGTAGGGTTTAATGTAGTTTCGAAAACGTATCGCATGTTTAAGAGGGGCCAATCCAACTTACTTTTCATACAAAGTGGTCTTATAGGGTATGTATTTTTTAAAGATAAGATATTTAAAGACGCCACAGCTAAGGTTAGATAACTTGAGGGCATGTCATTGAGCGCTTGCAGGAGAGAGCTTAAGAGGGACCTGTCCAACTTACTGTTCGTACAACCGCTCGTACGTGGGTGTGGCGTCGTAATAGATCTTTCTATGAAACTTTTGATCTAATAGGTATCTTGTGCACTATATCTAGGTTTCTATCCAAAAATCAAAATTTGGAGAAACAAATTTTATATTTTATTTATATTTTTATTACGACGCTACACCCACGTACGAGCGGTTGTATGAAAAGTAAGTTGGATTGGCCCCTCTTAATGCCGGAATGTTGTCAATCAAATTCATAGTAGGGCGCCTACGTACTTTAGATCACATGAATGCTTAGTTACCGTTGAGCGATTTAACTACTGACATAATAGTGAAAACCTTGGCTTAGATTAATAGGTACGAAATTTTTGAACTTTGTAATGTCAATATGGTGACGGTCGTAGCAGTCGGTAGCGTTGATAAAAATGAACTTTTGTAAATTTAATGTTTTTGGTCAGTTTGGAGGCTGCTACATTTGGTGTTGACTGCACTGGTACCTACAATAACCGACGCGGAACACAATGTTAAAAAGATATCAAATGTTTACCGTGGTGGTGATTTTTATTTTAGTAACATTATAATGGGTATAACATGTCTTGCCCATACTCACATATGCACAAAGAAGTGCATGCATACAATTTGGGTAACTCAAAGGGCAATGAAGTGCGCCATGCCTGGATTTTCCCTGCTAGACCACGTACCCAATGTCGAAATACGTCCCCCCCCAAAGTTATGGACGTGGGTACGAAGATAGCCAGGTTGAAATGGAGATGGGCACTTGGCTCGAAGGGATGATGGAAGATGGATGAAAGCCGTTACTGAACGGTGGCCAAGGAACTCAGTGCGACCAAGATTCAGACCACCCGCCCGATGGTCAAATGACATCGTTAGTTCCACAGAACAGAGAAAACATAGAAATCGTAAGTAGGCGGGGCTCGCGTAACACCTAGTAGGCGCAGTACCACGCACTTCAAGCACCGCTTACTTCAGTCGTGTTTTAATTTAGCAGAGTAAACGAACTTCAAAAAAAAAACAAAAAAAATATAAAAATGCCGTATTGTGCCGTTTTAGAGTGTAAAAACGAAAGCCGAACCAAAAATTTAACGAAAGGGGGCATATCATATCACCGGTAAGCATTATTTTATTGTTTTTTTGTTAGTTTTGTTCAAAATGCAAAACCGTCAAATAAATATAGCAATAGCGCCATCTATTGTTGAGTGGCTTTGTGTTGTGGATTATCAAGCAAGCAAGAAAAGCAGCCAATGTATTAGTAATCTTATTTCCTGGGAATAGAGACTATAAAAAAATATTTGGCAAAAACGCCATCTCTGGATGAGTAGAAAAGGTAGCCATTGTATTAGTAATCTTATTTCCTGGGAATAGAGACTATAAAAAATATTTGGCAAATGCGCCATTTCTGGCTGAGTGGACATACTAAATATTCATTTTTTATCACTGTTGATTTTATTGAACTTTGAACCATTTAGTGATCGGAATAAAGTTAATATCAATAAAATTAGTTTTATGATTTTATGCCCTTTTTAAGGTACTCTTTCAACCAATAAGAATTTTTATTTCTATGTGTGTTAGTTTTTACATGTGTGAGTTTAGCGACAAGAATACAAGAATTTATTCATAAAGATAATTTACATGTCATTTTCAATTTAAACAATTTTATAATAAATATTCATTTCAATGATTGTATAATATTTTCCATTTTAATTATTGTATGGTAGGTAAGGTATATAGTATTTTTATATTTTGGGCAGTTCAAGAAATTCGTTTAAGCTGTAAAAAACCTTTTCTAGCAGCCACGATTTCAGTCGAATTTTAAACGCTGCGGTGGAAGCAGCATTTCTGATTTCGATCGGTATTCTGTTGTATACTGCGGGGCCCAGGATGTACACGGATCTTGTAGATCTGCGAAGATTGTGCTTCGGGGTGACGAGTCTGTGCTGGTGCTTGTTACTACGTAGGGCAAGGTTCTCGTTAACCCCACGTCGCTGGAACAGGTGCAGATTTTTATGTGTGAACACGGCCACTTGATATATATGTTCACAGGAGAGGGTCATAATTTTAAGGGCTTTAAAGTGTCCTCTGCATGATTCGTCGCTTGGTATGCCCACGATAGCCCGGATAGCCCTCTTTTGCATCACGAAGGCCCGTTCGGCGTCGCTGGCTGTCGCCCACAGTTCAGCACCATATGTTAGTGCACTGTGGACTGTTGCAAAGTAACAGGACCGTACTACATCGCGCGTGGTGGTGCTGGCCAGCCTACGCAACGCAAAAGAGGCCCTGCCGAGTTTTGAGCATATGCTCTCTATGTGAGCGTCCCACACGAGGGAGCTGTCGAGTTGGAATCCTAGTAGCTTTGTAGTCTGCACCTGTTCCAGCTCCGCTGCTCCCGCGAGTACCTTGAGTGCCGGGGGTTTCCCACCGTTGAGCTTAAAATAGATGAAGCAGGTCTTGTCGCGGTTCAAGGCGAGGCCGTTTGACCTGAACCATGCCTCCAGCTGTTCGACTACCACATTAAGTCCACACTCTAGTAGCCTGTCCGTAGGCGCGGTAACTACTGCAGCTACGTCGTCGGCGTACATAAATATCTCTGCGCCCTTTATTGCCGCGGGTAGGTCGTTTAGCAAAATGCTAAATAGTGTATTAGATAGGCAAGATCCCTGAGGAACTCCCATATTGGTCTCCAGTTCCGATGATGCTACCGTACCGCCATCGCCGACAACGACCTGTGTTCGCTTGGCCAAAAATGATGCCAAAATAGACGCTGCGGGGCCTCGAATGCCGTAAAAATTAAGTTTATTCGCGACAAGGAAGTGGTCGGCGGTATCAAACGCGCGCGACAGGTCGCAGCACAGCACGGCTACGCGCAGACCAGCTTCGCGCGCGTTCAGTACACGCCAAACAACTTCTCTTACCAGGTCCGTGGTGGCGCGGCCGGCTCTGTACGCATATTGCCTATCAGTCAGAACACTGTGGCAAGCCACAAATTCGAGTACCCTTAGGTTAATTCCAACTTCCAGGATCTTGCCTAGTGCCGGGACGAGAGATATGGGACGGTAGGATTTGACGTCAGACTTTTTGCCTTTACCTTTGTACAGTGGACTTATTTTGACTTTTTTCAAAGCATCCGGATACAGACCTTGCCTAACGCAGGCGTTACACATCGCGGCAATCGCGGGGGCAAGAGGTTTCGCGGCAATTTTTATTATATTTGAGGACAGGTTGTAAATGTCTGTGCTTTTTTTGGGGCTAATATGGCAAAGTACAATTTTCATCACCTCTTCTGGTGTGAAGGGACGTAGTCGGATCGATGAATTGCAGGCTACTAGCTCGACTGTCATGGCGGAGGCCGCGCGCGGGACATCGGCGGGGGGGGCACCACATTTACTCGCAGCAGATATGAACTCTTCATTAAGTGTGTCCAGGAGAAGCTTCTTGGATGGGAAGGGCCCGCCGCATTGGTCTCTGATGCAGTCCGTGAAGTCTAGGCGTTCACGCCTTCCACGACCTAGCTCAGCATTCACAACCTGCCACATACGTTTAGATTTGTTAGGGTCTTTTTGGATTTGGTTGGAGTAGTATTCTGTACGTTTATGTTTTAATAACGAATTATATTTTATCGAAAGTTTTTTAGCAAAGTCCGCAACTGCTTCGTTTTCAGGGAAGCGACTTTTAAGGTTGACTGTGTCAAAAAGCAAATATTTTAAATTCAATATTTCTGAGTCAACCCATTGTTTATTATTAATATTTACTGGTAGTTTCTTTAAGGGAAAACATATGCTCATTTTACTTACTAATTTATTGACTATTATTTCGGCTAGACTGCAGCAGTTATGTGCGACACTGGTTCTCTTAGTAAAAAGGCATCATGCTACTAATTCTACTCATTTTTCTCTGTTCTGTGGTTAGTTCCGTTGGAAACCGGTGGAAACAAATCGCAAGGGTGCGGAAAGAATGGCGCATTAAAGAGGAGGCCTATACCCAGCAGTGGGTGCAAACGGGCTGAAGTGATGATGATAATGGGGATTGCTCTCGTCATAATTTAGATAGATAGATAGATAACTCTTTATTGTACCCAGCTTAATTCTAACACAAACAATATAATAAAGGAAATAAAGTATAATTATAAAAAAAAAACTTTATTTTCAGAACAAATCATATTATACAAAAAATACATTGGAAGCGATGATTCCTGCAATAGTTTAATATTATATTAAACTGTGACGCAGTTACCAACGCCCACCTCAAGACCAGGTGGAGCGGTTATGTTCTTAAAAATTGTATTTTAAACTATTCTAGAATAATATATTTTAAAATAAGAATACAAATGAATAATATTTTACTATTTATAAAATTTCTAGTGACTATGAACGAATTAAGCTGGGCATTATTTTATAGGCTTGTTTTTTGGCAAATGTAAGTGTGTGTGTGTGTGTGTGAGAGAGAGTGTGTGTGAGTGTGTGTGTGTCTGTGTTGGTGTATGTGCATGTGTTTGCGTGCGTATGTTAGTATACGTGTGTGTTACGCTTGATGATGATAGTGAGCCGTGTTTTATTTTATTTCAAAATTGTATTTTTTAAGATAAAACAAGAGGGGAGGAAACTATTTAATAACTCTCAGAAGAGATTCAGTCTCTTCATACGAGAGGGTTTGTAGCCAGGCTGTAGTCTTAATTTTGCACTTATATATCGTCAGTGAATAGATTTCTAATTTAAGGTTAACTATATTATAAAGTTTTGAACTGAGGTGGTAGTAGGATTTACCGGCCGAAGCTGTTCTGCGGGACTCGATCTCACATACTTTATCTGATCTGCGTTTGTTTGTATATGACGGGTTGTATGTCAATTGACTGTGCTTATAAAGGACTGTGTTAAGTATGTAGAGCTGCCTAACCGAGAGAACACTGCTAAGGGAATATAGGTCAATTGTAGGAAATCTGAAAGGCTTACGGAACATGACCTTTAAAACGGCCCTCTGGGCCCTTTCAATTTTGAGCATAGAGGTCTTCATGGAACCACCCCACGCTGATATACAATAGCCAACTACAGATTGAGCTAAAGCATAGTAGACAGTTTTCAGTAATTTGGTGGAAAGAACATTACGGAGCTTATAAAAGAAAAAAATTAGCTTGCGCGTACGACAGACGGTTTGTTCTATATGTTTACTCCAGGACAAAGAACTATCTAAAATAACACCAAGATATTTAAGGTGGGATGTTTTTTCAATGGTTGGACAGGCACAAGACAATGAATCAAAAGAACTAGAGTGACATGTATGAGTACGTAACTTCGGGAGAGAATCAGGTAAATGAGTTGATCTGAAAGAGAAAAGTAGATAATTTGTTTTTGAAATGTTCAATGAAAGAAGATTAGTTGAAAGCCAGTTTAAAATAGTACTTAAAGCTGATTCTGCTAAAGAGTGTGCTTCAGACCAGGTTTTTCCGTTTATTAGAATAGCGGTATCGTCGGCATAGGTTATGATTTTACAATTAGTAAGAGACAAATTACACAATTCGTTTATGTAGATAAGAAACAGGGTAGGGCCAAGGACACTACCCTGTGGTACGCCAAATGTGATGGGTATCTCTTCGCTCTTTATATTGTCAATTATTACATATTGACTGCGGTTGGTCAGGTAGTTTTTAAGTAAATCTAAGGGCGTGCCCCGTATGCCAATTTTGCTCAGTTTTGTTATTAGTAGGGGAATCGACACTGTATCGAAAGCTTTTGATAAATCGATGAAAATTCCGATGATCTTCTGTTTTTTATCCAGGTGTTTTATGACAGAGTTTGTTAGTTCAAGTACAGCGTCTTCTGTAGAAAGACCCTTTCTGCCAAACTGATTTTCTGATAAGATATTATTAGTGTTTAGGTAGGATAGCAGTCTAATATTCACAAGCTTCTCAAAAATTTTTGAGACTACGGGAAGTACTGATATTGGACGGTAATTCTCCACACAACGCCGATTACCATTTTTAAATATGGGGTGAATCACAGCTTTCTTAAAGCAGCTGGGGAATATACCAGAGTCAATGCATAGATTGAAGATATGTTTCAAGATAGGAATAATAACATGTCTTCCAGCTTTAATCAGGGATGTTGGAATACCATCCCAACCAACAGAGGACTTTTGCTTTAAATGTAGAATAGTCAGCTCAATTTCTTTATCGTCTACTCTATTTAAAACCATAGAGTTTATCGGGGCATGAGATAGTGTGGCTGACATTTGAGACTGTGGTAATGGTATATTATAGTTAATTATTTTGGATGCCAAATCTTTACCAACACTGGCGAAGTATTTATTCACTGTATTTACTGAGGCGTATGGATTTACATCAGAGTTTAATAAATGAAAAGATGAGCTTTTATTGCTATTTAGGTTGGCAATCTCCTTTATTATTTTCCATGTGGCCTTTGGATTTTTACTGGAAGTTTGTATTTCTTGTCTCTCATAGACGCGTTTAGTTTTTTTAACAAATTATTGCAGAAGTTTTTGTAACGTCTGAATGATATATTGAGAATATGATTTTCTGGATGTTTTTTTGACTTCACGAATAACTGGTCGCGATGTCTGATACACCGAAGAAGACCTGGCGTCATCCAAGGCTTTAGAAAAGATTTCCTACTTGGTACAGCAATAGATTTTTTATGCTTTTGAATTAAACTTGATAGAGTAGTTATAAAGGTGTTGGTTGCATGCTCAGCATCATTGGAACTCAATACGTCTGTGAAATCTACCGTTTCTAGTTCAGATATGAGATCTTTAAGGTTAAGTCGTGGTTTGATATAAAATGTGTTTCGTATTAAGGACAAAGAATCACAGGCAAAAATTACGGGCAAGTGGTCCGTAATACTTGTAGTTAAAATGTTAAGGAGGAGCTATGAGTTCGCAAGAGAACATGGTCTATACATCTGTTCTCTCTCGTGGGTAGATGATGAGCGGGAAGCATACCATGACATGCGATCATATTAAGATAAATATTAGAGTGTGGATCTGTATTATTAGGACTAATGTTAACATTTATATCTCCTAGAACTGCAACAGTTTTGTAGGATTTTAAAAGGTAAAGAACAGAATCTAGGCTATCAATAAATGGATCTATCTTTGAGGTTGATGGTGAACGATATAAAGCAACCACGGCGACATTTTTAGAAAATTTTAATACCAGGCAGTTAGCGTCATTAATCTGAGGGTAGTCTACAGTGTAGTTTAGTCCTGATTTGACGTAAGCCACGACACCATCATTTTGGTTTGTGAATGAGGTGAGATGTGCATCAAAACCAGTAAGTTGTGGCAGGTTTGGACATTTACTGAGCCAACATTCTGATAGTAGTATAACATCGAACTGTACTTTAGTTCTACATAATAACAATAATAACTTATCAAAGTTACAATTTATGCTGCGAATATTAAGATGAATCATTTTAAAAGGAAAATTGTTAAGCTTTTTAGAACAAGATTCTGGATCACTAATATAAGAACTAGAGATAGAAACCTGCTCTATATCATTTGATATTACATTTAAATCATCCATTGTAATTTATTGATAAAACAAAGTGCAAATTAAAATCGAAGCAGGTGAAAATCAATATAATTTTTTATTCTAAATAAATAAAACAGATAAATAAGTTGTTCAACTCGGCTAGCTGTGATGTGCATTTGAGTGTGAATGTGGATTGTGTTTGTGATTTTGTTTGTTGATAATAGTAAATAGCTATAAAAGTATGCCACAACATGAAAATACTTAATGAATTATAAAGGGCCACATAAAAATTTCTTACGCAAAAAATAACATTAACTCTTAAATATACACATGCAAAATTAACAAATAAAATAATTTTAGGTTCTAGTCAGCAAGTCTGTTTAAGATTATCTAAGTCGGCTTCATTTGTGATGCGTACAAGAGGTCCCTTTTCTCTACGGCAAAGGTAATTAACTAAGAGCAGAAGCACAATGGGCGGCCTTATCACTATAAGCGATCTCTTACAGGCAACCTTTGGATGGACAAAAACAACAAGAAAGTAAAAGCACGGTTCCGTCATAGTATAATTAAACTAGAGTACGTAATGTCTATAAATAGAAAATTTAAAGTCGAATGAGAGGGGCAATTCTTGTACATCGTGATAAAGTTTTAAATTAGATAAATTTCAACTCGGGATATTGTGGAAGAAAGATAAAAGAAACTTACACAATGTTAACCGGCTCATTCCTCCCCTTAACTTGGCTGTCACAGTTGTGCTTCTCCTTCTTAACGCTCGGGAACTTAGTCGCCACATGCTTAAAGCCGGGGTGGGCAGCCTTCACTTCGCACCAAGGGCAATCCGTCTCAATCATCAGTCGATCTTGGGGGATGGTCGCTGCCACCGCCAAGTTTTCTTCCGTTCTGAGTGAACTGAAAACAGAAATTAAAATTATAGGAGAGTAGGTCTTGGCTTCCGATAATAGCAGACCTCGTTAATATTATACCTACCTAAGTTCTAGCCGATTTAGGATCGTATTATTTGCTAAGTTCACTTTGAATCATCATCTATCATCTTTGAATACCGTAAACGTCCACTGCTGGACATAGGCAAGCCTCATGGAACTTTGCACTCATCATGACGGGTAGTTGCCATACTCACCACGCTTGGCAGGCGTGTTGGCGAGCGCAGTGCGGGATTTTAGACGGAAAGACGCTGTGCTGCCCCTCTTCCGGGGGTATTCCTTGGCAAATTCTTTCTGCATCCACGGGTAGGAGGAGAGGCGACATAGTCACGTCATAATCGATGTTAAAAGGCATCATCTGCTATACAAAGATTTAAATCGTAAGATACGACCGCGCCGTTTTGTTTCCAAACCAAATGAGATAGCTCGCTCATTTGGAATCAGAGTAGGTACCTCTAAACACAGTGTTGACCGGACGTGGTTGTTTAATTTTGCACGAAAATTAGTGCAATATGAATTCACAAATATATAGTAACATTAACAGTTTGATTTATTTGCAAAACCAGTGTTCGTGCGTCGGATTGTTAACACACAAATAAAGATAATGCTACAGTTTTCGGTGTAAAGTAAGGGCACATCTAACGTAAGATTTAATCTTTGCTGTTATCTACAAACGAAAACTGACCATCCATTGATACCTATAAACATTCCAAGCGCGAGGATCTTGTCCAAGGCTTCTTTGCCCCCGTCAAATGAATGCACCACACCACCGACCACATTGTCCTTGTTTCTGCTGATGACTTCCACAAGGTCGTCCGCCGCGGCCCGGCAGTGCAGGAATAGGGGCAGATTGAACTCTTTGGATAGCTGGAGCTGGTATTCGAAATATCTGAAATTAACAGGTTCCTCATATAATCAATCGTCGTCTGAAATGTATACTTTAAGATTCCGAAACCATCCCACTAATATTATAAAGCCGAAAGTTTGTTTGCACACGTATAGATATGGACCAGGAAATAACACATAGGCTTTTTATCCGGGTACAACGCATGCGAAGCGACGGGCACAAGCTAGTATCCTATATAATTAAAAAAACAACTTCAAATGATAAATCCTTTACTTGACACCCAAACCACTGGTTATATTATGGATCCCCATCATCAGAACTGGGTGCAAAAGCAAGCAAACATTATAAAGTGAAACAAAAAACCAACCGCAGAGTTTTTAGGTGATATAGTTTTATATCGATCCATAATATAACCTTGAGCGACCCCAGTGTCTTTTAATACCTACAATTATTTAATTCCTCATGGATCCCATCATCACAGAATCGAGTATGACAAAAAATGGCAATCATCAAAATCCATTTATAAATCGCGGAGTAATCGCGGAGTAATCGCGTAACCAACAAACAAAAAATAAAAAAAAGTCAAACTGAGAACCTTCTTTTTGAAGTTGGCTAAAAATATACTTATATCATTATATCTATACAGTTAAAAACTAAGTGTCAACATCATCATCATTTCAGCCGTAAAACGTCCACTAATGAACACAGGCTTCCCTCATGGATCTGAATGGTTGCCATACTCACCACGCTTGGCAGGCGGGTTGGTGAGCGCATTTAATTATTTGATTTTTTTTGTTCATTATTTATAGAAAGAAATTGTTGAAAATCTTTTAATTGTTTTGTTCTAACTCGGTTGTTGATTATTTGTTGATTTTTACTACAAATTATTAAAAAGGAATAAGTAGTAGGTACTTAATAATTTACTAATTGTTTTATTTATCCAAACATTTTAATTTTATATTCTGTGTTGCGAGATCCAACAAATTTCTGTCTGACTATATATACATCGACGTTTTTACGCCTATCAAAACAGAAATAACCAGGTATTATTCTTCGGGCCGAGTCTAACCCCCATATTCTTAGTCGTTACCTCGACCTCGACTCAACCTCCACTCAACCTCCAAATGCGTTTCGGTATGCTTGATCGTAAAAAATTCCTCCACTCGAACCAACCTTATAATTTTTTCTCATCCGAGTGGAGGTGGAGTGGAGAAATGAACTGTCATCTCAAGGTACCTCGCGACCAACCTTGAATGCTCCTCGAAAGCTCCTCGAAAGTGTTTGTTGTTTTTTAAAATGGATTTTGGAGATTTTCTCAATTACTTTTATGACATTTACGACGATGAATTCTACAACTGACTCTAGCCATAAAGAGGGGCTGATGCATGTTTGATACAATTTTCCTCGAACTGATGACGTAATGACTCGACTCGACCTTATTCGAGTGGAGTTGAGATTTAACCAAATTAACGACTAAGCATACCGAACTCGAGTATGTTTTGGAGGAATGCTCGAGGCACTCTCTGTCGAGTTTGAGTGGAGGAGGAGTTGAGGAATTGTCTAAGAATATGGGTGTTAGCCGGGCCGAGTGGGCACTGACCGAAAATGTGGAGGGAGGCCTTTGCCCAACAATGGGATGATTCATGACAGTAACAGTAAATAGTTAGGCTACTAGAATTTGAACACTGTGTCACTGTCACTCTATGCTTAATTGTAGAAATTACCCGAAAATCTTATTTCAGGAAGACCACAGACTGTTATTTTGGCTATTGTTTTTTATTTTGCTAATATGTGTATATTTTGGCTACATGTCTTTCATTTTGTCTATATGGCTTTTATTTTGAATCGTCGGCGCAGAGGTCGAAGGAAAGCTAGGATGACAAAATAAGTATTTAGTAACAACATGTTTTACCTTCGCAGGCATACAAAATTAAAGTGTGGCATGCTACAAGTCCATAAAAATAAAAATATTAATTAACTACAATATGATGTCACTGTAAATAATCACATGAATTAACATAACATTACAATTTGTCATTTAAGAATTCGTCAATGGTGTAATAGCATTTTGAGGTCAACAGTTTTTTAAATTTAATTTTAAATAAGCTATCATTATGTTCCTTATATATATTAGGAAGAAATGTCTTTATGATTTGTAGATATTTGATCTGGGTGATCTGGATGTTTTTTCTATATATAATAAAAAAATATCTATGTATATGTATGTATACCATAGTATGTCAGTCATCTAATACCCATAATACTAATAATATAATAATAATACTCTGCCAAAATTCAAAAAGCAATTGAAAGACCTTATTAATTAGTTAATAATTTTATTCAAGACTTCTTTATAACTGTACGTCTGCATAATATTTGGGTATTATTTAAATACATTATTATTAAATATAATTTTAAACAAAATTGTAATATTTCATATTATTCTTCGTATAGTTTGTTATTTAATTATCTGTTGTATTAGATTACTATAATACCATTACTATTGTATATATGTATGTATGTAATAACTATTGTATTATGAATGCGCTTTTCTATGTTTTACTATTAGTTTTTAATCACAACTCTTAAGTTGTCTGTTGCCTTGTTTTCTTGCATGCTGTGGTACCCTTTAAGTACGGGAGCACAACATTTGTTTTTGAATGTTTTCTTATTATTTTATGTGTAAACCTGTGTTGGGTATCCTATTATAATAAATAAAATAAATAAATAACACAAGCTCTGCTTAGCTTGGGCTAGATGATGCTGTGTGAATTGTCCAGTATTATATTATTTTAGTACAAGCTTACTTGAGTTGTTCTTCTTTACCGCAAAACTGCAACCTATCATAGTCCAGGCCACATTCACCAATAGCCACCACTTTGTCTCGGTTCTTTATGATCACCTCCCTAAGACCTTGTAAGTAGGTTTCTGGTGATTTCACGAACTCTGTGCACCGTGTTGGATGGCAGCCAACAGTTGAGAAGAGGCGATCTGATGTACAGAAAGTAGTGTAGTATTATCATCAAATTAGCCTAACCTTAGAACACATGTACATTTGCACACATAGTTAAGGATACCACTAAGCCTTAGTGGGACCTTAGTGTATCCTTACCTAAGTGGTATCTATGATTACTATGTGCACAAATGTACCTGTAATCATACAAATAAATCATTCAAACATTCATAACAATTATGATAATTGGCTCAACTCACATAAGAGGAGTTATAATCAATATATATAAAACTCTTTCGTTACTGACTGAGTGACTGACAGACAATGCACAGCCTAAACCACTGGACCTAGAGACTTGAAATTTGGCACACATATACCTACTCAAGGTAATCCTAGAGGTGCACTAAGAAGGGATTTTTCGAAATTCCCACGGGAACGGTAACTATGCGGGTGAAACTGCGGGGTGCGGCTAGTATTATTATGAATTGAAACTTAAAATCTAACTGCAGGTTCAATTTAAGGGCCAAGTATAGAGCCTTGTTGCACTCCAGCAGCCACAAGTAAAATGGATAAAATGCTACTTGAGACTTTTTGGTAGATCTGTGTGAGTACAACCTCCTCATGATCTAAGAGATCTATGCAGAAGACCTTTGTCCAGCAGTGTTTGTCCAGCAGTGGACGTGAACAGCGGTTTTACGGCTGAGATGATAAAATAATAAAAAATAATCTGAAAGAACTATTTTCTACCATAAAATAAGGGGTTCAGCCATTTAAGATTGAATCTTTCACTCACCATCACTTCTAGCCATTTCAATAGCCTTCTTACTATCAGTCAAACTGCCTCCTGTGATGATCATCTTATCCAACCCACCCGCCCAGGCACGGATGAGTACCACATCCAAGTCAGGTTTGTGTTTTAGTGACCCATGGTAGTTACCTTGGTACATCTCATCTGTGAGATTTGCTCCAATATCTGCAATGTTTAGAAGGATTCTAAGTAGGTATTTTAGATTTCGAACGGACGATCTTATGATTTTTGGTGAAGGAACTTACTTACCGATGTATTTTCGCATGGAAGCCATTCTTCTCATAGGATCTCAGTGCTTGGGGTAACTCGGTAACTTATTCTTTGTAGCAAGTTGAAATTAGGAATTATTAAATCTACGAAAAAACTGCGAACGGTGTAGATAACCAACCACCTCAGAATACAGAACAAACTATTCTGAGATCAAAGAGTATATAAACACTACGTTTTAAGAGACGGCACCCAGTACTTCGGTTTTAGCTATAAGAAAGGTATGCACTTCAGTACCAAACAAACAAAAATAAATTTCCATAGAGTATCCTTATTACAATTATAAAGTTGGCTCTACTGTTATTGCAAAATGTCAGTGCCGTAGTGATGTGGTATGTCGATACTAATTTACGATAAAGACTAGTGCTGCGACGACTTTATCGACATTTATGTCGATAGAACCAAGATCTACTTTTATTAAGACTATGCATGGGAATTTGTCAACAAACAAATGAAATCACATATTTATTTATTTATAAAATCTTTATTAAACTTTACTTTGTATTTGGGCTTTTTTATATTGGTCGGTAGCAGCGTTTTCAACAATCGAGAACTTTTCGTTTGATATTTTACAGTATTTTCTTATAAATAACAAACTTAAACGTTTTAACAATGTGTGCCTCAAATCTAAATGTGTTGTACACGTTAACCATGTAAGGTCACAATGGACAGTAAACTCTAAAATACATAGTTCGCTTACATTGTTTTGAAGATTATCCTGAATCTTTTCAAAAATAGTTTTGGCTATATGAACTGTTTGACATAAACCTATACTAGGGTATGTCAGTGACTTTTTTTCTTTCCACCATTCCCTCAAACTTATATAATTAAAAATATTGCTCTCAGAATTTTCATTGATCAAAGATTTTTTGCAATCAATGCAATCTGTCTCCTTTAATAATTTTGATGCCAAATATCCACTCACATACACCACAGGCTGATCTTCAAAAGAGCATAAACTTTCAAGGTGAAAGTCCTCTACCTCCTCAGGCAACGACAACACAGGTACATTTTCATTATCAACAGCTGTAGTCGTGATTTCAATTTCTTCATTTAGGATGGAGTTAACATCATTATAATTAAAGAAAAACCTATTAGTGTCTGCTTCACAATTGGAACCACGACTATGTGGAGCTAATAATCCCGATAATATTGATGTTTTTAATGCAGCAGTAAAATGAGTACAAGTGGGATTTTTGTTAGTAACACCGTGTTGCCGTATCATGCCAAATAGGTTCTCTAACGCATCTTGATTTAATTGGCGCAAATTTAAATATTTGAAGCTTTGTTTTTTCAAAACACTCCAAATGTCTCCTAAAGACTTCAGGTCAGTTTTAAATCCTTTTATGCATCGAACATGATTCAGTTGTAATTTTGAGTCAGATTTAATAAACTTAATATCTTCTATTTTTGATAAAAAATATTGCCACATCTCAACATGGTTTGTTTTATTGCTGACATTCTCTCTAATACCCTTTTTTACATCTTTTGGAGATGATGGGCCATTACACACATCAAATAATTTATCTAATTCTTTAATAATATCTGCCGTTTCATTAATTTCCTTAGCAGCAGTGTCATGTTGCCATGCTAACATGTGTAAAATTGCTGACATCGTGTTACTCAATGCGTGAGCAGCATATTTTACACGCATCTTCACTTTATAAGTCGGATAGACAACATTTCTAGTTAGTTTTGGAAAATTAAGGAAATTTCTATTTCTTTCCTCAGCTTCAATTAAATGACTCCACTTTCCGGTTTTTTGTCCCCATACAATTTCGCCGGCATTATAAAAATTATTTCGGATTGATTTAAATAGATGTGGCACATCAAACAATATAAAAACTTTTATGCCTTCATTAAATATAAAATAATTGTCTTCTGGAGACTGACCACCGAATTTTTTCAATAGGCTTAGTGCGCCAACATTTGTAGGGCCTTGGTCACAAACTGTTGTTATAATTTTAAAGCCTACTTCATTCAGTGCAATTATAATATTTTTTATCAATGCACATAATTTGCCTGAAGGTATTGTTCCTTTGACAAAGAAATAAGCTATAGGAAGCTTAAACTTCTTTTTTAGTCCTTGTACCATAAAAACAAGAGCGTGGTCGGCAATTTTAGAACTGCGTTCGTCACCGAAGTCTTCAAAGCCTTCTATTTTGTCACTGGCTTCATTATATATTAATCTCTTTTTTAGAGCCATTTCGTCAAACAACAATGCACAAAACTTATCTTGGTCTGACAAACCCGATAACATGTCAGAACATTTCAAAATTATTTTTTTATTAATGCCGGGTTCTAAAGGTACACTTTGCAGTAACCTTTGAAGTGTTTTTCTACTGGGTACAGACATAGCCCACTGGAGATATTGATAGGCTTTGGGTGAACGCTTAAAAATTGCCAAAGCCCATAACTTTGATTTCATGGTCCAACGCTTTCCTGATGCTTTCTTTTGGTGATTTTTCGCTATGTCACTGACTAAATTCTTTAAAACAGTGTTATCAATTTTATCTAAATCTAACGAAGTTTTAGCTAATTTTCGCATTGTTAATTTTTGTGCCTTCAATTTCAGCAGCAATTTTTCTTCGCGTGCATTAAGGCCTGAAAGTAAAAAAATCTTTTTTAATAATTAAGGTACTAAAATAAGACTAAAAAAAAATTCAATGCTTTTAAGCTTTATAAATTTTCATAGAATTCTAATAAGATTAAGTAAAAAATCACAGCACACAGCAGGGGCAGTGATAAAGTGGTGGCCCAATGGTAAAGATCTTGACTTACAAGTTGTAGGTTGCGGGTTCAAATCAACTGCTTTTAAAACATTAAAGGAAAACATTGTCAGGAAACTGGCATACTCTTAAATACATGTAAAGATAGGCTAACGATAAAACACACCTTTTGCTTCTGCACCCTTTTTCTTTCTGTTGTGACTTTGCACATTGATAACACATGAAGGTCCTGGTACTTCCGAATCTGGAAAGTGAATTATCATATTTTATAAGGTGATTTTTGTTTTTTGCCATTTCACCTAAAGTCCGGTCAATCTAGACATCCAAGGTTACATAAATTCCCAACAAGCTGAAAGTTGGTATAATTGTTTAAAACATAATAATAAATAAAATTTGAAAGTTCCCCATTATTACTACTTTACTCAAGTATTGTTAGAGGTTCGGTTCCAAAACCTTTGCTCAAGGATTGTTTATAGGGTACCACAAACATCCTTATGGTATTATTTCAGACTTCTGTTACATGTTGTATACCTATATACAATTTTAATAATAGATACATACCAACAACATATTTCCTTTTAACGACTGCTCTAGTTAAATCCAAATTGTTTATATCTTGTAGAACATCTAAAAAAAGATAAATGTTTAACACACAATGAAACCACAAACTATTGTAATCTTGTCTGAACTTCAGTATATACTTTATTAATAATGTCAATTCTTATCACAATAATGTTTGCTTAGTATGATGAGGTAGATCTAAGCAGTATAGTTGATATTAAATAAGCGATCACAAGCCCTAACAATTTTATTGACCAGGGCCTGGTTACCAGGCTATGGTAAAAAAATAACTAGCTAAGGTACATACATATTTCCTTACTTAGTTTCTCACGCTGCTGCTGTGAAGAAGTATGCTCAGGTAAACAAATATTTTGAGTCTCGGGCTGAGATTTACCCTCATCTTGTGATATCAGGTTTTCATTTTGATACTGTTTTTGAAAGCTTTCTGGAACACTTTCCATGGAATCTTCTGAAATTGGCAATAACAAAAAAACATTGAGCAACTTAGAATTAATATCTAATAATAATGGAAATAAGGAGTAAGACTGATAAATATTTTAGTTAGATCAAACAAGGAAATAAAACTTTTAAAATAGATAGAGTGAATGAATACATACGATGTCTTGGGTATTGGCCAATATGCAGCGGAAAGTCATCAAACAGTTTATCTTCTAAAGACTTCAAAGGTAAATTTAAAGTAGGCACAGCATGTTTCAAAAGTCTGCTTCTTGATTCATTGAAATCTTCTTGTTGGAAATGGTCATTGCATACATATTTGAGATCATGAAGCTTCTCTATTGGTACATATACAAGATCTTCTTGACCAATAGCTTTAATCCACTTCCGACACCTAAAATAAAATGAATTAATGTTTTGATGAAACAAAAATGGCATAATTTAAGTGAAATAAATATGTACGAATTAGATGATTTTGTGCTACTACTCATTTTGTTTCATATTATTGATAAATGCTCAATAAATAGACAGCCATCATAATCCAAAAATAACATTATATTATTATCATTAATATATAAAAAGCTGAGTTAAATATAAATAAATAATTATTACCATTAATTTATTATTGACCGTGAGTTCTCCTCCGAAAGATAGTAGTAGTGAAATAATAATTATTATTGTAGGTACATACCTATCAGGGTCGAGTGGTATTCGGGCTAAGTACACATTTGAACCTGGCGTGCGTCTTTTGTTACAAATAACACACTTTTTATAGATTCGTGACACTCTTGAGAGTTTATCCATGGTGACGATATAAAACTAAACCTAATTATAATCTTAACACACATAATAAGTCACAAATAAACAAGTCCACAAAAAATGCACTTAGCGGCGTCAAAACGTCCAACTAATACACGTTAACAGAGAATACGGAGGAACAAAAGCTCAACTCAACGTATTTTCAGCACAATTTCACGGTTTCAGATCGTTTATCACATAATAATACATACAAATAAGTATCAAACGTTGTTTACGAAAATGCCGGTGAATGCCATTTTGGATTTGACATGATCGAAGAACTGTCATTAAATTCGTGTGACCAACCTCAAAACGATAAAAAAATATTTTATCATGTTGCCTATTCGCTGCAGCTCTTACAAATTTAAGGTTTAGGGACATTGTAGGCCTTAAATCATAGTAATAAGGTCTAAAATTAAAAATATTAAAACTAGAGAACTTTGTAAATTAATTTGTTCTGCAGTGACCACCCACTGTTCTGAGATAACCACACATATCGGTGTTCTTCTTCTTCTTCTTCTTCTTTATTTAATGGCGTGTGTGACAGGAAAGATATTCCACCACTTTGCCAACGTCTGTTTATTCGACAAGATTTTAAACAATAAAGCAATGGGGTTGAGCATAAAGAAAAATAATACAAAAAAAAGGTAAAATTCACACAAGACACACAAGTTGATTGATTTTTAAAAAGTGAAGCAAACTAATCTATGCTATTAATACAACATTACATAAACAAACACAAATTGAAATCTATAAACATACGTTAATAAGATACATACGATACATAAACAATTTATTACAACTTTATATTATTTACAGATATAAATTTACAAAATTTGGATATAAAAGGGGAAAATACTAGCGGAAGAAGAGTTTTCAAAGAAAGGGGACGTGGGATTTCTGGAGGGGTAATATCATGGAGGGATACAATCAGTTTAGGACAACAGAAAAGGATATGGTCAACATTACCTTCATCCAAACCACATTCACACAAGGAGTGATCCCTGACCCTTATTTTGGCAAGAAAAACTGGCGTACAGGTATGACCCAATCGGAGACGGCATATAACAGACGATGTGGTTTTATTAGCTTTGCGAAACTTACAAAACCAGGGCTTAGGTGGGATTTCAGGCTGTATTTCGCCGTAGTGTTTACCCTTGATTGATCTAGATGAAAGCCACATGCGGGACCACGAAGTCTTAAGATGAACTCTTGGAACCAAGCAGAGGTCGTGGGAATATATTCGGAGATGTTCATCAGTCCCTGTCTGGATTGCTTGCTTAGCACAGAAATCCGCTGTTTCATTACCCGGGATACCGGAATGACCAGGGATCCATGCCAAAACAACACTAATGCCACGTTGCTTACACCTATAAAGAGCTTCGCGAATCTTAATTATAATAGGAAATCTGGATTTGGACCGGAAGGGACTGGAGAGAATGGCTTGTAGAGAGCTTTTAGAATCTGAGAATATTATTGATTTATTAAGATTATGTGATTCAACATAAATAATGCCTTCTAGTAAAGCTATACATTCAGCAGTGAAGACAGAGGAAATCGAAGGGCTTTTGAAACTTAATATAATTTTAGATGACGGAATCCATACAGCTGAACCTACGGAGCTGGTGTCATTTAACTTTGAGCCATCTGTAAATAAAGGTAGCCATCCACTAAACATGTTATGAATGATCTCATTAAATATGTTTCGAGAACAAATGGCATCTTTTACCAGTCCGAAATCTAATATTATATCTGGATCGAATACTAAGGCTTCGTAAGGGGTTGAAAAGAGGGGGTTAATTTCATACTGAATGACAGGGAATGGCAGATGGGTATATTTCATAAAGCTGCGAATGATGCATGGAATTTTGTTTTGGTTTTGGTTAATAATCGGTTCAAGAAGAATAAACAAAGCATTAAGTTTAGCTAAGAGGGTATGTTGTGAATTTTGAACTAATTTGAAAACAAAGCGATCCGATAAGTATTGCCTCCTTAGAGATAGTGGGGGTTCTACGCATTCCACCTGCATTGCATTAATAGGAGAACTTTTCATTGCACCAATTATAATTCTCAAGCATTTGGATTGAACCTTATCTAATTTATCCAATCCACTTTTGTTGCATGGATCCAAAAGGAAAGAATTATAATCAAGATGACTACGCACAATCGCATTGTATAAAAGCTTTTGACAATATGGGTGAGAGCCCCACCATACGCCGGACAAAGAACGTAAAATGTTAATATTATTCTCACATTTACCTACAATGTAATTACAATGAGAGACGCCTGTCAGTCTAGAATCTAACTGTAAACCTAAAAATGTAACATTGTTTACCTGTTTAATTGACTGTCCATTAACCAACACGCTGAGAGAAGGAATGGATCGTTTCCTTGTAAATACGATGCATTTGCTTTTTGATGGTGAGAGGGTTAGACCATGATCATTTAACCATTCATCAAGAAATTTGAGAGCTGTGTTCAATTCATTTTGAGTATCTTCCAGACAGTTTGATCGAATATACAAAGCCAAATCATCTGCATATTGTAGGACTTCACAAAAGGTAGAAATTGAGTGGTCTAAATCAGCAGTATAAATGCTATAAAGTACGGGGCTTAGTACTGAACCTTGTGGTAGCCCTTTCCACACGAAACGGGGAGGTGATAATGTACCCTGGTTCTTAATCAGAATTTTTCTTTCCATAAACAGATTACATATATAACGAACAATTCTTTCAGGGACGGTCAGATGTTGAAGTTTCTTCCTGAGCACCGGGAGTATAACATTGTCGTAAGCAGCTGTAATGTCGAGAAAAACTGCGAACAAGGACTCTTTTTTGATAAAAGCTGTGCGGATATCAGTTGTCAAAATACTTAGGCTGTCGGTAGTGCTCAAACCTTTACGAAATCCATATTGGGATTTTGAGAGTATATTTTTATTTTCGACTACCCACTCAAGGCGGAACTTTATTAAGTGCTCCATGATCTTGGCTAGAACAGAAGATAGAGCAATGGGTCTGTAGCTGTTAGGATCAGAAGATTGTTTTCCTGGTTTAAGGATAGGGATAATTACTTGAGTCTTCCAATCTAATGGAACGACCCCATACTGGAAAAATATATTGATTAAATTTAAGAAATATACTTTTGTGATGTTAGGAGATTTCAAAATGAAGGAGTAAGGAATGCCATCAAATCCTGGAGATGAATCTTTTAAGCCGTATAAAGCTTGGTTGAGCTCATTCAATGAGAAATTACTGTCCATATCAGAGACAGAAGGAATAAAAGACGGGGGCGAAGGGATTGAGTCGTTAGATGGGACAAATTGAGGAGATAGTTTGTCGGAGAACAATTCCATCCAAGAAGACGGATCGTTTGAAGTGATATTATTATTGTTGAAAGAACCTCTGTACAGTTTTATTTGTCGCCAGACAAAGGAAGGTGGAGCTCTAGGAGACAAACTCTCACAAAAGTTTTTCCAACCCTCTTTCTTTTTCTTTGAAAGAACTCTTCTAGCCCTTGCCGCAGTTCGTTTATATTCTATGAAATTTGTATCATTCATTGAACCATTATAAACAAGTTCAGCTCTTTTCCTCTCTTTAATTGCTGATGTGCAGTCTGAGTCCCACCATGGAGGGGAAATTTTGGTCCAAGATGTTGATTGCTTTTTAAGTGGAATATGTTGCTCAGCACTTGAAATTATCATATCAATTAATTTAGAATATGCCAAAAGAGAATTTTCAGTTTCGTTAGATTGTATAATTGGAAGGTCACTTGTAGAATTTTCTAATTGCAATGTAAATGAAGTCCAGTTAGCTGCGGAAAGTCTATATTTTAAACTAGGATTAAAATTATAATGTGGGGTAACACGATCAGGTATAGATATTATAATTGGAAAATGATCACTTCCAAATGTAGTAGACAGAGTTTCCCAAGTAAGAATAGATGAAAGTGAAGGCGAACAGACAGTCAAATCTACAACACTCCTAGGGTCCTGCGATGGAAGAGCTCTACGTGTGATAGAGCCATCATTGATGACGCACAGGTTGGCCTCATCAAACAATTCTACTAGTAAACGTCCAAACACATCACAGTGGCCAGAGCCCCAGGAAGTGTGATGGGCATTAAAATCTCCTAACAATACAATAGGAGAAGGAACAGCAGAGATAATTAAAAGGATAACCGGAATTAAAACAGAATTAGGGCGAGGGATATATATTGATACAAAGGAAATATTAAATGCTCTAACAGCTACAACATTAATTTCAAGAGGGAAGGAAGGAAGGGAAATTTGAGAGAAGGGAAGAGAGCGCCTGACGAGTAGGGCACTTCCGGCATACCCATCAGCCCTGTCGTCTCTGAGACAGGCGTAACCTGATACCCTAAACTGGGAACCAGGGACAAGCCATGTCTCCGAGACGGCAATGACTGATGGGCGAAATTTGTTAATTAAATAAAGAAGCTCAGGTTTCCGCAAGCGTAGACTTTTCGTGTTCCACTGGATAACGGACACTTGATCCATTATTACCTGATGCGAATGAGATGACCTGGGACAGTTTTTGGGCAACGTTGGACGGTAAAGGGGAACTAGATGTTGAAAATAATTCTAGGATAATTGATAGGAGAGTTTCTATCAGGAAACTCTGACGATTCTCAGACTCTGAAATTACAGGTTGAGGAAAGGCATGACCATTTGGGAGAGATGAGGCAGGGTTGGAGATAATAGAATTGTGGGCAGATTTGTCATAGGATTTTCCCAATGGTGCTTTGGGATGAGGAGATGCAAAAACAGTTTTAACATACGACCTGGTGTTAAAAGAGTTGTTTGGAGGCATTCTTTGAGATGATGTTGAAGGAGATGTAAGTTTTTGGGAAATTTCTGAGAATGATCTTCCTATCCTAGGAAAACTTAACGATGCTTCTTCATAGGAAACACCCTGTTGAGTCATAAAACTCTTTATGTTCTTTTGTCTTTCGTGTTCAGGACAGATTCGGTTAGAGGCAAAATGGCTTCCAGAACAATGCAAGCAGGTGGCTTTTGGCTCTTCAACATCACAAGTTTCCCCGGTGTGATCCTTAGAGCATCTAAAGCATCTTGGTTTAGAGCGGCATTGGGCTTTTACATGACCGAAACGACAGCAGCTAAGACATTGAATTGTAGGTAGTTGGTAAAGCTCAACTCGGAGTGAAGTGTGATATGAAAATACACGTTCAGGAAGGAATTGTCCTCTGAAGGTCAAGACAACTGTCTGTGTAGGAATCCAGGAAACCTTTCCTTCGTCAACGGTTTTTCGGTTTAAACGTCGTGCTTTTAAAACAAAGCCACAATCACCAGGTATCTGTAAGGATTCAGCGAATTCATCAAGAGATAAATCCACGGGAACATTACGAACTAATCCCATGCGGGTAATGTTGAATGTTGGGATATTGACAGAGTATTTACAAAGGGGAAGGATTGGGTTATCAAGAAATTTGTTTGCATCTGTAGCTGTTTTAAATTCTACCGAAATCCGATTGCGTCCTACTGATTTAATACCATCACAGCAAATATTTTGTACTTTATGGGTCGATAGAAATTGACCGAATCTTATTGGACGAATGGTTGTTCCTGCCGACGGGTCAGGTTCTGTTCGTGATACGTGCACAATAAATGGGCCTTTATCTTGGTTTGTATATTCCTTAATCCCTATAACCATTATTGGATGGTGATAAATGGACTGGATGGAGGCAGAGGCCAAGTCAGGTGAAATAATTGTTTTTTTGCCTGAAGTGGAGGCGGTGTCATCAGTTGACAAAAGTCGACGTTTAGAACCATGACGCGCAGGTTCGTGAATATTCGCTGATTCGGACAAATCATGCGGATCAGGAGGATCCGGCTCAGGTGGAATAGCTACTGCCATAACCGGCGAACTAGCTACGTCCATTTCCATTTTTCCCGCCGCCGCGGAGTTTGAAATAAAGTTAGATTAAAAAGGGAAAAACTATGCTAAAACATAAACTAAAGTACTTACCTATAAACACAAACTAATCCACAACCTCTAATTAAAAATAATCAACTTGATATCGGATGTTTTCACACCTAAAAATATTTTTTTAAGGCTCAAATACCCCCTTACATGATTATTCCTCCAAATCAAAAAGTCGAATCCTATCGGTGTTCTCGAACCGAAACAAATTCACCAAAACAGATGTGAAAAAAAATATGAGCTTTTTCTTCTTCTTATTGGCACAGGGCAAGCAATAGTACCACGCAGGTCGCAGTTAGTTGGTAGCTTTTTCTTTAATATTGGACTAGGTAGGTAACTGTTGTTACCTCACGTAATGTACTCTTACTCCCTATCTATGGGTCTCCCCACATTAGTCGACGCGGAATCGGCTTAAGCCGGTCAAAAAAGCCTTTATTTCTACGAAATATGAGTGTTACTAACACCATTCGCATCGGCTCAGCTCCGTCGACGCGTCGCGACGCCGGCCGACGGCGAAACGAGCCGTTTGCGATTAGCTGATCGCATCCGCTCGCATGCCTTCGTCTCCGACGGCATCCGAACGGCGCCGGAGACGGCCGAGTACCGATGGTGGGTGGGGCACAGGCTGGCGCTCGCGATTTGCAGTCAGTTGAGTCAGTCAAGTATCTGAATTGATCAGTCGTACGCTGCTGCCCGTGCCATGATATTTTTATTAAACGAAGGATTATAATAGAAGAAGGATAATTTATGTTAAAAAGTTTGAATATTTAACAATGATGAAACAAAAAACAAGTTATTTTATTACCTTATGCTAAGCACACTGTCAATCTTTCTTCCACAGATATGGACAACCGAAACTTAGTATTTTGTTTCTGAAGTACTGATCTTACCATTCCTAACAAATGGTCAAACTAAGTTATTTACACGCCATGTAGTAATCTTGAAATTTATTTGGGTTTTGTCCTCGCCTAACGAGTTCAAGGCATTGTTGAATGCATTTTTTTCTTAAATTATAAAACTAGTCATATAAACGAGCCACAGTGTAAAATGTTCATTTTAGCGTTTATTTAGTAGGTATACATTTTGATTTTCAGTAGAAAATATGAACGCATTTTGGAAATATTGGCGAAAAACATTGACTCGCCAGGCGAGTCGCCGGTACATGAACGAAATTTAAGTCAACTCGCCAGGCGAGTCGTCGGCACTGAATGTGACGAGGTAATCGTAAATGAAATTCTCCTCCGTCAATCTGTGTTGCCATAGATAGTGGAACGACCCAAGGTCGACACCGCTTTCGCTTCTATTCTTGCTCTTCCAGTAGGCACGCTACAATAATTACATTCGTGCGTCTTGCCCGACTAGATAGTATATCTTTATCAAAACGCTTATTTCTTAAACTCGAAACATTAAAAATGAACAGCCAAAACGTCCGTACAACTAAGAGCGCACATTCAATCGCGATGAAAGCATTTGTGGATATTTTCGGGGTCATGACCAACACGTCACGACAACCAGCCCCTCGCGGCGGCTATCCGGAAGAGTCGACTACCGAACGGATGCGAACATCCGTCGCGACAGCCGTTCGGAGGAGTCGACCTCCGAACGTAAGTGAACAGCCGAGCCGCCCGTCGTGACGGCCGTTTGTTAAGCCGAGTAGTTTGGTGATACGCAATCGGCTTAAGCCGATTCCGCGTCGACTAATGTGGGAAGACCCTATCTCGTAAGCTTACTCCGCACGCTAGCTCCATCTATAATGTCGTGATGTATACTTGACAGTTGACACTGACTTAACTCACTCAACACAAGTCAGAAGCTAATACATCAACAAAAATCAAAACAAAAATAAACGAAAGTTTGAAATTTTGAATCGTAAGTGATTTTCTAGTGATTTTTTGTGTGTCTATCGAGGAATGAAGAATCCAGAATCCGTCACGAATCTTCTCTGTAAAGAAAAGAGAGATTTTCAATCAAGTAAGTCAAAGTAATGAAAGTATCAATTTTAACTCAATCCTTTTGTTTCAATGAACAAACAAAACTTTTGACTGTTTAAATGGAAACTGAAGTACAAAAACACTCATGAGCTCAATTCGAGTATACCTACGTAATTTATCTTCAATATTTATTTGTGGTTTGACTTAAACAAAAAAACTTAATAAGGTTTAACCAAGGTTCAACCAGGTTCTATTCAAACTAGATATAGTGTCTAGGTGTCTATGTTAGCAAGAGATTTTAAAGGCAATAGGTAGACTTAACAATTAAATGGAATGTTACATTACTCTTTGTTTACAATAATAGGCAGCTGGTGCTCTTTTGCACTTAAAAAACTGTCTAGTTACTGCTAACTGAAACGTTTAGCAATAAATACATTTATTGATTTCATCATCATCATTATCATCTCAGCATGAAATCACCAACTGCTGGGTATAGTATTAGCCTCCCTTCATTCTATGGATGATTTAAAGTAAGGTGTGATACATATTTTTTACAAATTTTTAAATGAAAATTACTCAAAACCATACAAATAAATTTAATATACAAATTAACATTATGAAATAAAAGTAATAAATGTATATTTTAATGTAGTTATATAAAATAATAAAAATATGAAATATGGAATATAACAAACACAGCATGGTTAGTTGAACTTCTACAAATCAAGCTTATTTAGATACTGTTCCGGCAAACAAAACTCTGTCATTATGCAGTATAGCAAATAGGAATGGGTGTTCCACTTTGAAATCCAATGGCTTTGGCGGAGGTGGTGGCGGCCATGATATTGCTACTGCAAGCGCTCCTAGGGGACAAAACAAAAGTTTTATTAAATAAATCAATATTATTATAAATTTTTCACAGTAAATTTCTACAGCAAATATTGGCACCTGAGAGCACAGGATAGGGATCAATAGAGGGAGGAGAAGAGCCTTTGCTCTGCGGTGGGAACAATTAGGCTGATAAATTAATAATTTAACACAGCTCCACCTGGTCTCAAACTAAGCAGTGCTTCTAGGTATAGACAGCGTCATATATAAGTAAGACTCCCCTTTGCACAAAACACACTTCAAACCTAGCTTCAAATCTTTACTGCGGGTGTGGTTAGACAGCTTGGGGGTTACTTAACATGATGCTTACTGTACTATGAAAACCAGCAGATGACTGAAATAACAATAGTGCATTTTTTGTAAACAGATAATTCTTCTTTTTTGAGGCCTGGGTGGTCAAGTACCAAGGTAAAAACAGGAGTTTTTTAGGCCACAAAAGTGGCTCAGTAAATTTCAAGTAAGAACTTTCGAATCTTTATTATATAAATGTAAAAAAATAACAACATATTTTTATATTGGTAGCTTTGTTAGTGTGTTAATAGATAAATGAATCATTTATTTCTCTCACAAAAGCATTATATCAATAAGCAATGTAGTATAACTGTGGTATAACTAAAACCTTACAAATTAAGCTTGTTTTGTGAGAGGAGGTGCCTGAAAAAGGTTTTTATAAAAAACCTGTATTACATACAGGTCAACAGTGCTCTCACTCGACACAAATAATATGCTAAGTAAGTAAGTTAGTACTCATTACAAAATTGCATAGCAGAAGAAACAAAATAGAAATAAGGAGATACAGAAGATACAATACCTACATAAAAAGAAAAGAGTTACAAAAGTTAGGTAGGTGTTAATAGTAATAAAAACAACAACAAACAAGTGGTGTAAAAAGTGTATAACATATTGTGTCTGTGTTTTTATTTGACGTTTTTATGTTTATGAGGAGACTGAATCGAGAATGTTCTTAGCTGAGATTATAATGTTCATATATCCATATTTCTGCACACCCAGGAAGACTGGCAGAGATTACTTTAGCATTAAGTCCTTTTTGCACAATTCTTATAATAATGTGTGTACAAAATAAATGAAATAAGTAAAAATTAAAAGACCTACTGTATTAAACTTATTAAAAATGGATGTAAATTATTTTTAATAGGTATGTTAATTTGAATATACAATTCTAAATCATGAAGAGGAAGCTCCTGCGAACAACATTCTGTCATTATGCAGTATAGCGAAAAGGAATGGGTGGTCCACTCTGAACTCCAAGGGCTCTGGTGGTGGTGGAGGCGGGTACGACTCCACTACCGCAAGGAATCCTACGGGACAAAAGAACAGCGATTTAAAAAAAAAAATCAAATCATAAAATGTTGAGCCGTCGTGGGACGCCTGGCAGATGTGAATCATTTTTAATTTTGTGATAAATCCTAAAATATTAAATTTGGTAGTGGCAAAGGCCAAACTATATTACGTTCACTATAAACTATTTATGGTTCAACTAGAAAAATCTAGTCGTTTGTTTCACAAAAGCGAGAATTCGTAATTTTTTTAACTATTTTAATTTATATTTTCACTTGTTGGTGTGGTGTGAAAATGAGTGAGAAATAGAAAACACCCAGACTATAAACAAATATCTGTACAGCAGAATTATTGGGAGGTAGGTACTCGTAATATAAAAATAAGATTGTGTTGACAGATAAAATACCAACCTACGGTTATGAATGATACATACGACCATAGCATGCTATGGACGTATGTAGGTATTGTATCATTCATCATTAATCATCAGAATTTGTCTACAAATTCTGAGTAGGTACCAATTCAATTCAATAATATTTATTTTCAGTATCGGGAACCCGTGCATAGCTCTCTTTAAAGGGTGTATTAAGAAACTCAAATTAAAAAAAATAAACAAACAAATTAAAAAAGCTACTCTGAGCTACGAGTATATTATACTCGCAATAAAAACATTGCATTTTAAATAAAAGTTTAATCATAAATAAACATTGAATTACAAAGAAGTCTTCCTACATTTTATTTGTGTATTAAATTATTTGGTAAATTTAATAGTTTAAAATTAATAGAAGTAAGTTCCAACGAGCAACATTCTGTCATTAGTCATTCATACGCAGTATGGCGAACAGGAATGGATAGTTCACCTGGTAGACTAACGGCGTCAGTAATTAATTAAATTATGAACAATACATAAATAAACATTGAATTATAAAAAAATCTCCCTACTCGTTATCTGTGTATTTTATTAATTGATAAAGCTATTCCTACTTATTTTATGTATATTTAATTATTTGATAAATGCAATAGCTTTAGTTTAAAATTAATCGGAGCAAGTCCCAACGAACAACATTCTGTCATTATGTAGTATGGCGAATAGGAATGGATGGTCCACCCGGTAGACGAGCGGCGTCGGTGGCCTGGACGGCAAAGACAGCGGCCTCAAAAGCAGTCCTACGACAAGTAAAAATCAATGCTTTATTACCGTTAGTACAGTTTTACAAGTTTTATAATTAAATTAAATTATGTAAAAAAAAAACTAAAAGAAAATAATATGTTATTGTTAAAAAATCCACAAACCTGTTATTGTACAAACGTATTTTTATACTATTATTAGTGTTTATACTAACAGACTCCCGTCATCAGATTTCAGACATCTAATGGCGGGATTCATGACAATGTGGTGGCCAACTAGTAAACCGCTGTTTACTGCTTAAATTTTTAATCATCTGTTGGTGACCTCGGGTCTTATTCTATGAATACATCGCATCCCCGAAGTTATTTTTCCCCTTGGCCATGGCGACCTTTGAACAAGGGCTATAAACACAAATGATGTCTCATTTGGTACCTACCTATGTAGACATGTAAATATTTTTATTTAAAAAAAAAAAAAAATTCTTTATTCATAAATTTAAAATACATATATAACGGTGTTTGAGACCCCCTTTTAAGTAAAGTATTTTACCTTTTATTTTATAAATAGACAAATAAAATATTAATATTAAACAAAAAAGTTATATGTTATTTAGAAGTATGAAAATTTCTACAAACCATTGGTGTCGTTAAAGGTTAATCTCAAAAGCCTTTATTTAGTAGTACTGGTAGTACCTACCGCAAGGGCTTCTTAGTTAAGTAAATTCTTCGAAAGGTCAAGATCGGATCCATGGCTACACCGAACGTGCACCAGAAGTCACCAGACTTCGAATGGGTTGTTGTTTAATTGTTGGTGCTATTAAGGGATCATTTGGGTAACATCCTGATAATGGAGACCATGCGTTTATGGAATTCTCAATCATCGAGGTCTGAAGGCGGTCTAACTTGAATGTATAGTCGTTCAAATACTGGGTACCTATATCAATGAGTAAAAGGGTTCAACGTAATTTTATGATGTTTAATCATTAAGGGAGCCCCATGTCCAGCAGTGGACGGCCTACGGCTAAGATAATTGTGATGATAGTATAATGTAAACAATTTTTTTTACTGTATAGATTTATTAATAGACTATTGAGTGTAAGTCCCGGCGAAGATCACTTTGTCATTGTGTAGAATGAAGTATACATGAACGGGTGGTCGACTTTGAAGTCCATTGGAGGAGGTGGTTTGGATAAACTCGACATAGGCATCATCATGAGACCAACGAAAAAAAACATAGTATTTTTAATGTTAATGATAAAAAAGCAACATTTGAAGAAGAAAAATAGGAAATGATAAAGCTCGAACAAGAAAGAGTGTAGGTACTGGGGGCCAACTCCTGAAAACGATATTCGATTTATCGGTATTGTGAGATCATCATTTTAAGAATGATAGAACTGACGAACGACCGGAAAAACTAACATAGCAAATATTTTAATTTTAAACTGTTTAACAGGACTATGTCGCATACAGAAGGTAAATAACTTAAGCGATAAAGTCGTAAGTTTAAATTTACAAAAGTTGTCAAAGACAGCTTTTTGCTATCGTTTTGAGTTTCGATAATTTTATACAAAGGACGTTCGATGTGTGCCCGTTCTTTCTCAATCCGATATGTGCGGAAGAATATCATTCCTATCGAAATGATTTTCAAGAAAAACCATTTTAAAAATATGTACTTATATTTTATATAGGTAAAAATTGCAGAGCAGTTGATAGAAAAGCTAAGCAAGTAAGCTAAGCATCAAAATAGCAGTCGATTGATTACTTAGTTGTATTGGAATAAGTTATAACAGAAATATATATATGGCTTTGGTCATATTTTTCCCTTTTTATTCGTCGCCCAAGAGCAAGTGCTAAACTACAAACGAATCACCAAAATACAGCAAAATAAGGTAATTTTATTGAATTTGTCTGCACGTTAGTAATATAATTAAAACAGCAATAGAATAATAACAATTCGACATCATTCTAATTCAGTCAAGAATTTAAATTACCACTCGACGACTTTTAAAAAAAAATTATTAACCATACCACAACTTTGTGGCAGATGTTTTTTTTTGTTAAAGTGTTGATTCATTAAGTAGACACACTCCTATTAAACGTTATAATTGAAGTTTTTAGCAGATAATTACAAAACAAACAAGGAAAAGTCTATAATAAAGTAAAAAAAAAACTAAAAAAAGTATAAGCAATTAAGTGGCGTATAATAGAAGTGGCCACCCAGCTGTGGGTGTTTTCGGCTGATTAGATAGATAGATAGAGAATTAAAGTACTTACTTCTTGTAATCGACTTTTATTAAAATAGACTTATTATTTATATAATAATTTAAATATATATATAATAGAGTTTTTTTTGATAAAGGTAATAAACTTTTACTATTCTACTAAGACACAATCAAATTATATTTATCTACATTACAATAACATTAGAATTTAAAAAAACTTCCTTCTCACTTTGTTAGTACGCTAACTTACGCTTACTTACCTATTATTGATAACCTGTGTTGTGTGTTAGACTGTTTCGTTCGATAGTTCTAAAAGTTACTTAACAAACTAGTTAGAATAAGTGCCAGAAAAAAATATCTTATCATTTTAAAGCAACCTAGTTAAATATTGATCACTAATTTCAGACTATAAGTTTTAGTATAAATAAATGAGGCGTTTTCATTTAAAAGTAAAAACTACGAAAATAATTACCTTTATTCATAAAGATAGCGTTATTTTTTTTTACTGGTAAAAAACACAATTTGATGATAAACAATTAAGAGTTCACCAACCGATGATTAAAATTTTAACAGTCGGTTACGCAGTAAATATGTATACACAGCTGTTTAATAATTAAAATTTTAATCATCTGTTGGTGACCTCGGGTCTTATTCTATTGACAAATCGCACCGCGAAAGTTATGTTTCTCCTTGGCCTTGGTAACCTATGTAGAGGGGCTATAAACATGTAAATATTTTTATTTTTAGACAAAAAAATTTGTTAAAAAATTTATTATGATATTTAAAAGCATGAAAGTTACCACAAACCTGTTATTGGTGTCGTTAAAAATTAAACTCAAAAAGCATTTATTTAGATTGACTGCAATGGCTTTTTAGATACGTAAATTCTTCGAAAGGTCAAGATCTGATGACGGGATCCATGGCTACACCGAACGTGCACCAGAAGTCACCAGACTTCGAATGGGTTTTTGTTTAATTGTTGGTGCTGTTAAGGGATCATTTGGGTAACATCCTGATAATGAAGACCATGTGTTTATGGAATTCTCAATCATCGAGGTCTGAAGGCGGTCTAACTTGAATGTATAGTCGTTCACTTGGTGTATGTATGTAGCTCACTTAGTGTTTGTATTTTTGGCCACTCGTTTAAATACTAGTACTATTAATGAGTAAATGGTTACCTAAAGGGTTGAACGTAATTGTATGATGTTTAATCATTAAGGGAGCCACATGTCCAGCAGTATATGTCCTACGGTTGTGATGATTGTGATGATAATATCATTGTAAACAATTTTTTTACTGCATAGTTTTATTAATAGACTATTGAGTGTAAGTCCCGGCGAAGATCACTTTGTCCTTGTGTAGAATTAGGTACATGAACGGGTGGTCTACGTTGAAGTCCATTGCAGAAGGTGGTTTGGATAAACTCGACATAGTCATCACGATGAAACCTACGAAAAATAAAATATTATTTCAATAATAATGATAAAAAAGCAACATTCGAAGAAGAAAGATGGGAAATGATAAAGCTCAAACAAGAAAGAAAGTACTGGGGACCAACTCCTGAAAACGATATTCGATTTACCGGTATCGTGATGTTAATTTAGGAACGATAGTACCTACTGACGAACGACCGACAACAACTAACATAACAAATGTCACTTAGTTTTGTTTTTATTTTAACTAATCTGATTCTGATAAATACATATACATTGAATCATGAAATATTGGAAGTAAAAAAATAACTTTTGGGAAATGTAGACATAATTTCAAACTTTTTAACGGGACTATATCGCATTAATAATGTAAATAACTTACGCGATAAAGTCGTAAAGTTTAAAATTACAAAAGTTGTCAACGACAGCTTTTTGCTATCGTTTTGAGTTTCGATAATTTTATATAAAGGACGTTCGATGTGTGTTCGTTCTTTCTCAATCCGATATGTTCGGAAGAATATCGTTCCTATCTTAATCATTTTCAAGAAAGAACCTTTAGCTATATTTTTTATAAAAATTAAAGAGCGTTAGATAGAAAAGCTAAGCAGTTATGCTAAGCATTAAAGTAGCAGGCGTTTGATTACTAAGTTATATAGAAATTAGTTATAACGGAAATAACTATGGCGTTGGTTATATTTTTTTAAAATTAAGTATTTTAATTGTCTGCACGTTAGTAATAGCATTAAAACAGCAATAGTATAATAACAATTCAACATAATTCTCACTAGTCAGGAATTGATAATTAATAACCCACGACGACTTTTTTCAATTTGTAAAAAACCATAACACAACTTTGTTCTTGTTTTTTGTTCAAATGTTGATTAATTAAGTAGACACAGTCCTATAAAACTTTATAATTAAAGTTTTTAACAGATAATTACAAAAAATACAAGGAAAGGGCTTTAATAAAAAAACTATGTAATAAAGTATAAGCATTTGAAGTGACTTATTTTATTAATCGACTTTTACTAAAAACAGAGTTTTTTTTAAAGTCTTACTACTATTAAAGCACAATCAAATTATACTAATCTACATTACAATAAAGAAAAATTAGAATTTAATAAAAACTATTCAATTTGTTAGTACGCTAACTTACGCTTACCTAGGATAATGTGTGTTGGGGGTTAGACTATCGATCGTTCTAACAAGTTACTAAAAAACTAGTTAGAATAAGTGCCAGAAAAGAGGATTTTATCATTATAAAGTATGAGGAATAAAAAGGGGTGGTCCACTTTCAACTCGAGCGGCGGTTCTGGCTCTGATAACGACGAAGTCAGTGCGATAATGAGACCTGTGAAATCAGAAGTACATAGGAAACAAGATAATCTATAAACGGTTATATTATATTATGGTATCTCCTGAATAATTAAACAAATAGTTTAATATACGTTGCGATGGTCCCAAAGACTGTCGAAGGCTATGAAAATTCAAAAAGCGTTTATTCAGTGGGACCGCAAAAGCCTCTTTAGATAAGTCAATTTTAAAATAAACAACACAATTTAATTGAATAAAGCACATTATTGATTTTGTCAGTTACTTCAGAATTCTTGGAACAATAATAAAGGTGAAGACTGGTAGCTGATGTTTAGATGTAATTGTAATAATATAACGTGAACAGAAATATTAATTCGTAAACTGCATAATATAATGAAAAGGTTTCCTTAAACACACCTTCCTTAAGTTGAGTTATCGATCTTTGGCTTAGTAGGGCAGTGTTAGTGGTCTAAATACAATAAATAATTAAATGTTTAGCTACATTGTATTACAAATTTAAAAATTATATAATATAATACACTATAATATAATACACCTGACCTCTGAAGTATAGCCACAAAGTGTTTACTTCTATCTTGAGGTCGATAAAAATGATGTCAGTGCTACTTTGATTTATATTTGTACCTGAGAAAAATATTAACGAAATAAGACTCATACTGGTATTAAAGGATCTGGTTTTATACATATGTAACTCCCACGTGTACAGCTGGACAACAGATTTGCCAGATATCTGATTTGTTGTATTCAAACGATAAAGTTAAGGGGAAAAGGGTCTGAGATCGTCCACTGGTAATTTATTAGTTTACAACTAACCGAGTTGTGCCCTTTTTCTATAACATCTGCATCCCCGAAGGGATGCTCATGAAATGCTAGCAGCCCAGGTCCGCTCCGTTATTTTAAGGAGCTAGGGTCGCAGAAGTATCACCAGTGATACAATATACACCAACGCAGACTTCAGTGCACACCAGAATAAAAATTAAATAGGTAATTTACCAGTAAAAGCACCAGCGGTAGCTCCTTCCTCGTCAACCTTCACGAAGGCCTCCTGGAAAGCCTTGGACACCACAACTGTGTCGTCCTTCACGATGCCAGTCGCACCCTCGCTGAACATCTTGTTTACGCCAACCTAGGTGATTTAAACATAACTTAATTATAGGTCGCTCGCTACCTAGTTATAGGGCAGTGGATACGCAGTGATCTCCCTTAATTTAGTTGTTAGTCTAGATATAAGCGCCTGTAAGGTGTTTTTAGATGTGCGCGTATGGTCAAACGTGAGATGAATTATTCATTTTGTTAAATACTCGGATTAATCACGTAGTTTTATAACGTCGAAGCTGGCTCTTAGCGTATGTTCTGTAATCTGTGGTATTAGGTAATATTATGACGCCGAAGGGCAGCGCTGCGGCTTTGCTACGCACCGAAGGGACTGCTCATCCACTCCCATGTTGATGATTTTCTTAAAAAAATGAAACTTGTCCGCATAAGCTTTGACGTTACAATATTACGTGAGTAATCGTATTTTAGATTTTTATATCTCGACTATATAGCAGATAACATATTTTTATGCATTCTCTACTAAAATCGTGAGACTAACCTTAGGTAAGAGGTCGTTCAAGTCCAGTTTAGTCTTGATATCGAACTTGGGCAAGTGCAAGTTGACATCGCGTCCTGAAGGGCTTAGCTTGAAGACATCTTCCAGCAGACCCTTTTCTGAAGCCTTCTCGATCACCGAAGATAGGCCGTCGACCTCGTTGGGCAGGACAACCACCATACGGAAACCAGACTCTTTGTACGGCAGCTCAACTAACTGGGGAATAAAAAAACGTTTTATACCAAGCTTATTATTAAGGCTCATAGCTTCTGTAAAAGTTTGGAAGTTCGTCACGTCGGATGGTTTTGTTTAACGTCAACATCTACCTGGCCTAATCCCACTTTATGCGTGGCACAACATTTTTCCTCTTCCACTCTTCTTAATCGGCATCTTATCCCTCACTACTTTCTTCCTTATATCTTCATTTACAAAAACCATACATCGCTTCCAAAGAAGCTATCCATCGCAATTAATTCCTAACGGCTGTTAACTTACGATTAGTTAAAGTTACCTGTTCCTACCAGGGGGTACCACTTAAATGCAAATCGCAAGCCAAACTAACTCTTATGGCCATTGTGTAAAGATTGTCATTCTGACGATAATACCGTAATCGTTTTCTAGAGTAGACGCCCAGGAATGTTACGGAGCTTCGACTCAACTCCGAAAGGTACAAGCGGAACTTCTGAGTGATTTAACACCTCCGACTCCGACTTTCGAATTTGATTATGCCGAAGATCGAAAAGTGGACAGATACACTCAAAGCACACAGCTTAAGCACTTTCTGAGTGCATTTTATTTTATGTTTCTTATTCCTACTTTAATGATGTGCCTTCCGAGCCTCACAAATGAAAACGTAAAGTGTTACCTTTGCTCCCAGATTTTCGCTCTCGGTGTAATACAGGGACTGCGTAAGGTGCATAGTCGGCTTCATCACTGTATTCTCTTTGGTCACGTAGAATTTTTCATCCTTCGTCTCGCTCGCATTGAACGGTACGTGCCAGTGTCCCTTAATATAAATAATATATTAATAATTTCACCTTATCACATAGTATAGAGAAAGCTGGAATATTTATAAAAAAATATGGTAATTACGATCTAGCCAGGGTTGCCGGACGACAGTGGATGAGACTTGCACTGGACCGTTTATGTTGGCGTGCTGAAGAGAAGGCTTATACCCAGCAGTGGGTGCCAACGGGCTGATATGATGATGATGGTAATTAAAAAATAAAATAATTTCCCTAAGGTCATGAAATCAGCTGATAGCATGTTGACTTATGTATGTAATGACAGTTGTTTGCTTGGCTAGCAACATTTCTAAGAGCCAAACAAAGGCTACTTGACTATAATTTTAATCCGTCATGTAGATTGACCGTAAGCCGTGGGGTGCCGGCAGTAGAATGTTGCCCCTCCTCTAATGCCCATGGATGCAGTAACATCTAGCACCAAAGTACTCGTCAAGACGGATCAAACGAGTCCAAACTCGATGAGGTTGTGTCGTTTAACTACCGAGTTCCTATGGCCACCTTCCGGTTCCATCATCAGATCAGCTCCATGTCATAATAATTTTGAATTGTTATCCGATTTACACATGCATGCAAAATATCAAAAGTTTCAGAATTTTTTCAAGTTATAGCACACTGTTGATTCGCACGTCGAGTACACTTGGCTATCACCGGATTCCATGAGGCAGAGCCTGAAGCCGTCACTCATGAAATCCGCCAAGTGTACTTGACGTGTGAATCAACCTAAGTGTGCTGATAAAGCTAGTCTAGTGTGCTGTCCCAGTGTAAAACAGCCCTAATCTCAAGTTCCTATAATTATGAAGACCAAGTGAGGGTAGTCTGAAAAGTCGCCTTCACTTTGCTGCGGTTACCTCCAACATGTCAGTCTTCCCGAGACCACGTTGGGTGCAATCCTGTCGAAACGTCGGGCAATAATAAAAGTAAATAACGCGATAAATACCCGGTTAAATATGTGTTAATAATGTGTCGTGATCGCGAAAGTTTAAAAAAGACTAGGTATTACTTATTTGAGCCTCACCTTGAAGAATATCACGTTAAAGAGTCCAGCTACCGTGTCCTGGTCGATGGCGTCAGGGGAAAGTGGGCTGTCGATGTGTCCCTCGGTTTTGTCGCTTGACTGAAATTAAGAAATAACGGAATCCTTATAGGGTCACTCACTTTGTTGTCTGTCTGTCAAGCAAGACCCTTTATTTCGGGAACGTGTGGAGGTATCGAGTTGAAATTAAAGCCATATACTCAGGTCTACAGTCCCTTGCAGCTGTAATGAAAATCTAAGTTAACGTAAATAAATTAAGCCAGGTGCGTGTCGGGCCATGCGCTACGTAGGGTTTGGTAGTTAACCGTAGGTAGACTTGTTAGAAGTTGCTTTTTTATGGTTACCAAACATAATAGCAGGAATTAAAGAGTTTTCGGTTTAAAGTATTCCGGTATAGACATACCAGACGGAAACCGCATTAATTATTTGAGCGACTATTTCTCCGAAACTAAAAGAGCTAGCTTATTTGTTATAGTTTTCCTAGAAAGTTCATGGTTTTTTTTTTATTCTAATAAAATAATTTAGTTAGACTATGCCAATCTTAAGTTCATGGTTAAAAATATCATTGTTTTTTTTTCAGATTTTTTTAAGCTAGCAGTTTAGATTTTAGAGGGAAGGGACGCTCGAAAAAAGCTTTTACTTTAATATTTTGCAAATGGAACCCTAAATCTAAAAATTGTCTTCGCAACCAATTAAAAAAAACATCCCCACCTTACATGTATGGTAGCGTACCCCAAATTATGATTTTCTCAGCATTTTTTTGTAGCTACGTTTTTCGACTTACAACGAAAAATTTAAAAAGATAAACCTTTTCCCTCTTTAATTCGCTATACACGAATTAAAAGTATAATATAAATACCTCTAAAGGTTTTGGAAACAGAATTTCGGGAAAAGTTTGGAAAAAACTGTGAGACTGACTATTATCAATATGTAACTAAAGATTTAAATCGATTTCAATATTTGTATGTAACTACAAAGTACAGAAACCTCAGTGGGCGAGTCTGCCTCGCACTTGATTTTATTTATTTATAATTACAGAAGTCTAAAATCAAGATGTAAACAAACTATCTCATTAAATAATTAAACTGACTATCTCATTATATGTGAACTTCTTACTCATTTGTTGATAGTTTTAGCGGCTTTTTCGGGCTCTTTGAAGTTAATGGACTCAAGTTCGCTCTGGAAGTCCTTGGAGATTTGGGAGAAATCGCTGTTTAGAGCGTATCCCTCTTGCACGTAGATTTTGTTGGCCAGTGTCAGGTAGCTACGGTCCATTTTGGCCAATTCTGTGCTCAGTTGGACGTAGTCATCCTTGTAGGAGGCCTGAAATGAAACAATTTTAAGTTTCTGAATGGTAATCCTCAAAATGTTATAGTTTATAAAATATCATAGTTGGTTCACGTCTCATAAGTACATACATACATAGGTTAAATTATACTTTTAAACAAAGAAAGTTCCTCATCTCAGCCGTAGAACGACCACTGCTGGACATAGACCTCCCTCATGGCAAGCACTGATCATGAAGGGGTTGACATTCTCACCGCGCTTGGCAGGCGGGTTGGCGAGCGCAGTATGGGGTGTTGATAAACGCAAAAACCCCGCTGCCCATCTTCCGGACCTATACCTTGGCAGATTATTACTGCATCCACGGGCAATAGAGGAGATAAAACATTTTACTGCCGGCACTACGCAAAGCGTGGCGAGTATGGCAACAATCTCCACAATCAATAATTTCCTCATGATCTTGGAGATGCATGTACAGCAGTGGATGTACAGCAGTTCTACGACTGATGATGATGATGATGGAAGTGTTTGCCGATCGACATAAAAATCATATTTTCGATTGTTGTTGTTGTTGTCAGATTCACTCTTAGTAAATTAATGTTTTCGATATCTATTCTCGGACCAAACATACCGAGTTAAAAACATTACCTACTTACTTTGTTGTTATCTCACCAAACCGATTAATGGACAACAGATAACCCTTTGTTGTTGGTAGGTAGTTTCAAACTGCTTTTTAAATACAGGAAAATATTATCACTGGAACACTCATTAGACTGTACAAAATTAAAATCATTCACATAATTTCCTTTTTTTGTAATCACACAACTTGGACTCTTCGAACTTTATGTACATAAAGCAATGTTCTAATGTTATTGAGTAGTTTGCGTCAATGTTATGCCGTTCTAGTTAAATAAATAAATCTATAAATATAAAATTCAAAGTCCTGACTGACTCACTGACTGTGACTGACTGATATATCAACGCACAGCCTAAACCACTGAACCTAAAGACTTGAAATTTGACACAAATATACCTTGAGTATCCTAGATGTGCACTAAGAAGGGATTTTTTGAAATTCTCACGGGATAGGGAATAAATGGGATTTATATTTTCGAATCAAAGTGCCTCTGCGTGAAAATGGGGATTTTACGTTTTATGACTTCCACGCGGACGAAGTCACGGGCAAAAGCTAGTATAGTAGTAAAGATATAATAAAGAGTAAGAATGTATGTATGTTCCCTTTTCACGTCAAAACCGCTGAACCGATTTGGATGAATTTTAGTATAGGAGTAGATTAGACCATGGAGACGGACATAGGCTACCCACTTTTCGTTGCGTAAATTAGTAGTTGTAGGGTAGTTGTAAAGTAGCTGTAGGGTAGTTTTAGGGTAAGTTGTAAGTAGTGGTTGTAGTAGGTGCGATACGAAGTTCGCCGGGACAGCTAGTATCCTTATAATATATCCTTCCCCCGCATAAGATGTTTAACATAGGATGTGGTTCTTATCTTCTGTGGGCTATAGCCTCCCAAAACCTTGTGGATCTCCTCACGTGTGCCGAAAGAAACACCCTCTGAGAACAGCGTCTAAACCCCCCCGCCTCGCATAAGATGTTTAACATCAAAATATTATGTGGTTCTTACCTTCTGAGGATTATAGCCTCCCAGAACCTTGTGGATTTCCTCGCGGGTGCCGGCCGCTGCTCCTTCAGAGTAAAGCGCTAGTAGCATCATCACCCCCAAAGGAGAGGAGACCACATTCTTGTCGGATGATGTCTTGTATGCTTCCTGAAAGTTAGAGTCGGTCATTAAATGTTATAAAAATACTGGTGACCCACGCTTTTAGTGTTCCTTTTTTTGCGCGGAACCAGAGGCGGCTTTACCTATAGTGCAGGGTGTGCGGTGCACACGGGCGCCGGGTCTAAGGGGGCGCCGAGTGCCATCTAATGCGACACAACAGATTATAGGGTAATGATTATATTGTCGTAGTGTCGCATCACTACCAAAGGCGCGTGCCGGATGAACGGGAAAAAAACGTTGGGTTGCAGTACTCGAACGAATAATTAACATTATTAATTTTTTAGCTAGGCAATGTCTGGCTTTTCGGGGAAGATCTGAAAAAAAATACGATTCTGGTAATGGTAACTTTTTAAAGCTGGTTGAATATACCTCTAATTTTGATAATGTGCTTGCGGAACACATTGCCCTTATTCAAAACTCATTATCTTGGTCATAATATTCAGAATGAAATAATACAATTATTAGGAGAAAGAATAAAAAAGCTATTGTTTTGACACAATCCAAATATTTTTCAATTATTTTAGATTGCACTTCAGATATTGCACACGAAGAACAAATATCGCTTGTCGTACGTTCTTTTAAAAGCAAGCACCAACAAGGCAAAAGAACACTTCCAGGGTTTTTTCCTATTACAGACACTACTGGCCAGGGTTTAACTCAACTTTTGTTAGATTTTTTTAATCTCAAACTAAATTGGCATACAAGATATGCGTGGTCAAGGTTACGATAATGGTGCAAACATGAAAGGGAAAAATATAGATCTTTAAAAACGAATTTCAGATATAAACCCGCGCGCATTTTATGTACCATGTGCGACACACAGTCTAAATTTGGTAGAGAGTACGCTGCTAAAGGTTCATTAGAAATAGTAAATTTATTTTCAATTGTGCAAGAAATTTATGTAACTATTTATGTTATATGTTATTTATTTATGTTACGTTGGCAAATACTTGCTAAAGAAGTGCCAACTTTAAGTCTAAAACCACTCTCAAATACTCGATGGGAGAGCAGGGTAACCCCTTCCTTCCTAAAAAGCTTCTTGACATTATTTAAAATTGCACTATTTGCACCCGAATTTTCGTATGAAAATATAACTGTAAGTATTCCATCTTGACCCCGCTCCTACTAGGGGGCGCCAGGGTACTGGTGGCACACGGGCGCCACAAGGGCTAGAGCCGCCTCTGCGCGGAACCCTACTTCCTCTCATTTCAGCGTATCATCATCCGCGTAAACGTTAATGTTAATGTTACTACTTGTCTTGTCTTTTTATTTTATGGCTTTTTGTGTTTGGTTTTACACAATTTCGCCAGTGTCAAGTTAAATTTGCAAAAATATTATTCAATGCTACTACTTTTCTAGGCTTTACATTGGACAAATGTCTAACATGGGAGGAACCACAGCATAATAAAGAGGAACACATTAACATGTCAAAAAGTTCGACGAACTTGCTTTGCTCTTTGGCGTCTGTCAGCGACACTGCACAGAAATCGAAACAGAAATGCAGTCCGCAGTTTTTATTTTGCGTCCGTGCATTCCGTCTTACTGTACGGCGTTTTTTTGGGGGCGTGCCAGACTGGGAGCGCGCTTTCAGACTTCAAAAGAAGGCAGTGCGCGCAATCGTTCGAATCCCGCAAGATGAATCAGCTCGTTCATATTTCGTTTCGCTAGGAATTTTGACTGTCCCCTCACTAGTAATTTTACAAGCCGCGTTGTATGCAAGGAATAACTTAAGCAGTTACGTGAGGTACGGTGACGGTCACCGGTACCTACTACACTAGATACATACGTAAACAAGCTGAGAGCGCTTCCGCGGAAACTTACAAACATATCGAAGCTGATTCATGTGATGGGGCCAAAGACATTTTCCACTGGACGCGTTACTCGGCCGATCTCGCCCTATACCCCGCTGTCACTCAGTCAGCCTTTTAGCCTAACTGACCGAAATTGTCTTGTGTGGAAAATGTCTTTGGATGAAGTTTACGCGGTGTATTAATCGCCTGCCAGCTAGCATTATTGAAGCGTCCTCGATACAATCCTTTAGGTACAAACTAAAGAAGTGGCTCATAGACAAGTCTTTTTATGACTTGTATGTACACGGAATGCAAAAATGCATGATGTTTGTATTTATATTTTATTTTGTTTTTACATATCAATGATTTTTATTGTTTCATATTTTAGTAATTCGATTGCTATGACATAATTATTATAGTTGTAATTTTTTATTGTATATTTTATTAACTTTATTTTTTATGACATGTGGAGGATATAACCGGCCGCATGCCGCGATGCATGGTACGATAGACCATAAAGCTAACCGATTATATCATTTGGGTTAATAAGCGTTTCCCAAGGTGGGATGGACTGGCTGAAATCCAATAATTCTAGGTTTCTCAAAGATGCGTATAGTAATTATAACGACGTTGCACAGGCTAAAATCACTAGGTAATTAGGAAGGCTTACTAACCTGGCAAGTCCAGCAATCTCTGAGGGTCCAGGGCTGCGCGGGAATCCTTTCACTTCACTACACAGAGAGGCGAATTCCTTTGGCTGGCAACTATTTTGTGGTAATGCGACCTGTCCCAAATATATTATGGGACTCGGTAATAAGTGTCCCACGATTCCAAAGAACGAATCGCGACGGGGACACATGCGGGAAATATAATTGAGTTGCGTGCGACCGACCAGCGAGGCGTCTTGATTGCAACTAGTCTTGTCAAGGTGACCGACATTAGAAAAAATGCAGAGTGCATACGCAGCAAAATATCCGTCGTGTGGATTATAGTGTACGCACACACGGACACGTAGGAACATCGCGTAATAGCCCAATATGGGATTACACAAAATTCCCAGAAAAGTAAACCAACCCTTAGTTTACCTATAGATAATTAACTATGCAATGTCGTTTATCTAACGTTTAAATTAAGTTACGCTCGCAATGCTGTCGGCGTAACCATATTCCCCGGCTTGAAAGGTCCTAATCTTTCAAAACAAAAAAGAGGAAACAACAATTAACAATTGCATATTATCATCATGAAAACTCTACCTTATGAAAGAAACTAAATTTATGAAGGAATTTTATAAACTAGTTAATAAATTTAATTAAACCTAACTTCTGCATTATAAAAATTAGATACCAAAACTTATTGTGTTGGCAAAGGGCACAACTTAACTGTTGGCCGTTGAAAAAACCCACTCTGAGTCTTGATCGTTGCGACTCTAACTACCCCGTTCTTATCCGGATAGACTTCAGTCACTAAGCCTATCGGCCAATGTAGAGGCATAACGTTGTCCTGCATAGAAACAACAACCATACCAGTCCGTAAAGGATTAGCAGGTGTGTTCCATTTTTGCTTGGATTGAAGGGTGTGCAAGTATTCATTGCGCCACCGCTTCCAAAAGGAATGAACAAGTTGATCATTTAATTCCTGTCGCGAAATAAGATGTAAGCGCGTTTCAGTTACCTCGCGAGCAGGGAAAAAGACGAGTGGTTTCGTGTTAAGAAAATGGGCAGGAGTTAATGCGGCGGGTTCTGACGGATCGGAGCTAAGCGCGTAGAGCGGTCGCGAGTTATCATCCGCCAGTTCCTTCTCCCAATATGTGCTATATTCATGCGATAAGAATTGGTAGAGTTCACGAAGATACGATTTTGCATCGGATTCAAAATGAATTCGTTGAACAGTTCGCCACACAACTGATTCAGCAAAGTTCAAATCGAGCGCGGTTATTGGGCCTATAGGAAGCCGCTTTAGAAATTTGTAAACAAAGCAAATTGTTTTCAAGTATTTTTTCCAGGAGGAAAACCTATTGGAGAGGTTATACAGAATGTCTTCGGCAGGAGAATTCACCTTTGACATTGCCGGCGATAAAGCAGGTAGAGCCACTGGCTTCATTTCGGGAAGCTCTTGCGTCTCACCTGGAACGAATGGTTTTATAGGCCATTTGTGGCGGGGTAGTTTGAGCCAGGGCGGTCCAGTCAACCACAGTGGATGATGGATAAGCTGGGCTGGCGTCAAACCGCGGGAAAGACAATCACTAGGATTATCTGATCCTTTTACATGGAAGAAGTGTTTTGCCGAGAGATTTTCGTGAATCTTGGCTATGCGATTGGCCACAAACGTGTGCCAGCGATGTGGCGAAGAGTGGATCCAACTCAAAGTTACCGTTGAGTCTGAAAATGCTACGACAGCCTCAATGGCGTATCGGGAGGAATAAAGATCAAAAACTCGCTTTATCAAAGTTGATAAAAGCAATGCGGCGCATAGCTCCAGACGAGCCAGCGAAATAACTTTAAGAGGAGCGACCTTGGACTTTGCACATACTAGCGAGATGGTTATGTCTCCATCTGGTTTAACTACGTGGGCGTAGACAGCACCACCGTAGGCTTTCTCGCTAGCGTCTGCAAACCCAACTAATGAAACTTTACAGTTTTCAATTACGCCAATGTGGCGTGTGAATTTAAGCTGCGAAATATGCGGCAGTTCATCTTGAAACTGCTGCCACAGACGAACTATGCGGTTGGGTGGGACATCATCCCATCCAATTTTTACAAGCCAAAGATCTTTGATCAATAGCTTGGCGTACAAGATCATGGGCGCGACTAAACCCAGAACATCGAAGAGGCGAGCGATAGACGACAGAATATTTCTCTTCGTGCAAGGGCGATTGTCAGAATTGACTTGGAATGCGAAATAGTCTTCGTCGGGAAACCAACGAAGCCCAAGAACCTTTAGAGTCGGATCCTTACTTAGATCGACACTGTGCGCGAGCCGCAATGACTCGGGAATAGCCTGAAGAACCTCAGGGCTATTACTTGACCATTTAGTCAACTCAAAATCACCAAGTGAAAACAACTTAATCAGTTGGTGAGCGGAATCTATTGCTAGCGCAATGCTAGGAATAGAACTAGCGATATCATCGATATAAATATCTCTATTTAGAATCTCGCTTGCGAGAGGACAATTTTGACCCTCATCCTTACACAATTGTTGAATGGTGCGGATGGCGACAAAGGGCGAGCATTTGAACCCAAAGGGAAGAACGGAAAATTGCAGAATTTGCAATTCCTCGTCTTCGTGAAAGCGATATAGTATACGCTGAAGAGGACGATTTTCAGGACGTACTGAAATTCTGAGGTACATAGCTTTAACATCAGCCGTTATAGCTACAGCGTAGAATCTTAAATTTAAAAGAATATTAAAAAGGTCCGACTGAAGAACTGGACCTGCGTAGAGAATATCATTTAGTGATGTACCATTGGCTGTCTTCGCGCTCGCATCAAGAACCACGCGTAACTTGGTGGTTGCCTTGTCTTCGCGAATTACAGCATGGTGCGGGATGTAGTAAGATACCTCGCCAGGAATAATTCCTTGCACAAGGGAAACGTAATTATTTTTTAGATAATCTCTTATGACGTCATCATATAGTAATTTGACGTTAGGATGCGATTTAAGTTTTCGTTCGAGGCTAATAAATCTACGACGTGCAATTTCGAAAGAATTACCTAACGCCGATGCGTCTGTCTTCAATGGCAAAGCAACGACATACTTGCCAGATTGGGTGCGAGTAGTGGTGGAACAATAAAACTGTTCACAGTATTTATCATCCACGCTAGTGATAGAAGAGGGTTGAACTTCCTCTATCTCCCAAAACTTGCGCAAGTCGCAGCTTTCCAAAGGGGAAGTAGCGAAAAACGACAGGGTGGCTTTCGGGCGTTCCAAGACAGGTGCGTCTCCCATTAATATATAGCCAAGCACTGTCTCTAATGCGTCTGGACATCCCGCGGTAGAAGATACATGACCTGGTTGCAATAACTTAGCAAAAAGTTTTACTCCTAACAGAATGTCAATATTCCCCGGCGTAGCCCAAGTATCGTCGGCAAGTAGCCTCGAATCAATGTGATTGAAGTTAGCGACATCTATCGGGCATAACGGGAGCTGACCCGTTATCTCGTCGAGAACCAGAGCGTCGATGTTGTACTTGGGTTGCACACGGAAACGCGAACTAAATTTGAGTTCAACTGAACCTCGTACTGGTTGAGAGGTACCACCAATACCTTTGACGGTAACCACCGAATCCTCGCGGATAGGTAACCCGAGCTTACGACAGCATCGAGTAGTTATATAGTTCTTCTGGGAACCTGGGTCCAGAAGACAGCGAATAACAGCATCCTTGCCCTTCCTACCTACCACTAATACCTTCGCAGTAGCTAGCACTTCAGTAGTGCGAGACGACCTTTGAACCGTGGCTGAGTGCGTGCAAAAAGAAACCCGTTCCTGCGATGGCTCAGGTTCTTCGGCACTAGTAGCCGGTGCGGTGCTGACACTAGCAGCTGGTTTCTGTGGCCTTTGTTCGAAATGCAACAAGGAATGATGTTTACCCTGGCACTTCTTACAAGTGGCAGAAGACTGACATTTAGACGCTGTATGCTGCGCACTAAGGCAGTTGACACACATATTGTGTTCCTTAATGAATTTAAATCTGTCATTCGCGTTTAATTTTAAAAAGGCACTGCACTTATATAAGTGGATATGCGATGAATGACAGAGCGAACATTTAGGCGATGTAGATACATGCGCCCTAGAAGACGTAGCAGACGCCGCACTGGCGCCGCTGCGGCCGGCAGTCGACTTTTCAGCATTTGACGGCGCGATGCGATATAATATTTTTATTTGTTCGCGTACAAACTTTACAAAGTAATTATAATCTACCCCTTGAGGATCTTTCAAATTGCGAAGCGACATTTCGTAATGTTTTGCGATGTCGGAGTCTAATAACTTAAGACCCGCGTACGTGAAAATAAAATCATCCATGTTATCTATTTTCAATTGCTTGAGTCCTGCCACAATTGCAGTGAATTTATCAAATACCTGTTCAACATTAGCAGGCGAAGTACCAACTGATTTTATAGAAAACAGCTGATTGAGATAACTAACTGCTAATGCGCGCGTGTCATGATATTTTGCGATAAGCGCGTCCCAGATTACGCGATAGTTCTCTGCAGCGGGGACAATACCGGCGGCAACACTTTGAGCCTTGCCCTTGAGATGACTTAGTAAATAGTGAATACGATCCGAGTCCGATAAATCGGGATTTAAATGTATTACACGTTTGAATGTTTCATAGAAAAACGGAAAAGTTTGAATGTCGCCCTCAAAGGTAGGCAGTTCGATTCTCGGTATTTTGATATGACATAACCCTGAACTTGAACCGAGTTTACTACTCGTCGAATTAATACTACTCATAGCATAATCCTTAGTAGGGGGAGCTGGGGTCAATGAACTCAATACATTTTTAATTTCGCACGAAAGATCGTCAAAGGCCGACAACGTGTTGTAATTAACCTCATAGTCGGGATTAATTTTCATTGACGAAATATTTATATTATCAATTGTAGTTATAATTTCGTTTCTAATTTGATCGACTGTTCTGGCTTTCGCAATGAAAGTATTTCTCGACTTTTCGTCATTGAGATTTGAAATTAAATCATATATTTTTTGAACGCGACCAAAATATGAAGCACATTTGCCTTCGTAAAGTTTAAGTTTGTTATTTAAGTCTTCCATGTTAAACTAAAAATTTGTGTTTAAAAATAAAAAAAATAAAAACTTTAATATAAAATTGGTACGGAACCACTTATCCGTCCAAGCGAAATTCCAGCCTAAGCTAATGGATGCAAAACAAAGTATTAAATATTTATATTTTTTAAAAAACAAAAAATAGGTAGGTACGGAACCAATTTTCCAATCATGCGAAACCCTAGCGTGTGTTCAATACGACACGACAATGGCGAAATCGAAAAATAAAAAAAAGCTTGTAAAAACAAACGGTACTTATATGATTTATATATGGTATATAGAACGGAACTCTATTTCAAGCAATAAAGCGGACGTACAATACGACGCGACACACGGGTAAAACAAAAAATAAATAGGTGTGGAACTATTTTCCCGACCATGCGGAACCCTAGCGAACGTGCAATACGACGCGTAAGGATAAAACAAATAAATACCTATCCTACCAGCAGCGTTAGTAAGTATAGATAGGCACTAACTGACCAAGCTGGCACGATATAGGAACAGTATAGATAGCACGAGCGTAATTGCTGTGCATGCGAAATAATAGGTACTTATGAACGTAAGAGTGAGAAATAATTTAACTTGTCTTAAGAACAAACAACCTAGTAAATAAGTTACTTCAGAACCTACTAAAATTCTTCAATAAATGCGGTGTGGACTGTAATATTTTTGCGATGTAAATAAATAAACTCAATGTTTAGTTATTAGGTTAAAAATAAACCAACAAGATGTTATAGTGGCGATCCTTACTTGGATTCGCTAACAAAGTTAACCAGACCAATCTTTGTGCCACGAAACTTTCCACGAAACCACCGTCAATTAAATAAAATAATGAAAAATTAGCGTAATTAACGCAATTTAACGTAAAATCTATTTCACAACATGAAACACTAAAGTAGTAAATAACTTATACACACCTATTTGTGAATCAGTTAGGAAAAATGCGAATTTAAATAATTTTATAACGGGACTTCGTGTACAAGTGCGGACACACAATGGACCTTACATGTAACGCAATAAGGACGAGTTTCCTATGATGACTATATGCAATTACACGTGGTAATAAACCCAAAATTTTAGATTTCTATCCGGTTCGTGAGGACCAAATATATGGAGGATATAACCGGCCGCATGCCGCGATGCATGGTACGATAGACCATAAAGCTAACCGATTATATCATTTGGGTTAATAAGCGTTTCCCAAGGTGGGATGGACTGGCTGAAATCCAATAATTCTAGGTTTCTCAAAGATGCGTATAGTAATTATAACGACGTTGCACAGGCTAAAATCACTAGGTAATTAGGAAGGCTTACTAACCTGGCAAGTCCAGCAATCTCTGAGGGTCCAGGGCTGCGCGGGAATCCTTTCACTTCACTACACAGAGAGGCGAATTCCTTTGGCTGGCAACTATTTTGTGGTAATGCGACCTGTCCCAAATATATTATGGGACTCGGTAATAAGTGTCCCACGATTCCAAAGAACGAATCGCGACGGGGACACATGCGGGAAATATAATTGAGTTGCGTGCGACCGACCAGCGAGGCGTCTTGATTGCAACTAGTCTTGTCAAGGTGACCGACATTAGAAAAAATGCAGAGTGCATACGCAGCAAAATATCCGTCGTGTGGATTATAGTGTACGCACACACGGACACGTAGGAACATCGCGTAATAGCCCAATATGGGATTACACAAAATTCCCAGAAAAGTAAACCAACCCTTAGTTTACCTATAGATAATTAACTATGCAATGTCGTTTATCTAACGTTTAAATTAAGTTACGCTCGCAATGCTGTCGGCGTAACCAACATGTATGATGATTACCTACATTTAAATTTTGTAATAACGAATTATCACATAAGCCTGACCGGTAACTTTTAAAATTTCAGGGGGGCGGGCGGATAGGGGATCTCAATTTTTTTAAGTGAAGTTACCAGGTCGTTTGGGATATTATATGAAAGGATTTGCACATTAATAAACAGTTTTTATTTTTTCTCTAATGAGATTTCAGTATCGTTTCCGAGTTATTTACAAAAATATTGAAAAAACGAGCGTTCCCCCCCTTATCTCTGACGTTTGCAGAGATAAACCCGTGAAACTTTTATAACTTATAAGTTCATTCTTACTTCTATAGAAGTGTATGTAAAGTTTATAAGAAAATTATAGCGAGCTCTCTAATTAGCATAGTTTTTTAGACAAGGGAAGTGGAATGGAGGTTTTCAAAATTTTTGTGAAGTTACTGGGCCATGTGTGGTATCATACGAAAGGTATGCATTTGCACATTAATAAACAATTTTTAGTTTTCCTTTAAGCCGTATCGTTTTTAAGTTATTTACAAAAATGTTGAAAAAACGACCGTCCCCCCCTTATCTCCGAAGTTTGCCCGTAATTTCTGACATTTCTAGTACTCAAACCTCAGTCAGTCCAGTAGAGACTTTTGATCCTAATAAGAAAGAGGATCGATTGGCATCAAAAAAAGTTTTTGTGTAAAATGACCATTTTCTTGCTGACTGTACATTTTTTCCGAATTTGTAAATGCAGTTCAGAATATCTTAAAAAATTATGGATAGTCTTCTAAAAACGTTTTCCTGTAACTATAACGGTTAATGTAGGTACCTGCCCTTACTGTCCCGTCTCAAAAATTCACCCTGTATAATAGTCAATTTATAAAAGAAGAACAAGAAATATTTCAATTGATTATCATCATCATTTCAGCCGTAAAACGACCACTGCAGAACACAGGCCTCCCTCATGGATCTCCATGAGAGGTAGTTGCCATACTCACCACGCTTGGCAGGCGGGTTGGCGAGCGCAGTACGGGATGTTGATATACGGAAAGACGCTGCTGCCCATTTTCCGGAGGTATCCCTTAGCAGGCTCTTACTGCATCCATAGATATGTGAGGAGGGGTAACATTCTACTGCCGGCACCTCACGGCAAATTGATTATGCACATAATTTAATTCGTCTGCTTCAGATAACTTTTTTTCCAAGCGAGGGAAAGAAGCGAAAAAACCTCACTCTTTCACATCTATTCTGAGGATAGGATTTATAGCAGCGGGAGAATAGATCGTACTTCGGTAGGTAGCTAGGTAGGTATACAGCCAAACACCAGTTGATACAGTTACAATAGGTTCCCGGGCATATTATTATAATTTACCTTTTCGGTATGTGGAGCTGCACGCCACAGATTCATTTGGCGTTTATTTGTGGATTGTACTTACCTTTAGAAGTTTTAAGCTAGCCTTGTCAATCGCATCTCCGAGCGGTGTCCTCTCGTAATGAGGGATGTCATATGGGTACGCATTGATCCCGATCGCGGCACCTGATAAAGAAATATTAGCATTTACACAACGTTCATTCTATTTCACCTATTTTCTATTTCTGACGACCTCTGTGGCGCAGCGGGCAAGGTGCGCCTGCGACGCAAGAGGTTACATTCCCGTCTCGGGACATATTATGTCTGTACGATCTGCAGATATTTGTCTGGGGTGTTCTGGATCTTTTTCTATATATGTATAATAAAAAGTATCTATATAGTATGAGAAGTATATAAGACTCACTGACTGACTAACTGATATATCAACGCACAGCCTAAACCACTGGACCTAAAGACTTGAAATTTGGCACACATATACCTTGAGTATCCTAGAGATTCTAATAAGATTCTACTAAAAAGGGATTTTTCGAAATTCCCACGGGATAGGGAATAAAAAATGGGATTTATATTTTCGAATCAAAGTGGCTCTGCGTGAAAAAGGGGATTACGTTTTATGACTTCCACGCGGACGAAGTCGCGGGCAAAAGCTAGTAAACAATAAAATCTTTGCTGTTTATTATTAGTGTAGATGTAGATAAGGCCAAAGTAACCTTCAAGGTTGAAATTATCATAAAATAACTTGCTTCGGGTAAAATCTTTAGTCATCATCATCATCATTTCACCCGTAAAACGTCCACTACTGAACACAGGCCTACCTCATGGATCTCCATGAGGGGTAGTTGCCATACTCACCACACTTGGCAGGCGGGTTGGTGAGCGCAGTACGCGAAGATACACCGCCTTGTGATATACACGGAATAACGCTGCTGGCCCATCTCCCGGAGGGGTATCCCTTAGCAGGCTCATGCTGCATCCACGGGCGTGAGAGGTAACATTCTACCGCCGGCACAATCAAAAATCAAATCTTTAGTACCTAACAATATTTAAAAAGCCGAAGAGTTTCTTTGATTGTACGCGCTAATCGCAGGAGCTACTTCGAATTGAAAAATGCTTTTTGCGGTGAATAACCCATCTATCGAAGAAGGCTTGCCCTCTAATACAGGGTGTCGAAAGGGAGTTTTTCTGACCACGCAAGGAACAACTTCAGTATTACGACTTTTCAGGATTAGGGATTTTTTTAGTTTTAACTTCAACAGCTCATTTACGATAATGACAAATATGACGATAATGACTTAACGCCAGCTGATTCCTTACAGGTTCATTGACTTCCGCAAAGAGTTGCCATAGTGGTAACACTAATAAAAATACATAAAACCACGCACAGGTTTTTTTTTTATTTAAATTTAAAATAATACCTAATATTAAAAATGTTTAGTTCCGATTATTACTCGAAAGTAATCACATCAAGTAGGTAGTAAAAATGTAAATCCACCACCTTCCAAAATTACTTGTTTTCATAGGCTGAACATCAATTTTTGGGTTAGTACACATTCACCCTGTAGGGTAGGGCATATAATCTGTATACAATAGTTTCTGTAATCATAAAATGCGATTCAAAATAACGCATGTGAAGTCGCGGGCAGCTGTAACCAAGCTAGCAACCAATAATAATATGGAAATTAGTTTTTGTGTAAACAAGAAACGAATCAACACGTACGAACCGTTAATGTTTTAATTATAAAAGTTATGTTGAGGCTGTGATAATCTGCATATACTTTTTATTGGAAGTAATTTTTCAATTTCTAGAAGTTTCATCGCGGTCTTTGGTGACTTTAGCCCACTTGATCACGCATGCGGCCACGCGGCAGATCACGTCAGAGATAGCGGGGTGAGTTGGATAACTCGTCCCGCCATCTCCGACGTGATCATCAGCCGGTAGGGTGATTAGATTACCTATCTCGCGACAGGTTTTGCAACAGGCAATTGACAGCAATATTGCTGTCAAATTTCAATTTTGTATTAGAGAACAGCAAGGAATCGACATTTGACAGCAATATTGCTGTCAATTGTCTGTTGCAAAACCTGTCGCGAGATACGTAATCACCCTGCCGATTGGACCGCTACAGCGGGAGATCGAGACGGCTGGAAAAAGAGGAGGGACTTTGCCCTGCAGTGGGACAACACGGGCTAAAATATAAATAAATAAGACAAGTTTATATTTTAAATTAAGCCAGGCGCGTGTCGGGTCACGCGCTGTGTAGGGTTCCTTAACAAAACATATTAACAAGTAGGAATTGAGTTTTCGGTTTAAAGCATTCCGGTATGTTTGGTAAACCGTATCACTTTAATGGAGCGACAATATCCCCGAAACTAAATAAGCGTTATAGATTTCCTAGAAAGTTCATGGTTAAAATTAAATTCTTTATTTTATCAGAATTCTATAGATTTTCGAGAAGAAGAGGGGCAAGCTATAAGTTGATAACTTTAATATTTTGCAAACGGAACCCTAAATCGAAAAATTGTGTCCGCAACATTGAAATGAATTTAAAACGCCTAATCAACGATACCGAGATATAGGGAAAATCAAGAAAAAAAAGTAGTTCCCCATCTTACGTTTATGGGAGGTACCTACCCAAAAATTATTCATCATTTATCATTTCGGCCGTATGAGGGATGAGGGGTAGTTGCCATACTCACCACGCTTGGCAGGCGGGTTGGCGAGCGCAGTGCGGGATGTTGATACACGTAAAGACGCTGCTGCCCATCTTCCGGAGGCTCTTACTGCATCCACGGGCATGAGAGGAGGGGTAACATTCTACTGCCGGCACCCCACGGCAAAAATTATTATTTTTTAATATTTTTGTACCGTTATTTTATAATTATGTCCATGCCAAATCACAGATTTATAAGACTATTAGTCTCTTCGTAAAGCAACAAACAAACAGACAGACAAAGCGAATCTATGAGGGTTGTTGTACTACGAAATCCTAACAGAATCGGCCAAGTGCGAGTCCGGAACCCTTCGTGCGCGAGTCCGAGTATTATTTTAATTAAATTATTAATTTTTAAAATGAATACCTATACAACCAAATATTTTGTAAATATATGAAGCGTCTATTTCGGTTGCCGTTATTAATATCGAACAAAAAACAGTAAAAAAATCACGTTTCTTGTACGGCAGCCCCTTCTAAATATTTATTTTATTCTGTTTTTATAGCGGCATTATATTTATTTTATATATTATATTGTTGTTATAGCGGCAACAGAAATACATCATCTCTGAAAATTTCAACCGTCTACTTATGACGGTTCATGAGATACAGCCTGGTGACAGACAGACAGACGGACAGCGGAGTCTTAGTAATAGAGTACCGTTTTTACCCTTAGGGTACGGAACCCAAAACGAATTTGTAACGAATAAACTCAAAAACTACTGGACCGTTTTTAAAAATTCTTTGACCATTAGAATGTTCCATTATCCCTAAGTAATATCCTTTATATCCCTAAATAATAGCCTTTATTTTATCCCCGTATTCCCAACAGAACGGGAATTACTCCGGTAAAACCGTGGAGTGCGGCTAGTACAATATAATTTTAAAAGCATTCCAGTAGTATTAAGCAAGGTTCCAAAAAACCCGATTTTTATAATAAATATCAAAAATCCGATTTTTGATGTCTAACCGATGTATGTATATCGGATAAACTTGAAATATACTTACTTGAATATACTTGAAATAATAATAACTTAAAATTTACGAATTCAAAATATATTAAGATTTTAGCAAAAACGCTGAATGTGTTTGTTTAGGCGTTATTTAAGCACAGTTGGTATATTTATTGATAACTAACATTATAAATAAATAAAATAATGTATTTGGACATCGTACATACAGCACATAGGCTTGTGTTGGGTCCTAGATCTGGTTTATGGAATATTAAATACTTTTTTTGTAAATAGATTCATAACACGTTATACACACTGATATATATATATATATATATATATCTAGCTACATATATATATATATATATATATATATATATATATATATATATATATATTTATATAGCTGACACGTGCCCACTTCGTTGGCGGTAACAGATCTGACTACCACGAAAAAGCATTTAATTTTTTAGTGTTAATATATATACCCTATGACACTCACAAATAATATGGCTTCCTATTAGTAAAATAATTTTCAAAATCAGTTCAGTAGATCCAGAGATTACCCCCTACAACCTCATACACGCACAAACTACCTCTTTATAATATTACTAGCTGACCCGGTGCCCACTTCGTTGAGCGGTAATTTATAGCCAATGACACTCACAAATACTGTGGCTTTCTATTAGTAAAATAATTTTCAAAATCAGTTCAGTAGATCCAGAGATTACCCCCTACAACCTCACAAACTTTACCTCTTTATAATATTATTATAGATAAGTTATGAGTATATGTATGTAGAACATTAACAATAAGAACATGCTTTCAAAACGATTCTGAACTCAGTAGATTACTTTGTACTGATTACATTAACCGAGTTATTACTTAACTTAGAAAATATATTAAATACTTACACAACAAAATTGCTACGACTCCCTTCATGTTGGCAGCTCACGCGCAGGTCCAGCACTAACGATCTACACCACCTTTTTGATGTTATGAACACAGTATTTATCTAACTACGGCCTGATCACACGAGACCACATTAGCGACAACACTAGGTAAACCGGGAATTGTGGTTGTCTCTGTGTATATTCAATAAACACAGAGACAATCACACATATCACAAATTGAAGACCTGTGTGGAGCAATAGGACAAAGTCTACAACACTGAATTTAAACTATCGTGGCTTGACATTATTTGTGAAATATATTACGGTCAAGAACGTGGTGAAAGCCTTAATATATTAATTTACTAAATTAAGTCGACAGCATTTCGAACGATCGAGAAACGAATACGAAAAGGGAATATGTGAATCGCTGGACTTAAGATTTCGCGAATGACTTCAAACTTTGGTAGGTTAGATTTGGTAGCTAAATTATTTTTATTACAAATACTGGTCGTTAATGTTTAAAGGATACCTACTTACTGTAATAGATTTTTATTGTAGTTTCTTACTATTACCACAGATTACAGAACCTAACTATTGCTGCTCATACCCGATGTTTTAGGATTTTAATTATAATTTTACTGTTTATCTTTTTAGGAAATTTCAATAGGTTTAATACCTACAAAACTATAAAAAATCTGAAAAGAAGCCTAGAATCTATACGGTATGTTTTGAGAGATCGGTGCTACGCTACAACAGGCGAAACAGGTGAATTTAGTTTTCATGTTTTAGTGTTATGATGAACTCCGTGGCCGAGTAAAGCCGGCTGAGATGCAGGCGTCTGTGGGTTTGATCCCCGACGCAAATGTTTGCTTTATCTGGAGATATTTGTCGTATAAGTGTTACAAAAAAAACGTACTTAAGTATTCTATCAATCATCTGTATTTCATAGTGCAAGCTTTGCTTTGCATGGAGTGGAGTCCCACATCACCATCTAGTCAGATTATTTATTTTATTATACATACATATGTATATTATAGTCGCATTATTTATTTTGTGCGATGTTCTAGAAACCATTTGTCCCATAAAGTAAAAAGAATAAAACTTACTGCCAAAATATCTGAAATCGCTCAGTCTGAGTTGCCTAGTGTGGATCATGCATTTCATTTGTATTATGAACTTGACCTTTTGAGAGCGATTATCGAGTATTTGACACTGCTAGAGATACCCGTTCTGGACACCTACTCTTGAAAACGACTTTAATGTAGACCAATTAAAAGTTACGTCTTCCGATTATTATTGGACGATAACAATCTATGCACCGTATGCCGTGGGGTGCCGGCATTAGAATGTTACCCCTCCTCTCATGCCCATGGATGCAGTAAGAGCCTGCTAAAGGATACCTTCGGAAGATGGGCAGCAGCGTCTTTCGGTGTATCAACCATCCCATACTGCGCTCACCAACCCGCCTGCCAAGCGTGGTGAGTATGGCAACTACCCCTCATGGAGATCCATGAGGGAGGCCTGTGTTCGTCAGTGGACGTTTTATGGCTGTAATGATGAATCGATGTAACTAATCGATTTAAAAACGATGGCCCGACCGTCAAATTTAAAGTATCCAATCAGTCGTTTGCAGTAGAAAAAAGAAAAAGTAAAAAAAATAAAATGCAATGAAAATATCTAGTAGGTATTATTTCCGCTAATGTACACATTAGCGGAATTAAAACTAGATATTTTCATTGCATTTGTCATTTTTTTCCGCAAAGTAACGCCTGATTCCATTAATTAAAAGAAAAAGTATTTAAGTACCTACTACTAAACATAATGAAAATAGTAGTAGAGAATATAATAAATGGAGCTTGCGATTGGAGCTTGTGAAGTAAAAGTCCTTGACAGTGACAGAACGTAATGGCTCTGCGAAACTATTTTTAATCCCCGACAAAAAATGTTTCTATTAGACATTACAAGTGATATAGAGGTCGAGCCATTCATGAGATAATTATGGGAGTTGAAAGTAGGGGTGAACATCTATTGTTTTCATATATAACAAAGTGTGGTATCGAATGAAAGGGCATGATGGTGTAGATTGCAAAACTGAGGGTAGGTACACATTACAAAAAATAACAAAACTTATTTTACTTATTCCTTTTTTCAAGAGTAGGCCTGCAGGACATTACAAAATACCCGACGATTGATTTATTAGGTACATTGAACTAGAGTTAGCAACAGAAAATAATCTAGAACAAAAAAGCCTGCTAAAAAAGTTAGGCGCTCTATAAATTTGAGAACTGGTTTTAGTTCGTTTTCCTGTTGAGGTTTACGTGTTTTGTTTGTATACCGTGAGATGCTTAACAATATAATACAAATAACTACACGTATGTAGCCTATCTTGTATGTACATACATATATAGAATACAAGTAACTATGTAGCCTGTTGTATGTATGTCTACGTAATTACATAGGTGCCTATGTTTTACCAAGGTTTTATGTTGTCATTAGGTCTGCATACTACCTATATTTTTCAGAGCAGGAAAACCTTATGTATTATAAGTGGAAACCCCGTTGCCCATAACCTAGGTACTTTATTTCTTGCTTCAGCCAATGACGATATATTTTCTTAGACGTGATAAAGCAAATGAATTGCACAAAAACAACGTAAATAAATTATTGGAATAAATTTAAGGTAGAGAACATAAAACTTATCGTCGTTCAGCGTCAACACTAAAATATGGCGTGGGCAAAAGATCCTCTGGACCAGCCCATGATAGAAAGGCCTATAATATTGCATAGGTACAAATTCAAACTCAATAAGCAAAAAGCTACATAGAATAGTGTAAGGTCTCATGTGCCTATAATTTTACCGACCCCCTTACCCTTCAAACCGAAACAGCAATGCAGGCATTATACTGTTTGGCGTCAGAAATAGGTATGGTAGTAGTACTTACCCGGATGAACTCTTCACAAAAAGTTCTATTACTATTAAATCATGTTGTATCACCATCATTATCATGTGGCCACAGACAGTGGACTATGTCGCGGGTGTCTTGAGAAGGAGGTGACAGTGGAGCACGTGCTATTGCATTGCACCGCAACAAAGGACGCCAGATCGGAGACGGGACTACAGGAGCTCATAGAGTCATGCCCTTCTTCTTCTACAACATCTGCATATCCTTCGGGTATGCTCAGGGAATGTTGCCAGCGGCCCAGAGTCCTTCTCCGGTACTTTAAGGAGTTGGGCTGGCTAGGGTCGGGCTAGCATCACGGGGGACAATGCACAATACACCCCTATGCGGGACGTCAGTGCAGATCTAGTTACCCCCACAAGAATAAGAATCATGTGGCCAGCCCGCTGTCTTATGCCATTCACATCAAGGCGTGCGCAGTGATAGCGTCGTCGACCAAACCGTCCGTTTAATTGGGTATTTTATTACTTTTTTGTACGACGCATTTACATACACTAATGCCTAATACATGCCTATGCATAGCTTCGTGAAAAAAAAATCTAGTGGGGATACCAGATCTGCACTGAGGTCCCGCGTTGGGGTCTACCACCTCTGTGGATAGTACCTATTGTGCAATAGGTACCTATACCCACTACCATCCAGACGCAAGCCAGCCTAACTTCCTTAATAGCGGAGAAGGACCCTGGGGAATTGGGAGCATACTTTGTAAACTTTCGCAATCAATAGAATAATTTTAAATAATAAAACAAGGTACCTACCTAATTACGCGATACAGTCCCATTATAAAGCGGGGCTACTCTTGAACGCAAATTGCGATGAATCGAAATCGTAATCAAGCCAAACTCTTATGGCCATTACGTAAGGATTGCCATTCTGACAATGATATCATAATCGTTTTCTAGAGTAGGCGCTCTGTTTGAAATTATTGGCAGCATTTCATGAGCATGAAGGGTATGCAGATATTGTAGATAAAGGGCTTGGCTTGATCAGCTCCTGTAGTCGCGTTTCCATTCCGACGTCCGTCGCTTGTGGCCGTACAGTGTAGAAAAACGGGGGCGGTATACTTACTTAATGAAAAAGGAGCTCCACTGTCCCATCTGCTTCAAGACATCCGCGAGACAGTCTACCGTCTGGCCCCTGCATCGCCCTGTCTTTAGGAGATGATGGTTAAGATACACACACAGTCTACTGTGATAATCATCATCTTACGACGTCCACAGGTGGACGTAGGCCTCCTTCATGGATCTCCAAGTGGTCATGAGTGGCATGTTTCATGCTCACCATGCTTGCAGGTTGGCGAGCGTAGAACGGGATGTTGATACACGGAAAGACGGCAACAGCCATCCACGGGCAAAAAGGTGGAGCAAATTTCTACTGCCGGCTGTGACCCCTGTGATAACATAATCCGTAGGTCTTCGTGGAATAGGGGAAAACCTACAAAGTGGTTTTTCATCTGAACTAATGTGACCTTATCTGTTGTGTATGGATACAAATATGTTTGTGTTTTGGTTATCATATTATTTATCTTACTTCTCAGAATCAGCGCGGCGACCCTGATCACGGCAGCAGCTCATCCCATCTGACTTTGGATGACTCCTGACTGCAAATATCCGTCAAAGCCTGCAATATGGATCCCATCGAACTTCACAAAATGTAACGTACAGTTCTTACTTAATCATCACCTCAGCTGTAGGACTGCTGTCCACGTCCACTGCTAAACGTAGGTCTCCCTCATGGATGTTCAATCATGAGTGGTTTGTTGTCATACTCATACTCTCCACGCTTGAACACGGGTTGGCGAGCGCAGTACCGGATGTTGATACACGGAAAGACACCGCTGCCCATCCCCCGGAGATTTATTTATTTTTATTTATTTATTTACTTTAATTATAACGGTACAACACCAATTACAATAATTAAAGAAATAAGATATCCCTTGGAAACTCTTACTGCATCCACGGGAAAGAGAGAAGGGACAACATTCTACTGCTGGAACCCTACGGCACAGGATATATATTTTATTTCTTTGCTTCAGAATGAATGCCAACGAGGTCGTCCAACAGGGGAACACACTCCAAGCGAAATTCGTCATCACAAACTACAACATGCCTTACTCGAGGATGTGTAGCCCCGATTACGTCATCAACGGCGTCGCTCTCTTCCAAGTCAAGGTGATCGTGAGCCAGGTGAACAATGGACACACGAACATTTACTACAACCTTATATTCGTTAGGTTCACGAAAATACGACCGAACGACGACTTAACGTACACCATAAAGTTAAATAGCAATGTGTTGTCGCTCGTTGATAAAACCTTCACGACTGACGAAGGCTACTTCCACCTCGTTAGCGAGTTTAGGAAGCAGCAGTACACGTTAGACATAAACGTTCAAATGGACATAGCGTGCCACACAAACTCCTTCGCCAACCTCTACGATGACGAAGAGTTGACGGACTTCGAGATGCGAGGCGAGGATGGCTCAGTCAACGTGCACAAGGTCGTTTTAGCCGCAGCTAGTCCTGTCCTAAGACGAATGCTGTGCGGGAAGTGGAGGGAGACAGCCGAGGGTCACGTGGACATACCGGGCGCATCAAGGGAAACCCTGCAGTATCTAAAGAACTACGTGTACTGCCATATTCTTCCCGACCAGGGATTGGAACAGCTGTTGTTGCTAGCTTCCTGCTACATGATGCCGGCTTTGGAGCAGAAGTGTGTTGATAAGTTGGTGATGAGTTTGACAGCTGAGAATGCGTTTGAGCTGCTGGAGTTCGCTGCGAAGAACAAAGTGACCCAGCTGCTCCTGTCGATACTGGAGGCGGTTCAGAATAAGTCTATAATGGTGGATGATCTGAGAGAGATCGTTCTAAAAGAGGAGTTTAGTAAAAGCGACGTCGCTAGTTCGTCTGCGGATATGAGAGATGCGTAGATTTAGGAACTAGATTATTAAGGTTATTTACAGGTCAATACTTATTTACGGCAAGAAAGTCTGTTTCATTTACATGTGTAAAAGTATAAGTAGTTAGGTAGATTTTATCATATTTCTAAGTAGGTATGAAAAACTGTGAAGGAAAACATCGTGAGGAAACCGGCGGCTTAGTCGACTTCAGACATTGACATGATTTTATCTCTGAATATAGCCGACTAAGGTGAGTGGATGGTATAGGTGCTAGGCAAGCTTAATCCATCTAACAATGTCCTAGGCACTACAACGTCCCGTGCATAAATCATCTAAAAGATCAGTTTTTTTATATGTTCGATTGATAATTCCATAATAGTAGATGATAGTAGGTAGGGGCTTACATTAGGTCCTTGCATTCGCTAGATGTATTAAAATATTGTAAAAATAAACGTAACAGGGTTTTTCTCTTAAGATTTACCTTAATATCGTCCCGACGCTTAATCTGGATTGCACCAGCTACGGTCCCAGTTTTAACCGGTTATTTCTTGCGTAAATACAATTTTTTTTAAATTACTTTAACGCGGCTAACAGAATTACGAAGTGTCAAATCGTGTACGAAACAAAAATTTTAGGGCGATTTTCGCAAGGATTTGTGCGTTTAACGGTTAAACACAATTGATAATGTAATTTCCCGTTTACATGTTGTATCATTTCCCGATGTTTCAACTTGATTGCACCAGCCATGGTCCCTAGATCGCACCCCGAGATACCCGGTTGCATGTTTGTAATGTGTTGTAATCGTGAAGTCAAAGCAATCAATGATTATGAAATTTTTTATGGATTATGTTATTAGGGAAATAAAATTCCGGAGACAAAATAGAGAACCATCTGAAAACCTTGCCTGTGACAGAACCGAGATCGAAAGACAGTAGATTATTAGGTTTTTTTTATAACCATCCAAAAACCCTGGCTATGACAGAACCGAGATGGAGAGAATTTTGCTCCTACTCTTGCAGTATCTGCAAAGGGATACCGGAAGATGGGGAACAGCGTCGTTCCGTGTAGGTATCGACATCCTTAGCTCGTCAACCTCCCTGCCAAGCGTGGTGAGTCTGGCAACAACCTCTCATGATCAGTACTTAGTAGTGATCAATATACCCCTAGGTTCATCATCGTCTCCCCTTGCTTAACCCTCGGCTGTCCTATTGTGAATTGTAATTTGATTAAATGCAATTTTCTGTTTGTTTAGTTTTTAAGTACCGTTATAGCACGCCAACCACACTAAACTACAGGTTTGGCTGGTAGAGAATGCTTTAGTACTAAGCCCACCTTTTGTAATTGTGCAATAAAGTATTAAATAATAATAATGAGGGCTTTGTCCAGCAGTGGACGTCCTAGGGCTGGAAGAGTTATCTGAATGTTTATTCCTGCGTTTTAACAGTGACAAAGTTAAGATACATGGGGTTAACTAAGTTGGCCTTATATAATCAGAGAACGGTGAAAAAACCTACCTATATCATTAAGATTTTGTAATCTCAATACATAATTAAACAACTAGAGTAAGCATTTATATATTAACTGTAAAAAAGACACTTTGTAAATATAACTTGATACAACCATTAAAAAGATTTATTGATTTCCAAATAATAACCAGGTAACATTGAAAAAGTATTAAAATCTAAGTAATTACCTAATTCTTAAGCATCATCATCATCACAGCCGTCAAACGTCGCAGTACGGGATGTTGATACACGGAAAGACGCTGCTGCCCATCTTCCGGAGGTATCCCTTAGCAGGCTCTTACTGCATCCACGGGCATGAGGTGGGGTAACATTCTACTGTCGCACCCCACGGCTTACATTGACATAATGTTACTGACTTTTTATTTAATTGACAGCCATTTTGTATTTTTTTTTGTGGACTTATTCTATTGACATGGCATGTATGACATCTTTATTCATAATTGTATGTTGGAATGATAATTGTAAATCTTTATTTTTTTTCTTTTAAATTGATTATTTTAAAATATCTAACTTTGTATTTTAGGGTTAGGAGCTTTACGACTACATCTTATAGGTCCAAACCAAATTTGCAGTGCCCTTGCAGGGTGCATGTACTTTCTTTAGGCTAATTATAAGATCTAAGCTGTATAATGTGTACATGTAAGCACAATAAATTAAATATAAAATAATAGCTGACTGAGCTGAGGAACGGTATAAGGTGCTGGGCAAGCCTAATCCATCTAACAATATCCGAGGCACAGCAGCGTCCCGTACATCATAAATACCAGTTACTGGCGCTGTATAAATCATCTATAATATATTATGCAAAGGCCTTACTAAGTGTAGGAAATCGCGCTTGCTATTTCGAAGATGCTGGATTAAAACTATTAAGGATGAACGAGTTGCCCATCTTTCCATACAAACGTGGAAGGGTAATACTCCACTGTTTGACGTTAACCATCCAACACTAAGGATTATATCAATTTATCTCGTCATAATCTATGTTTGTATACACCCCAAACCGTAAAAAAAGTATTTATTTCAAAAATACAAGCTTCTAAACTTTCGTATTTCAACACTGATTTTAGCCCAACTTTGGAAGAAACTAAATAATATAAGGGGAAAGAAAACTAAAAAAAAAACGCCGTTCCGACATAGTTTAATTATTCAAAAGTTGAAATAAATGTTTTTTTGAAAAGATTACACTCAAGTTTTTCTATAACAACCCTTGTGCTAAAAGACTATTCATGTATTTTTGCCCGGTCGGTTTAGGAATGAATCATTGTGCATTTCATTCTAGCGCGCGGGTAAACACACTATGTCAGGTGAGATAGCATACATTTAGGCTGCGCCCACTGACGACTTTGCCTCCGCGACTAGTTGGCCCTTAATTTCACTATTACGTATTTATTGTAAACTTAAAGTTAATGGTAATGATGATAGTGATGGGGTGTGTGTGGATGATGCGGGTGCACCGACCCACGTCGATCGCCCGGCCGCGACCTCGCCCAAACTGCTGATGTCGCTGATTGGTGTTCGATAAGGAAGTGTAAAACGGAAAACAGCATTGTCGTAGAGAATTTTATGTAATGTTGAAGTGAAAGACAAGAAGCAGCAACGATAATAGTTTATTCATCAGCGGACGACAAGGAAAAGAGAGCTGTACATCATGTTTTCTTAATTTATAGGCTTGTTCTATTACCACCTCCACTTGGTCGGGCCTACCGACATTCGTCATGCCGGCCCTTCTGCGACAGATGGCAGCACTAGTCTTAACGTATCCGATTCGTAACATTTCTTATAAATTATTTTAATTGTGGCCACACTGTGACAGATACCATGGAATGATTTAAAACGAAATGTCAACGTCAAGACCAGCTGTCACAAGTCAGTTGTTTACATTTGAAAATATCAATTATATTTAATGCATGAGATTGCGGTTAAAATATTGTAAGAGTTACTATTAATGACAGTAAATAACATGAATAGTGAATACTAGGTTACAAAAAGGTGCAAAGCTTGCTTTCAGACATAGTGAATACATGGATTACTGAATTTATTTAAAATGATGGCTTACACTCGGCCTTTCCTGACAAATGGTTACGCCCTCGGAACAGTGTTCTAATAGAAAAGATAATACAAAGGGCCTTTCAAAATAACCTTTTGAAACAAATTAAAATAAAAGTTTATCATAATCAGCAAAACATTTTGACCAAATTTACAATTTAAAACCAGAAACTTAAAAATTAACCATCACATCACATTCGATTTCACATCCGCAGTCGGCCTTTCCTGACAATATTACGTCCTCGTAATGCATGTAGTACACAAATTTAATGAATACTAAATACATTTATACAATATTTGTCTTTTGCAAATGAACCAGTGCTTATTGTGATCTAATTAAATTTCTTATGCTATGTTTACACAGGTCTTGATTTTCATTTTGTGGTATTTATAGAGTACAGTAGGTATATACCATATAAATTATTATTCTAAAACAATAAATGACAATTATAGTTGGTTAAAATAAACATTTGCTATCATAACATTTTGTTTTATTTGCTTACAGATTCAGATAACAGTGGGACAAACCCGTTTTATAATAGTGGGACAAACCCATTTTATAACAGTGGGACACACCCGTTTTATAACAGTGGGATACACCCGTTTTATAACAGTGGGACACACCCGTTTTATAACAGTGGGACACACCCGTTTTATAACAGTGGGACACACCCGTTTTATAACAGTGGGATACACCCATTTTATTAAAGTGGGACACACCCTTTTTATAACAGTGGGACACACCCGTTTTATAACAGTGGGACACACCCGTTTCATAACAGTGGGACACACCCGTTTTATTAAAGTGGGACACACCCGTTTTATAACAGTGGGACACACCCGTTTTATAACAGTGGGACACACCCGTTTTATAAAAGTGGGACAAACCCGTTTTATAACAGTGGGACAAACCCTTTTTGTATCTGCGGGACAAACCCTTTTTGTATCTGCGGGACAAACCCTTTTTGTATCTGTGGGACAAACCCTTTTTGTGCATATAATATAATTGCTTTAGATTACCTGTTAATAATAATTCAATTATAATTACGAATATACGAAAATTTAACATAGCAACCTCCTACAAAATTATCAATATCAAAATAATATATTTATAGTTTTCTAGAGGTAGATCAAAGTAATGAATTATTTAAAGGTTTAACTTCATTTACATACATTGCATTAATACCTGTACAATATTCATTAGTAAGACAACATAATTTGGTATTACTCTTTTACTACAGATAGTATTGTAAATATCTTTTGTTTGAAAAAAAAAAAAGTTGCTCTAATTTATACTCTTATTTTTATATATTTTACTCAAATATCAATATTCACCAACAAAATAAAGTACTCATTGTTCAATAACATAAACGATGATTTATAAAAACTGTGTCGCAGTCGCACACTTGTCTACAACCAACTAATTGTTATAACATTATCATAAACATTTATTTCTTTACAGATACCAGCATACTTTTCTAAACTTGTTTTTAATTATTATTCTATGTTCATCATTATAATATATTCTTAAATTAAAATACATATATTTTTTTGTAGTAACATTTTGTGCAAGAGCTCGGAGTTGTGGTATGTTTATTAATTATCATTTATTTAGTAAATTGATTTTAAAGTAGGATCTAACTTCGAAGGTATGGATATTTGTTAGTAGTGCTAGTGTATGGGGTGTTGATACCCTTGTGTACCCACAAATTCTCATCAATGTATATTATTATATATATATATATTTTTTTAACATCGCACTAAGAGATACCAAATACCTAGAACAGTTTGACTATTCAATTTGCCTATTTATGCGAGAGCATGTCACAGAATTCAAAATATGCCTTATTTGTTTGCTGTTATAAATCGATTCCAAATCATTACTGGTTAAATCTTTATCTGTGCTATATAACTGCCGGATCACATACTTGACCCCCCTATTCTCTAAAAAATAGAAAACTAACTTAAAATCATGGCTGGTCGAGAAGGCGTTCTACAATGATGATGATTTTGTGCCTATAATTTGTTGACATGATTTAATTTATTAACTGACATTGACGAATTTATTATTTTATCAACTATTATACTGTTTTACTTGTACCTATCTATTTGATTTGACTTGTGCCCAAAATATATTGCTTAATTTTACATATAATATTTTGTCTAATTAAATTTTTGCTGAATGGTTGACCTCATAATTTTTTTTTAATTGCCTTGTCATAAGTAATATTATTATTTGAATTAGAAATGTTTAACCTATAACGATTGTTGTTACCAATAATTTGATTATGTTGATTATTCTTTACCTTTAGAAAATAAAACTATCGAAAATAACTTTCTACCTTATAAAGTGCCACGTGGTTCATGTAAGTCTGTTGGTGTAGTACCTACACTTTTAATAACAGATCACTATCTATAGTACTTGAAATCATTTTACTAGGTGTAATCATAGACACTCACTCAAATTGGACACCACACACACAAAAGATTAAATCCAAATTATCAAGCTTGACATACGCACTCCAAAAAAAAAAAACTGATTTAAACGTTCCCTTGCAATTTATTACGCCTACTCAAATAGCTACATATCTTAATCCTTTATCTTATTAAGGAATAGCACCCATGCATAGGTGGTCTTTATGCAACAAAAGAAATATGCAAATCTGTTTGAAATAATAAACAATTCTATAAAACTCGTGCGGGAACCTACACAGCTTACTCATTACGTTATAATAATAAATTAACGTTAACTTTTTTTTTTAAATGAAACTGCATTCATCTAGTCCATATGCTATGTCGATAAAATATAAATTATAATACATTCTATTTAAAAAAAAAAAAAAAAATGAGTTTAATTAAAGACCCATATTCATAAAAACTAAAAAAAAAATCCTAATAAATGAAATGTTATTATACGATCGATGAATACTTTGGTAATAATCTTTATTAACGCTCTAGTTTGTATTATATTAACAATTTTTTTTTTTTATTTTGACCTACATAAACCTGACCTAGATATTTAACTTTTAAATGACACAAGTTTAACTCTCACGATTACAAAATCATTTTTTTTTTGCTTGCTTTACAGTATACTAGCTTCTGCCCACCGCTTCGCATATGTTGTACCCGAATAAAAATGTAGCCTGTGTGTTAATCCTGGTTAACATAAATACGTGTGCAAAAAAAAATAATTTTTCAGCTCAATCCGTAGCCTAGTTTTTGCGTGACAAACCTCCATCCAAATAAACTTTCGGCTTTATAATATTAGTGGGATATTATAACCTTATTATCTAGTATGAACATTAACAATGACGTCTTCCCGTCTGACTGTACTTAACGTGTAAACATGGCTACGTAGCTGCCTAGACGGCTTTTTAAACAGAGAATCGACTAAACGCGTCATCGACCAAGCGCTACGGCGGCACTATAAAAGGGATCTCGGCAAAAGAAGACTGACGTAACGAGATTCATTTTAAGGGGTTTCGAGCCAACAAGAAAACGACATGCCGGGAATTATTCCTCTCTTCTATAGTTATTGTTGTGCCCTACATGGTCTGTAATGCTACCTATCACCATTGCCAACACCACTGTAGGTACCTACATTATAGAACAATAAAATATTAAGTGTTGATTATCGGTAAGATTCTTCCTAGTTTACGTTAGTAGTTGTCGATTTAGTTTTTCAAGCTATAGCAAGCTAAGCTAAGCTTCCCCCGTACCAATGCCTGTTGAACACGATAAATTCCCGTGTTTATGTTAATTTTTTTCTGACTACCCACTTCTATCTCATCATTTTGAATACTCGTAACAAAACAAAATTATTCTAGGAAACTTTATGCTCTTTACGCATGTGACGTAGTTTGTAATGAGATTGTAATGAGAACACATTTTAAGCCTACAATTCTCAGTTTTATGCCCTGCTTTTCACATGAGCCACATCGAATAGAATCTCTACAGACTGCCACAATATGACCCCAACGACCACATTAAAATATTTAGTTTGCCTGATATTTTTCTCTTTAGTAACATTAGCTTCTTTGGGATGAGATGACGTATCTAATGAAGCATTATTAATTAACTAAGTAAAGAACGCGTACCAATACCACGAGCTCCTACGTTCAATAAAGGGTTACTTAATTTAAAAATAATTACATCTCTTATTAAGTCATCAGAAAGTTTACAAGATTTACCCTTAGCAAAATTTTTTTTTTTTTTAAGTAGAAGTTAAGTACCTTTTCTTCCTGTTGCATGTTCATGGTGACGAAGTAGTAAAGCTTTGTTGCTAATCCTCGGCAGGCTGTCATGTGGTAGACCAGTGTTCATTAATCCCAGCCGTAGATTTTCGCCAAGGACTCCAGACGGTGTAACCATGTGAAAATAGAAGTAGCATTAATGTCACCATCAAATTTCAGCACGTTTTCAAGTTTTACATAAACTGTCAGGTAATGGATATTCTTATTTGGGTTTATGTCGATTGGATGTGTTGGATCTAATGTTACCTAATGACGACATGCTTGGAATTGAAAATTATTGAGGGTAGATAGCAAAATTTATGAACTGGAATGTGCTATTGTTTCTAATCAATCGCCTGTTACATTTTCAAAGAATTTTTTTTTTTTGTGTACCTTGTATTTTCTGTTGAGGCTTCGATGAGGTTATTGTTCTCTCCGGTTGTACCGTTGCGTTGATCCAAATCACCTGGCTGCTTGATTGCTCATGAACTGCTCCATCATATTTTCTAGCCGATCGTTGTTGGTTGGACGAGGTGGATTTTTTTTTCTTCTTGGAAGGTGGCTCACGTGGCGATGGTGGTGGTGGCGTTTCTTGCGGATCTGGTTCCTCGTCATTGCTTATAACAGGAAGCCTTCGACGTTGGCTCATGGTTCAGGATAGAGCACGCAGCGTGGACTCGACAAACACTTCTGATTTGTTGAAGTGAAAGACAAGAAGCAGCAACGATAATAGTTTATTCATCAGCGGACGACAAGGAAAAGAGAGCTGTACATCATGTTTTCTTAATTTATAGGCTTGTTCTATTACCACCTCCACTTGGTCGGGCCTACCGACATTCGTCATGCCGGCCCTTCTGCGACAGATGGCAGCACTAGTCTTAACGTATCCGATTCGTAACATTTCTTATAAATTATTTTAATTGTGGCCACACTGTGACAGATACCATGGAATGATTTAAAACGAAATGTCAACGTCAAGACCAGCTGTCACAAGTCAGTTGTTTACATTTGAAAATATCAATTATATTTAATGCATGAGATTGCGGTTAAAATATTGTAAGAGTTACTATTAATGACAGTAAATAACATGAATAGTGAATACTAGGTTACAAAAAGGTGCAAAGCTTGCTTTCAGACATAGTGAATACATGGATTACTGAATTTATTTAAAATGATGGCTTACAGTAAATATGAGATACCGAAAATGAGCTCATCCTGGGCATAAATTATTTTTAATACCGCAATGCTATTATGCTACCGAGTAATGGTCAATATTATACTTGCAAACATAACTTCCCAGGCGTATGTTTGCTCGCATGACATTAAGTTTAAATGAAAAACTAAATGTACCTACTGTTAAGATTATACAGGGTGTAGATAGATAGATAGATAAACTCTTTATTGTGTAAATCATACAGAAAATAAAAACAAAAATAACTAAAATTAACTTTTATTGGTGTATTGAAACATGTGATAACAATAAGATTATAGATTGTGCGGTATTTGAAACGACTAAAAAAGGAGGTACGCAATTCTACTATGTTTGTTACGCGATTACTCCGACAATTATATATGGATTTTGATGATCCTTTTTATAAGGTAGGTAGGTTATGTTTCAGAGGTTTTTTCAAAACTAGATTCTGATGATGGGATCCACGTGGAATTAAATAATTTTATAAGTAGACACTGGAGTCCCTCAAGGTATAATTTTATGACCTAAATGTAAGCTTGTTGTTGGGTTTTTGTTTCACTAGTTTTTACACACAGTTCTGGTGATGAGATCCATGATGAATCGAGAGCGTACATATAGCGGTTTGTTTTGGTGTTTTCAGCAACAAGTCAATTTTACCGTTTGAAGTCGGTTTTCCTTTTAGAAAGATAAAATAATGATTATTTTTCAATGTAATGTACAATAAGAGTTATCTATATGTACCTACTTATAATATTTTTTTCTATCTTGATTACTTTGTAATGTTAAACGGGCTTTCTACTCACGTTAATTATACGTCTTGATTACTGTTGAAAATGGGAATGATATTCATTTAATTTTCTAGGAATTATATTATTATTTAGTTTATATTCAGACTAACGTCAATTTTTCAATTCGCTAGTTATTTCGTTTGTACACATGTAACCCACCAGTAACTAATAATCGTAATAACCTTAGTTCACTTTAATTCTACCCTGCGTTTTCAATTGTAGGTACTTATTGCAACAAAGCCATGGTTGCGAGAAAATAACTGGTTACGATAAGATATTGGATTTTTGACCTTAACAACTCCTGGAACGTGTGCAGTTATCGCGATAAATTGATAAGAAAAGACTTTAGACCTTAAAACGCATACCTACTACAAAATAAAGATAAAAGATAAAAATACGTTTATTTCGTCACCACAAACAATATAAAAAGATATAGAGCGCAGTACGGGATGTTGATAAACGAAAAATCGCTGCTGCCCATCTTCCAGAGGTGTCCCTTAGCAGGTTCTTACAGCATCTACGGGTAGGAGAGGAGGGGTGACATTCTACTGCCGGCACCCCACGGCTATTAATATAGAATTTCTTAATGTCAATAAATTCTCAGATTTAGAAGTAAATATTTTTACTTAAAAAAACCTTAATAATAAACTTAAAATAACAAATGTTTGACGTATCATTTAACAAATTATGAATAAATGACTATAGAGGTATGTATACTTATGACTAATACGTAATCAGCCTGCTGGTTTCGAGGCGGTCTCACTGTGATTCCACACGCTCCTTCGGTAAAGTGATCCCGGCTTTCAATGCAGTGTATGACACAGTGAGTTTACGATATTTTCGACGTGCATTCTCACAACGAAAGAGTGTGTCGGTGTCCAGCGGCTATCTGGCGTGCTAGAGACTCACTTTATTAGACCGGCGGGCTGATTACGTATCTCGCGACAGGTTTGCAACAGGCGTAAATATCGTGATCATCGCTGTAAACGCCAGTTCATTGCTGTTATCTAATACAAAATTGACGTTTGACAATGATGATCACGAGATTTACGCCTGTTGCAAACCTGTCGCGAGATACGTAATCAGCCTGCGGCATTCAAATAATGAAGGGGGCATACAAAAACTGGTTTAAGAGTACAAAACAAAGCCCTTGGATGTATTCTGAGTTGGATATATGTACATACATATTTCCACGTAGTCTCACTATTATTAGATATTGTTACGAGTTCAATTGCAGAGTAAGGCCCTTGGTGATAGTCTGAGTTTGATATATCACTATTAACTACTAATTTACTATTAATTATTAGAGTGACCAAAAGTATTTCTTCTTGCCCTATGCTCTCTGAATCAATTGGTTGCCTGGAAGAGATTGCTTCCAGCGATAAGGCCGCCCGTTGAATTGCTCAAAATTGTTTTATTATATTTTTGCTTGTTTTTATACCTCGGTATATTTTTTGTTACATGTGGTGATCAATAAAGTGTTATCTATCTATCTATTTCATAAGTGAGTTAGATAGACTGCGTCTCTTTCATTTCGACGCATCCCTCGACAGTGGAATAGTGAGTGACGTGTGCAGTATAGCGTAAGCGAAAATATCAAAGTCAATAATAAGTGTTTATTCAATAGACCCAAGCGCTACATACATAAAATAGTCAATTTACATTACAAGAAGAACAAGACACATTTAAATTGAATGAAGCACATAATAGAATTCGTTCGCTTCTAATAACTTTTTAAAGAAGCGAACAAAATGAAACCTCGCGACTCACTTAGATAACTTTTTAAGGAAATCAACATTTTAACTCTTATATCGCAATATATTTATGAAAACTTTCTGTACGCATACAATAAATATAACTAATTTGATCAAGAGATGTGGTGTGATAGCATAAATACAAGAAACATAAATTGCACATCCCTAAATTTAGGCTCCAAAAAGTAAATAAATCATTTATGGGAATCTGTGTGCGTTTCTATAATAAACTTCCATCTGAGGCGACCGAACTATCGATTCATAGGTTTAAGTTTTTTATAAAACAAAATCTCATAGAAAAATCTTATTCCTCCATAGATGCTTATTTGAGTGATATTGACCGTTGGCCTAGTGTTGCTTGGTTCAACCGCGATAAGAAATGATGTCACTTGCAATATCCTTGCGGACATGAAATTAAGCATAATAACAAGACAAATATTGTAACAATGAATAGAAGTGAAAGAGTGAGGTTCCTTGTTCGCTTCTTTCCCTCACTTGGAAAAAAAAGTTTTCCGAAGCGAACAAATTCAATTATGTGCTTTATTCAATTTAAATGTGTTTTGTTCTTATTTTGTAAACTGACTATTCTAAGTAGCGTTTTGCTCTATTGAATAAACACTTATTGACTTTTGAATATTTCTTTATGTGAAAGTCAGATGAGTTTTGATTGAATATTGAGACCTATATTGGTAACGAGCTATTATATTCATTATGTGTAACGCATTATCTTAGCTTAGTTAGCTTTAAAATAGCTGACTAAGCTGAGAGGATAGTATAGGTGCTGGGCAAGCTTAATCAATCTAACAATGTCCCAGGCACTGCAGCGCCCCGTACAGCATGATTACCAGTTGCTGACTCTGTATAAATCATCTATAATAGATGCAAAGGCCTTACTTTTTTGTCTTGACTTATATCTGTTAAGGTAAGTTGACTGAAAATCACATATTTTATTTTCCCCAAATTTAAAATGAAAGAGACTTTTTTTAAAGTATATTCTTTAATAATTTAAATATATTTTATACCTATTTTTTTAAGTCTTTAAGCAGAGGAAACCCTAAATTATACATAATTCTGACGTTAGGCCATCTTTTAACCAATCTGTAATATAATTATGATTAAATCATGGGATTGTAAAACGGATTTTTCGCAATTTCCAAAAACAGGATTTTTTAATTAGGTCACTTTAAGGCTAGGTCACTTTAAGGCTGGGTCCCCAGTTGGCAAACTGTTAGCGGCCGATTGAGTTAGCGGCGTATCGGTTTAGTACGCCCTCCCACATATTTGAAATGGAGTATCCACAGTTTGCAGCGTTACTGTCTCAGTGAGTGATTGACTCAGTAAAAGAGCACTATCTCTATGAATTTTTTGATTATATGTATATTATGTTAGTATATCATCATTATTAGTATGTATTTTGTATATATATTATGTATATGATTATTAATTTATGTATTATTTTGTATATATGTTATGTAGCATTAACTTTATATCAGTTCTTATATTATATTTATTTATGAATTCGGTTATATTGTTTTAGTTTCGTTTATGTTATGTACCTATCTCATAGTATCCTTTTTATGTTTAGTTCTTGTGTGCACGACCCCAACGCTTAATATCATGTCTCACTAACATAGGTTTGCTGTAAGAGAACTCTCTTTAGGGTTAAGCTCGCCTTTGTACGTGACTTTTCATTGTGTATTATTATATTATTTTATTATTGTGTACAATCAATATACATATATAAAACTCTTCCGTTACTGACTGACTGACAGACAACGCACAGCCTAAGCCACTGGACCTAGAGACTTGAAATTTGGCACACATATACCTTGAGTATCCTAGAGGTGCACTAAGGAGGGATTTTTCGAAATTCACACGGGAACGGGAACTACGCGGGTGCGGCTAGTAAACAATAAAGATAAAACCGGTTCCAGTCGGCGGCGGCGATATGGTTGTTCGCCAAATTGATCGGTGTTTGCAGCTGACTCGAATGTCAGTTCGCCATAAATCTGCGGCTAACAGTTTGCTTACTAGGGACGCAGCCTAACACTAGATTTCCTTAAAATTTTTACCTAAATATTGCACTTTAATATTTTTTTCTCTTATTATCAACATTATCCGTTAACCTTCTGTAGCCATAGCCGAAGCAGTGAGCCCTCGCGTCTAAATACAAGTGTTAAACTTAGTTAGAGCGAGGTATCAGCCTCTTTGACTCCACCGGGTTATTTCTCCATCTTCTATTTACATTCTAAGTTACAAATGAATTCCTTAATCATATGTGCCTAGTAATTAGAAGTTCGTTAACCTGTTTTTGGAAGTAAACATATTTTGCATTGTATTTGTAGATGTGCGATATAACGAGAAGAGTTCATTCGACGTGAACGGTAACAGCGAGCGCGGCTGTGTCGGCGTCCAGCGGCTGCCGGAAGAGCTGCGCGTGCTGCCAGGCCAGCGCGCCGCTCCCCCCGGAGAGGACGGCGCGCACGGTCACCGACGCGAACGCGCGCTTGAACTCCAGCGGTGTCTCTGGAACAAGTTAAAGAATCAAGCATCAAAAAATACTTTATTCAGTGCGGCCGCATGGACCTTACTGACGCGTCACAAATTACAAAATAAAACAACACAAATAAATAGAATAAAGCACATAATTGAATCTGTTCACTTCAGATGACAAGCGAGTTAGGAAAAGAAGCGAACAGAAGAACCTCGGTCGTTATAGTCATCATCATTTAACAATTTTATTTTGTCTTATATTACGTTTGACGGAGTTGGAGCAGATCCAGTCCCAAGTAAATCATTGAATCAATTCCTTGTAAGCTAACTATAGTATTTAGGTTGTTATGTAATACATAAATAAAATAGATATTTATTATATTTTTAATTATATAAAATATATTATATCTATTACATAAAAATATATTTATATAATAGATAGATAAAATATAGTTTTATCTATCTATTATATTTTTTTATCTATCTATTTTTGCGTATGTATTATTCGTACACCGCCGTTTTTATTATCTTATGTCCTGTCCATCCAAAGGCTGTCTGGAAGAAATCGCTTTTAGCGATAAGACCGCCCATTGTATGTTATATTTGTCTGTGTTTCTCTTTGTGAAATTTATGTTATTGGTGAATGTACAATAAAGAGTTTATCTATCTATCTAACTCTTCGTATCTCAGGGGCTTTGAATGAAACATTTCGATCCACGATAAAACCGTAAAGACCGAATCGTTCCCCTTGAGAAGTTCCTAAAAAAAGTTTATAATTAAAAGGTATACTAAATATTTTGATGTATATGTATGCTCTTTTTTAAAACCGATCAGACGAGACGTGACGCGTGACGCTTGGAGATGTGCGTGTTAGTTGGCTGTGGCAACCGGGGCGACTGTGGTGAAAATGTTTTACATCTGCCAGGCGTCCCGTAACGGCAATTTTTTTTCAACATAATACTAAAAGCTAGAATCTAGGACGCTGTATGTACATACCCCCGAGATCAGTCAGTACCGGTGCTTCCCCGTCGAAGGCGACGCTCCACGCTACCTTGGCGTCCTCGTACACGGCGCTGCTAGCTTTAACGCTGAACTGTTTGCAGGCGAGGCCGCTAGCAGCGCTGAACTTCCACGCAATCTCGCCGGTTGTGGCGCCCTCTGTATATATTTACAAAAAGGTCTATAAGTTAACTGTTGGGGTAAACGAGTTCTTGAGTGGAGACCGCAGCTTGGTAAGCGTAGTGTAGGACGCTTACTATAGCTAGATGAAATTAAAATTAAAAAAAATTAAAAGCATTTATTCTAACTTTCATACTCAAACTAACGTACAAAACTATTGCCAAACTGCATAGCAGTTTGTTGGCCGCTGAATCTCCCTTTATTTATTGTTTTTTTAAACTACGCTTTTTCACGTTACTTAGTTATTAAGCTGTTTATTCATAAAACTATATATTCTGATATATTATATTCTGAAATATATATCTGTCTTGGCCGATTTCGACCACAGCGACCGTATTTTACTGGAAATACCCAACCACAAGGACTTGTTTGAGGGTTATGAGGGTGAATGGGGATGTAATTGTTCCACCCTTTGGTGCGCTCTCTGGTGGCTTGCATACCCAAGTCTGTTGATGAAGGTACGAGCGCACTTTGCACATGTTAATACCCCGCCGATGTAGTTATAAGATATGGCCACTGGTGGTCGGGCCTTGAGCTCGTCACGCTTTTTATCGAGCTCCTCACGACGCTCGATTCCAAACGTGTTGACCTGCTCGAGAATGAGACGTCGCCATTCTGGCCGCTGCGCGCTTTTACCTCCCATTGAGAGGGCTCTATATTTTATTCATAAAACTATAGCAATGTTGAAACTCAGTATTTATTTGTGATGGAGTGGTGATTTGCGAACGGTCGCCGGATACGGCAACTTGAAGACAGGGCGAAATGGCGCAGGTTTGGGGCTGTCTATACCCATATAGGAATTATTTTATTTTAAGCGTTTATTTTGTTATTTATTTTATCCACGGCTTGGTACGCAACGTCAAAAAGCCATATTCGGCAAGTGGTATATAATAATAATATATCTTTATTTCAGGCGACTTTAGATAAGTAACAAGATAATGGTAATGGCATACAGTGTTACCTTCTATGGTCAGGTAAGCTTGCTTCCAGTCCTGTTCCACCTTTCTGAACAGAGACTGACCACGGGATCGCTCTCCACACAGTTACCGAGAATTACGTTGGTGGAATGTTGTCCCTCCTCCCTTGTCGGTGGATTCAGTAAGAACCTGCTAAATTGCGTTGGTGGAATGTTGTCCCTCCTCCCTTGTCGGTGGATTCAGTAAGAACCTGCTAACGGATATCTCCTCAACATGGGCGTTCCGTGTATCAACATCGCGTACTGCGCTCGCCAACCGGCCTGCGAAGCGTGGTGAGTATGGCAATAACTCGTGATCAGTACTTGGAGATCCATGAGGGAGGGTTGAGGTGTTACCTTCTCTGGCCAGGTAAGCTTGCTTCCAGTCCTGTTCCACCTTCCGGAACACAGACTGGACGTCGTGGGCGCCGGCCGACCACGTGACCACGGGATCCCTCTCCACGCTGTCATGGCGCACCCTGTACCTGTCCCGGGCGCAGTTGTATCTGCGACGAGTTATTATAATGTATAGTATTATCTTATGGGGACATTAAAACATGACTTTGAAATGTATAATCTTTGTAATACGTATTTTATTTTAAAATTAGTTTGAATTTAATATTGAAAATACTTAGGTGTCAATTTAAAGTATAACCTATTGATTCTTATAATTAGTTCCTAAGACCCTATTATTTTACATTATTTTACAAATAAAGTTTATGAATTAAGACAATGGTATCGATTCTGTTATTGCACTTTCTAGGCTTCGTTTCTTGCCGTGGGGTGCAGGCAGTAGGATGTTGCCTCCTTCTTACCCGTCATGCAGTAAGAATCTGCCAAGAGATAACTCCGGAAAATAGGCAACGGCGTCTTTCTCTGTATCAACATCCAGTACTGCGCTCGCCAACCCGCCTGACTAGCGTGGTGAGTATGGCAATAACCCCTCATGGTGATCCATGAGGGAGGCTACTGTCCAGCAGGTAAGATGAGGAGGTATTTTCCCATTTGGTTCGAGGTATCGACCCAAAATTATAACAGAAAACAAATGTTTATCACTAAAATATTGAAAATATTTTACCTGATGTTGTGCTTTCCTCTCTCTGTCAGTGTGAAGGTGTGCGGCGCCGCGTTAATCTCTCCTCGCTCGGCTCGCCACGCCAGCGAGCCGGAGATGCGTCCGTGCGACTCGTAATCTTCGGGTTTTCTGTAACAATACGCAAGTTATTTATTTAAAATAAATAAAGCTAACTTACAGCATACAACAAAGCGTTAACTACTAAATTGATATTTAAATGTAAGACACAGTCTTTGAATGGATTAATACTAATTAAAATTAGAGATTACATAATTAATATCATCAAATGAATTCATTCTCAAAATATTATTAACATACATATAACCGGGTATTTATCGCGTAAATTATTAAAAATACCCGGTTATAATGTATGTCAATAATGTGTTGTGATCGCGAAAGTTTAAAAAAGACAATTCTCAAAATAATTGTATTAGTAGAAATAACTATTATTTGTATTGTATTCTATACGTATTTGAGAATACATTTTACCTATCATCATCATCATTTCAGCCGTAAAACGTTTCACTACTGAACTAAGGCCTCCCTCATCAATCTCCATGAGGGGTAGTTGCCATACTCACCACGCTTGGCAGGCGGGTTGGCGAGCGCAGTACGGGATGTTGATACACGGAAAACGCTGCTGCCCAACTTCCGGATCCCTTAGCTGGCTCTTATGCATCCACGGGCATGAGAGGAGGGGTACCATTCTACTGCCGGCACCCCACGGCGATGCTTATTCCATCAGACTGGTCAGTACTGTAGCACTACAATGCACCTCTCCTTCATAAGATTCACCAGCTCTTGTGCGGTCCGCTTGGCCAGATAGTATTATCGCGCCTCCGGGCCCGTAACTGCACTATGCAGTCTTTAAGCGAGGCTTCCGTGCACTATCACCTCTGAAGTTAATACTGTAGTAAAAAGTAAAAAAAAACACTACAATATAACTACCTCTCCTTCATAAGATTGAACAACTCCTGTCATTTATCCATGACACTCGATCATGGGCTTTGTAGTCCATAATACACCCGCTGTTGTCTTAAGGTGACGCATTGATAAACTATTGTTTCAAAAATCGAGTACCGCGCCCCTTCACTCGGACAACTTTTACGCGGTCGCACTCGACAGGATCAACGTAAACTCACGCACGCGTCAACTCGATTTGCCTAGAGCATAGATAATCATGGAGTCGCCTTGTTCTTATTCAACCATTTAAAAAAAGGCAAAAAATTCTTTTGAACTATTTAATGATTGTTTTTTTTTCATACAATACAGGCTTATTTCTAATAAATTAGCATATTTTTAGGGGCTTATTCTGTGCATCAAAACTAACAACTTTTGTGGTATAGACGAGGCGATTGAACAGAACAAGATGCATTTTTATAAAAAAAATAAAGACGGGGAAATAGTAGTCAACAAAAAATCAGACTGGTATTTTCAAGTCCAAGGACAGTTACATACTTGCAGGAAACAGGAGGCCTTACTTGGAATATGGTATGGTGACAAAAAAATAGAAATTATAGAAAAAGACGATACATTTTGGTCAGATATCATGGAGCCAAAACTGCTGAAATTTTACTATGATTGTCTTCTTCCTGAGTTGGTTGACCCTAGACACATAAGGAATAGGCCAATTCGTGACCCAGAATACATGATTGCAAAAGGGAAAGAAAATGATACAGCTACCATTTTAATAGAAAAAAATACTGGTGACGTTGACGATGGTTCGGTCGGGGATACCATAGATTATGTGATGCGATTTTCAGAATATTGATATTGAGTATATTTTTTCACAGAAAGCGTTAGTTTTAACATTAAGATACCTACACCTTCCAAAACTGTAGTAGGTGGTAAAAATGATAAACAAAAGAAAATTTCTATAAACCTAGTGTGTGAAGCACGATAAAAACCATTTTCGATTTGATTGAGCAATGCGCCATTTCTCGTTCTAATAATTTCACATTAAATGACGACTGACTGGCTTAAAGCAGTTCTCACAGATGGCGCTTCTAACACTGTAGTAAGATACCTACATAAACAATTATAGTACATAAAACGACATTAATTTGTATACGTTGTATACTTTTAGGGGTTTATTTTGTACATCAAAACTAACAACATTTGTTCTGCGACTCTAGTCAAAACTAAAAATAAAATCAGCTGTTCCATACATTTTGTCGCATTATTTTTCCATTATTCCAGCAACAGCATCTTTGTTTACATCAGCCAAAGATGATTTTATTTTGTTTTTAAAATTACACATAGAGCAGACAAATGTAAATTCCGATTGTAATCCTATTCGATGTTCAGAAACTAATTTCATTGAGGCTAATCCGCAGTCAAACAGAGATTCATGTTGAGAGAGTTGTATTAGTTGTGATGTAAAATGATTAACATCTATTACTCGATGCCCCAAGTCGGGTGTTTCTGTTTGAATCTGAAATTTAAGCACATATTTTAGTATTTATTCAGTTTGAATTTCTTTTTATGTAAATATTACTTAGCTATAACAAAATGCTTACTGTAGTTTCAGAGGTACTTTCGAATATGTATGAAAGCTCTTCATTTTCAGGATTTGGTTCCTTTAACTGAAACAAAATTACTTACATTACTATTAAATAAATTAGAAAGCTACCATATGACTGGAGTACAGTAACAAAGGCATGGATATTTCCAAAGCGGAAGCCGACGAAACACTCATTAATTACCTGGAAAAACTTTGTTATAAAGCAGTCACAGTAATTTGAGTGTCGTTTATTTAAACGAGTTCAGCTTGCAGACGAAGTAAAAAAACGACATTTTAAAAATATAACCAAATCGACCACTTCTTCTTTTTTGAAGTCGGTAAAAAGACAAGACAATAATCGCTATAGTTTAAAAAGGTACTTAAGTTTACCGTTTCCTCCGAATCCTTAGATGTGGGCAACACATTTTGTAACTCTTCATTTTCAGGATTTGTTTTTTTTAACTGAAACAAAATTACTTACATTACTATTAAAGGAATTAGACATCTATCAAATGACTGGAGTACAGTGGCGGAGGGATGGGTACTAAATACTCACTAAATACCTGGAAAATCTTTGTGATAAATCAGTGAGAGTACTTTCGTTTATTTAAAAGAGGAAAAAATAATAACCCAATCGACAACTTCCTCTTTTTTGAAGTTGGTAAAAAGACAATAAGATAACCGTGATAATTTAAAAAAAGTGTTAAGTTTACCGTTTCCTCTGAATCCACAAATGTCGGCAGCACATTGTGTAACTCTGCGTAAGTTGGTGATATTTCTGGGTGGCTACAAAATAAAATGACGTAATTATATAATTATTAAAAAGTTAAAGCTAACACAATAACCGTCGGATTCGAATAATATTTATTAGGTGATAGAACATCACCTAAGTAATAAATGTTATTATTTTAGATAGGTTTCGAAAATATCAAGAGACGACTCCATAGCTTTTTGTTCTGATATTTGTTTCCTACAGTATGGTTACTTTGTACAGACAAGTCATAGTACCTACCTACACACTTGAAAATAAAAAATAGACGGAGTATTATTATTAGATAGGTACTTTTAATTGATTTCTGAAATGATAGATAGGTATTAGGTATCTACTCAATACTCACTCTCTATCTACTGGCTCTGTTGAGGATGTGGGTTGACCATCGTCAATTTGCAGTTTCCGTTTTTTTGACCTAAAAAAATTGTAAATATTCTTAGGTAAATGCCGAAAAATTTAAGTAGGTAGTAGGCATGTGATTATCCATAATCTGTAGACGAATGTGTGTTTGCCAAATATAGACTTTATTCTTAGGGCATTGGAGTGCAACTATTTATGGCAAGTTTATTATATAATGTAATCCAACTTACCCAAACATTCCGTCATGTTTTTTAGGTTTTCTTTTTTGTAAAAATAATTCTTTCCGCTTATCTTTCCTCCCCATTTTCTATGAACACTTGTTTACCTACTATTTACACAATACCAAATAAAAATATTAACTAACTTACTACCTACTACAATAATGTTCTGAAGCTACTATATAATATAGTACACTAAAGTCTAAATTATAATTTTGAAAATAATTTTGAAGTAAATCACTCGGTTGGCGGCGTTGCCAGCCCGACGCTGAGCGAACAGGCAATCGTGCACTCGTCGGAGTCGCAACGTCGCCGTCGCACCGGTGCGCCGCGCGCCGCCGGCGGCAGCCCAGATAGTGCCTGATCAAATTTTCTGAGCAAACACTGTTGGGTAGAGTAAACAAGAGTAGGCGCAAATGGATTTGATTGAGTTTTTAATTAATTAATCATAATATACACATTAAAAAAAAAAAATTCTCGAACTATAAAATAGAAAAGTAATCTGGCTATTTTATTCGTAAAAAATAATGGGGTGTTGTCGCGGATAATTCTGAGCATTCGAATTATTAAACTTTTTTTTGGTGAGAAATTTGTATTTTTTTTTTTGATAAAGCCGGTTACTTTTCAAAATTTTGTCCGATTCATTAAATTTTTCAAGGTTTTCCCTTATCTATGACATTTTTTAAATTTGAATCAATATCATCCATCCTCTCACATCGCGCATTCAAAAGTACTTGTTTTCGCCGTTTTCGTGTTTCTCGGCCCGATGCCTCATCTTAAGGCCACCTTCCCATCTTCTGACGGTTCTACCTTTTCGCCTCTTAATATACCATGTCTAGGATAACATCCCATAATGTCCTTGGATTTGTTTCTGATAGTATGACCAGCCCCTTCCATCAGACTGGTCAATACTGTAGCACTACCATGCACTACTATAAAAGCCTTGTTGGCCGAGCGGTATGTACCCCGACTTTCAATCCGAAAGTCGTGGGTTCGATACCGGCCGTGCATCAATGGATTTTTCTTGAAAAATGTATGTGCACACTTAACACGTACTTTAACGGTGAAGGAAACATCGTGAGGAAACCCGCGGCTTAGTCAGCTTCAGACGTATTGACCCTGTTCTTTCCTCTGACTGATAGCTGACTAAGCTGAGAGGATGGTATAGGTGCTGGGCAAGCCTAATCCATCTAACAATGTCCCAGGCACTGCAGCGTCCCGTACAGCATGATAACCAGTTGCTGACGCTGTATAACTCATCTATAATAGATGCAAAGGCCTATGCACCCACCTCTCCTTCATAAGATTCACCAGCTCCTGTGCGGTCCGCTTGGCCAAATACAGTCTTCGCGCCTCCGAGCCCTGCCCCTGTCTGTGCGCGCGCAGCTGCACTATGCAGTCTATGAGCGACGCTTCCGTGCACTCCTTTCTACGTTTCAGCACCTGAAGATAGAAAAATAATTATTACACTTTTGTATGAAACCAACCCAACTAGATTCGAAACAAAATGAGTCAGAATTAAGGTCTCCGCGCGAGAGGGCTAGTCACCGCCTGAAGCATGCAAGCGGTTAGAGCGAGGTAAATACCTTGCACCTTAGAAGGACCTTAAGAACCACAGCACAAGACCTCGCTTGTAAACTGTTGTAAATCAGTAAGTTATTGTTATTCCATTCTTGAAAAAGAAAAACTGTGCCCTCCACGCTTAGCGCTCCTGCACACGATGCCGTCGCCGCGTCGTCGCCGCGCCGCCGCCGCGCTACTACACTGTAGGTACGAGTCGCGCGAAGCCCGTCACCGCGCCGCCCCCGCGCCGCCACCGCGCGCGTTCCCCTGTCTGTTTGATTTAGCCATTCCATTGCCAGCCGCGTACGAACGTGCACATGCGTAACTTTTTAAGAAAAAGCGGAACGCGCGCGATGGCGGCGCGTGTGCGGCGCGGTGGCGGGCTTCGCGCGACTCGTATCTACAGTGTAATAGCGCGGCGGCGGCGCGGCGACGGCGCGGTGACGGCATCGTGTGCAGGAGCGCTTACAGCACGCGGAAAATAGTAGCTAACTCTTCTATGGATACTCACCTAAAATAATCATGAACTCAGTCGTAGGACGTCCATTGTTGGACATATGCCTCTTATATGGATCTCTAAATATCACCCATGAGGAAGTTATAGAAATGAAAAATGCAATCAAAGTTTTATCTCCGACGGTAATCGAGCCCGTAATGTTCAAAGGAACACATTTAACGCAGGCTGCCTTTACCGCCTCGGCGCTACAAAACCGATAAAGGCAATCAAGATTTTCGACACGACGGTAAGTGTCTCTGTGGCCGAAATGATAAAAGCAGCCTGCGTTAAAGGTGTTCGTCTGAACACTACGGGTTCGAGTCCTGTCGGAGACAAAATTTTGATTCCATTTTTTATTTCTATATATGATACCTTACTGTGGGTTTACACATTTAAAACCAAAATAACAAGGATAACGGAAGTTGTTTCCATACTCACCACGCTTGGTAGGCGAGCGCAGTACGAGATGTCTGACACACGGAATGACGCTGCTGCTCGTCTTCCGGCGCTATCCCATCCACAGCATCATGAGCACCGTTCTACTCCTGGCACATGACGGCCTGTTGTGAATAGTGAAGTATTAACCTGCTTATGTTCCGTGGTGTACCGCCAAGTGACGTCCTGCAGGTCGTCTCGGGAGACGGCTATGACGTAGGACAGCTGCTTGCCCCACCCGTGGGCATACATGAGGGGCGCGTCCAGTCGCGCCTCGCAGGGGTCGCAGTGGAGCCACGTGTATTAACCTGCTTATGTTCCGTGGTGTACCGCCAAGTGACGTCCTGCAGGTCGTCTCGGGAGACGGCTATGACGTAGGACAGCTGCTTGCCCCACCCGTGGGCATACATGAGGGGCGCGTCCAGTCGCGCCTCGCAGGGGTCGCAGTGGAGCCACGTGTATTAACCTGCTTATGTTCCGTGGTGTACCGCCAAGTGACGTCCTGCAGGTCGTCTCGGGAGACGGCTATGACGTAGGACAGCTGCTTGCCCCACCCGTGGGCATACATGAGGGGCGCGTCCAGTCGCGCCTCGCAGGGGTCGCAGTGGAGCCACGTGTATTAACCTGCTTATGTTCCGTGGTGTACCGCCAAGTGACGTCCTGCAGGTCGTCTCGGGAGACGGCTATGACGTAGGACAGCTGCTTGCCCCACCCGTGGGCATACATGAGGGGCGCGTCCAGTCGCGCCTCGCAGGGGTCGCAGTGGAGCCACGTGTATTAACCTGCTTATGTTCCGTGGTGTACCGCCAAGTGACGTCCTGCAGGTCGTCTCGGGAGACGGCTATGACGTAGGACAGCTGCTTGCCCCACCCGTGGGCATACATGAGGGGCGCGTCCAGTCGCGCCTCGCAGGGGTCGCAGTGGAGCCACGTGTATTAACCTGCTTATGTTCCGTGGTGTACCGCCAAGTGACGTCCTGCAGGTCGTCTCGGGAGACGGCTATGACGTAGGACAGCTGCTTGCCCCACCCGTGGGCATACATGAGGGGCGCGTCCAGTCGCGCCTCGCAGGGGTCGCAGTGGAGCCACGTGTATTAACCTGCTTATGTTCCGTGGTGTACCGCCAAGTGACGTCCTGCAGGTCGTCTCGGGAGACGGCTATGACGTAGGACAGCTGCTTGCCCCACCCGTGGGCATACATGAGGGGCGCGTCCAGTCGCGCCTCGCAGGGGTCGCAGTGGAGCCACGTGTATTAACCTGCTTATGTTCCGTGGTGTACCGCCAAGTGACGTCCTGCAGGTCGTCTCGGGAGACGGCTATGACGTAGGACAGCTGCTTGCCCCACCCGTGGGCATACATGAGGGGCGCGTCCAGTCGCGCCTCGCAGGGGTCGCAGTGGAGCCACGTGTATTAACCTGCTTATGTTCCGTGGTGTACCGCCAAGTGACGTCCTGCAGGTCGTCTCGGGAGACGGCTATGACGTAGGACAGCTGCTTGCCCCACCCGTGGGCATACATGAGGGGCGCGTCCAGTCGCGCCTCGCAGGGGTCGCAGTGGAGCCACGTGTATTAACCTGCTTATGTTCCGTGGTGTACCGCCAAGTGACGTCCTGCAGGTCGTCTCGGGAGACGGCTATGACGTAGGACAGCTGCTTGCCCCACCCGTGGGCATACATGAGGGGCGCGTCCAGTTTCGCCTCGCAGGGGTCGCAGTGGAGCCACGTGTATTAACCTGCTTATGTTCCGTGGTGTACCGCCAAGTGACGTCCTGCAGGTCGTCTCGGGAGACGGCTATGACGTAGGACAGCTGCTTGCCCCACCCGTGGGCATACATGAGGGGCGCGTCCAGTTTCGCCTCGCAGGGGTCGCAGTGGAGCCACGTGTATTAACCTGCTTATGTTCCGTGGTGTACCGCCAAGTGACGTCCTGCAGGTCGTCTCGGGAGACGGCTATGACGTAGGACAGCTGCTTGCCCCACCCGTGGGCATACATGAGGGGCGCGTCCAGTTTCGCCTCGCAGGGGTCGCAGTGGAGCCACGTGTATTAACCTGCTTATGTTCCGTGGTGTACCGCCAAGTGACGTCCTGCAGGTCGTCTCGGGAGACGGCTATGACGTAGGACAGCTGCTTGCCCCACCCGTGGGCATACATGAGGGGCGCGTCCAGTCGCGCCTCGCAGGGGTCGCAGTGGAGCCACGTGTATTAACCTGCTTATGTTCCGTGGTGTACCGCCAAGTGACGTCCTGCAGGTCGTCTCGGGAGACGGCTATGACGTAGGACAGCTGCTTGCCCCACCCGTGGGCATACATGAGGGGCGCGTCCAGTCGCGCCTCGCAGGGGTCGCAGTGGAGCCACGTGTATTAACCTGCTTATGTTCCGTGGTGTACCGCCAAGTGACGTCCTGCAGGTCGTCTCGGGAGACGGCTATGACGTAGGACAGCTGCTTGCCCCACCCGTGGGCATACATGAGGGGCGCGTCCAGTCGCGCCTCGCAGGGGTCGCAGTGGAGCCACGTGTATTAACCTGCTTATGTTCCGTGGTGTACCGCCAAGTGACGTCCTGCAGGTCGTCTCGGGAGACGGCTATGACGTAGGACAGCTGCTTGCCCCACCCGTGGGCATACATGAGGGGCGCGTCCAGTTTCGCCTCGCAGGGGTCGCAGTGGAGCCACGTGTTTGAGTCGTAGTCGAATACCTGAGGATGATGAACTGGTAGTTAACGGTACAGAGAAGTTATCTATACATACAGTCTGCAATATAAGCATTGGTACGGGGGTACCATAAAAGGGGGCGAAGGCCTCAAAAGGTCACCATAGGTCAAAAATGACATTTTTGGGTTTTTGGACGTTTTCGGCCATTTGAAGACTTTTATTTTTTTGGTGACCTTTTGTGGTCACAATAACTCCGGTCCCTGTGACCCTAGGGTCACCAAAATCAATCAGTACCCTTCTCTTCCCTAATAATTGAGTTAGATGCGCTTTAGCACGTGCTAGCCACATCGCTGCCTAATAGAATGTTACCATAACGATGTATTTTGTCTGCGTCGGCGCCAGAGATGTCCCAAAACCATAGTCAACGTGGATTTTGTTGAACTCTTTCAATCAAACCGAGGTTAAAATACCCTGGTCGTTTGTGCTATGGCGCAAAATATTGTTTTACTATGACGGTATTATATATATACAAGCATTGGAACGGGGGTACCAGAAAAGGGGGCGAAGGCCGCAAAAGGTGAAAAATGTCATTTTTGGGTTTTCGGACGTTGTTGGCCATTTGAAGACTTTTATTTTTTTGGTGACCTTTTGAGGTCACAATAACTCCGGTCCCTGTGACCCTAGGGTCAAAATCAATCAGTCCCCTAGACGGTGCTAACAAAAAAGGTTTCACGTAAATCGGTCAACGCGTTCGGTTGTAATCGTCAAATACAGAGACGGACAAGCACACAGACAGTTAAGCAACGTTCTGTAGCAGTGTTAAGACGCTTTGGTACACGTACACTATAATAGTTCAATTTGGTGAAGTTTGAGCTACCGTTGGGACTCTCTCCGAACTTCTGACTCCTTATTGATAATCTGCGTAGTGGAGAACTTACCTCGCACCACACATGGTCGGTGACGTCGTACACGTATCTGACGTCATAGCCGAGCGCGCGGCACAGCAGCGTGAAGCAGTTCGCCCACTCGCCGCAGCGGCCTTACCTCGCACCACACATGGTCGGTGACGTCGTACACGTATCTGACGTCATAGCCGAGCGCGCGGCACAGCAGCGTGAAGCAGTTCGCCCACTCGCCGCAGCGGCCTTACCTCGCACCACACATGGTCGGTGACGTCGTACACGTATCTGACGTCATAGCCGAGCGCGCGGCACAGCAGCGTGAAGCAGTTCGCCCACTCGCCGCAGCGGCCTTACCTCGCACCACACATGGTCGGTGACGTCGTACACGTATCTGACGTCATAGCCGAGCGCGCGGCACAGCAGCGTGAAGCAGTTCGCCCACTCGCCGCAGCGGCCTTACCTCGCACCACACATGGTCGGTGACGTCGTACACGTATCTGACGTCATAGCCGAGCGCGCGGCACAGCAGCGTGAAGCAGTTCGCCCACTCGCCGCAGCGGCCTTACCTCGCACCACACATGGTCGGTGACGTCGTACACGTATCTGACGTCATAGCCGAGCGCGCGGCACAGCAGCGTGAAGCAGTTCGCCCACTCGCCGCAGCGGCCTTACCTCGCACCACACATGGTCGGTGACGTCGTACACGTATCTGACGTCATAGCCGAGCGCGCGGCACAGCAGCGTGAAGCAGTTCGCCCACTCGCCGCAGCGGCCTTACCTCGCACCACACATGGTCGGTGACGTCGTACACGTATCTGACGTCATAGCCGAGCGCGCGGCACAGCAGCGTGAAGCAGTTCGCCCACTCGCCGCAGCGGCCTTACCTCGCACCACACATGGTCGGTGACGTCGTACACGTATCTGACGTCATAGCCGAGCGCGCGGCACAGCAGCGTGAAGCAGTTCGCCCACTCGCCGCAGCGGCCTTACCTCGCACCACACATGGTCGGTGACGTCGTACACGTATCTGACGTCATAGCCGAGCGCGCGGCACAGCAGCGTGAAGCAGTTCGCCCACTCGCCGCAGCGGCCGCGGCGCCACTGCAGCAGCGTCCGCGGGCTGTTGTAGCGCGGGAACGTCACCCGAGCGCTGCATACTGTGCACGTGTATAGCTGGAAGTGCAAAGTATAACATTTCGTAACTAACTCATCTTAATACTTATATACATAACTGTAACTGCATCAACCCTGCCTGGTTGATTAAAGAAGTAGTAGATTGTTATACAAGGAGCTAAAATGACCAATTATATTTATTTTTATTTATTAGGGATACAAACAATACATATTTCTTATGACTAGAGATAAAGTAAGACAATACAAAACCCAGCAAAGTTTCCGCCGTTAGGTTGTACAGTTACAGCAGGTGAACAGTAAAAAAGAAGAACTTAATTGAATTAATTATATACGAGGTAGATAAAGAGAAAGCGAGTTTTAATGGGTTTTTAGCGCCGTGTGTTACACCCTACTTTTCACTACGATTGGGAGAATATAAAATAACCCGATACAATATGAAATAGTTTATTTTATTAAAAATTAAATGTACAGTTTGTACAATTTTTTTTATGAAACACTAATAAGTCGAATCTTTATTTATGAGTATTCTAATTATGACTAAAGACTTTTTCGTTTTTGTAGGCTCATTGTCATCGGACAGACAAAAATTTGAAAAAAAAAACTGAGAAAGAAATGCTATTTTTTCTTCGCTCTGGTACGCCACAATGACGGTCTTTTTGAGCAAGAGGAGTGAAAAATACTTTGTGTTAAAATGTAAAAAAACGTTTATTCATAAGAACACGTCAGCGCACACTCAAATAATAATAGTACTCCTCCCTGCGCACACTAGTTAGGGATTCAAAACGTCCGGCAAATATTTTTCTTGCCCCCCGCGCGCCTACGCCAAACCACGCCCATAGCCAATTTACGGCCAATCACGAGGCACGAACATTGTGCGTTACCTTTTATGGTCATTTGCTGGACTGTCACGAAAATAGGTACGGTAAGTTGTGCTTCCTTCGTAACAACCCTGTTAATCTGTTCTTAGTATTAATTAAAATTTTACATTCTATTTTTGACACTAAGCTATATTGAGTGCTTCTAGACATCTTCTAGAATGTTTCTAAGTGATCTAATTCACGAGATATACATTTTTGTCGAACACGTTTGCAAACATGATCACGCAAAGCGGGGCGAGATACGCGAAACGCAAAATGTGGACAACTCAGTGGATGGGATAGTATACAATACCTCAACCCTACACATCTCCCCTCTGCTCATCTGCATAGCGCCGCCCGCGGGCCTAGCAGCGCCGCCGCACCGGCACGCCGGCGCGTCCACCCAGCTGAAGAACTTGTGTTTGAACCAGGACATCAGCTCCATCAGGAGGGCTATGTCGAACGGAAGGTCTTGGCTTTTGACTTCACCTGCAAGTTACATTTAAGTATTCAATTGAAAAAGGGAATGGGGGAACGCGTTTGCCGAACCGGAACGAACCTGCAACCTCGTGCGTTTAAACCGGCTATCAAACCAACTAAGCCGCTGAGGTAGTCAATAGCAAATTATTGGCTAGATGACTAAGCATAAAATTTTATGTTCGTCATGTAGACTAACAAAATCTATTCGCACATATTTAAACGGGTATTTATCGCGCTATTTACCTTTATTATTGCCCGACGTTTCGACAGGATTGCACCCATCGTGGTCCCGGGAAGACTGACATGTTAGAGGTGACCGCAGCAAAGCGAAGGCGTCTTTTCGGAGAGCTGAATCATGTTCAGGGAGTTCTCAAGCGGAATGGCTACATGACTCATAGATGGAATCCTAGTCGTAGGCGCAAAGATAAGAAAACGGAAGTCGAGAGACAGTCAGCCTTCTTGCCGTACGTGAAAGGTGTAACGGACAAAATTGGAAACTTACTTAAGAAGTTTTCAATAAAGTCAATCTACACCCCACACACTAAAGTGGCTAAGCGTCTACGTACACCTAAGGATGTAGTACCCTTGCAAGTTCCTGGTGTTTACAAAATCGATTGCAGCTGTGGACGTTCCTACATAGGCCAAACGAAGCGCACAGTCGCTGAACGTGTAAAGGAACACATAGCAGCGGTGAAAAATCGACAAGTGACCAGGTCTGCTATAGCTGAGCATGTAGTGGACTCAGGACCCAATCACTGGATTGAACTCCACAATCCCAAATTTATAGCCAACGAGAGGCACTATTACAAGAGAATGGTTCGGGAAGCAATTGAAATTAAGAAGTATCCTAATTTCAATCGTGAAGACGGCTTCAGACTCTCTGCCTCATGGAATCCAGTGATAGCCAAGTGTACTCGACGTGTGAATCAACCTAAGTGTGCTGATACAGTTAGTGTAGTGTGCTGTCCCAGTGTGAAACAGCCTTAATCTCAAGTTTTTATATTTATGAAGACCAAGTGAGGGTAGTCTGAAAAGACGCCTTCGCTTTGCTGCGGTCACCTCTAACATGTCAGTCTTCCCGGGACCACGATGGGTGCAATCCTGTCGAAACGTCGGGCAATAATAAAGGTAAATAGCGCGATAAATACCCGTTTAAATATGTGTTAATAATGTGTCGTGATCGCGAAAGTTTAAAAAAAAAATCTATTCGATACTGAGGTATTTTTTCTATTTTGACACATTCGACTCCAGTGACCCACGACGTGGGCTCAACTCAGTCATATTCGAGGAGACGGGAGCCCACGAGGCGGGCTCATTTCTTAACTTGTTTTAACTTTCCCATTATGCCATAGTGTACTACGAAAATAAATAAGCTTCCTATTTCAACAACAACCCTATTCTTATTACGAGTGTTGGTTTTTAGTTTTAAAGTGTTTATATTTAAACATCATTTTAACTTCTTCTTCCATGCCAAGGACCCACGTTGTGGGTCAGTTCGGAAGTAGCAAACATTTTTTTTTATTTATTAAACTTTCATGGTTGTAACAGCTATAATAAACAAATACCTGCTGCTAAATGGGTTGAATGATGGATTGAACGGTTATTATTTAATCTTGTTATGATTATACAGGGGTTTTATAACGCTAACACCTTTTTAGTAACCATCATCATCACCAACATTTAAAACAATCAAAAAAATATAGTGTTTAAAAAAAAATCGGCCAAGTGCGAGCTGGGCTCGCCCACCGAAGGTTCCGTAGGTATGTAGGAACATAATAAAAATTAGAAAAAGTTTTAAAACAGTACAAAATTATTCGGTCACCCATCCAATTTATGACCGCGCGTAGCGCTGCTTAACCTTGATTTAGTACATTTTTAAAGACGTTTTTTTATGATTCCATTGCAAATGTATAGTTTTTGGATTTTTCCCTGTATCTACAGAATAAGACGATATACCATGCCAGATTACATAGTTCTAGGTCTACGGGAAGTATCCTATGAATTTTGATTCCTTTTAGAATGTCGAAGCATTTTGTTTTTGCTATGCCGCAAAACGGTTTATAATAGAAAATAAAACCGGGCAAGAGCGAGTCGGACTCGCGCACCGAGGGTTCCGTGCCATCATACAATATATATGACAAAGGCGGCTTTATATTTGTTGGAGAACCTTGACAGCGCCATCTCTTGTCTGATAGCGGAACTTATGTAGATTTTTTACACTTTCGATGATTTCTAAAAAAGTATGCTATGTAGAGAGATTGTAATAAATTTCCTCTAATCTTTACATACACTTCTAATAGCAATAAAATTTTCAGAGGTTTATCTCCGCAAACTTCGGAGATAAGGGGGGGGAACGCTATTTTTTTTAACATTTTTGTAAATAACTCAAAAACTATATGACTTAAAGGAAAACTAAAAACTGTTTATTAATGTGCAAAAGAATACCTTTCATATGATACCCCACATCACCTAGTAACTTTTCAAAAATTTTGAAAACGCCCCTTCCACCCCCATTGTCTAAAAAACTATGCAAATTAGAGAGTTCGCTATAATTTTCCTATAAAGTTTACATATACTTCTATTAGCTATAAAAGTATCACGGGTTTATCTCTGCAAACTTCGGAGATAAGGGGGGGGGGAACGGTCGTTTTTTCAACATTTTTGTAAATAACTCAAAAACAATACGGCTTAAAGGAAAACTAAAAACTGTTTATAAATGTGTAAATGAATACCTTTCATATGATACCCCACATCACCTATTTACTTTACAATTTTTTTGAAAACCCCCCTTCAACCCCCCTTGTCTAAAAAACTATGCAAATTAAAGACTTCACTACAATTTTCCTATAAAGTTTACATAAACTTCTATTAGCTATAAAAGTATCACGGGTTTATCTCTGCAAACTTCGGAGATAAGGGGGGGGAACGGTCGTTTTTTCGACATTTTTGTAAATAACTCAAAAACAATACGGTTGAAAGGAAAACTAAAAACTGTTTATTAATGTGCAAATGAATACCTTTCATATGATACCCCACATTATCTATTAACTTTACAAAATTTTTGAAAACCCCCCTTCCACCCCCCTTGTCTAAAAAACTATGCAAATTAGAGAGTTCGCTATAATTTTCCTATAAAGTTTACATACACTTCTATTAGCTATAAAAGTATCACGTATTTATCTCTGCAAACTTCGGAGATAAGGGGGGGGGGAACGGTCGTTTTTTCAACATTTTTGTAAATAACTCAAAAACGATACGATTTAAAGGAAAACTAAAATATGTTTATTAATGTGCAAATGAATACCTTTCATATGATACCCCACACGGCCTAGTAACTTTACTTAAATTTTTTGAGATCCCCTATCCGCCCCCCTGCAATCAAAATAAGAATATTTTTTAACATTTTTATATATTCTATATTAGTATAAAAGTGTTGTCTTTTACCATTTCAAATTGCAAGTCGATAGCATCAGTAGTTCTCGAGATATCCATTTGTGACAGACAGACAGACAGACAGACAGACAGAGTGATTCTATAAGGGTTCCTTTTTACCATTTTGGTCCGGAACCCTAAAAACTAAAATTTTGTTTATTACTTTATCAAAATTACAGTCACACATGAAATGTTACTTGTATACATATTTTTTATAGATTAGTGGTTTCTAAATAATTTCCACACGCCTTATCAGCACATAATAGAATTTTGCTCTGGAACACCTGTCTCAGCGAAAACGATTCTGTAACTGGCAAATCGATTACTAAAGTAGTTTTAATAAGCCCGTTAGATTTTTTCTTACAGAATTGCCAGAGGGGAAGGTCCTTATATTTTTATAGATGGCTCGTCCTGTTAGTTATCTAGTTAAAGGCTTAAACTAAGATTAAGAGTGCATTTTGATTTAGTACGAAACTTAAGAAATCTCTAATACTTTTAAACTACCTAGTGTTTCTTAGAATTTATAAATGTAATTCTATAACAGCAATTTTAATTTTAGCCAGATCATGCAAGAATTGCTCTTGGAATCAAAAGATCAGCAGTAGTTCATAAATCTGTAACTAGATGTCGCTAGTGGAAAAATAAGAACGCACTATCGAAGCGTTTGAGGCTTTTGGTAGGGTCTATCTTGATATTGATTTTCGGTATCAACATCCCGGCCTCTTTGGTTTACCGCCAAAGGGGTTGTCGATAAAATTACTTTTTTAATGGCATTGTACTTCAATGTACTTGGCCGTGTTTAACATTAATAAATAGAAGAATCAAGAATTTTAAATGCCAAGTTATTAAATTGTTAATGTTGATCAAAATGTATTAATAAACTAGCCATGTGATTTCAGATTGAGCTAGATGTAATATTAGTAATACATCTAGCTCAATCTGAAATCTCATGGCTATTTATTAGTTTATACTAGCCATGCATGGGTGACTCACACAAAAATCGCAAATCATACTCTTGAACCGAACCAGATGCTAAGAGCTGTTTTGATCACAGATCAAAGCATCACATTATTTCTTAATGATGATTTAGAGAATTTTAAACTGTTATCTGACGGCTTTTGTAATCTAGGACATGTTTATTTATTAATTTGTATTATAAGGAAAATGGGCGTCAAGCTCGTCACGCCAATTAAAGCCTGTATTAAATTACACGGTATTCAGGGACCCTTACCCTAAGCCTATGTTCAGATGAAAGCGCGGTGCCGCGCGGGTCATCTGAACAGTTCGATACAGGATTGTAGATCTTAAGCCGCGCGTCGCCGCGCGGTCATGTAAACAACAACATTGATTTGTTACAATCTCAAACCGCGCGCCGAGTCAACCGCGCGGTCATCTGAACATAGGCTAAGAGTGGTGTAATAAGAGTTAGAGCGTAAGGGACCCTAACTAGGGTGACCGCTCACCCTAGTGAGGGTCCGACCGACGGTCGGACCCGGCAAGCCTTGCTTGGTAATTAGGGCGCCCTAACTACCGGGCCCTGAATACCGTGTAGTGTAATACAGGCTTTAGTTTAGGTAAGTCGCGAGGAGTGGAAGGGAGGCCTTTGTCCAGCAGTGGGCCAGTAATGGCTAAATATCCAAATAAAAATATTCGGTTAAATATTCCTCACCAGTCTTAATCTTCTTCTGCTGCTCCCTCATCCGGTCTAATGCCATTATGTGCAGAGTAGCGAGTGGGATCTGCTCACGTGCATACTCCAACAACTCTGGATCCTCATACTGCAGCATGTTGTTGAATAGAGATTGGATCTTGAGCAGGAGTTGGTTGGATGTGGTCTGTTAAATATGGCTACAATGAGCACATTAAGATCTACCTAGCGGTATCTACCACCGCCTTACAAACAAAAGGGTGTGGCTTTAATACCAGCCATGCGTCAATGGATTTTTCTTTCATGAAAAATGTATGTGCGCATTTTACATAATGTTTTAACGGTGAAGGAAAACATTGTGAAGAAAGTTACTATTAGTTAGCTTCAGACATATAAATAAATAAATAAATAATGCTGGACAAATCACACAGCATCATCTAGCCCCAAGCTAAGCAGAGCTTGTGTTATGGGTATTAGATGACTGATATATTTAAGACATTATACTACATACATAGATATTTTTATTATATATAGAAAAACACCCAGAACACCCTGAACAAATATCTGCAGATCGTACAGATATTTGTCCCGAGGCGGGAATCGAACCCGCAACCCGCAAGGGGTTGCGGGTTCGATTCCCGCAGGCGGGCCTTCGCCCTCTGCGCCACAGAGCTCGTCAAATATATTGTAATATATTGACCTGGTTCTTTCCTGTAACTAATAGCTGACTTAGGGGATGGTATAGGTGCTTTGTAAGCCTAGTACTTCTAACAATATCCCAGGCACTGCAGTGCCCCATACAGCATGAATACCAGTTGCTGAAGCTGTATAATATCTAAATAGATGCAAAGGCTGGATTAGTTCACTATCTAATCAGCCAAACACTCATTGCATGTTTTTAAGATAAAGACATTGATTTGGAAAAACATGTGTATACATTATCATGAAAGGCGATTCATATTTCATGAAGGTCACAACTTGCTTTACTGAATTCGGTATGAAAATGTTTTCTTCCCTTAAACAACACTCCTGGTGGTCTTGTGCTAAGCTAGCCGAAACTACTGTACACCTTCTGCTCTAAGAATATCATCCAACCAGCAAGCAGGTGGTCTGCCCCGAGGCCTTTGAATGAGGATTGTGAATGCATTAGTTCACTTTCTTGTCTTAACAAATAAGATTAGTGCTACAGTGCTTACACTGTAGTAACCATTTTTGTCTTCTGATTAGTTCTGTTATTTTATAATAGGCTTTTAAAAGAAGATGATGACTAATAGATAAAGATTTTTTGAATTTGTCCTCTAATAATTATATGAGCTGGTTTAAAGATAAATCTTACCAAAACATTTGTTGGCAGGATTTTATTGTTTACAATGGACTGGCTATTTGCATCCATGGCTACCTGGCTCTTGTCTATGGCTCCAGAGCAGATGGAGATCTTTCTCTCTATGGCCACCTGAGCCATCCTTAGGTTGCTGAGTGTCAGTTCACTAGGGTAAGTGAAATTGTCCTCTTTCTGAAACAGTTGAACATTCTACATTAAACCATTTATAACTACAGTGAGAGAATAATATAGGTGCTGGGTGAGCCTAATTAATATAAATAAATAAATATAAATAATGCTGGACAATTTCAATCACATCACAGCAGATAATAGCAGATATTATCTACTGTGTAAATTATCCAGCATTATTTATATTTATTTTGGACTAACTGTCCCGGCGAACTTTGTATCGCACCTACTACAACCACTACTTACAACCTACCCTACAACTACTAATTTACACAACGAAAAGTAGCCTATGTCTGTCTCCATGGTCTAATCTACTCCTATACTAAAATTCATCCAAATCGGTTCAGGGATTTTGACGTGAAAAGGGAATACATTCTTACTTTCACTTTTATAGATTAGTAGGTTAAAGACATTTATACAAAGATCTAAGTTTGGGTTAATCAATTTGTCTACTGCACTGTAGTGTCAACCAGTTGCTGATGCTTTGCTGTATAAATCATGTAAAAGGAAAACTTCAGTAGGTAACATAAAGTGTAGCCATGTAGTTTTATGGAAACATTATACCAGATAAACATTTAAACCAGATGATAAACATTATCAAGTTTTTATGTACTTACCGACTGAAATCCTAAGTATTTCATATATTCACTGAACGCATCTAACTTGGTAAAATCCTTTAAAACAGTGCTTTTGATTGTCCGTAACTGATAATCGTAGGGATTCTCTAAAATATGATTGATATGGCGCAAAAGTTCATATAATAAATTACTGAATTTTGCGCTATCCCGCACACTTTGTTCCACGAGAGCGATGCGCGCCATATCCTCCATGTTCAATGTTTGCTATTTTAATCACTACAAAATGCATAAATAATGATAATTTTCAAAATTTCAGCAATGTAAATTCATATCGCTGTAACCAACCACTTGTCAATTTTTGATTTGTCATTTTGATTCGTTCAGAAATACAATGTCTAACAGACAATAACAGCTGACCGATCTAACTTTACGAGTACCATTTTGAACGAATTATTTATGTTGCCACCTAACACAATATAAATTCCCCAAACATTTGGTTGTCATGGCAGTAGCAAGTATACAAACAAATTTAATTGGCTCAAAGAGCAATGCTCAGCAAAATCTTAGTACGCGCATGAATTATGAGCAATCCTTCTCTAGGAATAGAAAACCCACTTGAACATGGTAAATATGATTTTGGAATAATGTAAGAGTTGAAGATTTAAGTAAGGCATTTACTTCAGTATACCTAGGTATTGGTAGGTCCTTAACTAATACTCACGATTTTTATAAAATTGCAGAGTTCGGTCGTGGTTCTCGAAATTGGTTACTTCATGCTCGCTATGTCCGAGGCGAACATGCACTTTGCCAAGATTTGGCGGATGAGCTTCAAAGGCAGACTGACAACAAACATAAATATGCTCACTTTATTAAGGTAACATTTTACGAAAAAAATCATAGTTTTCAGGGTTACCGTCATCGATCATAAGGACTAACAATGTTTGTGTTTTAGGGGTCAGTTCTGGCTGATGCAGGAAGGTTCCAAGAAGCATTGGAAAGATTTCACAGCTGTTTGAGACTGCAGCCTCAGGACCCAGAACCGTTGAAACAAGTTGCTAAGTGCCTGTGAGACAAATAGATATGTTGCGAGTAGGCGTCTAGGTAACAGGTAATATTAGGTAATTTATTAATAGAGGTAAACGTTCCAGATTTCGTCAAGGTCGTTTTCAGCTGGCACAAGAAGCCTATTTGGAAGCAGATAAATTAACTAAATATCCAGATGCTGAAATTTACTGCGCTCTAAGTAAGTATTTTAAAATAATAATTATATTGAATAGAATAGAACATGTTTATTTATTGTCTCAAAGGTACATACATGAAAAATAACATATTAAGGTACAGAAACATAAATTGGTCGCCAACTCAGCACACGCCGTGAGAACACGACGCTGAAAATCAGTGTCATCTTTTCATGGCGTTGATTGAGTTCTATTCATTCTGTAACAATTTTCATGTTCCTTGGTTTGATATTAAGCTGTTATTTTTAAATGACAGCTGCATAGTAAGAATTTAATTTCTACTTTTGTATAACAGTTGTCTTTTTAGGGTCCCGGACCATAATGGTAAAACGGACCATAGTGGACAGACCGACAGATAGATATTTTGAGAACTGATGCTATCTACTTGAAATTTCAAATGGTTTATGACATTATTTACGTTAACAAATCGCGAAAGTTTAACATGTTATATTGGTTAATATTTTTACAAAAATGTAAAAAAATATTCTTATTATGATTGCAAGGGGGGGCGGAGAGGGGGTCTCAAAAATTTTAACTGTTACTAGGTCATGTGGGGTATCATATGAAAGAAATAAAAAATATCATATCAAATTCACTTGCACAGTACCTAATAAACCGTTTTTAGTTTTCATTTAAGCTCGAAGTGACTTATTTACTAAAATGTTGAAAAAATACCTCACCCCCCCCTTATCTCCGAAGTTTGCGGAGAATTTATTTTATTTTATTTTATTTTATTTATTTGACAAAATCCAACAGCCTTTAGTAACAATTAAAAAATACTTAATTTTAAGACTTAAGGCCAATACAGGACTTACATTTTATACATGGGCAAATTAAATAAGACAGAAATTAAACTTATTCACTAACAGAGTTATAAAAAATATCTAAAGTGCAAAAGGCTTATAAATAAGTAGCTACATAAAAAAAACTACATAACAATTCTGTGTTAACTAATCTAAAAATATGCTTAAATATTGTATAAAATAGAAAAAAAAAATATTACAATATACATACCTCTATATATATATAAAAACACAAATAAGTTTACACATATAAAGCAATTATATAGTACGAGTGTAATAAGTCCATAGTACTTATACAAAATATGTTTTCTGTATCTATTTTATTTTCTTTATTTATTATTATCCTCCAAAATTTTCAAAATGTCTCTTTTAAAAGTTCCTTTTCTATTGTGAAATACATCACATGAGTAAAACTGTGTGTTGTATATTTTTTTGATTCTATTTATTATTGAAAACTGAGCATAATTAGTTGATGAGTGTGAAATATTGAACAACTTAGTATGTCTAGTACGACATTTAGGTGTACAAAATTGTAAAACTTTCTCTAACAATTCTGGACAGTCGATGAGCCCATGACATAAACCATGCAAAAAGGACATATCCAAGAACGTACGTCGATTTTGAAGGCTAGTAAGGTTATGATAAATGCAAGAGTCCTCATAGCTTTGTAAATAAAGGCATTTCTTGTGATTGAGATAATTAGTAAACTTGCGTTGAATACGTTCTAAGTCACTGATATGTGTAAGATAATGTGGATTCCAAACTGTACTGCAGTACTCGAGGATACTTCTGACATATGCGAAGTAAAGCATCTTGATAGAAGCGGTATTTGAAAAAGACTTGCTAATGCGTTTTATGAATCCTAGGCTTTTAAATGATTTATTTTTAATAGAGTTTATGTGTTCTGAAAAAAGAAGTTTTTCATCCATCATAACACCTAAATCTTTAACTACGTTTGTTCTTTTAATGCTCGTATTACTCAATCTATACTCAAATGTAGTCATATTTCTCTTCCGAGTAAACGAAATAACACAACATTTACTTACATTTATACCTAGACGATTTAAAGCATAGTAATTTCCGAGCCTGTCCAGATCAGTTTGTAATTTCTCACAGTCCAATTTATTATTTATTTTTAGAAAGATCTTTGTATCATCCGCATACATAAGGTATCTCGAGTCTCGCAAATGCTTTCCAATATCATACAAATAGCATGCATACAACAATGGGCCAAGTATGGAACCCTGCGGGACGCCTGACTTAATTTCTATATAATCTGACCGATAGCCTCCAACTACAACTGTCTGAGATCTTTTCCACAAGTATGACTCCATCCATCTTAATAAATTACCCCGAATGCCCAGTTCATAAAGCTTACGCAGCAATATATTATGGTCTACACGATCAAAGGCTTTTTCAAAATCTGTGTAGACCACATCAACCTGTGAACCTCCATCCATATTCGTTGCTACGTAATCCATAAATACACCTAAATTTGTAGTGGTAGAGCGTCCTTTAACAAAACCGTGTTGCTCAGAGGGTATGGAATGCGAAACAACAGGATACATATGCATATGTACTATTCTCTCAATGAGTTTGCTGAGCACGTTGAGGATTGATATGGGTCTATAGTTTTCTACAGAAGTTTTAGAGCCTTTTTTATGGATGGGTACAACGTATGCTTTTTTCCAAAACACAGAACACCTGACTTTTTTAGCTAATAGAATGTATCTCTGTAGATTACAGGAAAATTACACGAACTCTCTAATTTGCATAGTTTTATAGACAAAGGGGGCGGAATAGGGGTCTCAAATGTTTTTGTGAAGTTACTAGGTCATTATGATAGGGCTTCAATTGCACATGAATAAACAGTTTTTAGTGTTACTTTAAGTCAACAAGAGATGGCGCTGTCAAGGTTCTCCAACATAGCACGGAACCCTCGGTGCGCGAGTTCGACTCGCTCTTGGCCGGTTTTATTTATTTTATATTATTATGTTCCCGATTGACCACATCAGCTAGTAACCGATTTCGATTCTTTTTCAATTCTAGCGGAATGTGCATGGAGCCTTGGAGACCTGCAACGTGGTATAGAATGGGCTAGATCAGCTGTTCAGGCTGGAGGAGCTGAACAAGCAGGAGCCTTGTTAGCTAGACAGCTAGTTGCCTCGGGAGATACTCATGGAGCTTTGTGTGCCTACGACTATGCTTTGACGTAAGCCAAATAACATTTGTTTAAACATATAACTGTACGAGTACGATACCGATGTATATAGGGTTTCCAAAGGGTAACCGGAAATAATCGGCCGGCCGATTATTTCTAGTTACTCTTTGAAAACCCTGTATAGTTGAGTTATAAATCTTTATTGAAAATGTTGTTCTACAGATCCTATAATAAGTATAAATGTTATGTAAATACTTGTACTGTGTAAAATTATTTTTTTTCTGGGTGGCGACCATTTAGGTACTTAATAACTGGCGTTTTTTTCAATCACATTTATAACAAAATAATGATTTTATAAGAAAATATTAAAATAAGGAACTTGAAAATGGAAAGATGAACTGTGCAATTTAAGTAACGAAATCTACAAACAAGACCTAAGTAAATTAATACCATTAGTTATGGTTTATTGCGTCATTATAAGCAACTCGTTACATTTGATATTATTAGTTCCATAGTAAATTGAACGGATTTTATTTCGTTAAAAAGTAATTCAAATAAAATACAAACTTCTTGCAGAAGTCATGCTTGCGGTGCAGATACTCTTGCAGCAGCCGGAGCTCTATGTCTTCAAACCGGGGATCCCCGACGCGCATTTCAGCTCCTCGGAGCAGCACTAGCTCAGCAACCCACACAGCATCCTGCTGCTCTAGCTATGGCTGCAATGATGCTGCACCATAAAGATCTGGATGCAGCGCTGGCGAGACTGAAGGCAGCATTATCAGCACACACCACGTGCGTTGCTTCACATAGCAATCTTGGATTGGCGTTGATGGCTAAGAAGAAATATATTGCAGTAAGTTTCCAAGGTTCTTCAACTGGCGCCTTACCTCAGACGATAGATACAATTTAATTTTAATAGTTGAGTAAGTTGTTTTGAGAAATATAAAAGTAATACAACCCTGAAGCAGTTGGGTATAACTGAATTATGTCGAAGGTCTGATAACTGCAGATGCTGCTTTCTCGCGGAGTACTTATACTCAAAGAGGAATAAATGTTATTTTCCGTAAATCATCATCATCATTCCAGCCGTAACACTTCTACTACCTACTGAACACAGACTCCATGATGAGTTGCCATACTCACCACGTTTGGCAGGGGGATTAACGAGCGTAGTACGGCATTGATACACGTAAAGACGTTGCTGCCCATCTTCCGGAGGTATCCCTAAGCAGGCTCTTACTGCATCCACGGCATGAGAGGAGGAGTATCATTCTACCGCCCACGGGACATTTTTGTAAATAATTCAAGTTTTTTGTAAATAGCATGCATTATATCCAAAAATGTACCTCTATTTTTTAAAATCGTTAACTACTCGAAGATTAAAATAAAAATAAGATATTTAAATTAGAAATAAGACCAACCTGTTATTATAGTTGTTTTTATGTTTTGTTTTGTGTGTCTAATAAATGTAGCTAGTTAAATAACGTTTATTTCTGCATTTCCTTTATGCAGGCATTGACCTGCCTCCAGCGAGCTGTTTGGTCAGCACCACTCAGTGCTCGAGCATCTCTCAACTTGGGACTAGCGTTGATCGTTTGCCGAAGACCAGCATCTGCTTTCTGCAGGCTAGCTACCTCAGCGGCTCTTCAGCCTACAGAACCAAAAACTGTTAGTAAAATAGTAGTAATTAATTTTCCAATAATTAACAATCACTCAAATCATAAACGAAGTAGCTAGCTATCAACGGTTAATATTTAACAACACCTCTCCAGAATAAGATCAATATTGGCTCTTCTATGCTTCACTATCAGTATGTTGGCGTATTTACTAAGGTACCCCATGCATGAATATCTTTTTTTAGATCTTAAGAATTGCTATTCCCTCATGTTGTCACCATTATTGATAAAGAGAACCATAGTGTTTCGACAAACCTAACATAAATTAAATTATAAAGTCAATAAATAAATATCTTTTTGATATCTATGTATGTATAACAAAGACTTGTGTTTTGATTTCAGGTATTGCTTATTGCCATAACTCTCGAGCGACTTGGCGACAGCAGGGCGGATGCGGCCTATGAGCGAGCAGCTGATCTGGCACCAAATGACCCTCTTATCTTGCTAAATTTAGCAGGACGCCACGCTAGAGCCGGCAGACTAGGGGACTCATTGCAGTTCGCTGCTAAAGTAGCAGCGCGGTTTGAAAATCTGGGATACGCTGATGAACAGGTAGAAAATCTGAATCCACTCCGAAGTAATCTTAATATGTTTGCATATACCTAATAATATATTAGTGAAAAATTCGGTGTTATGCTTATATATTCATAAGCTTAAGCAGATGGCATGCATTGCATAAGCATATGGATGGATATTGTACATGAATATGTACTCAACTATAGGGAAATAGCTCTTTGCTGGAAGCTCTTTAAAAGTAGAAGCAAAATGGCGGCAATTCAAAATGTTTGTTTTATTGTTTAGCTCTCAAGTTCCATGGACACATTGCTGGCACACCTTCGCGATAATGGTGTGGAGTTATCAAGATTACCGATAAAGCTACCGGAATTGAATCCTGTACCGTCTGCGTCTGTCGTGAAAGAAGATTTGAATACGCCCGAGGAAGATTTAGTATTAGATCCGGATGAAGTTTAGGAAAATTATAAACAAGGTAAAATTATCTACCATAGCCAAAGTTATATTAAATCGTTAGATTAGATCGTCAAAAACTGTGGCATTGTCAATTGTGGCATAGTTAATTATGTGTGTTAACAATAAGCCGACGCACGCACACTGGATTTGTCTATAAACCAAACTATTATTGTTACCATTTATTGTGCAATCATGTTTGCACGAACTTTCGTGGCAAAAAAGACACACCACGTCCGGCTCTTACCGTGTTTAGAGGTACACTGATTGATTCCAAATGAGTGAGCTCACTCATTTCACGTGGAAACAAAAGTGTGCGGTCTCATTACGGTAAGGGCGTATCTAACGATGTAAATCTTTGCTAGTAGCCATGTTTATTGTAATATTGTGATATCACCCCGCAACGTAAACTTCAGGGCCTACTGGCCCAGGTACTTTTCTTGGTTGAATTTGTGCAGTATTTCGTTATTTATTGTCAGAGTGAAATCGGATATTTTTTTTTTATTTTTAGATTTAAATAGCATGTAAGATGTTTTTTTTGTATTTATGGTAAGCAAGTTACATTGACACCAGGTATTAAATTTTATTAGATCATCTTGTGCTTGCTCTGTTATTTGTTTGATGTCTTTTCCATAATAAAAAAGACAGGTGTCATCTGCATAACAAGTGATTTGCCCGGTTAAGCTAATTTTACTTATATTATTTATGTAAACCAAGAAAAGCAATGGACCTAGTATTGATCCTTGGGGAATTCCGCATCTTATATGTATATTGATGTGTACTTGTGTAATTTCCTATTTTAACGACCTGCGATCTATCTTTCAGGTAAGACTCTAGCAATTTATATGCTGGTCCTGATATTCCCAGGTTTTCTAGTTTAGCAAGTAGTAGCGAATGACTCACAGTGTCAAATGCTTAAGTCTATAAATATAACCAAGCAAATGTTTTTCTGGTCGATTTCGGTGTTCACTTTAGTAATTAGGTAACTTAAAAATATATTAAAAGATATTGATCCATAAGAATGACCCTATCGATTAATGCTAAAAAGTACATGGTGTTATTTATCGAATTTTGGTCGGTTCGATTCCCGGGTGGGGGAAGCGTAAAATATCTTTGAATGCAGTTTTGTTTCTTTTCAAATATGAGGGAATGATTCCTTTATATTAAATTTGCTATCTGTTATTTAGACTACTTTCCCTCTATTATAGATATTGGTTTAGCAATGTACTCGTAAATTGTCAATGACAGTTTTCAATCAGGCTGGAGGAAATTACTAAAAATATTTTTTACGTGTTTGGGAACACGCATTTAGGTATTCTAATATTTTGTTAGAGTATGTTGGTACATACCTAATAATGCGTACTATAACATGTATTATAAACATATATATTAACTTACCTACGAGTAGGTACTTACGTGTGTAATCTAAATAGCTACCCATATAACTTACACATACAGATTGACGAACTCTGTGGCGCAGCGGGCGAAGGTCCGCCTGCGACGCAAGGGGTTGCGGGTTCGATTCCCGCCTCGGGACAAATGTCTGTACGATCTGCAGATATTTGTTCAGGGTGTTTTTCTATATATAATAAAAATATGTATCTATTTATTATAATGTATTAAGTATATCAGTCATCTAGCACCCATAACACAAGCTCTGCTTAGCTTGGGGCTAGATGATTCTGTGTGATTTGTCCAGCATTATTTATTTATTTATAATGAAACCGTATGGCATATAAATATAGTAACTTCGTTTAATGTGTTCCAATCGCTAAAGTTTGAATTGAAAATATTTTTGAGGTACCTATACGATTCGCTTCGGTTATTCCACACCTTGGTTGGTAATAAAAGTTACAGAATTTAATAATTTTTATATTTCCTGATGCTGATAGTAGTACCTACGTACACCGTGATGTTATTACTTTTCCTTATATTTTCGCTTGGTTTTATTCAGGTACGAACTTACTTTATTGTATCAACCTAACAGAAAAAAAATACGTTTAGAAAGATAATAGATTTGACGACCTCCGTGGCCCAGTTGGTCTAATCTAAGAGCCGACTGAGACGCAACAGATAGCAGGTTCGATCTCCGCTGGGTCACAAATGTTTTGTACTCATAACAAAAGCTGTGCTGTCTTATTTTGGGGCTAGATGGTGCTGTGTGTAGTGTGCAGCATTATTTAAAAGTAAGAAATTAAAAAATAAATAATTAAATCACTCTACACACATTTTCGACAGCCAATCTTCACTCGGTTAAACAGATTTCCTTGACTTATACTAGAACACTCCTGATCAAGTCACCTTTCAATTACATAACTAATTTAAAATTTGTTCAGCAGTCTGGGAGCTACGATACCACAAACTGACACCTCTAAAACCATCATTCTATGTTTGGGTCGGGGGATAAAATAAATAAATAAATAATGCTGGAATTGTCCAGCATCAAGCAGAGTTTGGGTTATGGCTACTAGATAACTGATATAATTCTACTACACATTACATTACAAACAATATACTACATACTCGTAGATAAATATTTATATTAAGTATATATAGGTACAGAAAAACATCCAGAACACCCTGAACAAATATCTGCAGATCGTACAGACATTTGTCCCGTGGCGGGAATCGAACTTGCAACCTCTTGCGTCGCAGGCGGATCTTCGCTCGCTGCGCCACAGAGGTCGTCAAAATGTGATGGCCTTGTGTGTTACTTGTATGTTTCATAGTAAATAAATACTTTCCTTGTTTTTAAAATAAGATTTTGTGGTTTCTCGGTCCTTACCATTCTAGTGCGAGTTGAATGAGAGAAAAGCCAGTCTAGTTATTTTGCCGCCTATGGTGCTTGGCTACGAAGAGCTATCATTTTCTGATGAGGAGAAGACACCGATGAAAGCTATCACAGCTGGGGAAACAGGATAAACCTATTAGGAAGCAAGCAATAATCTTATATAATTCATCTATAAAGTAATTAAAATAAATGCTGTTATTTTACTCTTCATTATCCGACTATTGCAGAGACAAAGAAAAGGGCTATTAAAGTTATATTTTGTAAAAGGGTATTGAAAGCAGTAATCATAAATTATCAGCACCGTCTGCTGATAGATTATCAAAACAAAAACTATATTTATTTATGTATTTTATTGAAATAATATTATCACCTTCTTGTTACCTTGAAGGGTGTCCACGTTTCACGTACAACACAATTACAAAATTATAATTCACTGACGTTAACCACAAACTTCGAAACAAATTGAATGAGCCGGTCTGACGGTTTTTGGACTCGTTTGAAGGCACTTGAGGTCATTTAATTGCTTTGATACGTTTTCATAAGTTACAGATTAAGGACTCGCGCAGTTAAAAATAGCTTACTAAAATGTAGAAATTTAGATAAAAACCATAACGGTTTGAAAATATATTCAAGATCAATATTAAAAGATAAATAATGCAATAAATAGCTAATATTGGATAAGTAGAGAACAAAAACAGTTAACTAAATTATACAATTACAATCAGGTATGTGATAAAATTTCAATTTAACTAATATCTATTGAGAAATGATGTTTAAGTAATGAAAATACCTGAACGGAAATAGGCACTTGTCCTTGCACTTTAAAAGTAGGTTTGTTACCTACATAATTCTTGCAATTTCACTCGCCAAAAATTTGAAAGAAAAATCTACCTAATCACTATGTCATCAAAGATCTAAAATACATCAAAATCGCGGTAAATATAAAAAACTCAGACACGTCAGACCGACTAAAGGCTTATTATTGCTTGTCGTTGAAGATAACGTATATCTTTCATACAAAAAATAATCTCGCTCTTATATCACTCTGTTAATTTTGTCTGGAATACACTACTTTGAAATTTGTCATGATTGATCTTTTTTTCAATGTTAAGGTTATAAGAGAGCGTCGTTAAAAGTTGTCATCAATTAAAAGCGATTAGTGAACATATTTCAGACAAGAAATAACAAAGTTATACGGAGTATTGAATTAAGCGACTCAGGCACGCTAAAAGCAAATTACTAATCACATTATAATTATCCTGCTTTTACCGTGATTTAGCTACATTATTTCAGTTTTCTTATTATAAAATGGTATTAGAATATTTTAGCGCTAATCTGATTTTTTACAGTGCTCAGTTTTAATGTATTTATCCGATTTTAGACAGTGCAAAATTTTAATGTATTTATTAATTTGACACATTTTCGGGTTGGCAGAAGGAAACTTAAAGAATGCGATCGTGGAATTTAGATATTAGTATTGTCACCCTGTAGTTCGGGATTGGCAAGATTTTTCAGAACAAATCAATTACTTTTGCACAACCCTCATACACACCACAAAAGTACAAAAGTTTCTCGTACAATAATAGATTTCTAATGTACATTATTTTCTATCTCTAAACACTATTCAAACGCCGCCTCTATATTTATTTTAAATAATTACTTAATCATTTCTATATAAATGCACTTCTTTTTAAAATAGTCTAGGTCTAAATAATTCAAGGTAAGTGTACGATAATCAAAACCATCATGGAAAGAGGGATGGGTAAAGTATTATAGTTCTGTTTATTAAATGCATGCGAAATGTAATTTAACTTGCATGAATCTAGGTGTAAATATCAGGATTTCATCAAAACATAATATAAGTGTATGAGTGTAAAGGAACAGCTTTCACTAGATTGAAGCGGATGTGTTGGTTGCAAATAATGACCGAATGATAGTGTCTTAATAATAAATAAATGATTATCTAGAGATAACAAATACTAGAAGAATACTGAAACAATGAATGGCGTTGCTTAATCCGCACATGGACTTATAATAATATTTCTTTGGTGTTGTGTCATTAATTTTCATTACTATGGACGCTATACGAGTGGCGTACTATTTTACTATGCATCGCGGTCTGTGCAGGCACCAGTTGCCTTAACATTAAAGCATCGTTCAGTTCATCCCAAAATCCAGCAATGTACATTTATTTTACAAAACCTCACGCAGACCGTTTCGCCACTTACATTGTAAACTAAAAAATATTTTTTTTACTATTTCTCTAATCATTTCTATATTTACATAACCTAAGTCTATTTACATAAATGGAATCATTGAGATCATTACAATTACTTACAAAATAAAAGTGACATTTACGAGGTCTGTTATTATTTTTAGTTACCTACTAAATAAAAATAATACTTTACGATAGACTGGTTTGGTACACGATTGGTACAAGTACCGTACATGAGGTAATAATAAAATTACCGTTCTGGTAATTCTCCCGGTGCCCGATTTACCGAAATCATTGTCACTATAGCGAAAACGAAAATGGCCTATTGCGTTAAAAATAATCAACAGAAACTTAAACCGTTGCATTGAACAAAAACAATATATCAAAACAATGATTGCACTTGTTGACGCCTTGCTTCATTTGTTTGGACCGAAGTCGACTTCGTGTTGAAATCGGCTGTTTGCCTCTATTCTTTCCTATATTTCCCCTCTTTTCATTTCGTTCATCCGAAGCGTTCTTTGACAAGGAACATCAGCTTCTTCTTGCCTTTGTATTTGAGTTTGATCTCCTGCAGTAAGGCCGCGAATTGGTGAGGTCCGTCGTGCGCTAGCGAGAATGTGTCTCTAGCTTTACCTGGAAAGAAATTATATATTTACTTACGAATCATAGTCAACTATTTTGTTAGTATATACTTTACTCATTAGAAATATCAATGGTTTTTAATAATTTGGAACTGTTTATCTTGTAAATTGTTGACATCTTTAAAGATAACTCCCAACTTAACCTAGGTACATACTGCACCTACCTTTTCTTTTATTGCTTTTATAGATATAATGTTCTTAGGACGTTATTGATGTTTTTAGTTATGAAGTATTATTATTCTAGGTTGTAGATAAAAATATTAAGATAAAGATTTTTGAAGCAAGTATAGTACGGTACGGCGGTGTCTGCGTAATTCTTCGGCGAGATGTCAGTCGCGCATGGGTCGTCGTTCGTTGTATACACAAAGTACTTACTGGTCGACGCGTGCGCATGTAACGCCTCCAGTAGCGGGCGGAGGGGGGCTCGCTCGCTATCATTGAAAGTGCTCTATTTGACTATATATACACCATGCCAAAGAATTAAATCGTTAGATGCGCCCTTACCGTAATGAGACCGCACCGTTTTGTTTCCACACGAAATGAGTGAGCTTACCCAGTAGGAATCAGTGTACCTACATCTAAACACAGTTTAGACGGACGTGGTGTGTGTTATTTTTTATCACGAAAGTTAGTGCAACATGATTGACAATAAATGGTAATAATAACAGTTCGGTTTATTTATTATTGTTAACACATATAAAGACAATGCCACAGTTTTTGGTGTCCCATCTAACGATTTAAATCTTTGCATCTAGCTATCTTTCGTTCACCTCACGGTGAGATGAGACCACTTACCAAGAAAGTCCACAAAGTCCGCGTAATGCCTTGGCGAGATGTGCGCCAGTCGTGCATGGGTTGTCGACGCGTACGCACGCAACGCCGCTTCTAGTAGCGGGCGGAGGGGGGTGGGCGGGCGCGGGGGAGGGGGCCGGCTGCGCGAACAGCCCGCTGCGGCCACGCAGCAGCGACGGAGCACGTCGGACTGAAAGGAAGGGACTGTTAGTTGATTTTTACAAGGATTGCAGAAACATGCGTATGTATAGAGGTATTAGGTATACCAGTACTTACTGGTAGCTTAATTAGGTATACTTAAGCTACCGAATATCCCGCTTTGGCAATAAAATTTAGGAATCTAGACCTTTTTGAAGTTTTTTTTTTAGTTTTGGGAAAACTAACAGATAATCAGAATAAATACATTAATACGTGGTAGCCGGTACAAAGAGAACATAGTTATTTATTTGGGATAAACATTGAAACCCGTTTATATAGGTACGTTTACTTACCAGGACGGGAGCGCATTGAACGTTCTTCACAAGTAGGGGTAGCATGGCTTGGAGTTCCGCCCTCCCGAGCGAATGCGCTAACGCAACCGCCCAGTGGATGTCTGCTATCGCTGGGTGACTGTCCTGAAATAAATAAATAAAGACCTTTAGTCCGTGTTCATTCATACTATTAAGATAAGATAAGATAAGAAAATTCTTTATTGCACAAAAACATGTACATAGGCGAACTTAATGCTATTTAGCATTTTCTTCCAGCTAACCTTTGTGTAGTGCAGAGCTTTGTGGTGGTGCGAGAAATAAATATGATTTTGAGTTGGTAATTTACAAATAAAAATTAACATAAAGATACATACATAATAAGATAAACAGCATAATAAAAGAAATATCCAAATAATAATACATACAATAAGTATATCTACAAATAAATAAATAAACATAAATTGCTCAATTTTGTTGACCATTCTGAAGGGATATAAAATATAAATACAGTTTGGATTTGAAGATTCCGATAGACGAGGCCCTACGAATTTCCACTGGCAAGGAGTTCCACAGTCGGATCGCAGTTACTGTGAAGGAGTCAGTGTAAAAGGAGGTATTATGCTTCGGAGTCTTAATACGTAGATGTAAGGAGGAGCGTGTGACACGATCAGGAGGGAAAAGAGGAAGAAAACGTTCTTGGAGATAGTTAGGAGTGAGTGGGTTATTGAGGATGTTATAGAGAAGGCAGAGTGTGTGCGTATCCCGACGGTACCGGATATTAAGCCACTTTAACTGGGAGCGGAAGTGGGAGATGTGATCGTACTTACGCAGACCGTAAACATATCGTATGCAAAGATTCAACAACCGCTCCAGTTTGTTAAGCTGTTCCTCAGTAGCATCAGGATAACATACATCAGCATAATCAAGAATTGGAAGTAAAATAGAGTTAACGAGAGTGAGTTTAGCGGAAAAAGGAGATATTATGAGAGAAGAGAGGTTTGTATTTTTTTGTAATGATATAACTTAAAAACTACTTTACCGAATTAAAAAATATTTAACTTACAAAATGATATAAGTGAGTAATATAGGCTATAATATACTACATAGTTTTACATAGTATGTACATAGTTTTAAATGGAGTGTTTTTAAATATAAAAACCGAAGCAGAATACTAACCTGATTATAATGCAAATGCAGATTCCTCATCGCCAAGGTTGCCAGTCTCATCGCCCTGGCTGGCTGCCCCCTCTGCTCCATATATCTGGCGACTGCAAACAGCTGGCTGGACGCTAGGGCTCCCCGGGCGGCGGCGCCTCCGACGGCCGCGCACGCGGCTTCGAACGCACCGGCGGAGCCTTCGCAAACGGATAGGGCGCTTAGGGCGCAGCCGGGTGGATCCTGAAACAAATTATTATGTTAATTTAATTTCTATAGACCTTAAAAAAAAAACTAAGGTCCGCATAGTGCCTAACATTAGCAATCAAAAGTAAGCAAAAGTAAGTTCGATCTTTTAGAGTAACTTTGAAAATATTTTTGAAAAGAAACAATAATGTACAGACTTATAACATTGTGCGGTACATTGTGCTTTGCACACGCTTATAGTAGCGTCCCATACGTGTACCACACGCGCTATAGTAGCGGCTTGCAACCTTATTATAACAATAGCTAAGTGGCGATCGTTTTTGTTGACATTTCACTTAAATATTTTTGTTGTGATACTCTTTGTATTGTGAATTAGTGGCATGAAATAAATATTTCCTAGTTTATCTTACATTTTATCTTTTGAAGTCAGACTTACCTTAGCAGCACACTGAAGGGCTAACGTCCTCGCGCACGCGCTAAGTTTCTCCTGCTGCTCGAACGACAGGCCGAGCCGCAACGCTGTCGCATGCGACATGGCCGCCGCGGCCACGGGCCCTGTCGCTTCCGTCGGCGTGAACAGTTCGTACCTGACCCAAACAGAAGGTGTTTAAATAAAATCGTGCAGAAAATAACATAAATAAAGCATATATAACGGTTTCGCGGACAAGATAATTATTTCAATAGGTAGGTACATACCTATGTATGTAATAATTTTTCTAATCGGTCCAGTAGTATTTGAGTTTATTCTTAACAAACATACAAAATACAAATCTTTTCTCTTTTTCCGCATATGTTTATAAGCCTTAATTTGGCTGTAGAAGATTTGTTATAGGTATTGTTCATTCATTATAAATAATAAATAAATAATGCTGGACAAATCACACAGCATCATCTAGCCCCAAGCTAAGCAGAGCTTGTATTATGGGTACTAGATGACTGATATACTTAATACATTATACTACATAGATAGATATTTTTATTATGTATATATATAGAAAAACACCCAGAATACCCTGAACAAATATCTGCAGATCGTACAGACATTTGTCCCGAGGCGGGAATCGAACCCGCAACCCCTTGCGTCGCAGGCGGACCTTCGCCCGCTGCGCCACAGAGCTCGTCAATAATATAATTGTTTTAAATAATGTCAAATAGTGACTTTATCCAACGATATCTATCCATAAAAGAATATTATCACAATCATCAATATAGTTTTAATTACGCCGTAATACTCATACAAACATTGGTACAGTGGGTACCAGAAAAGGGGGCGAAGGCCTCAAAAGGTCACCAAAGGTCAAAAATGGCATTCTTGGGTTTTTGGACGTTTTTGGCCATTTGAAGATTTTTTGGTCACCTTTTGAGGTCACAATAACTCCGGTCCCTGTACCCTAGGGTCACTAAAATCAATCAGTACCCTTTTCTCATTAAGACGGGTGCTAACAAAAAAGGTTTTATGTAAATCGGTCAACGCGTTCGGTTGTAATCGTCAAATACACAGACGGACAGACAGACAGACAGCGCTATGCATATTAGGGGGCGAGCTCGGTCATTCGTTTTTTAAAATTGGCACAGCCAGTAGGATTTTGTGCTCAGAAATCTAAGCTGATTTAATTTTGCTTGGTCTTTTTAATTTCCTCTTGTAATAGATTTTATAAGGACGCAAAAACAATTTTCAGTAGTCTTACCAGTTCTGCATGATGGAAAGCAGCGCGTCCAGCCCTAGCTCTGTCGCGCAAGTCACCAGCCACCGCACCATCTCTCTCCGCCGCCAGTTCACCGATGATAATGTCATTCTTAGTACCTGAAGGAAGAAAACAATGGTTATAAATCTTTGTATTTTATTCGCTCGTAATGTAAATATTATGATTTTTGTCGATTGTCTACGACGACAGGAAAATCGTTTTTAGTTACATTTGAAAGAGATTGTGTATCTTATGTTTAAAACTGTCCGTACACTCTGCAGGCCAAAAAGAGGTAGGAATTTTGGCTTAGGCCAAGCTGCTAGACCAAGTTTGGCAGCTGTCTTAAATTTTGCCTTTGCCCTGGCAGTGGGACAGTACTGGGCGTTATTTTATATAGTTATATTTTTATGTGAGAGGAATTAAAAAACCTCCAACCTCAACAAACACTAGACCATAAGGGACGGATTAAGCAAGTCGGCTCCGCCGCAGTGCCTTAGCCTTTCAGAACATAACAGAGTGGGTTAATGGCAGCGACTGCAGTCCGCTGTTGTCTCCTAGGGTTTGCAGGCATGCCTGGTTATGAGCAGCAAAGCCCTCCGTTAGCTTTTTACGCCATCTCTAGCCTCTTCAATATCTTTGCTGAAAGTTCAAACCTGAAGCATAGGTAGAGCGCAGCGGCCAGCAAGTCCCACCTGCGCCAATCGGAAAAGTTGCTTCGCTGACCTGACCTGCCTCTGCCAAGCGCTGCCTAGAGTCTTTGGGAACATTACATAATATCTTTGCTGAAAGACAAGTTTGTACCTGAAGCCCCAGCTCGAACGCAGCGGCCAGCAAGTCCCAGTGATGGTGCGGAACCGCGAGACGTAGCGCGACTTGCGCGAATCGGAACAGTTGCTTCGCTTACCTGACCGGCCTCCGCGTAGCGCCTAGCGCCGATCTTAGCCTTTGAGAATATCACATAACATTCATCAAAGATACGAGATCTTTGATGTAAGTACGAACCTGAAGCCCCAACTCGAACGCAGCGGCCAGCAGGTCCCGGTGGTGGTGCGGCGCGTCCGGCGGCGCCGCGTGCCGCAGCGCGTCCTGCGCCAGCCGGAACAGCTGCGCCGCGGACCGCACGTGCCTCTGCGCAGCGCCCAGCGCCGCCCTCAGCCGCCCCGGGTTGCCTCGCGCAGCTCCTGTGAAGGGAAAATCATATAGCTTCTTTACATAGCGCAATGTTCCAAATATTTTTTGTTTTTAGGTTTTATTCTGAAATAATAAGGACCGTGATAAAAATGTCCATTGTTGTTTTGACCGAATATTTCGGTTCAGTCCATATTTATTTATATATAATGCCAGTTTAACACAAAGGTCAGTTTAACGCAACCTAGCAGCGGGCTGGTGAGTGCAGCGTACGCGCATGTTAGTTCAACCCCCAAAATAGATATAGATGTCAGTTTACTTAGTAGTGCGTTAGCTAGTGCCTGCCACGCTTCCAAATTATAATAAGACACAAGATCCGCGTAGGCTATTCTAACCCTAAGCAGTATGGATATAAGGTTGAGTTTACCTAGCAAGGCGCTGGCCAATGCGGCTTGTTGTTGCTCCGCGTGCTGCAGCGTGTGCCAGGCGCCGGCGCCGCCGCCCGCCGCGCCCGCGCCAGCGCCGCCCGCGTCCAGGGCGTAGGCTTCTTCTACCATTGGTAATCTGGAAATGACATGAATAATTTATTACATCATTTCCTGATCTTATCTCACATTATAGGGTCGGCTCAACACGGTTTTTTCTTCCATTCTCCTCTCACGTCAACTCGGCACTCACTTCTTGAGAGTTAAATTTATTAAAGACTCTCACTAGATACAGACTGAATCTGTAGACTAGTGAGAGTGATCCTTCTTATTCAAATAATTCTTGGCCTTCCTCTCCCTTCATATCCATCTACATTCATGTTTTACACTGTTTTCGACACATGGCATGCATCCCTACGCATAATATTCGTACCATCCCAAGCTTTAGATATGGTAACGTACATTTACTTTAGCGGCTGTTCATACCTTGTCAAATGGGTATGTACCTACTAGCAACCTATTACTTCTCAGTCTTTCCGTCACTACTTGGCGCTACTTTCAAGCTTCCCTAGCGCTACTTTCAAGTTTCCAGGAACAGGAATCCCATTACTTTCCATCACTGGCGCTACCTCAAACCTCCCCTAACATCATCATTTCAGCCATAAAACGTCCACTGATGAACACAGGCCTCCCTCATGGATCTCCATGAGGGGTAGTTGCCATTCTCACCACGCTTGGCAGGCAGGTTGGTGAGCGCAGTATGGGATGTTGATACACGGATAGACGCTGCTGCCCATCTTGCGGAGGTGTCCCTTAGCAGGCTCTTACTGCATCCACGGGTAGGAGAGGAGGGGTAACATTCTACTGCCGGCACCCCACGGCATACTAATTTCTTATTTGATCCATTCTCGTCACCCCACACATCCTTAACACTCTCATCTCCGTTGCGTGCATTCTTTGATTTCCCAGCCACAGGTAACATACCGCATAGCCCGTAGCCCGACTCGGTACGCCAGCTCAGGGTCAGCGGGCAGCAGAGTGAGGAACAGGAACCTCGCGAAGGTGTGCGCGGGCGCCGCCCGGGGGTGCACCTGCGCGCCGAGGCAGGAGGCCGGGCCGCCCGCGAGCAGCGCCCGCGCCACTCTCGCGCAGACCACGCTCGCTGCCTCGCCTTCTACTCGCTGGAGTTGGCTGATTAGGCGTTCCTCCTGAGAAAATAAATTGACTTAGAAACTTGTAACACCACTTGAAATCATCAAAACATACGAATGTAAAATAAGAACATTATTTATTACACAAAACATGTACATAGGCGAACTTAATGCTATTTAGCATTTTCTTCCCGCTAACCTTTGTGTAGTGCAGAGTTTTGTGGTGGTGCGAAAAATAAATATGATAATGAGTAGGTAATTTACAAATAAAAAAAAATACAGATACATATATAATAAAATAGCAGAATGTAGAGAGACTTTTGAATTTGCTGCCTCAAAGAAATTGCGAGTCAGAGGAAAGGATTCGTTTCTTAATAAACAAATGACTAGTGTACTACAGGTTCTCACAAACCTATCCCAGGCACCAGCCTCTCACAAAACAGGTTGACATTCACCAATTAGTTGTTTACTTAAGTCACCTTATAATCTTAAGTTTGTAACCTATTCTGAGTGCAAATAAATGTTTATTATTCTGTACACATTAGGTAGAAACACTTTTGACCTCTAAACTTAGAAATGCTTGCACTAGTCATTTAACTGACAAAATCATTGTTATATACGTTTACTACATGAGCAAAGTATCTAGTAGAATTCTATCACATTTTAACTGTTTTTAACACTGATGAATAGCATATAAGAAAACCTGTAGATAGTAAAACAATTGACCGTTATCCAGTAATGCCAGTAATCAGACTAATCAATTTCAGCTGGCTCAGCCCCTCCGTTCCTTAAAAATACCTATGTATTCTGTGGTAACACAAGCAAACGCAGTATTTGACGAAGGAGAAGTAGGTAAGGTTATTAAATATATCACTTCTAATGCAATGGGTACTGATGACATCTCAATGGAAATGATAATATTAACACTACCTCAAACGCTTGGCGTTATAACAGCTATAGTGAATGCATCCATAGAGACAGGTACCTTCCCTGCTTCGTGGAAAACGGCTATCGTAAGACCTATTCCTAAAATTGACAACCCCGTACTATTAAAAGACCTGCGCCCGATATGTATTTTACCATTTCTGTCTAAAATTGTAGAGAAGATTATCTGTACACAGCTCATAATTTTTTTAACACAAAACAACATCTTACCGGAAAAACAGTCTGGGTTTCGAAAAGGTCACAGCACAACGACTGCTCTAATGGATGTTGTAGATAACATCTTGTCGGCACAGGATGTTGGGGAAGGTACATTATTGACCTTGCTTGATTTTTCTCGTGCTTTCGATACAATTAATGTCACACTCTTACTTTCCAAGTTGTCTTACTACGGCTTTACTAAATCCGCAATAAAATGGTTTAGTAGTTATCTCAGTAACCGCTCACAGTTCGTTGAGTTACGTCAAGAGGACGGTTCCCGTGTTGTCTCTAAGACTTTGGCTGTGAAGCGTGGGGTACCTCAAGGTTCCATTTTAGGTCCTATACTTTTTACAGTCTACTGTGCAGATATTATTAGAAACATAGAACACTGCAACTATCATCTATATGCCGACGACCTACAACTGTTGATCTCTTTCAAACCATGCGATGTAGATGTAGCTGTCTCGCGTTTAAACAAAGACTTGAATCGAATATTTCAATGGTCAAAAGCAAATTGTTTAGTTTTAAATCCAGATAAATCTAAATTTATGGTGCTTGGATCGAAAATTATGATTTCTAATATTTTATCAAATAATTTAGATGTTACCGTGGGGAAAGCCGCAATTGACCGGATAAATGAGACTCGAAATCTCGGAGTTCTCATGGATGGCACACTTAAATTTGAAAATCACGTTACACAAACTGTTCGCAATTGTTTTTATAGGTTATCAGTACTGTATCGAGTACGAAATTACTTGAGTACAGAACTGAGAATCCAACTCTGTGATTCTCTTGTTTTATCGAAACTTAATTACGTCGACAATGTAATTGGTGAATGTCTCTTGGCTCGTTCAAAAAGACTCGTACAACGTGTGCAAAATGCATGCGTTAGATTTTGCTTCCCCATCCCGCGACGAGCTCACATAACACCTTATATTAATCACCATGGCTTGCTTAACATGACTTCACGAAGGTCGCTTCATTTTGCAACATTACTTTTTGGGATTATTAATAATAAATTACCGCGTTATTTGTATGAGAAGCTTCAGTTTTCGGATCGCCACGTAAGATTCGCCACTCGACTTATGTGCCCCAAGCACAAAACGACTGCTTTTCGTGGCAGTTTCAGGTACGCTGCCACGAAATGTTGGAACAACTTGCCACCTCCAATTAGGAACTCCTCTTCAATTTGGTCTTTTAGAAATTCATTAAAGAAGTACCTTTTACATACTCAAAAGATAGAACAAAATAAGTAGTCGTTTTGTGCCTTACCTTTAGTTTTCATATTTAGTATAGATCCGTGATATCTTTTTTATTTTTTGTATATTATATTGCGTGCAAATTGTTCTTGTTTAATTACTTATTTTGTGTCTTACATTATCCATGTAATTTTATATTCCTTTTTTGTGAAACTGTTATATTATTTATTTTGTATTTCTTTTTCATTCGATTTTAATGTGTTCTGTGTGTTACCAACCGCACATCATGGTTACTACGGAAGACCAGCGCTGTGGTATGACTCGTTCTGCCACAGCACATGCTGAGTAGTGACCATTTTTGTCACTAGTTTTAAAACCGAATTGATGATTTTTTTTTATTTGATTGTAAAAATGTGACAAAATAAACGTTTCTTTATCTTTATCTTTATCTTTATCTTTATTACTAACCTGTTTACAGTATCTCTCTTGCGCGTACAGTCCACTCGGTAACATCCTCTGTACACCCAAGCCAAGTAGAGCTGCTTCCAGCGCTAGCGCTAGATACGTCTCTTCTGGGTTTTTACTGCCGGCCACTGGTACATGTTGATATCTGAGGAATACTTTCTATTAGTTTTTGTGAAGAGATATCGTTTATGTATACTAATAATAGAAAGGGGCCTAGGAACGAACCCTGGGGAACGCCGTGTTAAATAAAACCTAACTAGAATCTCATAATACAAAATTGGAATAAGAAAATTTGGCATGTGTACATATTTATTTAGTGTAAGTATGCCTTATTTTGAACATATAAAATGTAAATATACTGTTCCTATGCTAAAATTTAACTAAATCGGTTCAGCCATTTTCATGTGAAAACAGAACATACATACACATACAAACATAATATGTACTGTACATCCACGCATTCACTTTTATAAATTCATTATCATCATTACAGCCGTAGACTGACGTCCACGTCCACTGCTGGACATAGGCCTCTCATACACTCCAAGATCATTACTTTTATATATTAGTTGAGATGTAATGCCGTGGGTGCCGGCAGCAGAATGTGGCCCTCCTCTCATGCTCGTGCGTGCAATAAGAGCCTGCTAAGGGATACCTCCGGAAGATGGGCAGCAGTGTCTTTTCGTGTATCAACATCCCGTACTGCGCTCGCCAACCCGCCTGCCAAGCGTGGTGCGTCTGACTACCCCTCATGGAGGTCTATGAGGGATACATATGTATGTTCAGTAGTGAACGTTTTACGGCTGAAATAATTGCATTACACTCATACTCATTTATTTTTCTATAGGGACATTTATAAACATTTGAATACGTCATAAATAATAATACACACAATAAATTAAAAACTAAAATACAATTAATTTAAAAGCCAGTCCAAAAACAGACAAGCCGTCTGTTTTTGGACGATTATAAAAGATATGCAATATAAAAGATAAGATTAAAAAGTAATGCAAATCTTGTCGTTTTATAATATTGGTATCGATTACCTAGGAGGCAGGCCCGTGTTCGGCTCTTCATCGAGGTACGCCTTGCGTAGTCGAAAGTAATGCAAATCTTGTCGTTTTATAATATTAAAATAGATTACCTAAAAGGCAGCCCTGTGTTCGGCTCTTCATCTAGATACGCTGTGTGCAGTCGAAAGTAATACAAATCTTGTCGTTCTATAATACTGGTATAGATTACCTAGGAGGCAGCCCCGTGTTCGGCTCTTCATCTAGATACGCCGTGTGCAGTCGAAAGTAATACAAATCTTGTCGTTCTATAATACTGGTATAGATTACCTAGGAGGCAGCCCCGTGTTCGGCTCTTCATCGAGGTACGCCGTGTGCAGTCGAAAGTAATACAAATCTTGTCGTTTTATAATACTGGTATAGATTACCTAGGAGGCAGCCCCGTGTTCGGCTCTTCATCTAGATACGCCTTGTGCAGTCGAAAGTAATACAAATCTTGTCGTTTTATAATACTGGTATAGATTACCTAGGAGGCAGCCCCGTGTTCGGCTCTTCATCGAGGTACGCCGTGTGCAGTCGAAAGTAATACAAATCTTGTCGTTTTATAATACTGGTATAGATTACCTAGGAGGCAGCCCCGTGTTCGGCTCTTCATCGAGGTACGCCGTGTGCAGTCGAAAGTAATACAAATCTTGTCGTTTTATAATACTGGTATAGATTACCTAGGAGGCAGCCCCGTGTTCGGCTCTTCATCGAGGTACGCCGTGTGCAGTCGAAAGTAATACAAATCTTGTCGTTTTATAATACTGGTATAGATTACCTAGGAGGCAGGCCCGTGTTCGGCTCTTCATCGAGGTACGCCGTGTGCAGTCGAAAGTAATGCAAATCTTGTCGTTTTATAATATTGGTATAGATTACCTAGGAGGCAGGCCCGTGTTCGGCTCTTCATCGAGGTACGCCGTGTGCAGTCGAAAGTAATACAAATCTTGTCGTTTTATAATATTGGTATAGATTACCTAGGAGGCAGGCCCGTGTTCGGCTCTTCATCGAGGTACGCCGTGTGCAGTCGAAAGTAATACAAATCTTGTCGTTTTATAATATTGGTATAGATTACCTAGGAGGCAGGCCCGTGTTCGGCTCTTCATCGAGGTACGCCGTGTGCAGGCGCGGCGAGGCGCGCTGGTCGTCCGGCGCGAGGCACGCGTCCGCCAGGCACTCGTACACGCACCAGATAGCTTCCAACGTCCAACCCGTCCAACATCTGCTGTCTGTTGACAAAATAAAGAATAACAATAGAATAATCTCATATGACATGAGTTTTTATTATTTTATCTTGTTATTATTGCTTTAAGTAGAATACAACACACTGTTATTAACATACATAACCGGGTATTAATATTAAAAATCAATATTTATCAGTTTTCATCGAACAATTTTTGCAGCGTTTAAAAGCATTTGTGCAATAAAAAGGTTTTTAGAGATTTTTTTAAATTGTCTTAGGTTCCGTAGTGTTTGAATGTGCTTAGGAAGTTTATTGAAAATTTTAGCGCACATTGCATGCGGACCTGAGTGAAATATATGTATGTAATGTGGAAAACGGTATATCTAATCTATTTTTAGGTCTAAGATTTTGCGGCCGAGAGTATGAATTAAAAAACTGCTTATTTTGTTTCACAAATGTGTATGCCCCAACAACTATGGGCAAAAATCACCACCGATTAGGTTCCCCAACAAAGACGACCACGTGGTAGACCCAGGCGACGATGGCGAGATGAGCTTGACTCCTTTAGCATAGACTGGCTTCAACAAGCTCAAGACAGGGATAAGTGGAAGGAGGGAAGGGAGGCCTTTGCCCTGCAGTGGGAAACATCAGGCTTATAAATAAATAATAATAAATAAATGTGCTTGCCTTATAAAATATATATAACATTACCAGTCCAGAAACACAACTAACCTCGTCCAATGCACCGTTGCGTGTGACTGAGCGCGCACGTGGCGCCCCCCGCCATGCAGCTGCCGGCGTCCATGTGCGCGACCACCAATGAGAGCTTCACGCGCTCGCAGCTCCCCGCGCACGCGTCGGTGCCCGAACAGCTGTTACTAGAGGAGGCTGACGCTTCGCCCGCGCCTACTTCTTGCCATCGACGTTGGGCTGCCTCCTGAGGACATAAGAAGAGGTTAGTTTTTGAACATGTGGCAAGGAGAAGCACAAGGAAATAAGGATATGGGGGTTAACATTTTGAATAAGTAGGCCCTGAGGAGATAGGGTAAGAGGTTTATGAGTAGCCTGGGGACTATAGAAGTCTATGAGCAATAAAGAATTTAGTACTAATAAAATAATAGACATTTAACTAAAATAGAGATACTTTTTATTTTGCTTTAAGTAGATCCTTACTGCATAGTGACAATAAGGGCGATTCAAGGTCTCAATTAACGAGAAGAATCACGAGCCCCAGTAACGAGGGAGCTACGGAGAAGAGACTAATAATGCCCTACATAAAATATTCCCGTGGGAATACGGGGATAAAATACAGCCTATTTTTAATATCACGAATTTTGAAATCAGTCGAGTAGTTTTTGACTTTATTTTATTCGTTACAAACCTTTTCTCTTTTTAATATATGAGTATAGATAAAGATGTAAAAGATTGCCGTGGGGTGCCGGCAGTAGAATTTTGCCCCTTCTCTCTCGCCCGTGGATGCAGTAAGAGCTCTCACTAAGAGACCTCCGGAAGATGAGCACCAGCGTCATTCCGTGTATCAACATCCCATACTGCGCTCGCCAACCCGTCTGCCCCTTATGGAGATCCATGTGGGAGGCCTGCGTTCAGTAGTGGACGTTTTACTGGACGTTTTACGGCTGAAATGAAGATAGATAAAGATAAAGAAGGTATGTATTACGAACCTGTCGATGTCTCATCGCCCTGGCCGCGCTGACAGCTAACCGCAGCGCGGCCGGGGCCCGCCCGTGCGCCCGTAGCGCCTCTATCCGGGCGCCTACTACTGGTAAATGTTCTGAAACAAACATAATGTACAGAAGTTCATAGAGAGAAAGAAGAAAATAAATTTTGCCATGACAACTTAATTTGTAACCTAGATGTAGCTGCCTGTAATTTGGAGAACACTAGCTCATGATTTTTATTGTTTTTACTTTTGTAATTTTTCTTTGTGTATCTTCTGTTGGTGGCTCAAATAAATAAATAAATATAATAAATGTATTTATTGATGACCAAAATTATTGCGACATCAAGATTCATCGGTTATTTAAGCGAAAGCAAAAGATCATTATACGATTGCCTATTCTTCAATTTTTAAAGTAGGTTTGGCTGCGCCAGTGACAAGTAAAATTGGCGCAGCCAAAATAAGTGTGGATATAAATATATACAGTTTTAAACAACGAATCATTTTGAACAACATGGCTATCACAATAAGACTCACCGTGCCACAAGGGCTGTCCCAGCTCATTGTACTTAGGGTAGGGTTGCAGCGTGATGGTGGATCCACCCGCCTTCTCTGGTTTCTCGGAGTCGCAGTATTCGTCTGCGCCCAGAATGTATTTCAGATGCTCGTTCTCCCACGATATATCTACTGCGTCTAACGCCCTGGGAAAAGGTTTGATTTTAGTAAAAATACTAGGTTAAGAAATCACTACTTTCCGTTGAAAAAAAGATATAAAACCTATGACATGCAGGAACCTCAAGCTTTTTTCAGGGATGATCGAATGCGGTGATTAGTGTCATTCATTCATCATTTCAGCCCTAAAACGTCCACTACTGAACACATGCCTCCCTCATGGATCTCCGTGAGGGTAATTGCCATAATCACCACGCTTGGCAGGCGGGTTGGCAAGCGCAGTACGGGATGCTGATACACGGAAAGACGCTGCTGCCCATCTTCCGGAGGTATCCCTTAGCAGGCTCTTACTGCATCCACGGGCATGAGAGGACGGGTAACATTCTACTGCCGGCACCCTACGGCAAATTATAATATTATTATTAGTGTCATTAAACGTACATAAACCTATCAAAGCATGCGTTTAAAAAATAATTTCAACAGAAGCAAGTCTTGTCATTTGTCTCTATTTTAATAACATTTTTAAGGCGTTTTTATTCGCAATTTTTTTTGTCATCTCTATCTTTGTATCTGATATTCTAAGCTCACTTGTGAAAAACAGTCCGTGGCGTTAGTGGAGGCGCGGAACTCCTGTTATGTAGTCTTAATCTCTTGCTAGCTCTCCTGTATTCACGTTCATAACTGTAAATATATTTCTAATTAGTTTATCTTTCACATTATTATTAATGTTTGCCTTATTGATGAATCAAATGTCAACAAAAAGGGCACAATCAGCTGTGTAGTATTAATGCTAAAATTATCTGGTTACTCACTTATCAGGTCTAGATTCTTCGTCAGAACTTTCGGAGTGGGACACCACATCACCTCTCCGTTGTCTTTCTCTATCTCTATGTCTTTCTCTGTAACAAAACATTTCGTTAAGTAAAGATAGAATTTAGCATAATCATTACCTTTGTACTACGTTACGTGGGGTTGTCCTAGTTTGTTCTTTTCCAACCTAAAACGAAGTTGTTGAAATATTTCGTTGTGTTTAGGATCCGTACCTCAAAAGGAAGACAATGAAAACCTTATAGGATCATTTTGAAAAAAAACCGGACAGTGCGAGGTGGACTCGCCCACCGGGGGTTCCGTATGTACATATGTAGGAACATAATAATTATTATAAATTAGCTGATCTGACAGACGTAGTAACAATTTAAAAATGCACAAAAAGATTCGGTCGCTCATCCAATTTATGACTTCGCGTAGGGTTGCTTAACTTCGATGATTGGTTTCGTACTTTTTTTAAAGAAGATTTTTTTTATGATAAAGGGGAGACAGACGGACAATTTATGACCGACTCCCTACCTGAGTTTGATCTACATACGGAATAATCGAAAAAAAAAATTTAAAAAATATTGTAACATTATTTTCAATGCAAAAGTGTAAATGCAGCGTTATCACATGTCGTCTCAGAAGAATGAAAGAGGAGAATAATGTTGTGCTAACCCATCGTGATGTGATTTAGGGCAGGCTGAACCAAAGTGTTGTATTTAAAATTGATTTCGCAAGATATTTCTACAGCATTGTTCTAATTCTAGAACTGTGTTGCGATGTAATACTCACCTATCTCTCTCCTCTCGTTCCCTCAGCCTTTCTCTGTCCCTCTCTTCTCTATCCCTGTATCTCTCTCGATCCCTGTCTCTGTGGTCTCTGTCTCGATCCCTCTCGTTTCGTTCTCTTTCCCTCGCGTACTGAAACAAAACAAGGGCTTCGATATATTTTACAGTTCTATATTATCTTTAAACAAATTACTATCATATTGAGCCTTTAGAGTGAAGCGATTACACTAATGTGATAATATAATCATGTACCTACAGCTATTCAGAAGTTAGTTTAGCATGGCTATTAAAGATATGAAAAAATATAAAAAATATTTATTCAGACAAAGTTTAACAATCAATCACAAGTAAACACAGACGTTACAGAGGTACAGAGTTTTTTTTTTATTTATTTAAAGGGTCTTTGTCGCTTAGCCACCATATCGCCCTATAAAGGTAACAAAACAATTTAACAAACATAAACAAACAATCTCAAAACAAAATCAAATAACATTTGGTATATAAAAATAATTAGAAACACAAATCAGACATTTTCTCGAGATGCCAAGTAGTTCACTGTAAGCTCATATAATTTTTCCGCTTTATAGGTACAGAGTTAATAATTTCTAAAGCATTAAAAAATAATACCATAAAAACTAACAAACTATTTAGGATGAGTTTGGTACAATACAGTCCAAATTGTAAAACAAATGAACGTTATATATTGGGAGAGAAGCAATTGAATTAGTATGATTTACACCCTACACTGGTTATTACTGCACTATGCAGAGGTCAGCATAGTGGGACCTGCGAGCTCTCTGAAGCTCCCAGTTGTTCCCACAGCTGTCGGCACTTCTTAGTCATTGGCGTGTTCTGGTTCCTCCAGACATCTTTTATTGTGAAATTCATCATCATCATCTCAGCCGTAGGACTGCTGACCACGTCCACTGCTGGACACAGGGCCCCTCATGGACCTTCAAGATCATCAGGGGGTTGAATTGCCAAACTTGGCATGGTTGGTGAGCGCAGTACTCGGATGTTCGTACACGGAAAGTTGCTGCTGCCCTTATTCCGGATGTATCCCTTAGCAGGTTCTTACGGCAGGAGACTCCTCTCTAAAATAATCTCCAGGCGACCTCCAGGCCTCTCCTCTCTCCCAGTTCTAGTCGCCTCTCCAGGCGACATTCTACTGCCGGCACACCACGGCTATTTTGAAATTATCAAAAACAAATTTGGATATCGCACCTCTAGTCGTAGACTGACTCAATTCAAAATTTGGGTGAATTAAGTTAAGTATACAGAACGGAACGACTCAAAAAAGTGCGCTCTATCGCCTAGTAAATCAGAAACTGTAATAAATAAACTGTAATAGCTCTCTGTTTCATAAAGATATAGTGTGATTTATCAAAAACTGTCAAGGACCGAAACACGTTTTCTTCATTTCCCAAAAAACATGAATTTTGGATTGAGTCAGTCTACGACTGGAGGTGCGATATGATAAGATTGCAGTTACTCACCAGAGGAAAAGACCTATAATCCGGATCCTCGGTTGGGCACACCTCAACCGCGGACCATTTATCCAACAGCTGCCTCCATTGCACCCTGTACTGGTTATTACTGCCCGGGTCCAGCACTATGCTGACCCAGAGAGCTCCCAGCTGTTCCCACAGCTGACGGCACTTCTCAGTCATTGGCGTGTTCTGGTTCCTCCAGAGGAGCAGGCGAGGGTCTGATAGGAACTGCTCAGTCATCAGCACCAGCATGCGGGGACCGTTCGAGTCTTGCGCTCGGAGCATTTCACGGACCTGAAATGTTTTGTATTTATAAGTTTCACATAAAATGCTACATTATCTGTATCTGTGAGTAACATGACCTATTATAATGTCATCATCATATCAGCCGCTAAACGTTCACTACCCTGCCTCCCTCATGGATCTCCATAAGGGGCAGTGCCATACTCACCACGCTTGGCAGGCGGTTTGGCGTGCGCAGTATGGGATTTTGATATACGGAATGACGCTACTGCCCATCTTCCGGAGGTAGCTCTTAGCAGGCTTTTACTGCATCCACGTGCAAGAGAGGAGCGGCAACATTATACTGTCGGCACCCCACGGTAATGTGACCCAAGGTATAGAAAAAATAATTTTCCGGTATTTCTTTTAGCTTATAGGAAAACCAAAAACTGTTTATTAATATGTGCCAATAAAGCACTGTCATATTTCATATGACGAAAAGGGGTTTCGTCCCCTTTGCAATAATAATAACAATATTTATCACCATATTTATATCTGCAATATTAGTGAATAAGCAAGCGTTGTCTAATATCTATTATTTTTACAAGCTTTTATTTAGCTTGCCCTGTATGTATGTATCCAACATGAATCCAACATGGCGGAACACCCAAGATGGCGGACTACTTATTTTCAATGTACTCCTATAATATGGGTATCAAATGAAAGGGCTTGATGAGAATAACTAAAAAAAATTACGTCACTCTGAATCCAACATGGCGGAAAACCCAAGATGGCGGACTAGTTATTTTTAATGTACTCCTATAATATGGGTATCAAATAAAAGGGCTTGCTGAGAATAACTCAACAAATTAAATAACGTCACTCTGAATCCAACATGGCGGAACGCGCAAGATGGCGGACTAGTTATTTTTAATGGACTCCTACAATATTGGTATCAACTGAAAGGGCTTGCTGAGAATAATTCGAAAATGAAATGACGATACACTGAGTTCAACATGGCGGAACATCCAAGATGGCGGACTAGTTATTCTTAATGCACTCCTATAATATGGGTATCAAATGAAAGGCCTTGCTGAGAGTTACTCGAAAATTTAAATTACATCACTCTAAATCCAACATGGCGGTATACCCAAGATGGCGGACTAATTCGAAAAATGAAATAACGTCAGTCTAAATCCAATATGGCAGAATACCCAAGAATGCGGAGTTAGAATAGTTTATTTCGGAGGAGAATAGTTTTTTTTTTATAAAATAAGTAATAGTCTGCGAAGGATCGGCAGGCTGATTACGTATCTCACAGTCTCAACAGCATGTGTTAACTAAATCAAAATTGACGCTCGATAGCGACGATCACGAGATCCGCGCCTGTTGCGAACCTGTCGAGCAATGGGGAATAGGTAAAAAAAAGAGTAACAATTAACTGTAAACTTACCTTAGAAAATAAGGAGTTAAGCTGCTTGTTTGCATTGTAATAAGTTCCCTGTAATAGATACGCTCGCACTTGTTCGCAGACCTGAAACAATAAACAATTTGAAATACATTTTTTTTTCAATCGACGACCTTCGTGGCCGCTTTTCTTAAGCGGGTTGTCTATTACTTGTAGAAAATGTCCGGCGTTATTTATTTTCGTAAGCCTCAACGGAGAGCCCTTGGCAGATTCTTACTGCATCCACAGGCAAGGTAGGAGGAGCTACGGCAAGGCAAGTTAGCGTCAAGTTATTAGACAAATGTAAAATAGCTAATATTGTAGAGCGAGTTATACCTACGTTGACCTAGGTCAGGGTTTAAACTGGTTATTTATTAGTTTGCCGAATTAATAGGTCTCTAGGGTATAGAGGTAAAAGTGCGAATAATAGTGATGAAGACCTAACCCCATAATATTCGTCTTTTATTTAATTGGCCAAATAACCACACTGAAATATCTTAAAAAGGATGCATTTTTTAATTCTTCGAACTCCACGTATATCAGGCGCCCAAAGAGGAACCTAGCTGCTAAAAGACCACAATGGTCAAAAAAGGTATACCTAGCAGAAACAGGACCAGCCTTGGTGTTTTTGGGTGCTAAGAATATTGTACCATTCCCCTTAGAGAGTGTTATCAAAAACTACATCTAACATCATAAAGAACAACAGCAAAATTTTCATCTGCAGCTCATTTAAATACCACGCATATGTGTGTGTGCATCAGACAGCGCTTCTTTATGGTGACTAACCCTGAACTAACTTTGATGATACATGATCTAACTGGCCTCTGAGAATCCAGAGCCAGTAACGGCGGAGAGTCTTACCCAGCATACATCTAGTAGATGAGACCATTGTGGCCTTAAATGTCTAAGTAAGTTGAGTACCTAGCCGAATCGAGACCACACCGTCATTACGGCTTTGACGTACCCAAATTCCTCTCACTTCCTGCTCATCCAAATGTCACGCCTAATGCGTTTAGTCGGTGGTCCTAATTTGTAGAGTGATCTAATCCGACATACGTTTATAGTTAGTGAGACCATTACAACCATAAGCACTAAGAAGAGAACCTAGCTGTTACGAGACTGAATTCCATTGTAAAATAGACAAGCCTTGATGCTTATAAATGCCCACAGAATCATAATTCTTCTCACCTGCTGCTCATCCACATGCCACGCATAATGAGTGGACCCAACCTAAAGTGATAGATCACTTACTGTCACTGTCAGTAAAAAAAATAATCATGTCTCACCTGCTGCTCATCCAAATGCCACGCATGGTGTGCATCAGGCGGCGGCCCGGCGGTCGGGTCCGGAGCACCGCAGATCCTGTTGATAGCAGACCTCGCCTGCAGGACCTCGTCAGCTAGCCTCTGCGCGGTCGGCAGCACCTCTGTATGGTGCTCCGCGATGAGGTACTGAACGAACTTCTGCAGCTGTTGCCTGTCCATTTGGAGCAGGGTTTCTGGAAGGGAACATAATATTTAACTCAAACTTTCTTTTGATAGGACAGCATAACACATTGTCTGTTGATCGATCTTCAAAACCGTGACGTCAAAAACACGCAACCCCGCTTCTGGAGATCGATGGGTCGTCGATTTCGATTTGCGCAACAGATGCGGCATTTTTGAAAAATGCTAACAGTTAAAGTAATAAAATTTAAGACATAGAAAAGACTCTCCAGTCTCACCTGATATAGGCACTCGTAGTCTGACAGTATCCGCATTCCTGATGCGGTACAGAGCCAGCGCGACCACATGCTGGCACCAGAAGATGTCGCGAGCCTCGCAGCTGCACGTCACTCCTGTGATTTTGCATCTGCGGACAATATTTACAAGTTAGTACGGGTCAAAAACCGGATACGAAACGTCGGATGGTTGTCCTGCAGCGGGTAGAAGATATAGCAGGAAAATTTTGGATCAGATAGATAGATAGATAGATAAACTCTTTAATGTGTAAATCATACAGAGAAAATAAAAACAAAAATAACTAAAATTAACTTAAACTACAAAAACAGCAGAAATACACAATGGGCGGTCTTATCGCTTAGAGCGATTTCTTCCAGACAACCTTTGGATATGGAACTTGAGAGATGGCGCTAAAATGAGGTCTAGCTGTAGAGGAAGTTGGGTTGTGGATGATAATGATAAAGGGACAGAAGACATTGTAAGAATAATAGAATCTCGTTAATGGAGTGAGTGTAGGACCGGAAGGCATAGCGTAATAAAGAAAAAAAAATATATTCATCCACTCAGCTGGTTGGTCAATATGGACTGCTAAAGAGAGAAGTAGTTATCACTAGTTAACAGTCCAGGTCTTTATCTATTGACCGAACACAAAGACCTAAACACTCAATGTTATATGATAGTGTTTCTTTTATGATAACTTTGAAGGATTTGGGAAAGGCTTGTATTGAGAATCAAATGAACACTTCGTACTTACGTCTATTACGGTTGACTCCAAACCCAATAGACGTAATTATAAGGCAAAGCAATCTAAAAGTGATATCGATCTAGGGACTGCAAAGCGCGGCTATCAAATTGGAGTAAATATCATTTTATAGCTCATTTTCGATTTTCGATGGATAGATAGCATAGCTTTACCTATGAAAATGCAAGCTATACATTTTTTTGAGAACCGTCAAAATAAAACCGGCCTTGAACTCGTACAGTAGAATTTTCGCCAAAAATGTTTAATGTTTGTATTTAGATGTAGGAAACCCGAGTTCCCTGAAATGCAGGGAGTAAACAATTAAAACAGTAATTTGCAGCTAGAGTCACTGATATATCGATAGGGAAACCTCCCACCTAGGTACAGTCCCAAATTTATTTGTAGAAGGTAACATGAACTTCGGAAGATAAATGGGCACGATAAACGCAGACTTAACCCATAATGCTCAACAGAACCGAGATAGTCCTCAATTATTGGGTCTGTACAAATAAAAAATTGCTTCTGCCAATCCAACTGTGAAATTACATCCAAAAGAAATCTTAGATCTGGTTATTGCGGTTGTAAAATAGACAATGCCATTATTTTTAGCTTAAGGTGACAAACTTACCTTTCTAACAAAAGGTGTATCGCCCGGCCCCTACAATAATAAAGCTTTACAAAAACTCGGGGATGCGACCCCTTTATTGGTATTCTTCTTTTGTTGTGAGCTACTGATGTTAGCGCTAATTATTTTATGATTTTTATGGTCTTTGTGTTAAAACGTTTATATTGTTAATAAATTAAAATGTTGTTTCTGCTCCTCACAGAATTACCCACCTTTAAGATAGTGTTTGTTTGTATGTAGGGCTCATTCACATCATTAAGTTTTTTTATAAAAACAAGTCTCATAAAAAAAGCAAAATAATTATGTATTTTTTTTTTAAATATTATTTTGTTTTTCAATACCCAGAGAGTCAAAGTCAATAAGTGTTCATTCAATAGAGCAAAACACTACTAAGAATAGTCAGTTTACAAAATAAAAACAAAACACATGTAAATTGAATAAACCACATAAATGAATTCGTTCGCTTCGGAAAACTTTTTTTTCCATTATGCACTCAATGCACAAATTGTACAAAGACTCCATTTAATATTTATTTTAATAAGCTTGCATGGTTATCGTCTTAATTAGGTACTATAGTTACATGTATTTCTTACCTGTCGAAAGACACAGTGACCCTGTAAAGCCTCTCGGGCTCCGAGCATGGTGGCACAGCCGCCGGGGCTCGCACCACGCCACTCAGGTGGAAACCTGGAAACAAAGATGTCATGTTATCGTGCTGTTGGAAACATGTCTTACTTCAATTATTGAGGTTGTAAATAAGGACATTGTAAATGGTATAAATAAATAATAGGAAGTCGCAGAAGTATTCAAAACCAACACTATGGAATATATATATTCTATATAACAAATAAATTTTGTCTCGTATTTATGGTAGTTAGTTCAGGTCAAAAGATATATCTCGCTAAAAGTAATTATTCATGCAGATCCACATGATATGTTATAGAAACACCTTTTTGTGGTAGCTATTCATTATTAACAAAAAGTACCTCTACAGAAGCTTCCCTTTTCTCTCGACTTATTTTAAAGAACACAGAGTCGTACTGGCCCATAAAGAAGCCCATTTAGAATATGCACACATTTGTCAACTAAAACTGCATTTGGAATTCAACAAATTTTACTTCCAATTTAAGTCATCCGAAATAGTATCCCCCAAGGTTCTATCATCAGACCACTCCATTTCATTTCATTCGTAAATTCAGAGTTCACTTAAATCTTTAAACACTTTCAAGCTTATTTAATGGTTTCCATACTGGTATATTTTGTAAATACCTCACAGGGACTATTTACAAACAGCTAACTGTTTTACGAAGCACTTGAAGAGTTTAACGAGCATAAAGTTTAGCCAAAACTTTGAATATTACGACCTCATAAATAGGACACATCCTGTTGCTATTTTAGACATGAAAATATTGCTCTACGGTCTAACTTCGGAACTTCCACATAAGTACATACAATTAGGGTTGGCGTGAAGAGATTGAATGATAGAGAGAGAGATATATGTAGGTACCTACATTAATTATTGAAGTCTATTTATTTTAATATAATTTAATAATTTAACTTCAATATTTGATGTATGTAGGTATTTCTGTTAGGTAGTCTGGAATGACGAATTTACAAATGGGATAACTTTGAAGTCAAACACATACCGATTAGGTTGAATTACTGGTTACTATCCTTACTAACCAATGTTTCACTGAAAACGTGAAGTTTTCTAGTAAAAATGGGATTTTAATTGTTCAACTGTTTAATTGTAAACAAACGCACTCAACAATGATGACTCTTAAGAATCCATTGAAGTCATAATGACTCCGGTAAGGCTACAGCTAAGGTCTCACGAAATTCCCAGGTCGTGTAAGAATTGGCAAGAACAACTTGAATTCGCGAGGTAATTTCACGTTCTCACGGACACCAAAAGATTTTTCTTAAGTGCGTTAGGAAATACAATGCCTACGTATTGTAGGTGCACCCTAGTTTCCGATCCATTCTTCTGGTGATGTCGACTCGAAAGCAATCGATTTCGATTCGTCAAGCTTTGAAATTCGAACGTTTCTGGCTCCGTTTATTTTTTAATGGATTTTTTGGCGCGGTGTTGTGTTGCCTGCCAGCTCTTTGTTGTCTTTGAATTTGACGGAGAAACGAGGCTCGCTGGCTGCTAAGAAGTTTAAATTACTAGAAATAGATTAGGTTGGGTACTTTCATGTCGTTAACCTATCTACTTACAGGGTGTTTGATGTTTTATAAAGAAGCAAATTACTTTTTACTTGTATGCACATGTAGTCAAACACTAAAATGTTAGTTATTACATCATATTTCTAGAGATCTAGCTCCGCAGCAAATAGCACACATCGCATGCAAAAATTCCAAATCCAATAGGTAAATTAAAACGATAAAACTGCACCATGACGCGTAGGTATGTGCCAATTATCGATTTTATCGGAAACGTAAGCCAATTCTTTTTTACTAAACAATCAATTTACTCACTTTTAATAATCGAACCAATGCGAAATGGTACAAAATAGCATTTCATTGTTGTGCGACAAAAAGTGCGGATTGAAAGCAATGGCCGCAATCGCTTTCATGTAAACTAAACAGCCTTATTACAGACGCGTAAGGTTGATTTTCAATCTTATCGAGCCATTCCATAAGGTTTCGTAAAAAACTAAGTAAAAAGGTGTTGGCACAGCTGGTTTCTGGAGCGCTGCCATGGATTTAGGCTTAGACGTTTCATCAGAGCATTCGATACCAATTTACTCGGCTGAGTCGTTTTGCTCGATTAGTTATTCTATTAGAGCTCGTGCATAAATTATTTCGAGATTACAATAGTTTACCATCAGGAAGAAATCCAAAAAGACTCGGTTTTATCTAGATAGAGAATCTTTTATTATTTTAAAGCCACAGTACGTCACGGCCGTTTCTACATCTACAAAAAGTTACCTAAGTTTTAAAATCTACGAATATTTAGTAGAGTAAGAAAACCAATAGTCTTCAGAAACATCATACCTACTTATGTTGCAGATGGCTATTGGGTAGAGAGTGATAGAGGCACTTGTAGCATTTAATATTTTTTCACTTGGAAATAATTCTTATTTCAATTTACCGTCGATTTAGTCATCGCGGGTAAATTTTGTGATTGGAACGTGTCGTCCGTGCCGATTCGGGGAGAGCGCGCGGCGTCACGTCCTAGTACGAGGCTTCGCTCCAAACACCGATTACGGACGTCCTAGTAATTTCAAATTAGTTTTCTCACGATTACATGGGATGGTACATGATTTATCACAATTAGTGTAACGTGCGAGTTATATTCGATTTTTAATATTTTTATGCTGTGATTTATGATTACTTTAGTGAACGTTCAATAACGCATGTTTACAATAATCACTTACATTAAATACAACCTAAGATTTGTACTTTTAAATCATACCGTAGGTATCTACAATCTGCTAAAATACAGCTTGTTCACGCTAACTCACGTCATGTTGTGAAATGAAAGAAATGTGATAAGATTTAATTAAAAGAAGTTAACTGAAAAGTTTACTTAAGTAGATTGCTATATTATATATTATTATATTTACAGTTAATATTGTATATTAACTGTAAATGCACCGTTAAAAGTTATTAAAGCGTTATTACAAAGCGGAACGGAACCAGATCAATAATTTTAACATTATGAAAGTGTCCCAAAAAGATTGCTGCCCAACTGATTGTCAGAAGTCGTTTCAACATCCTGTTCTGCTACCCTATTGACAGCTTTTGCAACGTTTCAGAGTATTGGTAAAAGAAACAGGATCCAAGACTTGATTTTTAAAAACAGGATCTAAAACCAGATTGGCTTCATAGCTTGATTTTTAACTCTGCTCGAAGTGGTAGTCACAGAAAAGATTTAATGTTTTAATTTCGATAGCGTGCACATTTCACTAGGTAGATCATCGATTGTTGTAGTAGATAGTGGTGGCGATTCTATTGTTGCACTAACTAGCTAAAGCTAAATAAGCTGACGTAACTGACATAGGAGGAGGCCTTTGCCCAGCAGTAGGACACAATAGGCTAACAAAAAAAAATAAGTGACATATTGCTGTTCGGTTAATGCCGTTCTAGAATAAAATTAACAGGAACAATTATACTCAATTTTATCCTGACAGCTTTTAATTTAGAAACGTCATATATCTCTAGTTATAATTCGTTTAAGGATGTTTAAATCAGAATTGAGATTATAAAATGAACATTAAGTTCAAGGGTAAGCTAGCTGTCGGTATACTCGCTTGACAACTGACCAAAACTACTGAAGTTTGATTACCATCTAGTTTAACCAGAGCAAAAAGCGCAAGGTGTTGAAATGACGATTCAGGCCATGGCTGTTTTTGCGGACAACCATTAAGACCACTTTGATGACACTGAAGCACATTAGAAAACAGTGTTTCAAAATATTATACACCAGCTTCGCAAGAAAAGAAAAGCCATCGCACCACAAAAAGATCATGGCTTGCTTCCATTTGGCATATTACAAGTTATTCACAAGTTTTGGCATACGTTACGCTTGGCTTCAAAGCTATCCAAGTAGGTATACTCATGGACAAAAAATTTATTTTATACATATATATGTACCGATTGGAAAAATCTTCACATGACTTTGATAAGTCGTTGAATAAAGGTATTAAGAATTGAATCTATTTATTTATATGTAACTGATAATTTTATAAAAGCTGCAACAAACTCGGATTTAGGAAAATAGCTAATGACTAACCAGTCAAGTTAAACGATGATCAAACAGCTTTTAAATACAACATTGTCAGGAAAAAGATAATCAAACAGCTTTAAAAGACAATCTGTCAGTGGAACACGTGCTAACTATTTGTAAATGCCGTAATTACGTCCATTATTGCAGTTACTATAACAATAGTGGACGCCTTGACCCCGCTATTGACCCGGATTGCAACCGGGTCGGATTACATCAGTGCAGCGAACAAAACGTGCGTTGGCGTCACATCTCAGGGCTAGTTTATCTGAGATTTCTGCTTTCTATTCTGTCTTGGGTTTCCTGGTCTTTTACTAAAACCGTTTTATGATTATGGTTTATCTTCAAAACGGCAGGAATGTTTGATTAATAAATGATTGAAAAAAAAAAGAGATTAATCAGAAGTTCAACTTTTAATTATTGGTTTAAGAACTCTGAAAGCTCAAGTCATCAAATGTCTATAACATATAATTAAAATAAGAATTCGATTGGTTCCAATGAGACACGAATTTTGAAACAGACATTTTGAAAGGGTCTTATGTAATGTTTTGTTTTTTTTTTAAAACCAGTCAGAAGCTTGTTTCTGTTAGATATTAGGTTAAAGTCTTTGATTAACGCGAAGAAGCGCCATAACACGTTCTAAGCCATTATTTTGGATATTTGATGTTTAGAAAGTTGCTAGATTTGCCACTTATAAGCAGCTTTCTCAGTTTCTGGTCAAAGGTTTATGTGAATCGGTTTAAATGCCAAATAAATAACCGTTTTGTTTTCTTTGCTTCCGAGATCAATGGCGAAAAAAGGTCAAATAAATCTTTCAACAAAGGAATTCAAGCGTAGGCTTGAGAATTGGGCAGTTTATTCCATCCACAAGATATTTTGCCCTTGCCAGATTCTTTTGAAGCTTTCACGTCAATATACAGTTCTTGGCATAAACCGAGCATTACTTCTTGCATTTTATGTACTAGTATTTCAATTTTGATTGCAGCAATAAGCGAAGAGGGAGAATTTTGCTTAATAACTACTGTATATTAGGTAGGGTCTGAGTTCAGTACGTCATAAACTGCCTGAAACTGGTAATTTTTGGGTAAATGCCATAAATTTTCAAGCAATAACAGTACGCGTCAGGCCGCGCGCTATTCGTTTTTATTTACGACTGTACTTGTTTCACATTCAGTCGGTTATAACTTTTGTGCACGACTGTATTGTGATTTTTATTATTTTTTTGTTTTATATCGCTATCTGTGCTCTTCGCTGTTTATTGTCCTTTGTTGTAGAAATTAGTGGGTTTCGGTTGCGCCTCGCGTCTAACGAAATTAGGGTCCCTCATTTTACTACTTTTTTCTTAAGAAACTATACTTTTACCTGCTAAGACAGAGAAAGATGAAGGTCAGTCTATTCAAGGTTGCTTCATTTACCGAAGCGAACGTCACAAAAAAGTTTCACAGAGTCAATAATTTTAATGGCAATCCGAAATAGGAATTGAATGTGAATAACCACAAAACGCGAATAATTAACCGTATGTCACTGTTACATAAATAGCATAGACACATAGATGACTTATTTGAATAAAGGTTCATTCCAGATGGCCCAGTTTGCGTTAGTGTGGGTCGCGTGTCTACGAACCGGTTTGTTTACATTAATCACTGGGCGTCCGTCGGTGTTGGTGTGTGTGCGTCGAGACGTTTTGTCTGTGTGAGTCATGTCTTTACGTCACTTTGTTTACATTACGCTAGTGTGCCACTCCTATAATGGGTTTCGTAATGTGGGCTTGGTAGGGTTGTTTCGTTGAATTAAACATTTATTTAAATATACATTTATAAAAATATATACCTATATATATAGAATAATTTTAAAATGTTGATTTATGGCGGCCATAATTATATTTTTTATGCTTTTATAAGTTATAAATTGTAAAATAGAAACTTACAATAGGTAATTAAATATTGGTTAATTATTTAAGTTTCCGTTTCAGTCCTCCCGCGACCAAGAACGCTGAAAGGTGTTCGAAACGTCGGGAAAATAATAAAAAAGGTACGCGATAAAATCCTGTAATTTTAAAACTAAAAATATATTTAAGTTTCTTAAATAATTAACCAATAATAGTTTATTTTATCCATGAAAATGTTATGTCGCACTGCTGTATTATTAATTATACGCCTAATAAATTAAATAAAACAATATTGCCTACTTGTTTGCGAGGTAATACTCAAAAAATAGTCGTGCTTGCGTTAATACTTAATCAAATTGTAAACATTATCACAAACTTTAATATGAAATCCAGTAAAACATTATCAAAGATTCTCTCACGAAAGATTGAAAATAAAACGTTAAGTACATCAAAGACTAATAGCTCTATCCGTAAACAATAGTACGTCCCAACCCTATTGTGTACACGTCACGCGTAGAGCGCTCTCTAGTGTGGGTGTGTTCGTGCTGTGACGTCACGGCGCGTGTCGTCATACCCGCGTCTGTGTGCGGTACCTCCTACTACACCATCTGTGGCGCTACGTACAGCGCATGTGTGCGAAGGCGTGTCAACTGTCAAGTCAATGTTACATTTTTGTGACCTTAACCGTTTGTGTTGTCCTTTACTTACATAATTATCTAGTATATGTTTATCCACTATCCGTTTACATCACTGCGATGACTTCCTCGGTTATGAAGTGGGCGAACTTGGCTAACTACTAACTCGTCAATAATCTTCTTAATTCAGCTCTAAAAAGTCTAGACATAGTTGACTGATGAATAGAACACACTTATATATGAGGATTTAAGGAAGGAGAGTTCAAAATAAAACTTACAAGAAGTCCAACAAATGGCCTAAAACTTTGCCAGCCTTTCCAGCAACAATACTTACAGACGCTAAAACAGGGTGACCAGGATTTTAGTTTACCATTAACTAAAAGTGTAAAACCTATTATACCTCTACCTAACAAAATACGCGTGTCAAAATTTTAAACAAAGAATTCAACACGAACCAGACGCCACACTTCTTCTCCCAAAAGTTATAGACCACAAAGAAAAAAACCAAGTGGCTAAGTCGCTACTCTGCCTACTGCCTACATTGTATTTTACGTTCGAACAAACGCAACGGATGTATCAAGTAGCAAGTGCATCAGAACATCTGTGCTTTGCGAATTTCCTAGGGGACCATAATAGCCCAATTTTCACAAGCCAATTTGAGTTTTTACCTCCAAGACATAAAGTATAGATTTGCTTGGGTTAAAAATTGGAATCCTTTGGGGTTTTTGAATGCACCGACCAACTGCCAGTGAGGTTTAGAATTTACTGCCATAGATTGATTTTCTGATAAATGTTGATGTGTTTGATGTTTTTGGAACAGCTGCTGGCAAGTAGGTACATTGCTTAAGAATAGGATGGACAAAAACTAGTTTTCTTGCCAATCAAATTTACTTATTTTACTCATATGAATTCCGTTGCGCAGTTGGTTTTTTTATACTAAGTACTTAATAACTGATGTTATCAGGTGGGCCTTGGCTTGTCTCGTAGCCGGCTATTAAACCAAAATTGGTAGATAACCTATAACAATTTTGGTTTAACAGCCGACAGAGACGCAGGTGGCTGCGGGTTTGATCCCCGACTGGGACAAATTGTTTGATTATCTGCACATTTTGATCTCGAGTCTGAGTATTTTCTATAAGCTTAAATTTGCAAAAAATATGCTTTTAAGTATTTCATCAACCATCTGGCACCCTCAAAACAAGCTCTGCTTACTTTAGTTTCTAAATGGTACTCTGTGAAATGTCCAGCATTATGTTGACTTACGTCCTGTACGATTAAAAAAGTTTTGTTTTTTATAAAAAAAAAAATATTGTGGGATGTCTATTTTTCGTATGGCATTTAATTATGTTGTATTTAATGTAGAGTAGATACGTACCAAAGAACCTACATTTGAATCGTTAAAAATTAACACCCGTAAAAGTAATGCACAATTAGTTCTGTAAGGTCTTTCAGAAGGTTCAACTGGCAAAATTAACCTATTAAAACTCATACCATTTTGTGAATCTCATTAAGTACTTTTAGGTAAAGTAGACTCGTATACAAGTCCAACTTTTAGTCATAAAGAGTCAGATCCAAGTCCAACTTATAGTCATAGAAGAGTCATATCCAAGTCCAACTTTTAGTCATAGAGGAGTCAGATCAAAGTCCAGATATTAACAATTGAAGGGTCAGATCCAAGACCACCTTTTACCTTTTAGTCATAGCAGAGTCAGATCCAAGTCCAGCTTTTAGCCATTGAAGGGTCAGATCCAAGTTTAACTTTTAATCATTGAAGGATCAGATCCAAGTCAAACTTTTAGTCATAGAGGAGTCAGATCTAAGTCCAAATTTTAGTTATGGTAGAGTCATAATCTAATTTCAATATTTATTCATAGAAGCGTCAGATCCAAGTCTAGCTATTAGGAATTGAAAGGTCAGTCCAACTTTTATCTTTTAGTCAAGAGTCAGGTCCAAGTCCAGCTTTTAATTATAGTAGAGTCAGATCCAAGTCCAGCTTTTAGTTATCGAAGAGTCAGATCCAAGTCAAACTTTTAGATATAGAAGAGTCAGATCCAAGTCCAACTTTTAGTCATAGAAGAGTCAGATCCAAGTCCAACTCTTAGTCAAAGAAAAGTCATAATCTAATTACAATATTTATTCATATAAGCGTCAGATCCAAGTCCAGCTATTAGCAATTAAAAGATCAGATCCAAGTCCAACTTTTAGTCATAGAAAATTCATAACCTAATTCCAATATTTATTCATAGAAGAGTCAGATCTAAGTCCAACGTATACTCATAAAAGAGTCAGATCCAAGTACAACTTATAGTCATGGAAGAGTCGGATCCAAGTCCAATATTTATTTATAGAAAAGTCAGCCCTAACTGTGAACTACCGCTAATACTGATAACAAGTTTACCTACACAAAGTTAAACTAAACTAATCGAACATTATGAATGCCCCAATTATTCAATTTTATAGTTAGACTTAATTATTTATTATTTATCTCCGAGTATCATTCTAGTGTATTAATTGCAGCCGACCTAATTGTATAAAACATGATATAATATCGTTAGCTGCTACGTGCTAGTTAGATAATTATACTGATTTAGACAAACCCCATTAATATAGGTTCGTATGTTAACTGGTATTTATCGCGTAAAATTTATCTTGTACAGTCGCGCTCATAGTAACGGATACCACTAAGCTTTATCCTTACCTTACCTTAGTGGTATCGTATGAGCGCGACTGTACATGAAGTTAAAACGTTCTGTTTAACCTACGCACTACCAACTAAGTATAATGGCTTACTTAATACAATTTAACAACAAATATAAATATTAACCAGTTAAAAAAAATCTCTTCTAGAGTAAAGATGGGCTTTCTCTACCGTCTTTTTTAATTGGTTGCCTTATTTATATCAGTAATCTTCTGTTAGAATGTTTCTCTTAAAGAGACGTTAAATAACTCTTAGCTGCTAAACGCCTTATTCTCTTCCCAATGAGGACCATCTTGTTCAAAGATAAATAATAAATAATACTGGACACTAGGTACACATAACACCGTCTAGTCGTAAACTAATCAAAGCTTGTACTCTGGAAACCAGATGATTGATAGAATACTAAAATATTTCTATTTGTAAATACATTTGAGTAGTAGAGCTCCTTGTGAAAAGGCTCGCCCGGGGAAATACTACCACTATGCCTATTTCAGCCGCCAAGCAGTTTTGCTGTGTTTCGATTTGAAGGGTACCTATGGTAGCCGGTGAAATTACGGGCACAGGAGGCGTATCATCTTTTGCCTCAAGTTGACGGGCGCAATGTATGGCCGCGTAGGTCATGCACTTTGTGGGTATGATCTACGCAGTAATGCTTTGTCATAGGCAGCGGTTGCATTTAACATCAAGTGCTCCGCTTGCTTGTTCCGTCTACACTACATGTTGCATAAAACATACATACTTATCTTATATCATAGAAAAGTACCCAGACACGGGACAAAACATCTGCAGAACAATCACAAACATTTGTTCTCTGGCGGGAATCGAACACGCCTCCTGCGTAACAGTCGGCTCTGCTAACAGCCACTGAGTCAGATGCGCCTGTGTTTTATGACCGGCCTGTCCGACATCAAACCAGTTGAACAGCAGACATTACCGTAGAATATCTCAACCGCGACGAACTTAGATGTGTCATAGAGGAAGTGCAAAGAGCAAAACACATTGTAAGGTAAAATGTAGTTAGATAGGCATCGGTCGTCGCGCGTCGTCCGGTTGAGGTATCCGTTGAGCATCTGGCCCGCATTTAGTTGAGTTTTTACCTGTGGCCAGGGCTGGAGTCAGGTAAGGGGCAGAAGCTAAAGGGAACTATCAAAAATCTAAGTTATTTACTTCATTAGAAAACTTTACTTAACTTTACAAAAGGGCACGTAAAACCAATAGCAAATAGAGATACACCATAGACTTAAAATGTTTTGAAACTGTGTCTCTGAAGAGTAAAAAAATACTATGATATTATAATTATACCTGCGTCTCTTAAGTTAGCTTCCTATGTAGAGATGATATAGTTACAATGTCAGTATCTGTTAACCCATTATTCATAGAACGCTGTAGTTCCTAGTGTAGTACATTGCTACTAAATAGTAAATAATTAGGATTGTACGTTGGTATTAAGATTGCTAAACGGTTCTGGGAATTAGGTGACAACGTAGTATTAGATAGGCATCGGTTGTCGCGCGTCCGTTGAGCATCTGGCCCGCATTTAGTTAAGTTTTTACCTGCGTCCAGGGCTGAAGTCAGGTGAGAGAGGCAGAACCTAACCTAACAATTGGATTTTTTAAATATCTGGGTCTCCGAATAGTTAAAAATAACATACATAGATTTAGGATGGTGTTTTCAAGGCTAATTTCGGCTACGGCGACCAACTTGACTTTTTTACGGTTTAAAGCTCTGATTTGACTTCTGATGTGCAGTAATTGCACGTCAGGGTAGTATTTTTGTAATAATAAAGGAATTCGAAGGCGGTCTGCTTTATACATAGATTACTCAGACACTAAGTAGGTATTTTTTGATAATTTCTGCAGATATTTTTCATTGTATTATTTATGTATTTAAAAAAAAGTATTTAAGTACTTTATCAAACCATCTGGTACCCATAACGGAAGCACTGCTTACTTTGAGGTTAGATGGTGCTGTCAGAAATAATACCCAGCGTAATTTTTCATCGTAAAAACACCCCCAGTCCTAGCTCCACCACTGCCCTAACTTGCGGACAAACTGGGCAACATAAAATCATTTGCCATGCGACTGTACAGGGTCATTTACATGTGCTGCAGTCGCCGACGATAATGAACGTACGAATGTCTTCGGTAAAAAAACTGTCAGCTGTCATGCGGGTGTTTGACGCATGCTAAACGAGTTTTTTTTAGACTGGCAATCCCTTATTGCAATGTCTTGCGAGGGTTTTTATGTGTCATTCTTGGTCTTGGTTCAAAGTACTTGAGAGCAACGTACGTAGGTGCAATTACTTATAAAATACCTTTGTGTAAAAAGTTGTTGAATGATTTCATTATGCAGTGACAGTACCTAAACGAAATTTATAAATTTTGAAGACAGTAAATCATATTCATAATTCATGATGGTTTTGGTATACCTACTGTCTTCATCATCAATGACGGTAACGTTTGTTTATTGTCACTGTGTACTTCTCTAAATTCTTCCTCTCAGCCGCAGGACTGCTGACCTGATGTATGACCTCCTTCATAGAGGTCATACTCGCCACTTTTGGCAGGCAGATTAGCGAGGGCAGTACGGGATGATTTTACACAGGAAGACGCGGTTTCCTTTGGCAGATTCTTAATGCATCCACGGGCAAGAGAGGAGAGGCAACATTCAATTACAGGTGCCCCACGTTAAACTAAAGTTTTGGTTTGTACAAAAGGCGGGATTTGTAGCCAATAACGATAACTTCCATTCCGCCATTTTGTTTTTTAATGTGAAATATCTATAGCCGCACGTAAAACAGATTTCTGGCGTGACGACGCATGCCTTAGTTCCCATCGTAATCTGTTCTTTTCTGCATAGGTATTACATATACAAAATAATGTCGATGTTTCACATCTGCCAGGCGTCCCGTGACGGCCCACAATTTTTTTTAATACCTAGATAGGTATTGAAAAAAAAAACAAAATGGGTTTTCGAGTCGAATCTAACGATGTATGCCGAAATCCATCCAGCGGTTCGGAAGGTACATACGTATGGCAATAAAAACATTTATAAACATACAAGATACGCGCGAAAAACAATACCCTTCCTTGGCAGTCGGGTTAGGTGATAATTTTTTAGCAGTCTGGTAAAAATATACGGACTTCAATAATAATATATATAATAACTTCGGAATAATGCAATCAGTGAAAATTTTACGTCTATGATTTGAAACGCAGACTACCATGATCATTATTATTTTTTTATTTATTTTGATATATCTTAATTTATTTTTACCTACCAAATATTCAACGAGTTTATTGTATACTATAATAGTATAGTCACCAGAACATTATATATTTTTTTCTATGATTTCGATGTTATGTTACCTTATAGGTACCATTTAAGAGTATTTTTTGTATTTTTTGGATGTTTAACTTATCTTATTAATATTAAGAAAGTGTCATAATATAACGCAGTATAATAAGCTCTGTAATTAATGAAATCAGGCGTTACATTGCGGAAATCCATGACAATAAAATGCAATTAAAATACCTAGTTTTAATTCCGCTAACGCTGAGATGCATATGCACCACCCTCCCGCCCGCTAATTATGCACATGCAGGGAGAACTAGGTTGTTAGTGCAACATGCATACCTAAACCCACATGATGACACGTGTTTCACCTATACGGCGTCTCACCTGAAGGTGCCTCGCGGAGAGGCGAAACACGTGTCGGTCGTCGTGTGGGTTTGGGTATGCATGTTGCAGTAACAACCTAGTTCTCCCGCATGTGCATAATTAGCGGGCGGGAAGGCGGTGCATATGCATCTCAGCATTAGCGGAATGAAAACTATATATTTTCATTGCATTTTTTAAGCTCTGTAAAGTTAAATTATGTATGAGTAATAAATAAATAAATGAAAAACAATATTATCTATGGTCAAACTCGTTGGGAAGTTTTCCCGGCAAATAGCGTCGGTTATAGTCAAGAATATGGAGATCACCCTGTCTCCAAGTCGGTTAACAAAGAACATGTAAAGTGTTAATATATTTCCGGCACCTGTGTTGCAGGTGTGCTGATGGCTATCACTATAACCCCGCCCTACACGGATATTGGCTTTAATGTCTGTCTGTTTGCACTATCCATTAATATGTGCCTGTGCACATTTATCGTGTGTGCTTTATAGATGAAGGAAGCCAGCCCATCGTGAGGCAACCCGTGGCTTAGGCAGCTTTAGACGTATTGACATGCTCTTTCCTCTGAACAAAGGCGACTTTGCTAAGAGGATGGTATAGGTGCTGGGCAAACCATATAACAATGTCCCAGGCACTGCAGCGTCCCGTACAGCATGATTACCAATTGTTGACGCTGTCTGAAGGGCCTTTTTACACCTGGATTTCCCTATCGTTTTCCTGCTGTCTCCCTGGACGGTTTGACCTAATTGGTTCAGGAGACAGTGACACAATTTTTAAATATGGGTGTTGCAATCTCAAACTTATATATAAATATATGTAAATATTTTAGAAAAAGAACTGGTATTTTTTTGTATGTTGGCGCTGTACTGTCAAAGGCGAGTGACAGTTGTCATTGCATTGCACTAATGTGCTTCGGAATTCTTATGATCTTATTTTCTCTCTATTGTATATGTGCTCGATGTCCATCATTTACCATCTTTTAGGTACGAATGATTTCGTCATATAAATTTACACCGGCTAATTTGATTCTACTTGCGCTACCTTTGTTTCGTAATTTGCTATACGAAAATGTCAGCCTGCTAATTCTGTGTCACCAGCAAATGAGTTTTTCCAGTTTTTCAACCGTATCATAGATCCCATGTTGATGTTGATACATACCTGAAACAAAATTTATTCCATTAACAACAGGTAGCATATTGCGTGGGTTAAATAACAATACATATTTTATAGTTTTAATTGCGATTAAGATAGTGATTTCATCATCATCATCTCCCGAACGGGGAGCCGACTTCTCCTGAAGATCTTGTAGAGAGGCGAAACACGTGTCAATTTTTTAAAGTGTTTTTCAAGCGCTAATCAGATATAGGTGAGCGGATTTGTTACTATACAGCGTGCAAGTACCTACTGATCTTGCGGGGATACCATACTCGCTTGCCAGGCGAGTTGGCGAGCGCAGTACGAGATGTTAAAACACGGAAAGGAGCTGCTGCCCATCATCCACGGGTATCACTTGGCAGATTCTTTATGTGTTCAGTATGTAAGCATAGTAGTAATCATCATTTCAGCCGTGAAACGTGCACTGATGAACACAGGCCTCTCATGGATCTCCATGAGGGGTAGTTGCCATACTCACCACGCTTGGCAGGCGGGTTGGCTAACGCAGTACGGGATGTTGATACACGGAAAGACGCTGCTGCCAATCATAGTTAGTGAATATGTTATTGTTATGAGATTATTATATCATAAGTAAGTGAATGTTATTTATCTTTTTGAGAATAAACGATATTAAAAATTATTAAAATTCTGAAACATATATAATAATACTAATACTAAGGCCGCTGTAGTTTAGCTTTGATATAAGACATATGTCAGTATACATAACTTCTATACCTATAATACCAGTGGGACTTGCGGTCTAGGGATGGTATTGGATAATATCGATATTCGATACCGGTGAAAACAACGGAAAATAATTGTATCGGACCGGACTCGATGACCGCAACCAAAATAGGGTCTCGAGTGTTTGATTGACGGATTGTGGGTTTACACTATGGAAATAAATAACGCTGGACAATTTACACAGCACCTAGTCCCAAAGTAAGCAGAGCTTGTGTTATGGCCACATATGGTTGATAAGATTAGAGATAAAATAAAACCGGGCAAGAGCGAGTCGGACTCGCGCACCGAGGGTCCCATCATACAATATAATATATGACAAAGGCGGTTTATATTTGTTGGAGAACCTTGACAGCGCCATCTCTTGTCTGATAGCGGAACTTATGTAGATTTTTTACACATTCGATGATTTCTAAAAAAGTATGCTAAGTAGAGAGTTTGTAATAATTTTCCTGTAATCTTTACATACACTTCTAATAGCAATAAAAGTTTCAGAGGTTTGTCCGCTGGTTAGGCCGCAAACTTCGGAGATAAGGGGGGGAAACGTTTTTTTTTTCAACGTTTTTGTGAATAAGTCGAAAACTATACGGCTAAAGCAAAACTAAAAACTATTTATTAATGTGTAAATGAGTACTTTTCATATGATGTTCCACGTGACCTAGTAACTTCACAAAAATCTTGAGAACCCCCCTTCCACCCCTCTTGTCTAAAAACCTATGCAAATTATAGAGTTTGCTATAATTTTCCTATAAAGTTTACAAACCCTTCTATTAGCTATAAAAGTTTCACGGGTTTATCTCTGCAAACTTCGGAGATAAGGGGGAGAACGGTCGTTTTTTCAACATTTTTGTAAATAACTCAAAAACGATACGGCTTAAAGGAAAACTAAAAACTGTTTATTATATGTGCAAACGAATACTTTTCATTTGATACCACACGGCCTAATAACTTCACTTAAAAATTTTGAGATCCCCTATCCGCCCCCCTGCAATAAAAATAAGAATATTTTTTAACAATTTCATATACTTATGCCATATTAGTACAAAGGTGTTATCTTTAACCATTTCAAATTTGTAATCTTACTTCAAAGTTTTCAAACTCATGAAAGTCGGTTATTAAAAAAATCAAAATAAAAAAATATTGGGACCTAGGTCAAATCATTTGGGCTGGATAGATAGCCAGACGACCTCACCTATCTGCCATTTTCGTATGTTCAACCTTCTGTCGAATACCCTGTATATTAAGTATATACAGGGTATTCGACACACAATGTTTTGGATTTACAAACTATAGAAATAAAATGATCGAATTTCTTGAATGGTTTATCAAAGGTTAGTTCGAGCCGATTCTACCAAATATGGGATAAGAGTCCAAACAGGGAAATTATAATGTCGAATTATTTTAACTAATCAGCCCGAATTGGTCCCTCCCTAAATCTCCGAATCGATGAAACGGAACTGTGGTTGAGACATAAATATTTTGTCTATGGTTTTTGGTTGTCACGTCACACGCCGCCGTGAGATTGTCTATGTTTGTCACGTCACGGGCCGTGAGAATTGTTCCCGCGGTTACGTCGTGTCCCGTGGCTGCGGTCCTGGTTATATTCTTGGGAAAATATCTCGCGACTATGGATGGATGCAGTCGCAAGCAGTAATATTAACTTGGCAAACTTGGCATCTAGAGTCTCAAAACGCTTGGAGCTCGTAGTTGGTTACCTCATGCTTAATGAATATTTGCCCTATGAAAAATAAAAAGGTTTTTTTTTAACCTTAGCCTTAGGTTTTTTTTATTTATTTTTAGTAGTAGTAGAACTATTTGTGAAAGGTTCAACCGGGGAAGTACCTATTTCTGCCGCCATGCAGTAATGTCCCCATTGCTGTGTTCCGGTTTGAAGGGCAAGGGGGCCGGTGAAATTACGGGCACATGAGACCTTACAACGCTGTCTCAGGGTGACGGGCGCAATGCAATGCAGCGTTGGTCACGCGCTTAGTGAACGTGATCACCGCGGCATTGCAACTGTTATAGGTAGAGGTTACCGCTTAACATCAGGTGGGCCTTCGGCTTGTCTCGTCATTTAGTATTATAAAAAAAGACTGTCGCTTAGCGACCACATCTTCTGTGTAACAGAAACAATTGAATCACAAAAATAACAAACTTAATGTTTATCTAAACCTATATCCAATAATTTAATCGAAAAGTCGACCTCTTCAAAATTATTAGTGTTGGATAAAATACTATTTATAATACCTACATCTTTGTTGACGGATATTTTATTAACAAGTGGTTCTAAATGTTGCGTTAAAGACACATTCCAACAAAATAAGCTGAAGATTTTCGAGCTCACCACAATCATCACAGTTTGGGGACGGAAATATTTTCATGTAAAAAGTAAATTTGTTTGAAGGGATGTGTCCATATCGCAAACTAAGTACAGAAAATTTAAATGATTTCTCATCAACAATGAGATATCAATCCATGGATTGCCTAATCCGAGGCTGCATGGTTCTGTACCAGATTCCCTCTTCCCGATTGCCTAAGGTTAAAAGCAAATTTGGGTTATTCAAAATGCTAGGAGCTGAACAATGGGCAGTTGGGCACCTCACGCAAGTCAAAACCAATGCAATTTTCATACGCCTGCCACACGCACGTTCGAATTTCAAAACTACTTACATGTAGATAAGTTAAATTAAACGTTCGACGCACGCACCAATACTTTGTGTAGTTTTGTAAGTTGCAACATTGTAAGATGCAAAATCAATATCTGCATTGTAAATTACGATATTAATTTATAACCAGCATATTACATTCAACTACTTACAGCATTTATAGCCTGTTTTATAGTTGCTAACACATAATTCTCACTGGTTAACAAAGAAAATATTTGTTTCTGCGTTAATGCTATCTTTTGATGAGGGTATCATTCTCACTCATGAAATTAATGACTTTTTTCTTGTATAAAATTATGTAGGTACTAATTATGTAGGTAGGTACTTTGTTAATTAATCTCCACGTGTGACTATATATTTTTCAAATTATTTATCATGATTTTATTATTAATGTTAAAGGTCCTGATCGCGATATTAAAAAAATACGATTCGTTAACGTTATGGTTATACGAAACCAACCATCCGGGTTCACGAACTCAATCATGGTAAATAGGGTAATATTGTGCTCTACTAACACCACCTTACACCCTTTGATAAACGAGTGTCATAGAGCACCCCTACTATGAAACCTCGCGACGGTAATAGTGGTACAAATGTGAGTTCGCGCGGTCCAGCGATTGATCAGCGGGGTCGGCGACCGCTCTCTCCCCGTTCCTAATTTGAATTCGCCGCGTATTATCGCGCGGGAGGCCGTAATTGGATAACAATGAGGGCGCCAGCGCCTCCCCACGCCATTGGCTGTTTGGACATGACGCCTCTCGTGAAAAAAGTTCAGAAACTTATCGTTTTGCTGGAGCTCTCGATCCTTAATTTATGGTTGTAGCCATACAATTTTAACTAGGTAAAAGTACAAAAATACTCGCTTTTATGGTAATAATGTGAATACATTTTCGTTAACGAAAGGCCATCGACAAGTTAAATCTAAAAATTATTCCGTTTTCTTGCTCCAAAAGGGCATTATTTGGAATTTGTGTTTTTCCATTCTCCTCCGCACCCTTACTTTTTATTTTAAATGCCCATTTCAGAAATTACACGTTCAAAAACGTGAGAATACCTACCATATTCATATGACGGTGTTGCCATTGTCACGTCGGGGGCATGAGCAGAGCAGAGGATGACATAACTGCAGATGGCACGGCGCATGCGTTCGGATAACATCGTTAGATGGGCAGTAAAGAGAAACGCCATCAGGGGTGGTACCTACTCGTCATCACTGAAATTCTATTACGCGTTTTATACGCGGCCCGTGCCTTAATGCTGGGGGGTTGCGTTATAAAACATGTCCATTACACTTGGATCTGAGATATTCTCCATTTTCCCCCCTCGACGCCCCCGTGAATATCAGATTTAAAGAGGTGGGGAGGTCTTCAAAAATTGGCTCTGTCGTAAAACATTGAAATCTGCGTTTGCCGCGACTGGCAAGGGTTCAGGCTGATTCGATTCGCACAGTTTACTTTGAATTATATCTGGGGTGTTTTTTAATCCGACTGTTGTACAGAACACAACACTGCGGGACAGCAGACGGTGTCAGTTATGCGGGACTTATCGCGTTCCTTATTTGATCCTCCTTTTCCTTTGAAAAAATACTGGCTGGTATTTTAGTTTTTTCTCGAAGCTCAATTAGCTACCTATGGATTGGATAGCAAACAGAACGTGCTGGGGCCCGGCTAATTCGTCTGCTACGTGCCTGCGATGGCCTCAACGTGGGATTACTACCCACCCGCTTTATGCCCGACCACGGACTGGGCATTATGCCTCGGCACGAGTTACGGACTTTGATTACACCTATACCCTTCGAAACTTAGTTATGGTGGATGAGTTCATCTTCGAACCAACATATGAGTATCCACTGTAATTACTTTGAGACGGAATCTGCTCCAACACCGTCAAACTTAATAAAAGACAAAATTTTATATTGTTAAATGATGACTATAACGACCGTGTTAGGGTTTTCTATACGCTTATTTTCCTGATCACATATTGAACTTATTCAAATTAAATGTATTGTTTTCCTTTATAATCTAAATCATCAAATCATTATGGTAGTGTTTGCTTGAGATCGATTTTCATCATCATTTTCGTACGGGGTCTCTCGAAAGCGCGATAAAAAGGTTATCCATGATTGAGCCCTGATTATAAACAAACAGTTAATATCATGCTAAAATTAATCTAGTCCAGATTAATTCAGCATCATCATCAGCATCCTGTAATTGTAGGGAATATAGCTGTAATGTGAGCTGTGGACTTCAAGAAGTTCGAGTACTAGGATCCGCTAAAGAATTGAAATATAATTCTGATGCGATTATCGACGCGATCACATTTGTTCAATGACATATCAATGTTTAGTTTATTTAAGGTGCAAAACAGATATATTGAAACCTTGCTTCTCCGCAGTCCGTTAAAATAATGAGCATAAAAAAACTTACAACACATCCAAAATTGGCCGGACTAAAGCCAAACTCAATAAAATAGAAGCAAGAGTATTGTAAAAACGCAACAATACGCCGTATCTCCCGACAACCGGGCATAAATCCTCCAAACGAATGCCATTGCGAGTTTGCGACTACAAATAATTCGTCGGGACATAAATTTGGACTTCACTCACAGTCATACGCAAAGAATTCTGCATTGAGGATACAAAAAACAGTGAGCTGTGATGGATGTACCGTGGTCCGGTACAAATCTTCAGAAAAAAGCGCCTATAAAAGTGCCCCCGCGACCACTAGATGCAGTCCTTTCGAAACGTCGAGCAATACTAAAGGTAAATATCGCGATAAACACCTGGTTAAGCATGTATTAATAAAGCATCTTTATTTTTCATGGATAACAATAAATACTCTTAAAAACGTCGAAAAAGTTATCAAAATAAGGTTATTTAGAAAATTAAACGTGGGTCAGGGAAAGAAGCGACAAAAAACTTACTCGTTCGTTTTTTGAGGCTAGGGATTTGCCCCGATTTATTTATTTTAATACTAAAACAAGCAAACAGCAACAATTGTACTTAAAAATGTTCTCTAGCAGATGTAGATAATGCAGCTTTAGCATTTGTTAAAAACAGATAATGCTTATATTTTGATGTTTGGCAAAACATGCAGTCGTAAGTCAAAAGGGTTATTTTGAAACAGTTACACTGGAGTAGTAACAATAATATTGTCCCACTTAACAAAAACAACAATTCATTGAAATGCCTTTGAATTTGAATTTGTTATTCTGATCTAAGTCAAAACATTTTAAGCATTAATTTTTAGGGTTTCGTAGTAAAACCAGAAACCCTTATAGTTTCACTTTGGCTGTCTGTCTGTCTGACCGTCACCGGCTTTGCGAAGAGACTATAAGTCCTAGCAAGCTATAATTTTGCATGTACTTATAAAATAACAACTCCGAGGTAACGCTATAAAAATTCTGTAATAAATAATAATTTGTGGTACCTCCCATTCACGTAAAGTAGGGATAAACTTTTTTATGCTTGATTTTCCCGTGTTGGTTTTATAAAAAAATATGAATGTAGTTTTAACCATGAACTTTATAGGAAAACTATAAGGCTAGGTTTTTTAGTTTCGGAGAAATAGTCGCTCAAATAAGTAATGAGGTTTTCCAAACATACCGGAATACCTTAAGCCGAAAAGTCAATGAATTCCTGTTAATATGTTTTGGTAAACGTAAAAAAAACATACACCAATTTCTAACAACAGGTCTACGGTTAACTACGAAGGTCTAACTTATTATAAGGTAAAAATATGTTCAGCTCATACTAGAACATATTTTTAGATATTTCCTTTCAAATGTGTACTACAGTACCAAAACTACAGAACGTCGACGTGAGACAAATAAGTCGAATAAAAATAGATAAAATTAATGATGAATGTAAAGAACACGAAAGTGATGGTGTTTGAAAGAGATGAGGCAGTGACAGACTGCAATATCGTGATTGGAGATGAACAAATTAAACACGTGAATGAGTTTGTGTATCTGGGTTCAAAGTTTACAAGAGATGGAAAGTGTGAGAGTGATATTGAAAGAAGAGTGAATGCAGGAAACATGGTGAATGGAGCTTTGCACTCCTTTATGAACAGTCGGAAGGTGTCTAACAAGGCTCGTTTGGCTGTGTTGAGGGGGTGTTGGTTCCGACACTCATGTACGGAAGTAAAAGTTGGGCATGGCAGAAGAAACATGAAAACAGAATAAATGCAATTGAGATTAGAGCGTTAAGAAGTATGATAGGAGTTAAACTGAGTGACAGGATAAGAAATAGTGAGATAAGGAAACGTTGTGGTCTGAAAAAAGATGTAGTGACAAAAATTGAGAAAGGTATGCTGAGATGGTTTGGCTATGTCAAGAGAATGAATGAAGAACGATTGACGAAAAAAGTGTATAAGGCGAGTGTGAATGAAAGTGTTGGAAGGGGTAAACCTAGGCGGACGTTTCGAGACCAAATAAGGGACGTCTTGAAAAAAGGCCAGGTCAAGAGTACCTTAGATCGAAGAGCATGTATGAAGGGAATAATGAAAGTGGACGATATGTATGTAAGGATCGTAGCAAGTGGAAATAAGTGGTCTCTGCCTACCCCTACGGGAAAGAAGCGTGATTATATGTACATAATTATGTATGTAAAATTAATCCAATTACAAAGCATGCAAAGCTCTGCTTGGAGCTACGCATGTCTTGTATGACTAAAAATAGCGAGATGTTATAAAAACTACACCAAATAACAAACAGAAAATCGACTTCTATTTATTAATGACGAAATAGACAGAGACTACGGCACTAGGCATTGTGTCCTAACCTTTAACGCCCGTACCTGCGACCGTACAATGTAAACTCGAAAAGCTTGAAACTCTTTTGAAAGTTGATCTTTGACGGATCAAGTTGTACCAGCCCAAGGTTCTAGACCTGCTTCTAATTTTACGCGTGCACTTTGTATGCATTGATGCATACGGTTCTCGTAAATATTCTTCGGAATGCTGATCTCTGTTTTAATAGTCTTAATAAATTCATAAGTTATTAATGTTAACAGGGCAGAGCTTGTTTTGGATTGTTGCTTTTATTTATCTACGAAAGAGGTACGTGGTTCTGATCTCATCTCATCGCCATCCGTCATCTTGAAGAAATGTCTAGTTCAGAAACTTTATATGGACGCCCAGTCGTCCTTAAAATGTATAAACTTTTGTTTTATTATCCGATAACGTGTGGTTTTCCGTAGCAATATTTTTGATCTAAAAGTTTTAGTACCTACGTCATAACAATAATTTAGATATTTAGGAGCTAGGTACGTTTTTAACATAGTTACTCAGAGTCAAATATCGCGTCGAAATATCGAGAAACTCAAAAAGGTTCAAATCATGCTAAATATCCCGTTAATATTGCATATAATAGATATATAAGCGGGTAGATGCAGCAGGTCGCCAATTCCAGTTCTCAAGTCCATACCTACATATATAATCGTATAAATAAAATTCTAAATATATACCCACTCCTTCTGTACAAATGCAAAATCAGGTGCTCTACCTGGCTGCTATCTCTTTCTTATGAGGAAACCGAACAGCTCTTAGTTTAAGTAAAATAATGCGTCTCCTACTTTTTGATTTAATAGATCTCTACAATTCCACATATTCAACACTGAAATCTCCTGTTGCCCAGACTCTTAAGAGACGGGTGCCTCAGGGGATCACTCGCTCACACAAACAGACACGCACACACGTACACACACACACACACACACACACACACCTATACAAAACACACACACACACAACACACTCACACACATCCCATTTAGTTTATAATAATTCATTTCTTTATTTTAAATATTTAGAATCCATGTATGTCTAGGAGTTGGGCGTTGACACTGCCACACAGTTGTAAAGCTTCGGTAGTGTCATCGTTTCATTAGAATTTAAGTGCATTTGTAATATGTCTAAATAAATGATTTTTATCTTTATCTTTTTATAATGTTAATAACCATAATAGTATCACAGGTTAATTACTTAATTATTTTGTATTTTTACTATTATATGTAGCTTTTTTGATCTATTGAGTAAACACTTATTGACATTGACTTTATCGCGTGGTCTTAAGCTCTGTAGCACTTCAGGCGAAGTAGATAGATAGAGTATGCTTTATTGTACACCATATACACAAAAAATACAAACAGGTAGAAATTAACAAAAACAAAATTGAGCCGTCACGGACGCCTGGCGGAAATAAAACATTTTTACCAAAGTCGGCATAGTCGCCACAATTGCTACAGTAGTCCCAGTTGCGATAGTCGCTACAGTCGACAAAGTCGCCCCAGTCGCCACAGTCAACACGATGGGCACGATGGACGAAGGACAATTATAAGTGTAGACCAAAAAGCTACTAGATCTTCGCAACCTTTTTTTGATTTCCTTTACGCTCTTTACAATACTGTTGCTGTCACTGAGGGTATCCCATATAATTGTTTACCAGCAGTACACACTACACAGTGAGGTTTTATACAAAGTTAAAGAATTAAATAAGCAGTTTTGGCGTGAACATTCAATGAACGATCTTAAGCCAAAGGCATATGGTTATCTCCCGGCGTCCATGGTGTAAGGTGGTGCCTATTATTAGGAAAAATATTTATTATTTATTAAGACTGCGCCCTTCATCTTCTACAACAGCCCTTCATATTCTACAACATCTGCATATCCTTCGGGAATGCTCAGGGAATGCTGCCGGCGGCCCAGTGTCCTTCTCCGGTACTTTAAGGAGTTGGGCTGGCTAGGGACGGGCTAGCATCACGGGGGACAATGCATAATACACCCCTATGCGGGACGTCAGTGCAGATCTAGTTACCCCCACAAGAATAAGAATAAGACTGCGCCCAGGACACGTTCCGAGCAATAACTTAAAATTTTTGATGAAACTGTGTTATTCTCCTAATTGTTTAGATTGCGATAAGATTGACGATGTTTACCACGTGTTCGTGAATGCGTCCGGGGCGCAGTCCAGCGGGGGGTCTTTTTAGGGTTCCGGACCAAAATAGTAAAAAGGAACCCTTATAGAATCACTCTGTCTGTCTGTCTGTCTGTCACAAATAAATATCTCGAGAATTACTGATGCTATCGACTTGAAATTTGAAATGGTAAAAGACAACACTTTTTTACTAATATAGCATATTATACGAAAATGTTAAAAAATATTCTTATTTTGATTGCAGGGATAGGGGATCTCAAAATTTTTAAGTGATGTTACTAGGCCGTGTGGGGTATCATATGAAAGGTATTTATTTGCACATTCATAAACAGTTTTTAGTTTTCCTCTAAGCCATATTGTTTTTGAGTAATTTACAAAAATGTTGAAAAAACGACCGTTCCCAGGGGGGATAGGCGGAGATAAGGGTATCTCCGAATCGTTCCCCCCTTATCTTCTAATAGAAGTGTATGTAATCTTTATAGGAAAATTATAGCGAACTGTCTAAATTGCATAGTTTTTTAGACAATGGGGTGGAAATATATATAATATGGGTGGTTTTCAATTTTTTTGGAAAGTTACTAGGTGATGTGGGGGGTATCATATGAAAGGTATTTATTTGTACATTAATAAACAGTTTTTAGTTTTCCTTTAAGTCGTATCGTTTTTGAGTTATTTACAAAAATGTTGAAAAAAATAGCGTTCCCCCTTATCTCCGAAGTTTGCGGAGATAAACCTCTAAAACTTTTATTGCTATTAGAAGTGTATATAAAGATTCCAGGAAATTTAATACAAACTCTCTACTTATCATACTTTTTTAAAAATCATCGAAGGTCTAAAAAATCTACATAAGTTCCGCTATCAGACAAGAGATGGCGCTGTCAAGGTTCTCCAACAAATATAAAACCGCCTTTGTCATATATTATATTGTATGATGGCACTGAACCCTCGGTGCGCGAGTCCGACTCGCTCTTGCCCGGTTTTATTTCTAGTTTTGATGTAGGTAGGTGTAATAGTTATTTTTCTTCACCTATTTCCGAGGAAGCTCAAAAATTACTTCGTATTTATATCTCCTCATTAGAAACTAGTTTAATGTGTTGTTAGAGTTACGGGAGTGACATGGCCTTCATTTGCCAAAACTCACATGTTAAAAAAAAATGCAATACTGTTGTTAAACGTGTATGTGCTTTTACATTCATTATCATCCATGGGACGTCCGATGATAGATATAGGGCTCCTCTGGGCTCCTTTGGGAGCTGTTGCCATACTCGCCACGCTTGGCATTAGGTTTGGCGAGCGGTTTGTTGATACACGGAAAGAAGCTGCTATCCATCTTTCGGAGGTATGCCTTGGCAGATTATTACTGCGTCCACAGGCAAGAGGAGGGGTAACATTCTACTGCCGGCACCCCACGGCTCTAAGCAGAGCCTGTGTTATGTGTACCAAATGATGTGATAGAATACTAACATTTTTGTAAATACATACTTATCAAATCATTTTTATAACAAGACCCGGGACAAATATCTGCAGACAAGCCAACATTGGTCTATTTGACAGATGTCAAAAAAATATGATATTTCTATTTTTTTAACTTAGAAAATTTTATCCTTGACATTTTTATACCTTGTCATTATTATACTTGGTAATTTTTTCATGTTGACATTTTTATTTTGTGATTGTTGGCATTATTATACCTTGTCATTTTTCATTTTGGACCAAAGTCGTCAAACCCTCTTTCCCATATTATCTGTCTTGTGGTTTTTGTATTTCGAACTAAACACACATTTCTTCTTTCAAATCTAACAGGTCAGTCCGTTCATCCGCAACCGTACAGGATCGTGTTTCGTATTTCGAGTTCCATCGGTACCTGGGGCCTAATGGTCGGTTACTACGCCCCAGGGCTCACCTATCTGAACATTAGACTTAATCAGGACGTACGGTTTGTGCCAGTGGGTTTTTAAACGAAATGTTGTGCCGTGCTTTTTGGTCTGCTTGCTGCTAAAAGCTTTTGCGGAAGGCTAAAAGTTTAATGGAGTATGATATTATATAGCTGATTTTTTTTGGATCTCCATACTGGTAATTTGGTTTTCGATATTCGGACAATATGGAGGGCTCTGGAAGAGATCTTCATGTCATAGGGTTTCAAGAGATTATTATAAACATTTGGCATTGGTGATAAAATCGATGTACTATTCTAAAACTATTCACCTAATCTAGCAAGATACAATATTTCAAGATTCAAAATGCTTTACATCCAAAAGTTTTCTAAGAGCAAAAAATATCAGCTCAACATGTAAAGTCCAACAAGCACGGCCAACTAATGCCGTCGACTCGACCGACCCATACTTCAGCTCGTAATCTACGGAACAAACAAGGGTGCTGCCGAGGTTTGCTTACATTAGTTTTTGTGGCACATAACGTCCAACTCTAGCGTCGCGCGTCGGTTGTGCTACGAAATATTCAAACGAAAACGTCAACCAACAAAAAAAAACTAGACATTTATAAATAAAATATTCACCCAATGGCAATTAATAGAAGCCTGTAATTTAGTGCCAGCTTCGATGTAATGGGTGCGAGGTAAGTGCAACTTTTGCTTTTGAAGAAATAAAATGTTCGTCGTCGAATCGCGTTCGAAAACTCGGACGGAACGCTCCTATCCGGTTATCATTATCACGTTTGAAAATAGAACGCACGCAAGGCAGGCAACCGAGTAATCGGGCAAAAGCTTTTATATGGCCGCCCAGCGTAACCTGGCCTGCCAGTTTATACGCCCATTTCCTTCTACGGCCTATTTTATTACGCGCCGCGGGAGGCGAGGGGGTCTTTTTATGGTGGTATTAGTTTTAAAGGCCCTGAGGCACGGCTCACATGTGCCTGAACAGATAAGCGGCATCCCCACTCGAAAACTTGTTTAGTCGGACCGATAACTTCGTATTGTCTGCGGGGGATGAGACCGACCGAGTATTTTGACGTTTGCTTAACTTACATTGTTTTCGCTCGAAACTTTGTAAAAATAATATAGAGCCTCGATGCTGATTGAAAAAGAGTTGAAAGGTATCAATGCTTTGCTCTGACGATTTTCATTACAGATCTAATAACTTTTTATAGTGGTATACTAACATTCAGCTCAGTATTTTTTCTAAATCAAATAAATTTGCTTTGAGAATCCCCCTGTACCAATTCAATTTCTATCACTTCTGAAATTAGTCACAGCCAAAGTTTAATCCTGTTGCTCTCAAATTGCAATCCCTTGGCTGTAAGCCCATAACATAAATTCCTAGGCCTAATTCAGCTTAAGACGCCAGGGAGCAAAGATCGATATGAAGTGCCTTTGGCGCCGATGTGTGGGCCCCTCGGCCAAAGCACCATTAAGCATAGACCCGTCGTGCTTCAAACAAAATCCCCTGCGACTACGTACTTTCTAGTGGGTCGGGGAGGTATGTAGGGTCTAGTTTGATTGGTAATCAGCGGGGTGCGTTCCGTTTATGGCATTAGGATCGTGACGCATCTGTTCTGTTGCATAAAATATGAAATTTAAAAACAATGGGCTGGAACGGAACGGGGCGTTATAACTTTTGACTTTTGTTGCGTTTTTTTTGTGAAGCCGTAGTTACACTGTATTTTGTATCGAAGTTTGAATGCATGTTATTTTATGTGTTTTGCTCCAGTGGCTTGGAGAAAGGGAAATAATTCCGAAAGCTCACCGGTTATTGTAAAGTTTACAGTCATGGAAGCTTTTACTCTTTTTATTGGCAAGCTGGTTTGTAAAAGGTCCGAAATTGGTCAGTAAAGAGATTAATTTTGGACCTTCTCTCTTAACTAAACTACCTTTTAGGGTTTCGTAGTTAAGCCTCATAAGTTTTGTCATCTGTTTGCCATCAATTCTTTTCCCCGCTGGTTCTGTACCTCATCTTACGACACAGCGATGAAAATTAATGACCCAAAGACAATAAAAGCAATAGCATATTCGAAGAGACATGAGAACTTTCTTCAATATATTTTTCGTCATAAAAATAGTAAAACCACAGGCATCGAGTTCTATGATGTTACAATTCTGTACCATTACATTAGTCATGACAATGAACCAATTTCGGTAAAAAATAAAAAGTATTTAGTAATTAACTTAATAGATGGAGCTAATGCGCGGAGTAAGCAAGGTAGAGTCCGAGCCACCACTGTGTGACTACCACGAGTTACTGTTAGATCGCCTGCCGTTACTACAGTAGATAAGTACGTTACTATGACATTTGTCAGATTTGTAACTCATGGTACCAAACTCTAAGCAAATGAAGCCCAAACTACAGTCACTGTTTTCTGCGTATTTTAAAAATATATATTAAAAGCTACGTTTAGACACCAAAACATATAAATAAATGTATAAATATTTTAAACTACATCCTTGAATTTAAATCTTTGCGCTCTAAATCAGCTGCGTAAGTTTACTCTATTGGTTTTGAATACATTCCGGCCACAGATTTAAAATTAATTGACGTAATTGACAAGCTTATTTCAAGCACGTTCCAATCACCCCCTTGAATTTACAGTTCCAATTGGAAAATAATCGTCAGTAGCGATTCTAATAGGACGCCGACCGCACGCTCGAATTCTCGCCAAAGCGCTGGACACTGTTCATACATGTTTGCGGCGCGCTAGTACACGCCAGCGGCTAACAGCAAAATTCAATTATAATATATATGTATATATATATAAGTAATTTAGAATCAAAAGGCTAAAAACAAGTCTTCACTGTTAGACTTTTCATTCTATAAAAACTCCTCATTTACTGCACATTTGTTAGCAATTCTACAGCGGGCAACACTAGTCTCCCAATTTCCTATAGTCCCCTATAAGTGGTCCACTCAACCCGCCTCTCCTATGATATTAATTGAGAAGGAAGCCATACATTTTAGATAAGAAATGGGTGGTAGCTCCTCCGCACAGAAGTCGGATTTAAAGTCCCTGTCTCGGATTCAATTATGTAGGAACCATTAGCTATTACGTAGACGTGATAGAACTAGCTGTAATAATCATGAGATGTCTTACAGTTGTCTCGAAATCAACGCTTGTCGCTTCTTGAGAGTATTATAGAGGGGAAAAAACAATCAGAATTTTTGATTCCCGCACGTTCAGACGAACACCCTTACCGCGGGTCTTTACCGTTGTGCAGGTGTAAGTTCAAATCCCATTAAAATAGAAAATTTTGATTATATTTCTCGCTTCATGTTAACAATTTAAAATAAAATAGCTTATTATAATATATCTTCACACCTAAAGTCTAGGGTGCATTTTGCGAAAAAAAAAACAAATAAAATTTGTATGTATGTACATATGTGTGTAAAATGCTAAAATTGCTTGGTTTCGTGAAAAGGCTGCAATGGAAAACATTCGTCTCAGCCGTAGGACGTTACTACTCGAGATATTTGTTCAGGGTGTTCTGGGTGTTTTTCTGTATATAATAAAAATATCTATCTATGTATTATAATGTATTAAGTAAATCAGTCATCTAGTACCCATAACACAAGCTCTGCTTAGCTTGGGGCTAGATGATGCTGTGTGATTTCTCATGGATCCAAAGATCATGAGGGGTTATTGCCGTACTCACCACGCTTGGCAAGCGGGTTGACGAGCGCAGTACACGGTGTTCTGTTCATACACGCTTTAATTAAATGTATTTAATTTAATTTATTTGACAATATCTATTGGCCTCCTTACTTATAAACGCTGATTAAATTAACCAGCATAGTTTGCTTATTCCATTTTAGAACAAATTTTTAGGCTAAAATCTCAAAATAAAACAATAGTGTTCCAATGGATTCCCTCGCATGTCAACATTGAAGAGAATGATAATGTTGACATGTTGGCAAATCAGGCTCGTGCAGACGGTTTAACTTTAACAGTTATCCCGCTTTATTCCGATTACGAGATTTGCAAGAACTCAATGTAATAAATTATGGCAGGAATATTTCGACAAGCGATGCACCGATAAAGGTATTTGATATCGTAACATACAACCACAAATCTCGTCATACCCTTAAATTGATCAGTGTTTATTTAATAGATGTTTATTGGTGATGGCTCTCAGACTACGTTATTTGGCAGGGCTTTTGGTTCTAATGTTGGAGATTTTAACAATACCTATTCTAGCATTACCTCTATCAGACGAAGCTCAGAAGCTCTATGAACTTGCTAAAATAGGTCTTATTTAAAAAAAAATAGTAATAATTGTTTTGATATGTTTGATTTTTGATAATATTTTCTATTGTTACCTCGATTGGGTGATATGGTCTCTAAGCGACAAAACCCTTCTATATCTGCAGAACAATTTGAAACCTTTGTCCGGTGGCGGGCTTGGAACGCGTCTGCGTCGACGCAGAAGGTATCCTGCGTACCAGTCAGCTTACAGACGAACTGTGCAACGGAGACAGAGAGAGACAGTCAAATAATAACTGCCAAGAAGAGAACCCAACAGCAAAACCAGAAACATTTCTACCTGTCTAATCCAATAAGCAATCAAACCCCGGAATGAAATAAGGCAAGTTCAGGCGGTCTGCGAAATAAGCTAGTTCACCGTGGATTACGGTGCTTAGTGAAAAGGTTGATTAGATGCCTAGCTAGCATCTATCGTAATTTTACCAGCTAGTTTAATAACTAATAGCCCAGAAGCCTAAATGATAACGTTGACCTTGCCTGGGTCCAGAACATTGGAAGACCAAAATAGAACGCGAACAGGGAGTAAAATGGGAGGCGAAAAAGCCTGTTATGCTTTCTAAGGCGACGCACAGAGAAAATACTAGAAAGGCAGACCCCAAAATCAGATAGGTGTAATAAGAAGAAAGTCCAATAGTGATACCGGTGAAAACCACTCCACCTGTCTAATCCAATTAGCAATCAAATCCCGCAATAAAATTAAGCAAGTTCAGGCGGTCTGCAAACTAAGCTAGATTAGTTCACCTTATGTGGATTACGGTGAATAGATGCGTTTTGCTTAGCGCTAAGGGTCAATGTTAGTTATCTTTGGTTACACTGGCTTAGAAAAGAAATATATTTTGTGTTACTGTCGTGGTTTGAAGTGATTAGATTTTATTAAATATACAAATAAAGGTCCAAACATGATCATATCATGTGATCATGAAATAAAGTTTTTCAGGAACTTAGTTTGCAAGGCGCTAAAAATACGAGTATATTGAACTGAATTGCATTTTAACGACTTAATGAGATCGTTTTAAATAAATTGAAGACTCAGACTTTTTAATTATGGCAACAGCAACTCACAAAAAGAAAAATTAGGAGCCCTAAACCTAAGCCCTGTCAGATTCGATATTCGGAGTATTCAGAATAACCTGCTTTAGAACACTTGTCATTCCTAATTTCAATTTTTACATGACAATGTCCTTCAAATATCATTATATTACCATCAAAAAGCTCCATGCATAACTCACATATTGAAAATTAGAATTCCGTAGAACGTGACGTCAACTCCACAGAGTAGGTAAACGGGATGTCAAATGCAGATGGGGTGAAGCTGGAGTATGACTTTGACAGTTGTCTAAGGGGTATAAAGGTTTTGACGCGAAAGTAATGAAATCAGCTTTTGGATTGCGACGGTGTTTTGACTTTAGGCTGACATTTGACAACCTCACATCATGTTAGTTGTTATATCAGAGCTGAATTCACGCAGCGACTGAAAACAAAACCTCTCTTTGAACACCGGCCATATTCTCATTTGATTCTCCGGCGTGATTTATGAAAGTATCACTGCATGGACACTGGCAGAATTGTAAGCGCTAGTGACAGCAGCCAAAAAATAAGAAGAAGATGATACCAAAAGCGGCGATTCCGGCGGGGTTCGAACTCTTGTTGGTCATATCGGTACTTGACATTTCCCAAAATCGGAAGTGCTTTAACCAACTAAGGAACCCATGACGAGCTTAGTCGAAATTCTTAATAAGATCGGTTGAGCACGGATTGAGTTAAAACAAATTGATAAGGTTTTTAATTTCCTTTAAATGTTATACCTCTCAAACCACATGTTTATCACTACCTATAAAATGCTACTTTTTATCCGGGTAAAACGCGCACAAAGCTACAAGCAGAAGCTAGCAGTCTAATAAAGAACAAAGTGAAGCCACAGTATTCATAACAGTTGCTATAGGTACCTCCAGTCCACGTGACATAATGCATCGAGCCGTCATCGACCGGGCGGCATGTGGACATTTCCGCACCGGAGCCGGTTCCAATCGACGACCCTTTGCAAATAAAACTTGACCGTTCGAGTGCCGCATTTGTATGCCATACGTAAAGATAGGGTTTTTTGTCTGTGGTGCATACAATCTATCTATAACTAACCTTTGAAATTCAAATTGTTTATTGTTCAACTAACATTATAAATCCGAAAGTTTGTTTGTATGTGTGGGTGTTTGTTACCTCTTCGCGCAAAAACTACCAAACAAAAACACAGTTGCCATTAAACAAAAAAAAAGCGACAGAACAGATCAAGTTGAAACTAGTTGTTGACTAGGATTAAAGATATAGGCTACTTCTATCCGGATTCTACGCCTGCGAAGCTGCGGGCAGAAGATAGTTTTACATAAATTACATTACATTAGCTTAACATTAACGTAATCGAAGATTCCGTATTAATTTATATACCTGTATTAGGAAATATAAACTAATCTAAAGCTAACTAAAAATGATACCTATATAATATTTAGTTTCTTACCGATGAACCAAGGCTAAAAACAAATCTTTTAGAGGTTATTATGAACCAGTTCATCATTCAGCAAATAAAAGAAAATAAACATAGATCTCAGTCTTAATTTGCCATATTATACCAGATCCACGAAATCCTAGCAAATCCAGTAAATCTCAATTCTTCAGAAGATATTATATAGATAACGTAAAAATATCTACTAAGCTTTAGCGACACGTCTGGGATTACGGATTCGTCCACAGACCGAGATTAAAAACTCCCCAAGAGCCGAGATTACGCAACGTAGCAAGAATACCAACTTCCCAGAATTAAATGTGTCTACAAGTGTATTGTCCACATCTGTGTTTCGCTGTCTAAAGCGCGCCTGCTTTTTGTCATCGTGCAGGTAGAGAAAAAAAACCTTTCTCCAAGGGGGTAATAAATTGTTCTCAGCCACACGCGAATGCCAGCCTTAATCATTACACCACACAGATGGTTACAGCAAAGCAGAACGCGCCGGGTGCATCCTAGTGGAGGTGCTTCGTAGGGGTCTAATGACACGCGATACCTACTTTTTTCTATCGAAGTCCCAGTTAATTAAAGTTGCTTTTTGTTTCTCAACTAATTTCTGTTTAATTGGTAGGTAGCGGCGCCTGTTCTGGCTCTGGAATGTTTGGGATGAAAGTGGTGCAACATCGGAATACGATCTTTGAACCCTTAATTTTAGGGAGACGCCTCCTTTTAGATTAAATTTGAGCACGATTTTAGCACGATCATTAGAAACCTTATTCGTAATATGTTTATAGAGGTAGTTCACCCAAAAGGGTTCCAGTCATTAAGTGTAAAATAAACCAGAAAAAGCTGCAATATATCGCCAATTTGAAGCTGAAACGGTTATGTTGCCAACTCTAAGCTAGCACGTAACGTCCGTCGGCAGATGCATCACTAGCGCTGCCAAGAGCTGAACTACCATTCACAATTGGCAGGCCTATGCCAAACCAGAGGCGATTCTCAAAATGTAGTGTAGGAGTTAATCATCCCAGTACAATATCAATGGATATGGGACGACCATCAACTTTACTCGTACATCCCAAGCTCATGCACCGTTAGCCATAAACGATTAAACACGTGTATTTTTCACAGTAAAAGTGTTAAACGATGACCGGAAAGTTAATTTATAACTAACCTCTAATAAGAGTTTCAACGTAGGTAACGTCATTTGACCAATGCTAGGTAAGTCTATAGTCCCAAACTGCTAAGGCCAAACCCAAATGTTAGCCTCAGGATAAGCGGCACAGTCTAAAAGGGCAGCATTTAAAAAGCATTAGACGATTGCTCGATGATTGGGCAAAAGAACGATTATCTTATTTTTGAAATGTCATTAATCATCCAGACTGCAATTTGGGATTTAAAGGCAAGGTTTTTTCTTTTAGCTCACGCTCATCGATCATGGAAAATGTCAGGAGAAAATAAGAGGCTACGGCTACCCTGATAGATAAAACAAGGTACGGCAAGGATAGACTGTTGTTGTGGGGTCTGGAAGATGTTAGCAAGAATTGGAGAGGGTTCGCGTACCTACTTAATAAGAAATACGCTCAGATTTTCTAGGCAATTTGTAGACGTTTTCTGCGAATTAAGTATATCTATTTCTGTGTCAAGGCCAATAAAATGTAGGTAGTGTAGATAATATCTTTTTGAGTTTCAAGAACTTCGACCATTGTAGTAAGCCAGCCGGGTCTTGTTTTCGTTGATTTTATTGATTTCACTTCAGTTTTCTGTTTTCCTTAGGTGTTCCGAGACCCTTCATTATAACCCAGTATTTGATATCATTATTCCGCGAACATTGCATGTCGTTGTATAAACATGCCGTGTTCGACATTGTCTGTCACGTCACGACACACGCAAATAAGGACCCGAGGAACTTGACAAAATAATGTAACTCTTTTACTATCTTCACCATTACAATGTTGTTTTATAGCATTACGGGCGGCCATTTTGTTTTTGATTGATTTATATCAATGCATGCTCAGCACGCAAACTATAAAATAATAGCACTAAAAGTTAAGTCCGTTTAGAATTGAATAGAAAAGTTTAGAACTGGCTTTCCAAAAAATCCCCTTCGGCTCTCGAAGGGGACGCAAAGGGGATATCTGAACAAAAGTTCCACAAATCCCCTTGGCTATAAAATGGCTATTATGTCAAATAATAATAGATAGAAATGCTAGACATCATGCACAGCACTATTTATTTAGCCCCAAAGTAAGCAGAGCTTGTGTTATGGGTACCATGCGGTACCCATACGTTGGTTGGTACAATTTTTTTTGTGTGTTTATTTCGGATTATTGTCCATGTATGTAACATAGACAAATTATCCGCGACGAATATCTATAGAAAAGCAAACATTCGTCCTCGCGGGGATCGAACCCGCAACCTCCTCCTCAGTAGGGTATTAGAGCCATCGAGGTTGTCAAAATAAAAGAGAAATCCAAAGTTATGTGTTTTTAGTGTGCTCATTTCGAAGCCCATAATCTCCACGCTCGGCAGGTGTTTGGAGATCGCAGTACTAATAGTGAGTCTTCAGATATACATATGTTGCTGCCATCCTCTGGTTTAATATCCCTTAGTCGGCTCCTTACAACATCCTCGGGAGGAAAAGAAAGGGCACATTCTTTGGCAGATCCACCATGGCAAGACGACAGGTCTCAGTGGCGATTATTAAGAGAGGTCTATGTCCAGTAATGGACTAACGTGGACCGTAGATAATGATAGGTTATGTTTGATGACGATGTCGATGTTGCTTAAGTAATTTTGAAGACGATGGTACAATACTTAAAAAATTGTCCACATCAAAAGTTCTATTTAAATACACACAATAGTCAAGCCATCAAGCCCCTTGTATCATTAAATTGACAATAACAAATGATGTATCCTTCATTACAAAACCTGCCTGTGCTGTGATGGATACTGTCTATTGTGGACTAGATTAATAACTTATTATCGATCGTATGGTCATTGATCATGATCATTCTGGTTCTCGGAAAGTGGTTTTGGTTGAAAAAAGATAATTTCAGTTCAAAGATATTTACTTCTCATTTACAATCATTGTCACTTACATGAGAAACTTGAAAACTAGTAAACATTACGTAAATATTTTTTTTTCATCGTCTGTATTATTTATCCCAAAAGAGCAGTAACCTCGCCAACATGCTTAGCCAGTTTTGATTTGAAGAGCCCAAAGGTTGAGCCAGAATTTTCAATATATTTAGCTAAATCAGGAAAATTATGTTATCAAACATCACTCACTTTCCGCTGTATAGTATGACATAATAATAATACTTTCGCAGAATTCCTATAGGCACTATTACACTACATTTCTAATAGAAACGTTGTTGCCAGACTATTATAGTTTTATAGACATAGATACAGCCAGATTATACGTCCTGGATGTGCTCCAATTCACACCATTGGGTTCTAGCTATCAACTTTTATTACATAACACACATACTCGGAAAACCCAATAACGTCCTACGTAGGACATTTGACCTAAAACAATATCTCTCGATAAAGCGAACTTAAGTGTGTCGCCTTTTTATGCAACACTATAAATATGTACTCTATTTATAGTTCTATAAAGCTGATAAAGCATGTGGCTGACAGCTGTTGAAGTTGATAAGATTACGTCACAGCTGAAAATCGAAATTGTGAAATAGCTACTAACACTGTACTTTAAAAGTAATGCTCAATGTATGGCCTAGATTGTAGAGCAAATGTAAGATCGATTGGTGATTAAACATTTGGATTTTACACATTACGACAAAGTACAGAGTAAATAAGGTAGAGTAGCTGTTAAAATATAACAGGATAATTAAGAACCTTATATTTGTAATGAAGACGAGACTTTAAAATTTAGCAAGAATCCCCAACTGGCCGGTCAGACGACCGGTGTTCCGGTTTGAAGGGTAAGATGGCCGGTGAAATTACGGTCTCATGAGACCTTACAATTCTATCTCTCAGGGTGACGGGCCCAGTGTAGTGTTGGTCACGTGCGTTAATCACCGCGGTATTGCAGTTGTAATATGTACCTAGTGGTAACCGCATAACATCAGGTGGGCCTTCGTCTCGTCATTTAGTCGTTTATAAAAAAAATCTCCCTGCCCTTATCCCACGCTAGGTGAGTGAGCACTAGACAACATATTTTCTTTACAAATCTCCTCTCTCAGTCGCCATGTCACCACTTACTCATGCATTCGTCACAATTCCCCTCGATTGAAATGGAATGGTGACGAATGCACCAGAAGGAAAACACACTTTGCTCTGCTTATAATTATATCCATAAAATAGTTTCCTCTTCATTGCACTCGCTAAAATTTAAGAGCGGAATTTCAGACTTCTAAAAACGGCTGAACCACTTCAATATTATATCTAACAATAGGCCAAGTTCAGAGTGAGGTCACTGCTATCATTAGTGGTTCCAACGGAAACGAATTGTTAAAAGAACCATTTTGTATGATTTCTTGTATTGTTTTGAGATACCAAATTGTATGAGATCTTGAATTAATAGGACTATAATTTTGTGGTGTTAAAAGATTCTATCAAGATATTCACGGAACGAAGAGGTGTTGGCAAGTTTTGTGGTTTTACGGCCTTTTTAACAGGCTGGCAGGAATACTTTCGAAATACAATTACAACTTCAATTGCAGAAATACTTTCGAAATTGTAGGTTTTAATTATTAGAAATTCGCAGGGTGTGCATCGTTTGCCAATAAAGTTGGTCAAACAAAAGTATCATGCCGTCTCTTCTTTTTCGAGTTTTTGTCTTACATTTTAGATATTTTGGAAAATTTCAAAATTTGCATTTTGCAACTATAATTTGTATACATTTTGTCCTAAAATTGTCGAAACCCAATTTAAGGTGTAATGATAAAGAAATTAAATCCTGCCGTCGTTATTTTGAGACTTATATATAACCCAAGTGGCGAAAAACCGGATCTTATCACTGTAATATTGGCAATATATAGTTTTGTCGTCTCAGTCGTAGGACGTACACTTCTGTACATAGGCCTCCTCCATGGATCTCCAAATACTGTTCATGAGGGTGTTGATGCCATACTTGTTCATGATGAGGATGTCGATACACGGTAATACACTGCTGCCCATCTTCCGGAGGTATCCCTTAACAGATTGTTACTGCATCCACGGGCAAGAGAGGAAAGGCAACAGTCTACAACCGGCAACCCATGGCATCTTTACTAACTTAATTTTACTGTGTTCACGATAAAAATCTACAATGACGTCAGTAGGACAAACTTGTGAATTAAGACCGGAATACCTGTCACTTTCAAAAGGCCCCGCCATTATTGCACCTAAGTATAGGTATAACCCAGATACATGATCAGCGAAGACCACAAAACACCATTTTCCGGTATTTCGGGTCAAAAGCAATCTAAACTATAAACATAAATAACCCTGGAGGCCGCTAGTGTTTTTATTGATCCGGCTTTTTTACTCTATAGTTCGGCTTTTTCGATGATTTGTGGTGTTATTGCTAAATTGTAGGAAACTCCGTTGTATATCCTCAATATTATTTACGTAGGTAGGTACGTAAGAAGGAAAGTCCGCAGTTTCGCTGGATCGCAATATGTTTATTTGGCTCAGGTCGTTAGCTATTTAAATAAATTGAATTATGCTGGACATTAGAAACAGCATCAATACCAAGCAAATAAATAATATAGTAAAGCAAAGCTTGTACTATGGAAACTAGATTTATTATTAGAGACTTAAATAATACTTATGTACATTTTGTTTTTCTCAATACATTATTATATTATCATTCATAAAAATGTACCTCTATATAAATGAAAACCTCAGAAATAAATATACAGGATGTTACAAAACTACCCGTAAAACCAAAAAGAGGTTAAATGGGGCCTTATAACGAATCCATTCGCAATATTTAAGAACCGTAGTATAACGTATAACATACTCCAAAAAAATAAAATATTAATAATAATAATTAATACTTTATTATTTTCCATTGATGTGCAAACCCTATTTCAGTAAAATTAAAGAGTAAACTACGCAGAATGTACCTACATTTCTACCTAATTCGCGGAACGACAAATTTTAAAAGACCTAACCTAACGAAACCATCTAAACGAACACTTACTTTTTCATAATAAACGTCAAATTTACAGAAACTGCTCAAAGTGTACTCCGCCTTGCTCGATACACAACCTCGCTCGTCGGGATATAGCTTTTGTGGCATTTCACACCATCGTCGGTGTTATTGACGCGAAAACCGATCTAACACGCTGTTCCATCTCGGCAACCGTTGGGCAATCGGAGAAATACACTCTGTCCTTCACATAACCCTACAAAAAAAGTCCAAGGGTGTGAGGTCCGGAGAACGAGCAGGCCATAGCACCGGTCCCCCGCGGCCGAGACATCCTCGCTGAAAGCGAACATTAAGATGTTCTCGTACGTTGCGAGCAAAATGTGCTGGAGCTCCATCATGCTGAAACACCATGTTTCTTTGGTTCTCAAAGTAATCCCAGTCAGCCACAGGAAAGTCGTCAATCGCCAATTCAAATTCCGTTTGTAAAAACGTTAGATAGTTGCTACCGTTCAGACGTGATGGCATAATGACGGGACCGATGACATGCCCATCATAAAGGCCAGCCCACACATTCAGCCGCCATTGGTGTTGGAATCTGCCCTGCCGTGAAGCCTGTGGATTCTCGTGAGCCCAAACGTGATCGTTATGCATATTTGAAAGTCCTGACCTCGTGAATGTTGCCTTGTCCGTCCAAAGAACATAGTTTACGTAAGTAGGGTTTTCCTCTAACTGCCTGAGGTGCCTGGGTGCAAAATCGGAGAGTATCAGCTCCTGTGTACGGCATGGTTTATACCGAACCTTGTTCCGGCTCGCCTCGTACTTGTGTTCGGCTCTTCTTCAAAATGCTCTAACACTAAATCAGCCTGCCTGGCGTCGACTGTGCTTGGACGTCCACTTCCAGTAGAACGATGAAAAGAGCCGGTGGAACGTAGTCGTCTTGACATGTTCAGAAAACACTGGTACGAAGGCAGCCGTCGCTGTTCAGTGGGGGTAGACCAAAATCCATCGATAAATCGTTGCCGATACAGTTCGCGAGCACGATTTAAATTGCTATCTTCATGGCCTACGTATAGCATCATATCGTAATATTCCGAGTAGTAGAAATTGACAACATATTTTTTTTCCAACTGGTCATTTTTTGTAGCCAGTACTTGAGTCCTTGTATTGAGGTAGCAAACATTTATGAATGAAAAATAGAAAAACTATTAAAGTAGAAAATTATTAGGTAAAATAGGTACGTAGGCCTTTCTGTTAAATAATCTGGATCCCTGACATGAGATCTTATTAGGGTTGACAATATTTTTGGCTTAAATAATTAATTATATTTTTACGTGGTATTTAGTAACACGTTTTATATAGATCGTACAAACATTTGTTCCATGACGGGAATCGAACCCGCAACCTCGTGCGTCTCAGCCGGCTTTTGGACCAACTGAGCTATGGAGGGCGTCAAAATGCAACGTCAGTTTGAGTTTATTTTTCTTTACGATGTATACCAACCGTCATAACATCTTTAATACAGTTTAGTATTTTAATTATTAGTTTTAGTGTATTTTCCTATGTAGGTAATCCTAAAAAACGTTCGATCTAATGATACCTTACACGGCATCAATAACTTTGTTTTGTTCATGGATCTTTGTCTTCTAGAGGGCGCTATATCCAATTTAATGATGTCGTAGCCTATAAGCAGCGGACGATCAAGACGCTAGCTTTAATTTTTCAAATTATTATACTCGTAAGTAGTTAAGAAGTTATTAGGGAACAAATTAACATACATACCGGTCAAAATCACAAGCTTTTTTTTCTTCGCCGTAGTCGAGTAAAAAGCAACTGCAAGCGATCCGGCTTTTCCTTATGATGTCGGGGCAACACTACCTGGGCTTGGCCCAAAACGCACGTACACCAATCATGTGTAATTTGGGACAATAAGTTTATATCAATAATAAAATAAATTACCCGCCCTTCCATTCCGGTTCGATATTTTGACATAGGGTTCTGTGAGGTGATTAGAAAACGGGTGTGACTTTTTGATACTTTTATTTTACTGTTGAGGTCAAAAAGTGTTTATCCATTCGGGCCACATAGTTATGTCAATTTACAAATAGAAAAACAAACGTCATTTATATGGAATGAAAAGCTCACTAATGAATTCGATCGCTTCAGAAAGCTTTTTTCTTCAAGTCAGTCTGTATCGTCCCATTGTTGTCAGAGGTGTCCCCCATTCCCGAAATTTCACGTTTTTGAGCCACCATTTGCCAGTTCCTATTAGCAGCGACTTTTTGAATATAAGCATATTTTTTATACACTACCTGGACGACGCAATGTTCCGTGAAATATGTAGATATGTTTGCGGGTTGTCGAATTTGATTTAAAAAATAATCGACTAATCAAGTCTGATGTTGACATTTACAAGTTCATGATGGCGCCTTTACATGTTCCCAACATCATAATGCTGTCAGATTGGTGGAAAGTTGGTAGTCTTCTATATGACGTGGAATTATTTTCGTGTGATGTGTTTTTAAGACAAGCTACTACTAACAAAATTGTAAGAGGAAGATTTCTGGATGACTGAAGTCCAAAAGGACATAAACGTTATAGAACTTATGGAAGACGTCCTATAAAACCAAGACAAATGGCGCTTCATGATTGGGAAAGCCGACCCTGCGTAACGGAAAAATGCAAAGCCGAAGTAGTAAAAAAAAATTTGATCCTCTCTCAAGAAAACATAACCAAAATGAAAATGCCACAGTGATTACTTTAATTGATCAAGCCAAACGCTGCTAGCCTCCTTGATCTATGTTTCAACGAAGATACAATCGGTTCGAGCAATCATGTATTATTAAATGATTTTAATAGAATCGTCCATGAATTCACAAAAACCATTCTGTTTTGTTGATAATCAACAATTAACAGAATGGGATGTAACGGCAAAATGAAACTGTTTATTGTTAATTTGAAATGTAAATTAAATTACTAAAGAGATAATGGAACTTTACTGTAAACTATGTCTTGCATTGAAGTACAGAAAGAACGTTGTGGTGAAGTTTTTCTTTCAATATGAATAGTTATGTTTGAAATTTTCTAATTTTGATATTAATAATTTTCTAGAAAATGTGTGAAAATGCAACAGTTGGGGACAAACTGACGAAATAATCTAAATAATGTTATTTTTTATAATATTTCTTTCAAAGCAGCATAAATGAAAAAAAAAAGATAAAAAAAGATAAAGATGCTATTTTAATAAAACACGCCACACCATATTTCTGCACGCCCAGGATGACTGGCAGAGAATGCTTTAGCATTAAGTCCTCCTTACACAATTGTTATGTGTTAAAGTGTTAAATAAATAAATAAATAAATAATTTTCATAAAGCCAGTAGTTCAAAAGGCTTATTTCAAAAATCCCCTTCGACGATCCCCTGTAAAGGGGATTATTGGACTGTTTGTCCAGATATCCTCCTCCTGCTCTCATTTCATAAATTCTCTTCTTTACACGAGTATGAATTAATATATTTTAATATAGTTTTAGTAACCTATTCAGTTCCTATGATCTACATTAATTTTATTTTCTGCTACATCATCTTTTATTAGCCTTATTAAAGCGCCACGGAGCTTTCGCCACGTCTCATATAGCCTGCTTCTCGCATCCAACAAGTATCCCACGTCATGGGTCAGTCACCACACATTATCTTCTATTATATTTTCATTTTATCAGTGGTCATGGCGCATACAACATGTAATATCTTAATTCTTCCTTCCTGCGCTGGATTGGGGCTAATTACGTCGACCTGCCGCCTCTAACCCTCCAATTGGCGCTGACCTGGGGGTATTAGACTGCCGCGTCTGCGTGTTCCGATGTCCTTCGACTTCTGTTGCTACTCTTTTGTTTAAACCGACTTCAAAAAAGGAGGAGGTTCTCAAGTCGTCTGTTTTTTTTAATCTTTGTTACTCCAGAACTCCGTCGTTTATGAACCGATTTGGAAAAATATTTTTGAGTTCGGGTTACTTTAAATTAGGTCCCATTTTATTAATTATTAATGATTAGATAAATAAGGAATTAAATTATTGTAATAATGTCCACTGGAGTCCCTCAAGGCATAGTTATATGCCCCAAATTTATACTAGGGGTTGGGTTTTTTTTGTTTCACTTTATACTACTGGCTTGTATTTACGTCCGGAAGAAATTAAAGAATTGCGGGTTAGGCCTTCGCCCCGCAGTGGTACACGTACGGCTTACTGTAATTGTAATTAAATTATTATTACTTGATGAGATTTTTTTAACTCAGCTGCTTACGTGATTGGATGTCCTACGACTACTGTTGTTTACCTTTGGTTTTTAATTGTCTATGTTTAATAAAAATCATAAGTACTAGATGGAGTTGTGTGAAATGTCCAGAGTGATTTAATAATCTTTAACTATTAATAGATAAGTAACCCTTTTCCGGCTCCAATCGAAACTCAAACCGGAAAATAATCTCAACATGATTGTGACTAATCACATTTTAAAGTTTTTTAACCCCATTAAGACCTCAATTATCTCTATAATAAAAACGAGATCCCAGGTCATTTGCGTGAGCGCAAGAAATGCCGACAAAACCTCTGCTTATAAGACTGTTTTCGAAGAAAATTATGTACTTAGGGCCACCGTTGCAAATTGAACTTTACGCTTTGGAGTCAGAGTTCGACGGTTTTCGTGAGCAGAACGTGACACAATATTTCCTTTGTGCTCTTTCGTGGTAGGCTGTGTTTGCTAACATGAGTGTTCGCAAAATGCTCAATCTTGATTGATAGGCACCAAGACAACCTTTATGGTGTTGGAGAAAAAAATCTGTACGCACGCCAAAGCTATTAATTTTACATAAAAAGGCATATAGCATATATTGTAGGAAATGTTCTCTTGTATTATTTTGTATACAATGTCGGCTAAAAACAGTTTTTTTTTATAATTCGAGAGATTTAAAATCATCAAAAAACTGTTTTTAGCCGCTATTTTTAGGGTTCCGTACCCAAAGGGTAAAAACGGGACCCTATTACTAGACTCCGCTGTCCGACTGTCTGTCTGTCTGTCACAAGGCTGTATCTCATGAACCGTGATAGCTAGACAATTGGATTTTTTACAGATGACGTATTTATGTTGCCTCTATAACAACAAATACTAAAAACAGAATAAAATAAATATTTAAGGGGGCTCCCATACAACAAACGTGATTTATTGCCGTTTCTTGCTCGATATTAATAAAGGCAACAAGGTAGACGCTTGAAATATTCACAGACTATTGGTACGGAACGGAACCCTTTGTGCGTGAGTCCGACTCGCACTTAACCGATTTCCAATATACGGCGCGAGCGGCAAAGACTGGCAAAGTTGATATTTGGAAAGAGCACATCGACATCTTTCAAATTACCCACTTTCAACTATCTCTTTTTTACTGAAATTACTGGACTACAGACGCAACGAATAATAACCTGAGTTAATAAAAAATGCTGAACACTACACACATCCAGCACCATCTAGTCCCAAACTAAGCAAAGCTTGTTGTAAGAAATCCAGACGATTAACAAATAAATAATGCTGGACAATTCACACAGCATCATCTATCCCCAAGCTAAGCAGAGCTTGTGTTATGGTTACTAGATGACTAATACACCTACTTAATACATAGATAAATTTTTCACGCGATGAGATGGGTAATAAAGTAGAGCGACATTCAATACTCCCCTGGGACGTCTCCCCACTACCCCGTCATGGGAAATTAGAGCTCCCCTTGTCGATACGTTTATCAGACTAAACATTGTTTTGGAGCTTTGTTGTTTTCTGACTAGATGTTTTGTGATACCGTTATAATATCAATAATACCTAATTACTTCACTGAATTCAATTACTAATTATATTACTTCTTTACTCTTTTAAAACTTAAAGCAATTTAAAGCAAGTTGTGTAAATTACATCGAGAACTTAGTGTTTAGATAAAACTAACATAGGATCTAAAACACTATTAACAAACATGACATGTAATATTCCTGTAATAAATTAATAAAAAAAAAAAAAAGCACATGTAGTGCAAGTTATGTACACCTTGTCTTGTGTATCAGATGTAGACCTTTTTGAATGTGTTTTTTGTAACTTTAACTATACCTTCGATGTAATTGCTATCTAAATCTATACTTCTCTCAATATTATAAAGAGGAAAGATTTGTATGTTGTATTTTTGTAACGAATAAACTCAAAACTACTGGACGGATTTTCTTGAAATTCTTTCACCATTAGAATGCCACATTAAACCTGAGTAACAAAGGCTATATTTTATTCCCGTATTCCTACGGGAACGGGAACTACGCGGGTGAAACCGCGGATTGCGGCTAGTATTTTATAAAGAGGCATGGTTTGTATTTTGAGACATGGTTTGTATTTCTGGATGTTTGTAATGAATTATTCTTTTACTTTTTTATTAACTATAATAGTATTAACTATTAAAAAAAAAACACTTTTACAACGCTACATTATTAGGGTTTGACATGGGCCATATTTTAGGAACCGGTAGGTGGCGCTGCATAAATTAAAATAAATTGTTATAAGACGCCATTATTTTAAAATCCTATATACTAAGAAGCTTTTGTAGCTACTATTAGACTTATAAGACCTGAATATAGTTTACATTAGAGTTGCAATACGTAAAAACGTTTCATAAAAATATCAAAACAATCACCCCAGTGTGTTTTATATTCGAACTTTATATTGAACATACTATAAATTAAAATAATCAAACAACTCAACCTTGTAGGCCATAGGTACAAGGTGCATAAAAAAAATTATATTTGGAAGATCTGCGATAAGATTCCATCAGGTAGATGCCACACGCCAGTTTCACATTAGCTGGCATTTGATTTGTCCAGTTTCACAAACCACTGCTTCTATCAATTGATTAAGATCATTTTGTTCCCACACTAAATAGAATCATTATGGCACTTCTGTAATAAATATAACGTTTAAGGAAATACAGGCCAAGCAGGTTTACGGTGTCATAATAATTACTGCAATTAGCTTTGTATAAGAACTTGTCTTTAGCACATTACAATAGCCTTATCAATGATTTTACAAAGTCCTGAAAAATCGCTTGTTTCACGAGGCCTTCAGGACTCAAGCTTTCCGGTTTCTCAGTAACCGATGAACAAGACTTCTTTACACGCAACAATCAGCATTTATCCATACACCATCAAATTAGACATTCACGACTCCTCACAATCTTGTCTGCCTTCAACGAATCACTGTGCTCTAGCTCTACCACAGCAAAGCACGATTCAGTACATTGCAAAACATGCCCTAACACCCCGAGGTAAGGTTCAAGAGTATTGCAGCTGGCAGCTTTGCAATTGGGTTCTAAAATGTGGAGGTGCTTTCGGTACTCAAGCAGGTCTTTGTAATTTGGCTGGTTTCTCTGGACCTGCCTCGTCTATCTCCCTCTATATGTATTCGGGCGTCAACGGGGACATTGTAAAGGTAACATGGGCTCTAGATAGAATGGTTTTAGCGAGGTCGCGCGACAGAAACGGTCTTGTGTAGACACTATGAAACTCTGTTATTGGACAGAGGAGCATTTAGTTTGTCTGTTTGCCAGTTTGTTCAGTATTCTTTGTTGCCGTTGCTATGAATCGCGATTGTGTTGCCAGATGGTAGGTAGGTAGATTTTTTCTTAGAGTTGATTCATAAAGCAGCCTGCCTTATAATATATTTAGGCATGGACTCACTACGATGATGTTCCCATCAAGATACCGTTCTAGGTCTTTATTTAGAATCTAACTTGTTTCGAATAGTTATCAAGAGGCGATATTTTTACCATCATGTACTACATAATTGAAAAACCGTGGTTGTGAATCTAATGTGAGTACGAGTAAATTGATTTAAATACTAGTTTAGTTTTAATAAATAAATAAATAAATAGTGGTTTAGTTTTGTAAAATCGTTATTGTATAGTTGTAAATACATTCTGTCGTTCTGGTACGTTTATAAAATGACTAAACAATATCTAAGCCGGAATTGTTGGGAATAGCAATTACGTGCATGATGCAAGTAAAATCCCTCCTTCCACTTAGATCCACAGTCTTGATCCACATATAGATCCGAGGATACTTTTTTTTCCTCTTTAATCCACTGGTGGATCATTAGATACTTTTGTTTCCCCTTAAATCCACTGGTGGATCATTGGATACTTTGGTTTCCTCTTAAATCTACTGGTGGATCATTGGATACTTTTGTTTCCTCTTAAATCCACTGGTGGATCATTGGATACTTTTCCCCCTAATTAAAATAATAAATAAATAATGCTGGACAATTCACACAGCATTATCTAGCCCCAAGCTAAGCAGAGCTTGTGTTATGGGTGCTAGATAACTGATATACATAATATAATACAATACATAGATAGATATTTTTTATTATACATATAAACGACCAGAACACCCTGAACAAATGTCTGCAGATCGTACACACATTTGTCCCGAGGCGGGAATCGAACCCGCAACCTCCTGCGACGCAGGCGGACCTTCGTCCACCGCGCCACGGAGGTCGTCTAATTCTTATTCCCAATAATAAAAACCTTCGAGCACTGGTTTAATGCTCGAAGATAAAAACGGTTGGAAGTAGGTATATTATATCTTTACATTTTTCTATTTTATCTAATGAGTTCTTATACTCATAATAATGATCAATCCTTCTTTCTACTCGACGACAATCTGTAGTGCTACTACTTGAAGTTGCTTGTCATATTGACACAGTCTTTGTCAATTTGGTCTTAAAATTGATTTATTTTAATAAAAATATTAAAATATACATATATATTAACTTAAAAATGAATGAAATTAAATATATTAATAACAGAGGAGTGGTTATGCTGCATTCTGGATATCAGTACCATAAAAAAAGGAGTTTTAAAAATGGTTCAGTAATATGGCGATGTTCAAAATGGAGAAAATTTAAATGCAATGGAACATTGAATCTCAAAGTAAGTCATATCACTCATTGATACTTATCTCGTACCTACTCGTTTTGAGAAATAAATAGTTTATTATTATTAATTACATTTACAGGATGGCGCCATTATTAAACAAACAAAACACGTATCACACTGCACTGAAAACCAGAATGAGATCGAGAAAAAAATTATATTACACGAGCTAAGAGAAAAAGTTATAAATGAAGAATGTCGTCCTATACCCAGCATTTATCAAGAATGTCTAACAAACGCCGAAGACAAAGGGATAAATTTAGTTTGCACTTTACCAAAACTTGATTCTATTAAATCAGGGTTATATAAATTACGAAACAAAAAATGGAATGTTAATAAGACATGTTTTACGAACATTTCAGAAGTTGAAATACCACCATCTTTGTCGGATTTTGTTCTTGCAGATTATTTCTGCAACGATAATCGTATAATAATCTTTTGTTTGCCAGAAACTTTAACTATCCTACCTAAAATGAAACACATTTTCTGTGACGGAACATTTATGAGTTGCCCTCCGCCCTTCGGACAATTGTATGTATTATGTTCTGATATAGATAGCACTACAGATACAAATAATGTCGTTCCGCTATTATTTGCGTTAATGACGAACAAAAAAAAGGATTCATATTTCACTTTATTTGAAATGATTAAAAGCCAAGTACCTCTATTTAAACCAAATAAATTCACTTTAGATTTTGAACAAGCAACTATCACAGCAATAAGTGAAGTCTTTCCTTGTGCCGAAATAAAAGGTTGCTATTACCATTTTGTTAAAAATATATGGAAACATGGAAAAGAGATGAAACTTTTGAAAACAAAACGTGGAAAACGAATAGTTGCACTCTGTGCCTCCTTACCACTAACACCAGAATCTTATCTAGCTGACGGATGGATATATATATGTACAGAAATCGCAAGAAATGATTGCCCAAAACTCATACAATTTCAAAAGTATATGAAAAGGTTTTGGTTCAAAAGCAAATTTTTCACACAGATGTGGGCAATCGCAAAAGAACGGCATCGTACCAATAACTGTATCGAAGGTTTTAATAGAAAACTAAACAAGAAATTGGGAAAAAAATATTGTAACTTAGTAAATTTTTTATGCATATTAAAACAGGAGGCAAAATATAACTTTTTGCGCATAAAAGAAAATATTGTAAATAAGAGAAAAAAATCAAACATTGATAATGATAATTTTATTTTAGAATGTCAAAACCAGTTAATATCAGGAGAAATCACAGTTGCACACTTCTTAGAACAAGTGAAGTAAAAATATTTTTTTTTGTTTATTTTTGTTGATTAATGATTTTTTTTCATTTTTATTTAACAGAAGAATTATTATTTATTTTAAAATTTTAATACAAAATTACACTTCTGTTTATCAAGTACGGAATTAAAAGTTGTGTATTTTGGTCTATTCATATATCTAAGCTTTGTCAGGATAAACTTAACAGTGAAAATTTCGTTTATCTATTTTTATTTTTATTTAACAATTAAGTTGTTTACATTTAAGTGAAGAGAAGAGAACTTTACGTTTATTTTTGTAATTTATAATTTTAATAATTAAATTTTTTTGTTTGATTTATGTTTAATTTTTTCGCTCCTTGCCCGTGGTCCAGTTGAGCTGGTCCCGTTGACTGGACCACGGAAAAATATTTTTTCGGTGGTCCAGTCAACTGTACCACGGAAGAATTATTTTTTCGGTGGTCCCGTTGACTGGACCACGGAATGAAAAAATAAAATTTTAAGTGGTCCAGTCAACGGGACCACGGAAAATATATTTCACGTGCGTCTACTTGTCACCAAACGTTAAATGTGACACTAAATGTCAAAATTTGGAAAGGTATTATTCAAAAAGACTTGTGTGACAGCACGAGTGGGGTCGTATTGCAACGCAATGCAACCACCATCACACTGAAAGGCGAGCGAAGCGAGCCTTGCTGTGTGACTGCACACACTAATTTTTGACGACCTCTGTGGCGCGGTGGGCGAAGGTCTGCCTGCGACGCAGGAGGTTGCGGGTTCGATTCCCGCCTCGGGACAAATGTGTGTACGATCTGCAGACATTTGTTCAGGGTGTTCTGGTCGTTTTCTATGTATAATAAAAAAATCTATCTATGTATTGTGCTATATTATGTATATCAGTTATCTAGTACCCTACCCATAACACAAGCTCTGCTTAACTTGGGGCTAGATAATGCTGTGTGAATTGTCCAGCATTATTTATTTATATTTATTTATTATTTAATTATATGGGTATCGTTTTCGATTAACTCAAACTCGTAGGTTACAAAAAAGATGTCAATTTCCAAATCCAAGATGGCTGACATTTTCTAATCGCAAAATTCTCTCTTGGATATCAATTTCGACTAAATCAAACACGTAGGATATGAAAAGGAAAACTATAAATTTAAAAATAAAAAATAAATAAATGAATTATGAAATACAACTAAAAACAAAAGACGCGAGCTGCTTGCAGCTCGCGCACATATACAATACTAGAATTGGCATGAGTAGTTTGCGAGATATGACAGTTTTAGTTCTGGAAGCTGTCATTGAAAATGTAGGTCCTGTTGTTACCTTAAATTTGTGACAGGAACGACAAGTCTGGCATGAGTAGTTTCCGAGATATGACAGTTTTAGTTTTGACAGCTGTCAAAAAATGAAAATTCTGTTATTGCCTTTAACTTGAGCCAAGATTTTTGTGATTTGCTGTCAATTCAATTCTTTTTTATTTATATATATATACCAATTTTTGACAATAACTGTCAATTTTGATGTAAGCTGTCAATTTGGACAAGTAGCTGAGGTTTTTAATTTATTAATGAATTACTTAGTACTCCGACTTTTCAAAATTTTTGACATTAGCTGTCATTTTGACATTAACTGTCAATTTTAACATTAGGTGTCAAATTTGATATAAGTGTCCATTTGTTCTTATCTTATGCAATTCCTTACACATAATCACACAAAATGAGTGGTCCAGTTAACTGTACCAGCGAAGATATTTTTTATCGGTGGTCCAGTTATCCAATGAACTGGACCACGGAATGAAAGAATCTTCCGTGGTACAGTTAACTGGACTACGGAAAAAAAGTTTTTCCGTGGTCCAGTCAACGGGACCACGGGCAAGGAGCGAATTTTTTAATGAACAATATATTTTTTTTATTCTTTTTTATAGCCCTCCTTCCACCTAGATCCCACTGTGGATCGAAGTGGCATAGAAATATATTAAATATTTTTAGATCCCCTTCATTGTGGATTCAAGTGGAACAGAAAAAAAATTGTAATTTTAGATCCTCTTGATTGTGGATTCAAGTGGAATAGAAAAGAAATAGTAATTTTAGATCCCCTCATAGGTGGATTAAAGAGGAAAAAAAAGTATCCTCGGATCTACATGTGGATCAAGACTGTGGATCTAAGTGGAAGGAGGGAGTAAAATACACGGTATTATCGTATCTAGTTTAGCAATATATCTAACTAAACGCATTAGCAATTGCTATGTTATTGTCCATAGATAAATTATTTAACGTCGCAGATCGCACGATCAGCATATTAAATCGACCTTCTCAGTTGTCAACGACAATTAGGAACACATTCGTCATCCATTAGGCAATCTCACATAAAAACAATCAAATATAATCATGTTCTGTTCAGTGTATCCACACGTACATTCCTTCACGTTCACGTCTCTCACATCTTCTTGTTAAATATAATCCGAATTTCGGTAAACAAATAAAGAACTCGGATACTCACTTCACAAGAAACTCGTTACGAATGAGAAATGATATCAAAGATCATCACGCAGTATGAATCATGGCGGTTGATAATAAACCAACCTTCTGGGAACTACGACTAAGACGTGATACTGATGGACATGTTATAAGAACTCCTCGATTACCTGCTAACGCAATATTTAATACTGTGGGGAACGCAGCGTGCGCATTTAAAAATTCAATACCTCCATTATACCTCGAAGTGGTATCGATCGTATTTAATAATCTATGATTCTTCGCCGCGTCCTTCGAACAGTTCCCTGAACAATTTATTATCATCGATCGATGAGTTTAATGTCTTCCCATAATCTTCCTAATCTAATATTAAATCTCGATACAGCTTAGCGTTCAATAATTCAAACGGATACACCCCTCTTCAAGGAACTCGCCCGAAGCCGAGAACCGGTTTCGCTGCACACAACAGAATTGATATGAAGTTATTAACATTGAATAAAAATATTTACGGAACATCGCCGGGTGCACTCGTTTATTTTTGCATGACAATTAATATCAGCGACTCCGATACATTTAAATTGTGGGGCTCATTTACCGTCATTTGCATGTAGGCCCTTCAGGTGCTTCAGGGCCGAAGGTGTTCTTTTATTCATGCTCTCGAATCTGGCAATTCTTGTTTGGCGAGTGTTGGCTGCTCGAATGGTGCCAACGAGATATTTTTTCTTTCACATGACATTTAGTTCTGCACGTTTGCTGTCACCAAAGAAACTCTGTATTGGCATTATAAATTCAAAAGCATTATTTTGTGCACTTTGTATAATTTCTGCGCCTCAAGCGCTGTTGAAATCGTGTTTTTTCAACAATATTTTGTTGTAAATGCTGACGTTGTTTTCCATGACCCCAATCGACCTATGAATTTACACAGCAGACAATTTAATCCTTCCTCGGTAAGGAAAACCTCCGCTACAACTGTTCTCGGAACATAATTCAGTCTGATTTTACTTCAAGTGGGCGGTTCCTTCAGATCGTAGATTGTGTGACTCAGATGATATGGGTGTGGGAACTTATATCACTTAGACGAGAGAAATAGCCCCACTTCTAACGTTTATCTGCCGCATAAGTACTTCGATTCATATCGCAGCTGTATCTTGGAGAGGCGCCTCTTCCATTGCCCTAAAGTTGGACGAAAGCCAGTGCCTAAAATCAGACTGCGGACATGCTTCCACTATGAATTCATGTTTGTACAGTATATGCTCCGACCCCGCCATTAAGCGAGTGCGTTCAATGCTCTTACGAGACGTGACGAGGCGCTCAGCCTTCCAAATGTGGCGTATGCGACCGCAGCGACCGAAATGACCAGTAATTGCTGCTCTGATGGCAGATAAGCACAAATGAATATGTAACGCGCTCCTCCCACGCCCGTGCACAATAAAACAGCCTGACTCTGGCTGACCCTATAAAAATAAAAACAGGCAATTAATATTGTTTATTCGCGTCCGTTATTCAGAGCGGCGACAGTAACAAACGACGTCTGCATGGATTAATGCGGCTTGCTGCGGGCTGCCTGCCGGAGACCCCGGCCCAGGACTGAGAGGCCGCTGCCAACGCAGAAAGAATCCGGTTGTGTAATTTCTATGTAACGGGACTACCAGTTATGTAAATCTTGGCCGAATTTTACGGCGCATCAGCATATTTTTGAAAGTAGATCTTAATCACGCTTTCGATTAGTTCAACCACATGTTTTATTACGAGGCTTGCCCTAAAACCACTTTGAGGCGGTGGACTATGGGCTTATTGGTGCGCATCGAAGACTTTGCATAGTCAGTCATCGGATCTGATTAATTATGATTCGCAATTGGCTATCAGTGCCGGGTGTACCACAGGGAAACATTATCTACCCTCTACTGTATCTAGTGGGCTCGAACGGCCGCCAATGATATATCGCCGGCGCGTATCGATTAAACGTCAGTGCAGCTACCGGGTTATCGATATCGGATAGATAAATCAACGTCTCGCGTTAGATTTCCTCGACGTGAAGGACCTCGACGGCCCTCGGCCTGGAGATTGCGGGCACAATGATCGGCCCTGCCCGGTGGGTCCTAATCTCCTGAAACTTTTACGAGCCGACGCATGAATATTTCCCGAGAGGAGAAGCTATCGATCGCACACGTCGAGGTTTTTATTTATACGGCGCGGGTGGGCGAGGCGCATATTAGTAAACAGGCGCAGGCGCCGTGATGCAGGCGCGGAGCGTGGAGCACTCACCGACTTGTAGCACGTTCTCGACGCAGCCGGCCTCGAGCAGCTTGAGGCCGCGGCAGAAGGCGATGTTGCGGTGGTCGTCGGGCGGCGCGCGGGCGAGCGACGAGTACATGCAGATGTCACGCTCGTCTCGCGGGAAGGACCAGTACACCACGCGCCGCTGCACCGGCTCCGGGATGCGCTCGTAGCGCTCCTCGATGCGCTGGAAGGGGATCGCGGCGGCGACGATCTTCGCGGTGATGTCGAGCAACGATGCGGGGGCGCGCGGCCGGCAGCAGGCGCGCGGCGCGCACGCGGACATAGCGCTGGCTCGGCCGCTCGGCGCGGACTGAGCCCCTCCCGCGCGCGGCCCGCCGACCGCCCCGCACCCCCCGCACCCGCAGAGACCGCCGCCCTCCGCGGCACCCCGCCAGCCCCGGGGATGCGCGCCCCGAATCGACACGTTGCCATAAATAATTCATTTGGCAGCATAATGTGCGATTTATTATTAAAAGTTAGCATTTTTGTTTCGGCCCCGCTTTGTGAAATTAAATCGGTAACTATGTACATACATATGTGTACATGTATCGATCTAGGTAATCATTAATTTGTTGTGAAATTTACTTATTGATCAAGGTGATCATTGGTCGATTCCAAAGTGAACGTGAATACGTGAGTTGTTTCAATTTTGAATAACTACTTCGAGTTTGAATAGGTTCATAAAGGTGTATTGTTGTTTGTTCAGGCATGTTTGTTGGAAAATAACTGTTTTTATAAAACAAAAGGTTGACTTTTAATAAGAGATAACTAGATAATATCTAGTTATCTCTTATTAATTATTATTTATTATCTCTCATTTTCGTCCTTGCTAAAGGATATTATCCTTTAGCAAGGACGAAAATGATAAAAACGTGGTGATTTACATAGAAACGAAAATTCGCCCTTTATCTAAAATTGAAGTGATATTACACGCGTAAAATAACTGTAAAATCTTATAGGCAACACCAAAATTTCATCTGCAGAGCAAACTTTTAAAATAATTTAATGTAATTTCCTGGGTATACCGCTGTAGCCGCGTCTCCTCGCATTACACAAACGAAGGGGAAAGCGCGCGGGGCGCGGGGGGAACATTAACAGCTGATGGCTGCGGGGTAGGGGGGCAGACGTCAGGTGTCCGACCTGTCAGCGAAATTGCCACCTTTTCGGCTTGTCTTAAATCTGGCGTTTTTTGCTAACCTTTGGAACTTCTTCCGATGTCCAAAATGCTGTAGGCAGGTTATATGTTTTTGTTGAACTCGTATTATTTGATAGGTAACTTAACTCGTAACTTAAGCATTTGTTATATTGTTATTTTTTTAAGTTCTGGTAATTATTGAACAATCAGTTAATATAGGTACTTAACGTGTTTTACAATTATTGATATGTTTTTTTCCAAAAATGAGATTAGACCTTTTCAATTTCTGATACTTTCTGCTCTGGTTTATTATCTATCATCAACTCTTGTTTATTTCAAATAACAACATAATTTTACATTAACTCTACTAAGTTTAAAAGCCGTGTTGGCCGACTGGCATCTAACCCCGACTTTCATTCCGGAGGTCGTGGGTTCGATACCGTGCTTGCACCAATGAGTTTTTCTTTTTTGAAGGTATGTGCATATTTAAAACGTTCTTTATTGGTGAAGGAGAACATCCTGAGGAAACCCGCGGCTTACTTAGCGTCAGATGTTCCTGTTCTTTGCTCTGACTAATAGCTAATTAATCTGATAGGATATTATAGGTGCTGGGCAAGCATAAGCTACCAGGTACTGCAGCGCTCCGTACAGCAAAATAATAATAATAATAAATATTTAAAGGCATTAGGTACGTTAGGTAGGTACTACGTTTAGGCCATTTGCCTCAAATTAAGTCTTAAAGGTTAAACCCGCGGCTTAGTTAGCTTCGGACGTATTAACCCTGTTCTTTCTTTGAGTAAGCTGAGAGGATGGTATAGGTGCTGTGCAAGCCTAATTCATTATTAACATACATATAACCGGGTATTTATCGCGTAAATTACTTCTTCCCAGTCAGTCTTCCCGGGACCATGCTTGGTGCAATCCAAGCGAAACGTCGGGAAATAATAAAGGTAATTTACGCGATAAATACCCGGTTATATGTATGTTAATAACGTGTTGTGATCGCGAAAGCCTAATTCATCTTTTAATGTCCCAGGTACTGCAGCGTCCCGTACAGCCTAATAACAATAATATGTAAAGGCCTGACTAAGTTTAGACCATTTTGCCCTACAGGTAAATTACTTTTCAAAATAAATAAGTGCTTGTAAAATTAGCTACCTATTCGGATCCAGCTACAAATATAACACAGCTGGCAACACCCAACCACCGCTGAACTCCGCTACGCAGCGCTAGATCGCTGAATTGTAACCGGTGATCATTGACCTTTTTGTTTATCATATTTTTTTGTAAACATTACGATCTTATTCTTATTCTCTTGGAGATTACGGAACAACGTGCCAGCAATGTATACAAAGGTATGTCTAGCTTTATTTGTGTTGTATTCTTACCTATTACATTACTGCAGTGTACCCAGGTACCTACGGAATAACTTAATAAGGTTTCTAGTTATTATGCAAAGTGTATTCTTTTGTTACAAGTAGTAAAAAAATAATTTGTAACTTTTTACTTGTAATCCGTTTTAATTTTTATTGTAGGAGCCTCAAGAAGGATAAAGGACCGTGTTTCAAATTTAAACGAAAATCATCACGTCTTTAATTAAACAATGGCATTAGAAGAGATTTTATTTTTTGAAATTTTTGATTATTGTGAGAGACAAAATAATAATACTAAAGTTTATGTATGTAAATATACTATTTCAAAAAATCGTAACTCACTAATCTAATTAGTCTAATTAAAATCTAATTAGTTTTCATCATTCATTTCAGCCGTAAAACGTCCACTACTGAAAATAGGCCTCATGGATCTCGTATATTTTTTTTTTCATCCTAGAAAGACGAGACATAGACCATTCGAAAAACACGAAACAGAAACACGGTCCTTGATCCTTCTTGAGGCTTCTACAATAAAAATTAAAACGGATTACAAGTGAAAATCCAGTCCAGATGTTTTTCATCAAAACCATGTATACAAGATTTCAGCTCAATTGGTTGAAGATATCTGCTTCAAAATTGAGTTGCAAGATTCTGCGAACAAAAATAATTACATACATACATACAGGGCAGGCTAATTAAAAGCTTGTTATAAAATAACAAGTTCGCCATCTTGGGTATTCTCATCTGCCATACTGGATTTAGAGTGACGTTATTTCATTTTTCGAATTAGTCCGCCATCTTGAGCATACCGCCATGTTGGATTTAGAGTGATGTCATTTAATTTTTCGAGTAACAAGCCCTTTCATTTGATACTCATATTATAGGGGTACATTAAAAATAAGTAGTCCGTCATCTTGGGTGTTCCGCCATGTTGGATTCCGAGTGACGTCACATAGCTGACCATGCATTGTCATCCAAAGTAAACATGTATAAAAAAAATCTGCACAATTGGTAGAAGATATCTGCTTCAAAACTGAGTTGCAAGATTCCGCGAACAAACATACATACAGGGCAAGCTAAATAATAAACAAAAGCTTGTAAAATAGTTGAGTTCCAGCGATTATGGCAAGTGAATCATTGTTAAAGAGCGAGCGTTTCAAATATATCCCCACAGCTGGTTTCTTTATGATAAGGGGACACACTGTTGCCAACTCTAGCTCATAATTAGGTGCCTATTCTGTCGTAAAAAAATAAAATAAAAAACTTATTAATTATTTCCTGTCAGCACATTATAAATATCTACACAATAGAAACGACAGAATACAAAAGAGGTAATATGTAATATCTGAAAGGTTTTAAGGCGCTGTTATTTCGTAGCACAAACTTATAGTTAATAATAAAATAAGGCATTATAAAATAAATATTTTGCCAGCTCGAACCACTTTAACAAAATATGTATAATTTGTTTCGTTTGTGTGTGACTGGTTGAACAGTAATTTTTTTAAATTCCCAACGACTCCCAGTTTTACACGTTTCAAGTGTTACACGCTGGGAACCCTTCGGTGAGCCCAGTACGGGATGTTGATATTGATACCCTACACGGAAAGACGCCGCAGCCCATGTTCCTGAAGTATCCCTTTGTAGATTTTCCTGCATCCTTGATCGAGAATGGAGAGGCAACATTCTACTGCCGGCACCCCACTATAAACGTTTGCATGCAATGTTCAAAATTAACACATCCTACACTTCTAATAACATTATAATTAGTACCTTTGCGAGTTCTGGAAACTAAGATACTAATGTATCCCCTCCACCGAGATAAGGGAGATAAAAATACAACCTAAGTAAATCTCTAACGCAAATATTAGCCGACTGCCAAGGTTAGCTAACTAAGTATATATTGCATGCAATAAAGTACGTTGACACGGCAAACAATATAACAATGACTTATTAAACTATCATGGTTGTGAACACTATTATATGTAACTACATATTACGGGATATTTACCATGATTTGATTATTTTTGAATTTCCCGATATTTCGGCGCAGTTCCACACGCCATGATCACGAATAACTTTATCCGTCGATAAAATATCCCGTAAGTATTGCATATAATATAACGATAAGCCTTTATATCTGTTACTAGCCGCACTCCGCGGTATCCCTGCGTAGTTCTCGTTCCTGTGGGAATATGGGGATAAAATATATCCTATGTTACTAAAGAATAATGTAGCATTATAATGGTGAAAGAATTTTGAAAATCGCGGCCGGTGTCGAACCCACCACATCGGGTTGAAAGTCGGGGGGACATACCACACAGCCAATACAGCTTTTTTTGTTGTGAACATAGTGTGTATATAGGTATATAATAGAAATATTAAATAAAAAAATTGAATTAATTTATTTCAAGTAACAAAGACTTATCAGGAATTGGCAAAATAACCTTACAAACTAACAGTGTAGGTGGACAGATGTTGTTCACAACAGTGCCTCGTGTAGGTACGTTACGTACTCCATGTTATTATGTAAGTTTAATTCCATAATACACTGGCCTGCAAAAGAAGGTAAGAAACTCCTGTACTATTTAAATTAGAAACTTGAAATTAAAATAAATAAAATAAATAATGCTAGACAAATCACACAGCATCATCTAGCCCCAAGCTAAGCAAAGCTTGTGTTATGGGTACTAGATGACTGATATACTTAATACATTATACTAAATAGGTAGATATTTTTATTATATTATTATATAGAAAAACACCCAGAACACTTTGAACAAATATCTGCAGATCGTACAGATATTAATGAGGCAGGAATCGAACCCGCAACCCCTTGCGTCGCAGGCGGACCTTCGCCCGTTGCGCCACAGAGCTCGTCAAAATAATAATTAAAAGCATTATGTAGAAAATTATTTTTGTTATATAAAAACTCCTTTTTGACAACCTCCTTTTAAAAGATGGCTGAAAACGAAAAGGAAAAACGCTCCTTTTTCAAATGCTGTAATTTTTTACTTTCAGCTTTCTGCTTTAGTTTTCGCATTTGTTTTTTGATCATTTACATTTCATTCAAAAGCCAAGGTGTCTTCAGCACGTAAACATTAATTATCATGCCTCTTTCACCTGAGGAATGTGCAATAATTATGGCACATCTGAAACTAGGCATCAGTATGCGTCCAACGATGATGGAATTTATCCATGATAAATCGAGGAATATGAATAAATAACTAAAACAAAACTCAGGTACCTACTGTCCTGTCCTGTAAAAATAAAATTTTAATAATAATAATAAAACTTGCAATAAAACACCATCTCATTTCTGTAAAACTTTTGCCATAATAACAATACAACCCTAAACCGGTATTAGAGAGCAAAGACTACAAAATATATTTTAATAGAGCTATTCTGAAAGACAAAACTGTGCACAATAATAGACCAGATATAACATTAATAGACAAAGTCAACAAACATACATATTTAATAGATATCGCAATACCGAATACACATAACATCCAAAAGACCGTAACTGAAAAAATACACAAATACACAGAGTTAAAAGAAAAGAGTGAGAATGTGGGAAATTAACAAAGTTTACATTGTGCCACTTGTGCTCTCTTTTACTGGTGTTGTCCCTAGAAACCTCAGTCATTATCTGAAGGTGGTCTTAAGGAGAACCTACATGTGATTATGCATAAAGCTGCTATATTAAATACTTACATGTAGAACGGTCAGAAAGTTCTTACAGGACGACAACCAGTATAACAATTCACATTCACACGTCAGTGATTAGCACTTGGCCCGTGAGTTTCACTTACATCAAAATTTGTGAATATTTTGAGAACAATAAATCACCAATAAATAGTGATAATAACTATATCATAAATAGTGTTAATTACCATTATTATTAATAAAGCTGACACGATTACAAAATATATTCAGCTTAGCAACTTTTCATACTAAACATCGCAAAGCGCTTTCGTCTTCAACTTCGCTTTATCCATCTAAAGCGCTATTTCCGCTTACAGTACATCGTCACTCGCTCGGAGGAACTCCCCCGTCTCGGCTATATACCTACAGCTACGTAGGTATATAACATAATGTTATTGTAGAGAATTATGTCAGCCAGCTGATTGATAACGAAAGTGAGTCGAGTTCAAATGGGTTTTTGACCTTGAGTAAGTAGGTATATAATGTTGCTTTTAAATATATAGTATTATGTTATCTGTGATCATGCTCTATGTAAACGTTTAGACTTGATAGCTTACAAATATTTATATTTACAAACCCGGTTACTGGTAGCATTTTCAAGTTCTTTTTTATTACAACATAATATAGCACATTATAATAAAGATATGTTGTTGTATAATTTTAGTTTATAGGTAGAAGTTCGCCTTTGAGTGAAATTAAAGATTTAAATCGATAGATACGCCCTTACTGAGACCACACCGTTCTGTTTCCACACGAAATGAGTGAGCTCACTAATTTGGAATCAGTGTAACTATAGAATAGACATAGTGTTAGCCGGACGTGGTGTGTTATTTTTTTTACGAAAGTTCGTGCAATATGATTTTACAATAAATACATACATTTAATAATTTAATGTTTTCATAAAATGATATAAACCTTAACAAAATATTACGTGTTTAGCGCAATTATCAAAACCTTACCTCCCGTGCTAGTTAAGAAACTGTATTACGGTAAAATAAATGGTAACAATAACAGTTTGGTTTATTGGCAAACCAGTGTGCGTGCGTCGGAATTATTGTTAACACATTTATAGACAATGCTACAGTTTTTGATATCAGGGCATATCTAACGATTTAAATCTATAAGAGAAATGGTATTTTGTTAATGAGAATACTAAATACCTAGATTTAAAGTAAGCCCTTTGCGTCTATTGTAGATGATTTATATAGTGTCAGCAACTGGTATTCATTCTGTATGAGACGACATTGTTAAATGGCTTCATCATAACCATCTTTACAGCCGTAAAAATCGTCCACTACTGAATACAGGCCTAGGCTTGCCCAGCACCAAAACCATAATCTCAGCTATCTCAGCTATTTATCAGAGGAAAGAACAGGTCAATACATTTGAAGCTAACTAAGCCGCGGGTTTCCTCACGATGTTAATCATATTAACAGTAATAGTGTTAGTAGACTCGGTCAACATCTAGAGAGAGTTCCGATAGATTAGCAACCAGATCCAAAAGGCAGTTCCTGGACTCAGCACGTATAGGAAAGAGATTCCTCTCCATGCAGTCGGTCAAACGTTGAATCACTGACCGCGAAGCAAGGCTCGAGCGGTGGTCGGTGATTCACCGTTTTGATATTTATTTTTTTACTGGGTATATTCAATATTTTGCTTATTAGTAAAATATAATTTTATAAACAAATAAATAATGCTGGGTATTTCACACGGTACCATCTAGCCCCAAAGTAAGCACCTGTGTTATGGGTACCAGATGCAAGCTCCTGCGTCTCATCCGGCTATTAAACCACTACGCCACAGATGTCACCAACCCTGAGTTTACAATGGAATAAAGTGGACTAACAGTAATAATCCCAACAAAATTATGTTCGCGAAAAAACCTCCGTAGTACAAATATTTCCACCACGGAATCGGATCTTTTACTTCTCAATCCGTTTCACCCACTGAGCCACAAGAGCCCTCGAACCGAACAAGAGACCCAATTCCCCTCTTCAATGTGCTAGAATCCCCCCCGAACCTCCTCAAATTAACGTACTGAATGCCCGATAATTCATTCATTTAGGGGTGGGGGGTGGTGGGTAAAAATGGTCATTATCTGCTGAATTATACACGACGTGTAATGGCAACATGGCTCCACAAAATGGACGTACAAAACTCCATTTTGCTGCATGGTCTTTAACATTATAGCTGCTACCTGATGAATAGTTGATATCTCAACTGTAAAACTTTACTTTTGTAGATATTGGTGACGAATCGGTTTTTACACTTCCTAAAGCTAATTATAATTAGCGATATGACATTAAATGAAGATATGAGTATCTATATTTGGAGCAGTCAGCGTTAAATTGGGTTTAATTGTTCCCTTTTAATTTAAGAACGGCACTAACCGAATGGCACTGTCATTTTAGTCCGTTTTACGTCAAGTTAATTAGCTTTAGCTAGTTAGTGAAACAACAGAATCGACACCATTGTATATTCCACGTATTATGTGTTAGGTAACAGCAGAATAGAGCAGGATAACAATCCTTGCACTTATTAATTCTTCTAATAACTATTAGAAAAATTAAGAATTCTATCCTGCTGTAAACGACTTCGTCCTATGGGGAAAAAAACTATAGATAGAAAAATCTAATTGTGTGAATCATAAAAAATTTAACAAAAAGATCTCAAATTAACTTTAACTACAAAAACAACAGAAATACACAATGGACGATCTTAAGAGGTCACTTATGTGAGTACTCTTTCAACATTTTCAAATCCGTGTAGTCAAATATATGTAACATTACGGATACACCAATGCGTTACACATGTTAAAAGTACTTAGAATCTATTTAATTTTCTCTATAACGTTATAGAGAAAATAAAATAGTTTCTAAGTAGGTACCTTTTACATCGATTATATTATGTAATCGAATCAAACATTTCTTGTCGGGAATCGAACCAGTAATCTGGGCTTCGTTTTATTATACCTTTACGCCATAGAGACCATCTTAACAAAAAAATCTTGAATGCTTTGTTATATTTTTTTTATAAATTACCCTCATTGTCTTCTACTTCAATTCCTAATTCATTGCTTTAAAAAAATGTCTTCGTGGAAAGGAAAAATAAATTGAAGAAAACATTATTTAATGATTTAATTCTATCGCTTTTAAACTGCTCTATCATTAGGCCCTCTTATGCGAACTATTACCATAGAAGTGAAACCAGTGAGAACCACTGATTCAGGTTTGATTTCCATTAAGGTTATCAGAAAAAATAGTGCTGGACACAGTGCCATTTAGTCTAAAATATTTAAATCTAACCAGCTAGTAACAGCCAGTCACACTTTAAAATGACACCACCCCCCTAGCGGTGCTATGTGGGATCTACAGATTTCCAACATAAACTAATCAATATTACAGGATCTACCACGTACCTTAGTTTCCAACTAACTTGACAGTGACAATTAAATTTTTCATAGTTCCTGAAATAATCTACAGTACTACTTAGCTTTATTTAAATAAATTAATTCGATTGATCTATTCGTTGAATTTTATCAATTAATTAACCAACAACCAGTTTGATGAAGAATTTAATATTTGAAACTGTCAAACATTTGCATCGAATTATCTATTTGAATAAAATTATACCGTAGTCAAAGTCCTGTTCCTATACCAACAAACGCATTGCGTAACCATATCCCTGCAATCGATAGGTCTGAATTTAAACTGCCTGTGTCCCCGCCATTTTTGTACGATCTAATGAACTATTAAACTGCAATTTGGCTGCGCGATGGCGGGTAGATGGCGCTACGCGCAACTATCGATCCCCAGCTGGGGGCCAAATATCTCGACATCAAGTTTTGCCAAGTCACGGAATGTATTGCCGGCTATTGTGGCGAAAAATGGGGGGAGATGGGAATGAATGTCCCCCTGGTTGAGCTGCATTGAATGCCAGGGACGTACAGTCGCCGGCTTAGTTGTATGTGAGAATGATGGCTTGTGTGGGTGAGTAAAGGATGCTTGCGACTGACTTTTGAATAGAATATAATTAAATGTTATTTTCGCTACAAACAGTTATACATAAATAGATATAATTTATTTATTGCTCACCTTAAAACATACCTACACATTTAACAACACAAAGAAACACTGACCGCGACAATAGCGGATGGATTCGATTGTTTAATATGTAAGTTCTATTGAATGACATAGGTACGGTCAAAGTACATTTTATAAAATCATACAGGTTATGTGACAAGAAATAGCATTTGCTAAAGGAAGCAGACGAGCGTTAAATTTGTAATTAAAAGTATTGCATAGGTTTGACAAATATTTTAAACAAAATATACATATATGTATAACATAGAATATTTTTGTTCCCATCTACAAATGTTCAAAGAAATATAACGTTTTTAATCGAAGCTCATGTAAATACATTTAGAGTATGGTCTACTTCAGAAGTTACCTAATTTTCATAAGTTTCTTTACATTTTCGTTAACAACATGTTATGTTAGTATTGCAGCTACTACAACACCTTTAATCTTAAGAAATTAGATTTTGTACCTGTTTTTGTTAATTTTATTGATCAATATTTTAACAGCAGTTACCCAACCTTATAAAGTCCGCCCCAGTGAAAATCAGACTAATGTAACTGAAATAAAGGTCTAGGCATTAGGCTCTACTCACAGAACAATACTACTCTACGAGGCTCTACCTTGTCGTCGTGCTATCGTCAGTACCCCTTTCTGGGATCACTGGGTGGGGCCTCGAGGTGGGACCTCTTTACCCCGGCTTCTTGGGTCTCCAAGGGTTTACTAGCCCTGGGTCGTTTGATGGCGCCTTTTCTACGGCTGGCGTTCAGTAAGGCGTGTTAGTTATCCTTGCTTGATGAGGTATATAGAAGTTAACGTGGCTGTGAACGCCACTGACCTTTGTGGTCCGGCAGACGTTCTACGCGCCGTGTGGACCACGATGTCTTCTATGGAAATGATCTGCACGTCGCGGGCGATGACATCATTCCTGACGTAGCGGCCCGCGCCTGTGCAGATCGGCAGCGAGATTTTCTGCTGGACTTGTATACGGTTCCTGTTGGTGGTCGAGGTAAGCGCGTACCACGCTGGCGCGGCGTAGGTCAGCCTTGACCAGATGTATATCTTGTACATCCGTAGCATGGTCCTTAGGGGGAGGCGGGAGTCTAGGACAAGTCGGCGCCTGGGCTGCGCGAGCTTCGCCAAGCGCGCGTTCTACCTGGGGCTTCATACTCAACGACCTGTCAATCTCCACTCCGAGGTATCTAGCGTGCGGAACCCACGTGACATCCAGGCCACGAAGTTGTAGAAAGGGAACATCTTTTTCTTGCGACTAGGAGCGCCGCCGTCTTGCCCACATTGACTGCGATGCGCCACTTGTCGAGCCATAGTGGGAGGAGGCTCTACCTTGTGGCTCTACCTTGTGGATAGTGTATTATATTATCTGTATATTTATAAAAACTGAAGGTATGATTCATTCAATCATTGTAAGCCCGAGCTATCACTGTGTAATACTTAATTTATATATTATAAACTTTCATTAATTTACTTAGTTATAAGTTCTACTTAGACTTTACGTGTACCTACACGTTGCACGACAGCCTTTTATGATCACTATTTTTTTTTCTTTTTATATGTTGGTGAATTCTTAGTAGATACTATGGTACATTTTAAGTTTCTTAAACCAATATCGTACGTATTTATTATTTGTAATTAAACCCTGTGTTGTGTCTTAATACACTAAGGGGTTCATTCCAACACATCCCAAGGTTGGCTTGGTAGAGATTCAAATTGTCTTTTTGTGTTTAGTGTTTCTCTTTTGGTTATTATGTTATATTTAATCTGTAAAATAAAGCATTCAGTATCAATATCTACTTACGTTTTATAGGTTAGCTTTTGGCAAAGTAGTTACTTTTGTTCCAACTGTACTAACCCTAGATAACATACAAGTTGGTGAGCAGGTAATCCGTCCTCTGAAAGAAGGTGCGGGTGGCAAGGGTGCAATTAAAGGTTATTGGGCTAGGCGGGGATGGAATTGTTTTAGTTTATGGTCGCGATCGGGATAAAAAATCCCCCAACTTATGAGACAAATAAGAAACACCTAGGTAGAAACTTGAGAATAAAATATATTTCTTGCCTGAACAATCTTCACTCTAAAAATAAGAACACTTAAGTTATGATGAAATATAGCTGATTGAGGCTCTTAATCCTTCTTATTAAAAAAATACTCATTTAGAGCATCTGGGATTTTTGCTCCTCTATTCTACATTTTTTTTATCTCTTATGTTTTTTTGGGAATGGGGAGGCATTGCCTAGCAGTGGGATACCAATGGCTGGTAATAATAATACATACCTATGTGTTTTTTTATATAAAATATATCTATTATTATAATAATAAGACAAAGTTTTCTTCTGAAATTTCCTAATTGGCTTAATAATTAATAAGTACGAGTTGTAATGTAACTTATTTTAATAGGAGGCGCATCCTAAGTTCTTATAAGTAGATGACTTATACAGCGTCAGCAATTGATATTAATGCTGTACAAGACGCTGCAATGCCTGGGACATTATTAGATAGATTAGGCTTGCCTGGCAACTATACCAAAGTTACCTATACCGCACCCAAGTTATAATAAAGTATCATTCATTTTTTTATTCCTTCCGGGTCATGGCTGATGACTGAATGTCCAAATAGTTCAATTACCTACATATGTGCCAAATAATACGAGTGTCAAAATGCACAACAGACATATAATACGATTGTTTGAAAGAACGATTGTTATATTATACATTAACAGTTCTAAAGATAATTTGTCAGAACGAGCCAGTATCTAATATTTCAAGGCCCAAATCACAAAAGCTAGATCCAAAGTAGTTTCAAAGTTTCAGGTTTATTTATTCCGGTAATTCCAGACAAACGATGTAATATTAACTGCCCTAGACGGAACGCAAAGTGCAATACTGTGTCCCAAGCCACGAATACCCTAAACAGGTCAGGCCATAGTCTATCTTCAAAACAACTGAAGATAGAACAGCTTTTTGAATATTCTAACTGGGCTTCAATTGCAAATGTGGCATGGTTATGGATATGGATTTGGAATAGAATTTTGAAAATGTAGGTACTGATTGAACACGTACTTTACGGCGAGGAAAAAAAAACGCGCAGAAACCCACTTTTGATTTAAACATAATATCATATTAATGTATAAATCATGATCTATAACAGTACATATCAATCATTTAAACTACATATATACATAATATACATATGACAGCACTCGGCTAGCACAGCATTTTTAGTTTAATAGTCTTTAGTAGTTGCCATACTCACCACGCTTGGCAGGCAGTTTGGCGAGCGCAGTACGGGATGTTGATACACGGAAAGACGCAGCTGCCCATATTTCGGAGGTATCCCTTAGCAGGCTTCTGCATCCACGGGCATGAGAGGATGGGTAACATTCTACTGCCGGCACCCCACGGCATACTACGATACTAGGTAAGTACTACGGTACTACTTCAGACCGTAACTTCAGTGCTAGTCTCAACCCACATGTTTTATAAATTATTTAAACATAATAAAATGTAAACTGAATTTAGAATATTTTACGAATTTTATTTAGCTTGCCCTATATGTATGTATGTATGTATGTTCGCGGAATTTTGCAACTCAATTTTGAAGCAAATATCTTCAACCGATTGAGCTGAAATTTTGTATACATGTTTATTTTGGATGACAATGCATGGTTAATGGTAAATGGTGATGACAATGTGACGTCACTCTGAATCCGATTTGGCGGAACACCCAAGATGGCGGACTACTTATTTTTAATGTACCCCTATAATATGAGTATCAAATGAAAGGTCTTGCTGAGAATATCTCAAAAAATGAAATGACGTCACTCTGAATCCAACATTGCGGAACACCCAAGATGGCGGACTAAATAAATATAAATAAAATATGTATAAATCAAATGTGGGTTTCGACACGAATTTTTAAATAGAAGAACAGAAAAGATAAAGAATATAGAAAAGAAGATAATATTAGTTTAACAAAATGTTTTAGAACCAGCCGTCTGCTGACTGAATCCAACCCTCATTCGGAATTTTGTCTAATCACCAGACTTGTTCGTTGATCGGCAGGGTCACCTCTCACTTGGCTCAGGGTTGGCTTGGGGATTAAGATGTTATGTCCCCGATGGACTAGAAATAAAAGAATACCCATCACCGTTTGCAATTTGTGGCTGGCAGCCGCAAGAGGTCGCAGCCTACCCAGAATACATGATGGGAATGGTCTAGCCTTCCTTAGATGCTAGATTATTTACTAGGCTCAAAGTGTCTGTCCTTCGATCAAAAACAATAGTTCGAAGTTGATGCAGCAAGGCTATTCTCAGCATTATAGGAACAATAGGCATGGTGACAGGATATGAAAATTGAAATTCTATTAGCCAGTCAGTTGTAAAAAAAATTAAAGAGACTCATCATCTCATCATCTCAGTCGTAGGACGTCGGACGTCCACTGCTTGACATAGGCCTCGCTCATGTATCGCCAAGTACTGCTTATGACGGTTTGTTTCCATATTCACGACGCTTGACAGGCGGATTGGCGAGGGCAGTGTTGGACGTCGATACACTGGAAGACGCTGCTGCCCATCTTCTGGAGGTATCCCTTGGCAGATTCTTACTGCATCCACGGGCAAGAGAGCAGAGGCAACATTCTACTGCCGGCACCGTGCAGGGGTGCGAGATTAACTACGCCGGGATAAGTGGAAGAGAGAAAGGGCCTTTGCACAGCAGTGGGATCCAGCTCGCTGTTTAAATTAGATGAGATTACAATTCATGGAACGCTCTTAGACGGCCCGTCCAAGATGTTCGAGGAATCTCGTCAAAAATTAGGTGCCAAGCGGACAACGATATCGCGGTAGACCCAGATAAAAAGAGATAGCGAGAATACATAGGCGCATATAAATCCACGTGACCGGAAGGAGGTTCAGAATACTCACAAAATAATAATAATAGTTTATAAAATAAATCATAAGATAAAAACTATAAGACTCGCCGAATACATTGTATTTTTTTGGTCCTTGATAAGTATGCAAAGTTTCAAATCTGATGTCCTAAAGTGGGTAAAAACAACGTTCAAAGATTCCGTTACCGTTGCATAGATATAGGTTACATATATACAGGTAACGCGTGACACGCTATTAAAAACGTGTTTAATTAAAAGGGATGAATGGATACTTGATTAATAATCACTTAATTTTACGTGTCAGTGTCGCCATCTACATAAAGTCTTCTTAACTAGTTGAAAAGCGGCATCTGTTGGATTCTTTTGGTACTTGTTTTATTTAGGTGATCTTGTGCTGGTGCTCTGTGCTCTACACAGTAGTTCCGACCCGAGATAATAGATGTCACTTTATTCAATACTTAAAAAAAGTTGTGTTGGCCGTGTGGTATGTATCTCACTAATATTTTATAGGCGAAAGTTTGTTTGTATGGAGGTTTCTAGCGTACGTATCGAGCTGAAACTTTGCAAACGTATAAATGTTGACCAGGATTATTTTAAATCGGGTACAACGCATGCGAAGCGGCGCCGCGGCGGGCACAAGCTAGTTTTCTATAAAAATGAAAATGAAAGAGAAAATGAAAGGAAATAAATAAATATATATAATAATAAAAAAATAAAAGGAATAAAATATCTAAATGACTAAAAAGTATTTATTTGTACCTGTAGGCAACTCTTTGCGGAGGTCAATCAGCTGTTGAAGTTAAAACTTTCGTGGTCTTTTCTTCAATGAAAATCACTGAATCCCGAAAAGTCGTAGAACAAAAGCTGTTCCAATCACTTCCATCAGTTTCAACATTGGTCAGAATCACCCCCTTTCGGTTTAGTAAGGCCTTTGCATCTATTATAGATGATTTATAAAGCGTCAGCAACTGGTTATCATGCTGTACGGAACGCTGCAGTGCCTGGGACATTGTAAATGGATTAGGCATGCCCAGCACCTATACCAACCATCCTCGCAGCTTAGTCAGTTTTCAGTCAGGAAAGAACAAGTCAATACGTCTGAAGCTAACTAAGTCGCGGGTTTCCTCACGATGTTTCCTTCACCGTTAAAGCAGGTGTTAAGTGTGCACATATGTACATTGTTCAAGAAAGAAAAATCCATTGGTGCACGTCTGGTATCGAACCCACGACCTTTGGTTTGAATGTCGGGTGTACATACCACCCAGTCAAGACGGCTTCTAAAACATATTATAATACATCCTGTATATGCCATTTAAGGCGATCTCAACAAGGTTTTTTATTTAATTTTATTCGGAAGACAAACAGTTTTATAAGCTTAATAGTTAACTTATTAAATATATACGAACTATTTATACGTCTTCGCATAAAATAACTAAACATAGCTTGCTTTAGATTAATATTGTTTCTAGAAACGATTGTAAGATAGTGGCACATTGAGACTTAGGAGACTAACAAACAAAATATAAATTTAGAAAACAAAAACTAAAACAAAAACACATGATAAATACTTATTAAAAAAAACAACTAAGATAGTGGCACATCGAACCTGCGATCCGACAGGATGTTTTTGACCTTTTGTGCGCTTAAATTAAAAACATCTAGGTCGGGGAGTTCCACCAAACTGTTGTATGTAGCTACAGCTCTACCACAGATAATTTTTTATTTTTTATTTATTTATTTATTCAAGAAATAACACAGCATTACAGTACAACCAATGCGCTATGCTATACATAGGTAAAGTAAACAATTAAATTTACACAAACAACAAACATCTTACACCTTAATAATAAAAACAGAAAAAAATACATTAAAATATTAACAAATGGTACTTATTCTTACGGTATCAACCTTTTCACAATACCTCAGGCAAACTCTGCACATATCATTCCAGTTGTCTGCAAATATATCACACAGTGGTGCTGACGCCAGAAGCTCATTTAGTAATATAATAGCTCTACTGAAAAAAGCATAATGTCTGTTGTTAGTTGCGCAAAAAGGCATTTCTAAGGGAATGGGTTGTCTGACTGATCTATTTGGAACTTTGATCTTTATTTTTTCTAGAAGCTGTGTAGAATCAACCTTACCTTGTGCAATCATAAAATGTGCATAAAAGGAGTATACTCGGTATCAAAACAGCCACATTTAAATTGTAGGTATCCTAGAAATCTACGTTGAATACACTCAATCCTGTCAACGTAGGTTTCATTTTGAGGGTTCCATATTTGCGAACAATATTCTAGGTTCGCAATAATGGCTTTAAAATGAAACTGCACTATAGTGTAAAAAAATATTATTTTCCTTAGTTGGAACAATTATTTATAGATCTATTCTCTATGGTCCAGGTAGTTCATTGTATCTCACAGGATACGTCAGTTGGTTTCCCCGATCCCACGAATACAGTTCCTGAGAAAAAAGGAAATTTTAGACGTAATCTAGTGAGTATTTGAAGAGCGTAGAATTTAAATTCTACGAAAATCTACGGCGTAGAGCTTCTACGACGTAGGCTTAACGTAGACCTAATTTTCAAGATACAATGTTATTTTTCCATGAAAGTTACTAAAGTTTACACATTTAATGAGGCGTTCTCATTAAAATACTTATTTCAAATAAACGATTCATTTATTTATCTTAGCGTAATTGCCTGCATGCATGATGATAAGTATTTGTATGAATTCACAAACAAATGAAAATAATTATTCAACCATTTGGTTTCCACTGCGTAGTTACAGAATACTTTGTTTATTTTTACTTATAACTCTGTATGTTACAATCACTTACACCTGACTAGGTTTTGGTCATGTCAATGCTTTTTATTGTTTATTGTTAAAAAATAAATGTAATATAACAGATACTTAATCTAAATCATTACATCTATCATATCTGAGAGATATTTTCTCAACCCTAACGCAAGTAGCTGGTTAATTTATTTATCAAAGGTGAGAGTCCTTTGATAAATAAATTAAACAAAAATAAATAAAATTATCATATCTCATCTTATGACGTGTTCATTCAGTTGGGAGTCCTTTGATAAATACTCGTAAAATAACCAGCTGCTTGCGTAAGTGTTGAGAAAATATCTCTCACTGGCAAAATATGCTCAACCTTTGGTTTTCCTTTTACCGAGGAAAAAGCTAAGTTGGCCGAGTGGTATGTGCCCTCGACTTCCAATCCGAAGTTCGTGAGTCAGATTCGGAGCGTGCACGGATTTGTATTCGCGAAAATGTATGTGCAGATTAAACACGTACTTCTCGCCTTGAAGGCGATGTCTCGCGTGGCGACGCATCGCTGGTCTGACCTGCTGCAGCTCAGTAGATCCAGTCAACAGATCCTTTCTGGATCTAGTGAGAGTTTTTCCGTTTAATAACTTTTACTAGATCCAGTTTTTAGAACAGCTTTAAATTACATACAATCAAAAGGAAGGTCAAATCAGCTACTGGCGTTGGGTTTAATACAAATGTCTCTCTCACTGACACATGATGTACTTTTTTTTTCCATGTTTTTATACCTCTGTTAAAATGTGTAATGTATTTCTGAGAGGTATTTGTAGGTGATCAACAAATATATTGTCAACACGATAACGAGATTCACGAACGGCACACGCTAAACCGCTTTCCGCAGTAGCTACGGACCCCCCAAATCATCTTAAATCAGAACTTGTACACAATATAACCTCGCCAAACTTTTACTTGCGCGATGTAGTATTTGAATTTTGAACACGGAATTAAGTAATACGCAGCTTTTCATTCTACCTATAACCCATAAAAATATCGACAGAATACTCAAACGAACACTGATTCTCCACTATTCCAGTTAAAATGATTAAAATATTAGTTATACTTTAATTTTCAGTTTTAGCTGATGCATAGCTAAAACTAGTGGAGTGAAAGAGAAAGTACAGGGAGAGATAGTATTTTAATCCACGCCCATGTGCGCATGTGCAAATAACCCCTGCTTTCGAGGAAAGAGGCGTGTTATAAGTTTGTAGCTCACTTAATTGTGAAGAGTGTGGCGTATTGGAAGATGTCTATCATGTTTAAGTGGAGTGTGTTCGAAATGAAGCCGAGCGAATATAATTATTAATTAAAATAAATAAATAAATAATGCTGGACAATTCACACAGCATCATCTAGCCCCAAGATAAACAAAGCTAGTGTTATGGGTACTAGATGACTGATATACTTAATACATACATATACTACTTGATAGATATTTTTTATTTGTATATAGTACAGAAATTTGACCCGAGGCGGGAAGCGAACCCGCAACTTCTTCAAACCCGGACCTTCGCCCGCTGCGTTACAGAGGTATTTATTACGATCAGGTATCGATATACATGAATTTGGTAAATGTAATAAAATTCTGTACGACCCTCTGTCAGATGGCGCCAAAATGATTTATAAATTAGTTTGGTTTAAAGCGTAGATCCTAAATGTAATTGTTAAATATGAGAGTGACATCATCAAGTGGGTATCTTAAATAAATAAAGATTTAAAAAAATAAAAATAACCCCTTGTTAGGTATGTGTGCGGCTCCGTCCCGCCACTTGTCGGTGGTAACATAAACGGCAGTCCTCAATCCTCATACAGAACAACCCTTCATCCGAGGAAAGAGCCGTGTTCTATTTTGTAAAAGTTCATACATATGCGTCAGCGTCGACGTATTTTATCTATAGTTTCTATCCCCGTTTTTAATTATTGTTTTATGTCTTTTACTATGTTTAAATTATAGTCAAAATTTAAGTTCGCACGCCAATCATTCTCGCAACCGAGGAGGTTGGCAAGTAGAATGTTTTTAGCATTAAGCCCACCTTTTGCACAATATTAAGTAATGTGCAATAAAGTTTTTAAATAAAAATAAAATAAATAAATATGCCAAGTAACACAAATAGGACTGGGGCGATGTTGAAAATATTACGGTAATGTATGTACGATTACGGCTGCAATTTTAAAAAATGAGAGATTTTTTACATGGGATGATTTGATAGAAAAATTACCAGTGTTGGGGTTCCGTACCCAAAGGGTAGAAACAGGACCCTATTACTAAGACTCCGCTGTCCGTCTGTTTGTCTGTCTGTCACCAGGCTCAATATCGTGAACCGTGATAGCTAGACTGTTGAAATTTTCACAGATGACGACCTCTGTGGCGCAGCGGGCGAAGGTCCGCCTACGACGCAAGAGGTTGCGTGTTCGATTCCCCTCCTCGGAACAAATGTCTGTACGATCTGCAGATGTTCAGGGTGTTCTGGATGTTTTTCTATAAATAATAAAAATATCTATCTATGTAGTATAATGTTTTAAGTATATCAGTCATCTACTACCCTATAACTGGCGCTTGAAATATTTACAGAATATTTAAGTTGATTTGCCAAATAATGGTACGGACTTCACGCGCGAGTCCGTTTTGTTCTTGGCCGATTTTTAAATTATTACTTATCTAAAGACTCCGACACAGGTGACCGGACACATTGTATTTTGACGAATGATAAAAAAACAACAAGTTTAAAAAAATTAAGTGCCAATACATGAAAACATGAGTTAGTCTATGGTGTGGTTAAATCATTATTAAATTATAGTTCGTAAAACTCACGCCCATCAAGTTTTGAATTTTGTAACGATTTAACCTGTGGAAGCGTCGATGTGCGATGCCGGTAAGTTATCCTAACCTTAGCCACAGATAATATAATACACTAGTAGCCTTAGCGTCAAATTTTATACATCGTCCAGCCATAATCGTGTCACTTGGCAACTGTCGCAGCGATCAAGCTAAGTTTTACTAACGATAATAATTACTAGAAGTAATAATCATTACTTCTAGTAATAATTTCTTCTAGTAACCATTACTTCTAGTAATCATTACTTCTAGTAATCAATATTTCTAGTAATCATTATTTCTAGTAATGATTATATTTAGTAAAACTTAGCTTGATCGCTGTGACAGTTTCCAAGTGATACGATTATGGCTAAGTGATACCGGCAGTTTTAAAAAATAAAAAAAAATCATAATAAATAATGTTAGACGCTACACACAACACCATCTAGTTAAAAAACTAAGAAAAGCTTGTAATATGGAAACCAGATAATTGATAGTATTTGACATTATGTATTATAATTTTTGAAAATATTCGTATATACTAATGATACATAAAAATACCCAGACACGGGACAAATATCCGCAGAACAATCACCAACATTTGTCACGAGGCGGCAATCGAACCCTGCGTATCAGTCGGCTATTAGACCAACTTTGCCACGGAGGCAGTCAAATGTTAATTCTAAAATGTTCAGGGAGATAACTTCCTATTTAACCGTCTACATTTGTAAAGTTAACATTATAATAATAATAATGCTGGACAAATCACACAGCATCATCTAGCCCCAAGCTAAGCAGAGCTTGTGTTATGGGTACTAGATGACTGATATACTTAATAAATTATACTACATAGATAGATATTTTTATTATATATAGAAAAACACCCAGAACACCCTGAACAAATATCTGCAGACCGTACAGACATTTGTCCCGAGGCGGGAATCGAACCCGCTACCCCTTGCGTCGCAGGCGGACCTTCGCCCGCTGCGCCACAGAGCTCGTCAAGTTTAAATAAATGTTTTTTTGTTTGTTTTGTTTTGTTTTGTTTAAATCTATGTATCTCTTACCTTATGCATATGATCGTACCCCAGCTGCGTGGTCTTCCTGAAAGGGTTGGTGAACTGTAGGGAGACCTCGACGGGTTTGCTGAGGTACAAGTCTATAGCCACAGTCACTTTGCTCTCCCGGTCCGTTGCTGAGTCTAAGGCGTACAGCACGCCGCATACAATGAACATTTCCCCCACCTGGAAACAAAAATTGGGGTGCTTCATAGAAGATACGCGTATTATAAGCAATTTTTTTTATTGTGAACCCATCGTCGTAGGGTGCAGTAGAATGTTCCTCTCTTTGCCCGTGGATGCAGTCCAATCCAAGTCCAAGAATCTTCCAAGTGATACCTCCGGAAGATGGGCAGCAGCATCTTTCCCTTAATCGATATCTCGCACTGGGCTCGCCAACCCGCCTGCTAAGCGTGGTGAGTATGGAGGGAGGCCTATACCAAGCAGTCCTACGACTGAGATCACGTGACCGCGCCCCACCCCAATTTATCATCAACAACATTTTCATGTTGGTATAATGTTGCTAAGACGAGATCATATGGCTCACTGTCAAAAAATTATGAGATCTCATGTAGAGCCAAGCTACTACTCGTAACTCACCCTAACTCTACAATAGCCATCTTCGCAAACTCTACACTTTAGTCAAAATATGTGACTTGGCCGTTTCGCTACCACGGGACTAATGGATACAAGCTGAAGCGGAATACCAGTAAGAATAATGTCGTAACGGGATGCCTAGCAGATGAGAAACAATTTGCAATGCTCATCTCATGGCCAGGTTAACAGCTATCTAACATCATGAATAAGATGCTTCACATCATAATATCCAGACCCAAATGAAAAATAGTGTTTTAAACCAACATATTCTAATAAAAATATTTTTAATAATTTTTAACGATAACTTAATAATAATTAATATTATTATTATTATGTTAATTTTTAACTCCCTTTCCTCATGATATTAAATTGAAATTCATATCAAATACTCAAGTCTTATATACCTACAGGTTTGTACGGAACCCTCGGTGCGCGCGTCCGACTCGCACTTTGCCGGTTTTTTTTGTGTTACATACAACTCACGCAACATATAATATTTGAGAACAACCACTTACTTGTTTATGATTCAGTGAGATGTTCCAAATATGGTCGATGTTCAGTCCTTCTCTATTGGGGTCAAAACTAAGCTGAAAAAAAATTATACTATTAAAAGTTTACCTGGACTCTGGACATTTAACGGGCTCACCTTGACACTAGTAAATTTAGAATATTTTATTAACACGTATTTAACCGGGTATTTATCGCGTTATTTACCTTTATTACCGGTTAAATATGTGTTAATAATGTGTCGTGATCGCGAAAGTTTAGAATATTTTATCTAGAACGGATGATTCGATTGGCGTGATACAGAATTAAATTGAATATGCCGGTACCCCAGTACCGGCAGTAGAATTTTGCCACTCCTTTTTGCCCATGGATACAGTAAAAATCTGTCAAGGTATGACTTTCCGTGTATCAACATCTCGTACTGCGCTCGTCAACCCGCCCGCCAAGCGTGGTGAGTATGGTAACAACCTCCTCATGGTCTTGGAGAGTCCTGAGGGAGGCCTTTGTAATAAGAAGAGAAGATCAATAATAAAGTATTTCGGAGGAAACCGTGAGCCGTGTGGTATGAACACGTGCTTTAACGGTGAAGGAAAACATCATGAGGAAGCCCTCGGCTTAGCTTCAAACGTATTGACGTGTGTTTTCCTCTGACTTATGGCTGAGCTGAGATAATGGTATGAAATGAAATATGTTTATTGATATACCACACCTTATGCATAATTAATTAGCTAATTTAGTGCACATAAATAATACGTATTTGCGTAACATAAATTACGTATATAGGTTTCATATTAAAGGTGCTGAAGAAGCCTAATAGTACACATAAATTCACTATTAGTCTTCTTACATAGTGCACATAAATAATACGTATTTGCGTAACATAAATTACGTATAAAGGTTTCATATTAACAGTTTCACGGTATAGGTACTGAAGAAGCCTAATCGTACACATAAATGCACTATTAGGCTTCTTACATAGTGCACATAAATAATACGTATTTGCGTAACATAAATTACGTATAATATAGGTTTCATATTAACAGTGTCACGGTATAGGTACTGAAGAAGCCTAATAGTACACATAAATGCACTATTAGGCTTCTTAAATAGTGCACACAAATAATACGTATTTGCGTAACATAATTTACCTATAAAGGTTTCATATTAACAGTTTCATGGTATAGGTACTGAACAAGCTTAATCCCTCTAACAACGTCCTAGACGCTGCAGACGCTGTATAAATGATCTATAATAGAATGTAAAGGCCTTACTTTTTTGAGAGGAAATCATGGAGTTTAATTAAAACACATCTCAACTAATACTCGTACCTTGGCAACTGCAGTGTTGTTGGACTTATCAATGGAATAGATAGCCCACAAGCCGTTGTCATCAGCGCTGAAATCCACCTGCAAACAACCGAGTAGGTAAGTCAAAGTTAAACTTATCAGAAGCTAGCTTCTATAGAACCCGACATCTATGAAAATTTATATAATTTCTTAAATCAGGCGATTACTTTTGTGGAATTTTACTATTTAGGAAAACTGACGTTTTTGGAATCTCACATACTACATTATGTAGCTATATAAGTTGAAAACAATAAATATGATAGACTTCCGTTTGTAGAAAAATCCCTGTTTTTTTATTAAGAAGTAACTAACTAGCGGGGTTAAAAAAATACATGTAAACGGATTAATTTCATCTAAGTAATGTCATATTACTTAGATGAAATTAATCCGGAATGCCGGTATTTCCAATATACATTGAATAAACTAGAACATAAATTTATAGGCTTATTCGAATACAAATAATTTAATCATGTCATCAAACTCTAAAAACGTTTGTTTTTACAAGCTTTTATTTAGCTTGCCATGTATGTACATACATATGTATGTATGTACATATGTATGTAACTATGTTTGTTCAAGTGGAATCTTGCAACTCAATTTTGAAGCAGATATCTTCTACCAAATGACCTTAAATTTTGTATAAACGTTTTGTTTGGATGACAATGCATGGTCAGCTATGTGACGTCACTCTGAATCTAACATGGCGGAACACCCAAGATAGCGGATTACTTATTTTAATGCACTCCTACAATATGGGTATCAAATGAAAGGGCTTGCTGAGAATAATTCGAAAATGAAATGACGTCACTCTAAATCCAATATGACAGAATACCCAAGATGGCGGACTAGTTATTTTTTTAATGCACTCCTACAATATGGATATCAAATAAAAGGGCTTGCTGAGAAATACTCGAAAAATTAAATGACGTCACTCTAAATCCAACAAGGCGGTATACTTAAGATGGCGGACTAGTTAAGAAGTATGCTGCCAGTTATATTATGTTGGGTTTGTAACAGTACACGAAATGCAGGGTAGTACCATCGACCATGCCGTTGTATACTTGGGCTCGAAGCTCTTCGATGATGATCAGGCACAAGCATACGTGGTATTAAGTAGGGTAACATCATTAAAAGGTCTACTTATAGAAGAGCTTGTTTCAAATTAACCGGCGAACGACCTTGCAATAATGATGCGTTGAATGAGATGAACAGAATGAGAAACCTGTCCAGTGATAAAGAAAAAGTATAAAAAAATAACAAACAAGCTTTTATTCAAACGTATCTACTAAAAATAATAAAATAAATATTTTCCAAAAAAGTTGTTTTCTTTTAATTTATTATCTTTTAATTATAAAGTTATATTGCAGTACAAAAAAGTCCTGTCATTTAGTGTTTAGAATTCATCTGATATTTCGAGGCTGCGTTTGTGGTACCTGGCTGTGCTGCGAGCTGTACAGCCGGCCAACCACATATGGCAGTGCTGCCAACTTACCCTGCTCTGGGACAAGTCGTATTCAGATACGACTTGTCCCAGAGCAGGGCGACATCATCAGTGATGTCGCCTGGTTGCCCGGTCCCGTTGGCTTCGTTCTAGTGGTTACCTGGTTGTGCTGCGAGCTGTACAGCCGGCCAGCTGCGTGCGGCAGAGCTACCGACTTGATCCTGCTTTGGGACAAGTCGTATCTGATGATGTCGCCTGGTTGCCCGGTCTCGTTGGCTTGGTAGAAGAACGACCCACTGTACACAATGTGGCCGTTACCCTGAAGTTTTACATGCTGTATTAGTAGTAGTCGATAATGGTTGTGATGCTAAAGAAATAGTTCATCTATTGCGTTTAGTCGGGTTTAATTTTAACTGAATTGTTTGATTAAGTTATTCTGTTTGCACGTGGTTTCATGTTTTGTTGTGGTGAACTAAAGAAGAAAAGATGGATCGTGGACACAGGCATTTCATTACAGAATGGTCGCCCAGAGATACTCATCGACGAAGACCACATGTCATCTTAATACCTCGGGCTGAATATCTGGCGCCCAGATATTCAGATGATATTGTTAGTGTTGCCATTGGAGCGTGGCTAAGGACAGCAGCCGAGGAGAGGAGGCATTAACCCAGCAGTAATCAGCAACTGGGCTGAATAGGTGGATAGGAAAGCTGGATAGAAGGTGGAGGGATTGTTAAACTTGAAAGATTTACAAAGAACGGTTTCTGCAGTTTGTGGTATTCGTCGACATGGTCACTTTTGAAGCTCTGTTTGGTTTTATACTCTCTCAGTTTCTCTACATCAGTTTCTTGTGTCGTCCATAGCTTTTCTCTCTGAAAAGACATAAAACATAAATATTACTAAGTTGCTAGTCTTCGGCTCTATTTTTGAATTGCTCGTATAAAATACGTACAGGCACGCTTTATTTGTTTATGTACGATCTTATAGTAGTCAAAAAAGTGTCAAACTCTACTCTCTACCAAGTGGTGGAGAGTAGAGTTTGACACTTTTTGCGCTAATTTGCGTTAATTTGCGCTTTTTGTTAATTTGGTTTGACAATCGACACAAGTGTGTCGATTGTCAAACCAAATTAGTAGAGTTCAAGCGATTGTGCATCATACAAGCAATTGAATATAAGTCCTTCAAATCTCGAATGCACTCGTCAAATCTTACCTGTGGATCTGAAGCATTGGAGTCTCTCAACCAAGCTCCAAACAGCTCGTCTCTAAACTTATGATACACCGGCTTTCCAATGGCGTAAAGCTGACAATCTGGAAATCATAGAGGTATCCTTTAGCAAAGTAAACAAAACCATTAAACTTGCATATAGGTAAGTGGCAATAGGCAGGCCATATAGCATCTTATTCTTATTCTTGTGGGGGTAACTAGATCTGCACTGACGTCCCGCATAGGGGTGTGTCGTGCATTGTCCCCCTTGATGCTAGCCCGTCCCTAGCCAGCCCAACTCCTTAAAGTACCGGAGAAGGACTCTGGGCCGCTAGCAGCATTCCCTGAGCATACCCGAAGGATATGCAGATGTTGTAGAAGAAGAAGGGCATGACTCTATGAGCTCCTGTAGTCCCGTCTCCGATCTGGTGTCCTTTGTTACGGAGCAATGCAATAGCACGTGCTCCACTGACTCCTCCTTCTCAAGACACCCGCGACATAGTCCACTGTCTGTGGCCCCTGTCTTTAGAAGGTGGTGGTTTAGATCGCAGTGTCCCGTGATGATGCCCACCATCATCCGTAAGTCTTGTCTTGTCATCTTGTGCAGGGTGTTGTGTCTTTCTTTTTGTTTCTCTCTGGCAGCATTAGTTTTGTATGCTTGCAGTCCGGTCTGCGTTCCCATATTTTCTGGTGTTCTTTTACAGAATTCATTTTAAGCCTTGTTTTGATTTCTGCGGTCGGAGGTTTGCAGAGGCCGATATCCTCGGAGTTTGGAGTGATACTAGCTCATGCAGGCCATATAGCATGCAAAACATAAAATTATGTTAATGATGGTCGGCCATCTCCGCGAACTCAGCGTAGGACCTCCACCAACAAGATGGGCAGACGATCTGGTAAAAGATACAGGACGTCGGCCAATTTCAACCATAATATCACGAGAAAGGCCTAAGTCTAGTAGTAGACATCCTGCAGCTGAGATGATGATGAGGAACATCATGACGTCTGGTTTGTCTGGATGCCGATTGAGGTGAAGATTTATTCTTGTCGCCGAAAATTATGTTGGTTTAAAACACTATTTTTATTTGGATCTGGATATTATGATGTGAAGCATCTTATGCATGATGTTAGATAGCTGTTAACCTGGCCATGAGATGAGCATTGCAAATTGTTTCTCATCTGCCAGGCATCCCGTTACGACATTATTCTTACTGGTATTCCGCTTCAGCTTGTATCCATTAGTCCCGTTCATAGAAGTAATGAGTAATTCTCTGTCGCAGCGGGGACAAGAGGGGCACCGTTGAATCTGCGTTGAACATATCTCGTCCACTGACGTCAGGACGGGCGGGCGGGAGCCATATTCCATCGGCTGCTGGACTGGTATTGGCTGATTGTGACTCGGGTCTGTGGAGAGAAAATTTGATGTTGGAATAAGCATTTACCATAAAAAAATATAAATCCCAATACTTTAAGGTCGCAATATACGCCAAAGACTTTCAGTGCAGAGGGCAGTTAAAAATGTGGAATTTCTGGCTGAAAAATAATCAATTTGACTTTATATACTTACTCGAGGTCGTTGGAGTATTCGATCGGCCTTAACTAGAAGGTGGACGGGAGTTAGATGAAGGCCGTTACTGAATCATCATTTCAGTCGTAAAACGTCCACTACTGAACAAAGGCCTCCCTCATGGCTCTCCATGAGGAGTAGTTGCCATACTCACCACGCTTGTCAGGCAAGCTGGTGAGCGCAGTACGGGATGTTGATAAACGGAAAGACGCTGCTGCCCATCTTCCGCAGGTATTCCTTAGCAGGCTCATACTGCATCCAACATTCGGCTGCCGGATCCGATAAAGATCGTTTAAAGACTCAAAGTTGAAGTATAACTTAAAAGCGAAAACAGTATATCCAAATCTTACACATCAACCGAATGTCGCCCTTCACCGTCTGGTTATTAAGTTCATTCTTCGCCACACAGCTGTACTTCCTCAGGTCATGTTCCCTGACTCCGGGTATCTCCAGCCTCATGATCCATCTCCATGGGTCCGCTGTGGTGGCCACGTCGGTTCTGTAGCGACTTCCTTCAAGGGTCACCCCGTCGGATTCCCAAGCGAGAACCGGTTCTGGCCATGCTTGGACCTGAAATAAGTAAATAAATTGGTCATATATAGATGATTTATACAGCGTTAGTGGCTTTTAATAAGGGACGATGCAGTGCCGTGAAAATTGTTAGATGTTTTAGGCTTGCTTAGCATCTATGCCATCCTTTCAGCTTGTTGTCCTTCACCATTGAAGCACGTGTTAAATGTGAACATAATGATTTTCAAGAAGAAAGTTAATTGTTTCACCGATAAAATCGTCCTTATGAACATCCGACTGAAAAGGCCTAATACAGCATGGCCAATACGGATTTGGAACTGATTCCAAACAACAAGTAATGCTGATAAATACAGTAGTTACCTCACACTCCAGCTTCACACTCTTGACAGTCTTGTTTGCTAAGTAGACTTCGTTGTTCGGCACGCGGATGTATGGACTGACTGGAACAGGTATTATACTATTTATTATTTTTTTATCTCTAACTCAAGGAAATACGTTATCCATTCGAGAGACTTAAAAAAAATAAGTAAAAAGTAAGGCCTTTGCATCTATTATAGATGATTTATACAGCGTCAGCAACTGGTAATAAATAAATAAATAATGCTGGACAATTCACACAGCATCATCTAGCCCCAAGCTAAGCAGAGCTTGTGTTATGGGTACTAGATGACTAACATACTTAATACATTATACTACATAGATAGATATTTTTTATTATATATAGAAAAACACCCAGAACACCCTGAACAAATATCTGCAGATCATACAGACATTTGTTCCGAGGCGGGAATCGAACCGATGATCATGCTGTACGGGACGCTGCAGTGCCTGGGACATTGTAAGATGGATTAGGCTTGCCCAGCACCTATACCATCCCTCTCAGCTTAGTCAGCTATTATTCAGAGTAAAGAACAGGTCAATACATCTGAAGCTAACTAAGCCGCGGGTTTCCTCACGATGTTTCCTTCACCGTTAAAGCTCGTGTTAAGTGTGCACATACATTTTTCATGAAAGAAAAATCCATTGGTGCACGGCCGGTATCGAACCCACGTCCTTCGGATTGAAAGTCGGGGGTACAAACCACTCGGCCAACACGGAGAGACTTATAAACAGCGACACTATTAGGTATTAACGTTAATAACAAGTCAAGTGTTATACTTTGGTGATTTGAGATCGTTTATCTTTTCGGTGTGCACGTTCACTCAGCTATCCGTTTTGAATAATATTTTTTAACTGATATTATTGTTCGTTCGTTTAGTTTTTTACTGGCTGGAAACTCTAAGAAATACTCAAGCATAAACAACATGGTATGTTAGTCGACTTGTGAAATTGTAGGAAGGTAAGTAAAATAAATAAATAATGCTGGACAATCCAGACAGCATCATCTAGCCCCAAGCTAAGCAGAGCTTGTGTTATAGGTAATAGATGACTGACATAATTAATACATTATACTACATAGATAGATATTTTTATTATATATAGAAAAAACGTCCAGAACACCCTGAACTGCAGATATCTACAGATCGTACAGACATTTGTCCCTAGGCGGGAATCGTACCCGCAACCTTTTGCGAAGCAGGCGGACCTTCGCTCACTACGCCACAGAGCTCGTCTAAAGTAGAACTTACAATGGATCTCAACGTCAGTTGTCTGGTTGGAAGACGGAAGCATGCCGTTGTTGGCGAGACAAACGTACTTTCCGGTGTGCCATCTCGACACGTTGGGAATGTTGAGATGCTGGCCGCTTACTGACGCATCTTTGATCTTTCCCTGAAATAACAAAAAATCTTTAAATTTTCAATAAACCGACTTCAATGCTTAAATTGAATGCTTGACTTGTAGCTTGTTCACTTATTCATATCTTTCTCACTAGCTTGTCCCCGCCGTTTCGCATGTTTTGTACCCGGATAAAAAGTAGCCTATGTGTTAATCCTGGTCAACATCTATACTTGCGCAAAATTTCAGTGTGATACGTTCGCTAGTTTTTGCGTGAAGAGGTAACAAACCTGCATAAAAAAAAATTTCAGCTTCATAATATTAGTGAGATAACAGCATCAAGCAAGCACACTAGACGAGCACGAAGCTAAAAATACCCAAACCGCTATTGCCTATTATATTACATTTGATTTGGTCCCATAATTTATTATATTTTTAATTTTTTTTTATGGTTTTGAAATAAAAAAACTCAATTGTAATTTTTTTTTTTATTAATTTAAATTAATGGCTCAGCTATGCCTTGAGGCATTTCAACAGGCACATACACAATTATTTCATTTTCTCATGGATCCCATCATCAGAACGGAAACCAACCTATTTTGAATATGGGACCAATTTGAAGAAACCCAAAAATAGTATAATTAAATTCTGAGGTAACAAAGGTTTACGTATACAATTTTATGCAGCGGCATTGTACCTATTATGGTAGAAAGACTGAATTGTGAGCTTCATACCATTTATTATTTCCGAATTTGAACAATAAATCTAAAATACGAGTATCGTGTTTTGGTCTAATTTAATCCCGTCTCGTCCTGACATTTTAGCGTCATCATCATAATATACCTACTACAGAAAGCTATCAAGCATTAATTACGATAGAGAAGTTTCATTCAATGCTTTGTGAATTTCTAAAGCCCTACGCACCAATAATGAGGCGTTTTCATTAAGAAGTAAAAACTTCAAAAAAAGTTACATCGAACTGTATAGATGGCGTTAGTTTTCTTTTACTGGTAGGTACAATTCGACAATGACAGGATTAATCACAAACTTGCTTACTCCGTTTGCCAGCTCCATCTGTTAGGTTTAGTAGAAAACCCTTTTTCTTTTTTTACTGAAAACGGCTCATTGACTTTTTGGACTGATTTGTTTTGAAAGGTTGGCAACTTGTTACCGTTTAAATAGTTTTCTTCTCTTACTAGCGTCTACTAAGATTGTGTGCTTTCTTTCTACGTTCGTAATTGTTTACCTGAATAACAGCGGTGCCGTCAGCTCTCCTCCATTCTACACTAGGCTCAGGACGTCCCATCGGGTTGCAGCCGAGCCTTAGTGTGTCTCCTTCACGGACAATCACTCGTGTTTGGTCCTCTGTAACACAGCAAGTCTTTTACGAAATCGGTGTACTAAAGACGTATAAAAACAGTCAAGTTTTTTCAACAACACCGCACTCGTTTTGTCTATACCAAAGAGTATAAATAAATAATCTGGAACGCATAACAGCCAAAAAGCACTAACATGAGGATCAGAATCTAGTAACAACGAGGTAACAACTTAAGTACACTCAAAATTTATATTATTTTCCATCCTCTTATTTTTTCCACATATAATATATATAATCCAAATTCTAACTTACGTGCAAAAGTGGGTGGTATAAACAGCTCCTTTTCCTTGGTATAGTTGTAGATAGACAAGCCCGGTCTTCCCGGTAGTCCATCGCGACCATCATTCCCTCGCTGTCCTTTCGGTCCGATCGGCCCTTTCTCGCCTTTTGGCCCGCGGATGCCTACTGGGCCAGGAGCGCCTGCCCTGCCTGAAAATGTGTTGATAAACCCTGTCATATTATTTGTATTGTCATCTTTATTTTCACTATCATTGCCCTGACCTGCTTCGTAATCATCAGTGTTGCCACACTATATATTTTTCTCTTACCATCATATTGAAATGCGTACTCGGTTCGCGTATTGGGTTCTAATTTAAGAATATGTTTTTGTTTAAAAATACCGTCCACTAAAATTGAGATTAACTATAACAGTATTATTTGAACTTATAATCTAGTTTAATATTCATGAACACACACCGTCTTTCCCATCTTTGCCGTTCTTCCCAGGACTGCCATCTTTTCCTGGGATACCATCCCGGCCGTCTTTGCCGGCGGCACCATCAGCACCGTTGCGACCTGAAAGTCCATCTAGACCTGGCTCCCCAGGCACCCCATCTCTTCCATCTAAGCCTGCGTTGCCGGGGAAACCACGTTCTCCTAAAATAAGTAATATTTGGTATTATAGAAATATAAGAAACAATCTCACGATGAGTCCGATGTTCGTTAGCCATTACAATAATATAAAGAGTATTATTGAGGTTCAAACCACCGGAATTTTACATTTTGCGATGTCATTAATTATTTTTCTTACAAAAAGCGACCGCTTTGCCATACTTTATCATCAGATCAGAGTTGTAATTTCAAAACCAATGCATCATTGAAATATTTTATTTACAAAGACGGCATTATCTTGATAAAGGTAGTGTACCTTTAGGTCCAGGTGGTCCCAAGGGTCCTCTACCACCAGCATGCCCGGGAGTGCCCGGAGCTCCAGACTCTCCCTTATCGCCTTTTGGTCCTTGAGACCCAGTCGGCCCTTTAGGACCTTGAACGCCTGGAGGGCAGTAGTCTTGTGTTGCTTTGCAGAAACCTTGAACAACCTTGTACTAGAGGAAAATAAAAAACAGAACTTAGTGTTTAAAGTAAGACATATCTGAGCTGTGCATGAGGAAAACGATTGGGCCAAATATTGATCCTAGAGATAATCAAGTTTCCTTAAGCTATAAGATTTACTTTTACAGCTTATATGTTATATTGTTTTACTTTTTTTACATTTAAGAAAACATGTAGGTGATGGTACGTCACTCATAAATCAACAACGTAACAAAGGTTTAATAATTCATTATATACCATGTCGTTATCATGTACCTAAGCCTTCGATAGGTACCAAAACTAGTTACCAATTAGAAAAACAGAAAACCCACTGTCGTAAGTTTAAGTTACTTACTGGAACCCTTGAGTAACTGGTAAGCCACACCCAGGTATCACCTCCCGGAGCCGGGCCTTTTGCGCCAGACTTTCGCATTTCTGCGGCATCCTTTTCTTCTAATTCTGCCCTCATTTTTGGGTTAAAGAATTCCACGTGAGGAGTCACCGCGTTGTCTTCTTGTATTGCTGATTGCTTCTAGAAGATAAGAGCCAATACCAGTAGGGGATTTTAATAGAATTTCAGTGGGAATAACAGTAGTGCACTGAGCAGTCAATGAGTGGGTGAGATCACTGTATGTTCTTTTGTTATATTTGCGATAAATTTGTAATCTCGTCGGCTACATGGTCACTTGCTATTAGGTTAGATTGCGACCAAACAAAAGTTTATTATAAGCTTTTTACAAAAAAAGTAAATTGACCAATATCAACTAAAATTTAAACTTTTTTTTCTACCATTAAACACTAATAATATACATATTTATTAATTTATTATTAGACTTAATTATTATTTCTCTTTTTTTGTTTAAACACTTAGAATAGCTTATTTAGTTTTTTTTCTATTGTAAAATATGGTTGTGTGTTTTGGTTTGAGTAAAAAAAATTTTAATATTTTAATCTTTTTAAAAAATTGATAATGTCTTCCTTTTTATTTCGTCGGTTAAAAATAAAAATCAAAGTAGCCAGGCGAACAGGATTTTTGTAGTTAGCGATCAATTAATGGTATCTGTATATTTCCTGTTGCAGATAATCGTGGCATTGTACGGCCACCAAGTGAGCAATATTTATAGAGGGGATTTATTCTCGTGTATAAATAATATAGTTAAGGCTTTTTTATTTTTATTTATTTTTATAGATAATATAAAAGATAATACATTCGTAAGCAGAAATATTATCGCCGTATCGCCAAACAAACAAGCAAAACGGAATGAAATGTATTTTGGTAAATAAGTAGGAACAAACACATACTAACTGTCCGGTTTCAATGCATGCAAAGACATAGACAGAAGGCAGAATATTTAATATAAAGAAGATGATTTATAATAATTACCAGCATAGCTTCCCTCTTAATCCGTCCAGGCGTAGTCTCTTCCGAGAAATAAGCATCTATCTTCCCCTGTATCTCTCTATCCAGAAACCTCGCATCCCACTTATCATCAACATAGTTATAAGTCTGTACTAATAAAGATATAACTGCACATGTGCACGCAAACACTGACAACTTTCTACAGCACGACTCTTCACAGTCTAACGTAGAGTTTCTCCGCTTATTAATCTTCATTGTTGTCTATAACACTCAGAAATCATGATTGGTCTTAAACGTAGGTATATATATATCGCCTGTTATAAGCTATGGTGTCTTTATTAAAGTGATTTGGTTGGTACTTTTGGGTGCGCTCGCGGTGACTACTAGTTATCTGAACGTAATCCGAAGCAATGCGGTCCTTCCGCCCGATAGGGTTTCACAACGGTCTGATAAATGGTCAATTTAGACCGAGAATAAATGAACTCAATCAAACAATCGACAGGCGTTCTATGGCTCTATTATAAGGACTGATCTTGAGGTCGTATTCTTAAAGATAGATTATAGAATTCACGGTTAATGTATCTTTATTCTTTATTGCATACAAAACAAAAATAACTTAAAAATACTTAGTAACGGTCATGTACAAAGGTGAGCTTAACCCTAAAAAGAGTTCTCTTACAGCAAACCTTTGAGGCAAGATAGTGGTGATCATAGGTGTAGGGGGTACACAAGAAATATGATAGCTTACATTATGATACTTAAACGAATAATACAATCTACTTAAATAATAAGATATGATAAATAATAATAACCATACATAAATATTATACATATTATTAATGAAGATATACATACATAACTCAATAAAAATAAATATATACATATGTCCTATAGATACAATACAAAGTTTATAGGGTAGTATAATGTATATGTTGTAGTATAAGTTGAAAATGCTATATCCGTGTCAGGTAATTTCTAATGTTCTTTTAAAATAATACAATAGATTTTAATGGGGTTCTACTATGATCTTTATACCCAAATTGTATGTACCCCCGACCTTCGAAGGTCGTGGGTTCGATACCAGCCGTGCACATTGCTGCACGGCTGGTAGTAGTGACCAAGCGCGTGACCGACTAAACTGAGGGAAGGATATAGGTGCTAGGCAATCCATTTAACTGTTTATAATCTAGTTGTTCATAATTATCTTAGTGGTAGTTGGTGAAATTAAAAAAAACTTCTAAAAAGTTTGCGTTTAAATCGGATGAGGCCGGTTGTTAGTGGATATTAATGTCACGTGTAAAGAAAAATGTATTTATTGACGTAGTTATGGCAGTACAACAAAATGTGCTCATATGATGGGTCATTGGCATTGAACGGAAATTTTGCGTTGTTGCCAGGCAGGCCGCCTGCCAAAAACTAGGAAACGCCGGCAGGCTGATTACGTATCTCGCGATAGGTTTGCAACAGGCGCAAATCTCGCGATCTTCGCTGTCAAACGTCAATTCGTGATTTAACTTTGTGACGAATATACAACAACATCTGATAACTAAATCAAAAATGACGCTTAATAGCGAAGACCACGAGATCCGCGCCTGTTGCAAACCTGCCGCTAGATACTTAATACGGGGGCTGGTTATCGGATATTTGGCACATTGTAATGAATTGTTTGACTTGAGTGACAAACTGCTAGATTCTTTTTAAGATTCTGGCATATCTGAAAATTGTTACTCGTCAAACTTCATCATCATTTCAGCCATGGGCCGCTCCACGCTTGGCAGGCGGGTTGGCGATCGATACTGGATGTTGATACACGGAAAGACGCTGCTGAACATCTTCTGGAGTATCCCTTGTCAGATTCTTACTGCCTTCACGGGCAAGAGAGGCAATATTCTACCGCCGGCACCCAACGGCAGGCAAGAGAGGAAAGTCAACATTTAACTGTCGGCGCCCCATGACATATTCTTATCCTAGTTCATTTTTTTTCTAGTTGCCTTTACAAAAAACTTCTTGTCTTCCTTTGTTTGTTGTAGTTTAAGATAAATGTGTTAATAGTGTTTTTAATTGAAGTATGTAGTATGAAAGATGATTTGAGCGGAAAAGGAGTGAATTTTGCATTTGTCGTCTGATAGAGAAGCTGGGAGGAGGATATGTTGTGCCGACCCTACTTAATGTGGGATAAGGGCATGGTAACGACGATAAATTGAAGTATTGCCCATACGAGTAACTAATGTTATATGCTATAGTAATAATAAAGTAACTAATCTAGCTTTAGAACTTTTATCTTCTTGCCAGAAGCTCCGGATAACAACTCTGCATATTTCTCCACTTAGAAGGACTTCTATTCTGAATAGCTTCTACATAAGTCGACCCTTTTATCCCAACTTTGATGCCATACGCCCTATCTGTGAAGCTTTACGCATGCGCGAACAAATGTGTCAGGGTCCTGACCTGACGTTAACCAAGGTCGTCCATGTTTAGCGTTTAATTCTGTCATTTCACCAAGAGCTGACTAAGAAGAAAGTCATTTTCACTGCTCTATAATATACATTGAGTTTTACAATGTCAGTTAGTGCAAAAGGTAATGATTACATCCCTTTCTGACTAGACCTTTGTTGAAAATGAGGTTATAATGGTGTTAACGCGTTGGTGGCCGTAATGCTGTGTTTTATGTGTGATGTGATAGTTTTGTTTTGTCTATAGACTACACGGGTGGGTATTTCATAGATGCGATCAATAAGATTATTATTATAGTAAATTTATTGATGGTTTCGTTGCTACTAAGTTGACGGTTAATATTTCTTAACCCGGTTAAGATAGGTATTTTTGAATATGCTTACATTATCATATTTTTTGTTAGACATATGAGTTGTTTTACATAAAATTGGGAAGGAATTGACTCCCAACATACAGCTAACGCTTTTTAGAAATCAGGGCTTGCGATTAAACTGTTACCAACTTTTTATTACAATAAAGATATTTGTATCTACCTGTCTGATAAATAGGGCAGATACAACTAATATAACTTGAGTTCTATTCGTAAATGTGTCAAGGATGATTACACTCTTGTTAACTATAAAGTTACTTTCGTCGTGTTAGCTTCAGCCAGATAATTTGTTACGAAGCAGAATGAGGTTATTGTTCGGCAAGTTGAAATGTTTTTCGCAATTCTGTTGTGTTCGTGTCCCAAGTCAATAAAATAAGCTGAGAGATGGAAAATAACTTAATTCAGGCTGTCTTTTTTATTATCTTGGCATACTCATGCGATGAGCTTAGAATACCTAACTAGGGCTTTTTTATTTACGTTTATTATATTTAGTTTCTTTGAATATAGCTATCTTTTGTTCTTAATGTTCCAATGGTTTATTTTGAAACATGGTTTAATATTCACATAATCTCTTTCTCGTCAGTATACATTTTTTTAACTCTTAAATAAACTTGCTAGGGTTATAGCTTTTTTTTAACCGACTTCAAAAAATAAGAAGGTTCTCAAGACATCTGTATTTTTTTAAATCTTTGTTGCTCGGTACTCCGCCGTTTATTAAGCGATTTAGAAACAACTCAAGCATTTGCATTCAGAAAGTACGTTTTGGTTTTAAGGTACTTAACTGAAACTGAAGAATTCACCAGGAAATTCACCATCAAAACACTTCAATTAAACCATTAATATGAAGTCAGTTTGTTTTGTTGAAAAATAAAATAATTGTTAAGATTCAAGTATGACTAAAGTAATTGCAGTTTTTCTCTTATAATATACATAAGCAAGAACAAAATCAATCAACGCTATCCGTAAATTGTATTATTCTTATATACTGATCAAGCGATTAAACCTGCTAACTACTATCCATTCCAGCTTCAAAATCCAAGTCCTACAGTATCCAATCACTGTCCAGCGACAATGAATCTCCCCGAGCACCACTCCGTCGCCAAATGTCTTTGGACGAGGAACGCCCAGATGACTGCCAAGGTCATTGGCAGGGACCTGAACTTGTGGGAGAAGAGGAGCAGAGGGGCATCAGACTGTTCAGAGCACTGCTACTCCAGCACTTGAGGCTTGAAGAGTTGAGGCCACCGCCTTGTTGGGTGGCAGCAGCGAAACCGGATCAGAGGTGAGGAAATGTTTGGATTTACTGACTTTGGTGTCTTTCTTCTGTATCTAAGTCTGTCTTAACGTCTATGGAACTGCTTAATGGCCGTGGGGTTCCAGCTGTAGAATATTGCCTGTCCTCTCTTGCCAGTGGATGCAGTATGATTCTGCCAAGGGATACCTTTAGAAGTTAGGCTGCAGCGTCTTTCCGTGTAACAACATCCCCCACCCCCAGCTTACCAATAGTTTTGATTTTAAACGAGAATTTCAACAATAAAAATCAAATATTTGTTCGTCGCCTTGAGAAAAAGAAACCTATTATATTTTTATTATTACTTACTGACAGATTAAACAAAATTTTGATTGTCATATATGTCAACATGCCCAATTGTTGAGTATTCGTAATCATCATCACTACCCGCTGCAATTCCAGAGGCTGGTGGGTATACTGGCGCGATTGGCGAGCGCTGGACCGAGCAGCCAAGAAGTTCCGTGAGTCGAAGGCACAAGCTCTGCTCGCAGCCAGGGCTGAGCACATACCGCTGCTGAGTCTCGATGAAGTGGAGTTTGAGGATATCATGCAGGAGGTTTGTCAGGTGAGGACAATGTTGCTGAATAAACTTTATTTGACGACCTCTGTGGCGCAAGTCGGCAAAAATCGAAACAGCACTGTTTGTACGATCTGCAGAAATTGATTCAGGGTGTTCAGGTGTTTTCTATTCATAATAAAAATATGTAGTATAACGTATTAAGTATAATAGTCATCTAGTACCCATAACATAAGTTCTGCTTAGCTTGGTGCTATACGATGCTGTGTGAATGGTCCAGTGTAATTTATTAATAGATTTGTATTTTGTATGTTTGTAACGCATAAACTCAAAAACTACTGGACCGATTTTCAAAACTATTTCACCATTAGAATGCTACATTATCCCTGAGTAACATAAGCTATATTTTATTCCCGTATTCTTACGGAAACGGTAACTACGTGGGTGAAACCGCAGAGTGCGATTAGTATTAAATATAATAAATTTCCCATGAATCATTCCTGTTCATTAGCCTAACTCATATTTGGTCATAATCTTCAGGCTTGCGTACACGTAGAGCAGCGAGCCCTGGTGGTGCTAGCTTTCCTCTGCGAGGTCTGTTCTCGCGCCGTGAGGGTCGGCGGCTGGTGCCGGGCGGCTGACTGGGCGGCGAAGCACGTTGCCCAGTGCGCTACACCGTGGGCCATCAGACATGGTGGATGGGTAATGTTTAAATCAAATCAAATCAAAATCGTTTATTTGCTAGAATACAATTTCACAATAAGGTCTTATATCTAGTGGTAGTTTCTGTACTCAGTTTGTGTGCAAGCATGCAAAATATTATTTAAAATGTTATAATCGGTGGTATTAAATTATAGACAATTCAGATATTCATTTAATCATAAAAACAATTTTCCAGTACCATGGATTAAGTTTATTTTTAAACAATACACCTTTAAGGTGTTCAGTTCTTCCGGTAGCTTATTATAAATTATTATACACATATTAACAGCATTTCTCTTAGATTACATTCATCATTCTTCCTATTGGCGATATTTAATCTTATCTTCGCCTTGCATTTAGCATCTGCCAGTAACTGTTTGGACTGAGCGGCAAAGTACCTCGCACTATAAATGTTCGCATAAAAAAGTAATGGAAATCAGAAGATCGTGATTTTCACACACTCAAGACTCCAATGACCAGCGCTGCGCAAGGTTATGTGGAGCTCTAAACCCATTTTCTTCACGAGTGGGCAGCAAATCATGTGGCCCAGTATGCTACCCTAGGCCTTCAGACATAGTGGATGGGTAGTGTATATCATTCCCCCTATTAGCGCCGTTTGCTTTAAACAATGCCCCGAAAACCGACGCTGCGTTGTGTTATAATCAGCTTATGTTGAGAAAAGATAAAAAACAAATATTTAAGTACTCGATTAATCGCCGTGGGATATCGGCAGTAGAATGTTACCCCTCCTGTCTTACGCATGGATGCGGTAAGAGCCTGCTAAGGGACCTCCGGAAGATGGGCAGCAGTCTTTCCGTGTATCAACATCTGCTTAAATGATTGATACTCAATCAATCATGATGAATACTTAAATACATACATGGATGACTGCCAGTCATGATAATGCTTCAGCATTAAGACCTCCTTTAACAATTTGTGCTGTGTTAAATAAAAAACACCTGGTTTCTATAGTGCTATGTATTTATTCCAGAGCACGGTAGTGGACAGAGCTGGTGGCGGCAGAAGAGACGAAGCGACACTACTGGCTGGGGCGGCGATCGCGGCGCTACTGGCGTTCTGGCTGTTTTGTCGCTCGCGTCTGCGCCATGTGCTTTTGTAAGACTGCCCGCCGATTTTTACAGGTTACAAAATGACGCCATTTTGGCGGTTTTCGCGGCTTGGCTGCACTAAAATCCTACGGAGAGGATACAATGATAGTAAAGAATTTGATTGGAATGGAAGTTAAATGATGAGAAATTTTTATGTATCTGATTAGGAACACAACTGAAAACTCTGTAATTTTTTGAAAGGTCAATCTCTTGTTTGGATAGAAATGGAACTTTATCTGAATATGATTAATAATCATGTAATTGATACAAATTGAACTGTAAAAAAATTTGAAATTATTCATATTTATTCGCGTGATGGTATTCAAAATCTCTAAGAGATAAAGGAGGGCCAATTGTATTGAGTCGTACCTAGAATATTAAAATTAAATAATAATTTATTAAAATACAATAAAATATAATGACTTCTAAATTTTTTATGGTAAAATTTTGTAATTTATAGAAAGTTTTATAAATTACAAAACATAAACAAATGATCTGGTTTAGTGCAACAGCATTTAAAAAAGACTTATCTTTAGGTATTATTTTATAATAAACTTGCTTAGTATTCAATATTTTTATCTATGAATGTTCAATATACTTCAATCTGTTTTTATAGAATAACAAAGATATATTATGATTTTAATGCATAGATTTACTTAATAAAAATATAATGATTATTATTTAAATCATACTATTTATTCCAAAAAACAGATTGAAGTATGTTTATCGGAAATATATCGTGAAAAATCATTTTAGGAAAATAAATACATAAATAAAATTTTTTATAATATTCTAATATCTTTTTTCTTTCTTTCTCTCTATTATTACAATTTTTGTTAATTTTGCACAACATGTTAGCGTGGCGTTATTTAGATAGGTATTTATTTTTAATTGTGTGGTCGGTATGTAGTTATTTATGGGTGTAATTAAATATTTTTAATGTAAATTTGTTTCTTTTTATTTACAAGCCCAATCTCTGCGCTCTCCACGTCCGTTTCGAAGTTCCATTGGTAGCGAAGAGGCAACTATCATTCGGCAGTCCGTAAACTTTTGATAAAAAGTATCCATTATTTGCCAAGTCGTTTTAAACAAACATGGATACCTATATCCAAATAAGTTTCTTTAAAATATTGAGTAATTCATATAGAACATATTTGCCTTTTAAACCATTTATTTTAAATCAATATCTTAAGAGTTATATCGACATTAAAACTTTCGTGCGACAAAATAATATCACAGTGGTGCAGGCATCTTATTCTTCCCTACCGATACTGTTGTACCCGGTAGATGGCGCTGCCGTCAGTGTGTCTAACAAATTATAGGACAGGACCGGTGCCGGGTCCGCTAGCCTGTAGTGTCCCACTTCAGGGCAAAGGCATCCCTCCCCTCCTTCCATTTTGCGATATTCGGCCACTGCTCGTCTGACATACGACACACGTGTCCAGCTCAGTCCCAACTGAGTTTGGCGGATTTTCCAGCGACGTCGGCTATTTGCGTTATGGAGCGCAGAGTCGTATTATTAAGGCAGTCCGTAAGTTTGACTCTCAAGATGCTGCGTTCCCTATGATAAACCCCAAGGCATAAATTTTTACTCTAATTTAATGGACAAGTCTGTGTCACAGTGTGTGAGGATGTGGAATGCACATGTCTGTGAGCTTTCGTTTTAAGGAGAGTGGTGGAAATCCTTTCATTAGATGTGTCATATTGACCACAATATCAAGGGGTTTTTCTCATCAAGGGGGCTTTCCTTGCTCATGCAACTCTCTTGTCTCGCCTGGAAAGAGACTATTTGGCCCAGGTTCCGATGCTCATTGACTTGTGGGTACCTACCCACAAGTCCAACTGGGTAGGTTCAGTAAAACATACATTTTCACTCACTATTTTATTATTTTTATTGTAATTTTTCATAATACCGTCGACAGCCAAGGCGCAAATCCGCCATTACTCATAATTACTCAAAAATTAATAAAAACTACACGATAAAACAAAATATATAAACATCTGTACGCAATTATCTAGTAAACTTTAAACTATCACAATTTGTAAATTGTCAACAATCATTAAAAGCTTTGATAACTTTATAGAGCAATAGCAAAAATTTGAGAAAACAACTATAAACGAACTATGGGAAAATTTTAATACTGCTAAAACATCTTCAGAATCACAAAACTTTAATAAAAAAATGAAATCCATCAGTATATTCCATTCCATTTTTACTTGTTACAACATGATGAAAATACCTAAACTTATCTACAATTTAAAATTAATAACATTTTTATTATTCTTTTTACTTAATTAGTAATATCACTAATAACAACCTACGCTGAAGTCTCGATTCCGATAATATTTGTACCATTTTGTTACCATTACTTATAGATTTTTTTCCAAGATGCTAAACCTATCTACCACGAGTATATACGTTTGTATAGGATTATATATCTCACTATGTTTATAGGATCGTTTAAACGTCGTATGTAACGTAAATATACTATATTTTGTTAATAATTTTTAGTATTTCAATAATATTTATACATAATAGGTTTGTGAATTATACGTAATATTTATTATATTTCAGTGTTTGAGAGAAACAACTCCAAAACAATAAATATGAGTATAAATACTCAGCTATTTTACAGAACAAACTAATCTTGTTTTAAATGTTTAACATTTGAGAAATAGATGAAAAATCCACCAAGTGGCAGTATTTTTCAGTTGTCTATATATTAACAACATGCATGAAGTTTTTACACATTCGTCCTCTCATTCGTTGCCCAAACTTAGTATCATACACGTATTGTATTTAGTTTTGTGACTGCAATATATCACGTTTGCTATAAAGTCACTCAATTCTCTGTTTACCGAAATCGAGACGCCACAGTCACAAATAAACTGGATGACGAGTGAACCAGCTCCCCTTATCTCGATGCGGCCATTTTAAAGCTGATTCAAAGACATACTACGTTCCTAACAACTCACTAATATTACAATGGTGTTCACAATTTTACGAAGACCGCACTAAAATAAATGGAACAGTCCTCATCGTCTGCAATTAACACACTTTACATTATAAAGGTACCATTTTTATATAAAAACCATCTTTCGAATAACAATCTACCAGGGTATTATATATTTCAATTTGTTAGTAAACATTTCGTTAGATATAGCTTTAAGCCTAGGTAATCTTAACTACGAAGAAGTAATTAAAGATATTTTTATTAGTGGCATCTTTAAGTATGATGCCGAAATATAAGATCAGATACTACTTAACAAAGTATTTAGAAATTGATGAGAACTATATCGTTTTGTGCTATTTGGTACTTGAACAAATGCAGTTTTAATGTTTCTACGTGACACATGCATGAAGGTGAATTTTGAGTGACGCATAATGTGAATATGAATAATAATGAGAACGAACTTGATGATAATGTTGATCAAGTTGATAGTACGACCACAGCCGATGTAGTTTTGGGTGCACCATTCTGATGTCTGTATTAATAATTATTTATATTCACTCACGCAATGAAAATCTTAGAATTCCTAATCTCTATAAACATCATGGAAGGATGACAATTTGATAAATTTACAAATTCTAATTAGGTACATTAAAGAGATAGATAGAAATAACTAGTGTACAATATAACTATAAATAGCGTATAGATCCACGTAATTTTTATTACATATACGACTTTGTAAGAACTTTTCATATTGGTGCTTCAGATAATTGCTATAAGTATACGAGAGGTTATAGCATTATACCGTACTAGCCAGTATTAGTAGAGTTTCATCGAACCTTATCATTAACTTTAAAAAGATTGGCCACTACCTCAACAGTACGATCATTTCTGTCGACGTTTTGATAACAGACCTGGTTCGGATGACACATCCAACAACTGGTCCCACGAGCAATCAGTATTGCCCTATAGAGGACCAGTCAATGATGAAGTTGATAAAACAAAATTAAACTGATCAGTAGTGGCACAGCTAAGCGAACTACAGAAGACTATCAAATCCAAGCTTAATAATATACAGATAAGTACTATGTGAAACCAGAAGAGAACTAACTTTATAAGTATTTCATAAGCATGCCCTTATCACAGATTATGGCCTAATCAAGTGCGGTTTCTACCGATATGTCCCTTAATTTGTCTCGATAACATCCGTATTTTGCGTTTACATGCGACCATCGTTATCACAATAAAATTCTATGTTGTAAAATCCTCTATTTCAACAGTATGATTAGATGAATGTCACGTGAGAGCAAATCTAGAATTTGCATTATATTGTGCGCATTCATATTGTATGTCAATATTAACGTGTGCATGTCACAGATCCTATCTCACACTTTTGAGCGGTATAATAATGTTGTTAAAGCTTATTATAATAATACAATTTAACTATCTATTCTAGTCTATTTATTGCTATGTCATATAGGCGGGTTATCAATATAAAATTTGAGGGTTATTTATTGATCGTACGAATTTTATTTAACTTTGTATTTGTCATGAGTCAGTTGGAAAGTTGAGAGAAGATTTGCGAAAGCTTTAGATAAACTGGAAACGAAATGGACGGTAACTATGTAGATGTCCCAAACAGCATCTCTTAATACTTATTTTATTTGCAAACCGTACCTTATTCAAGACAATGAACTATTTTGAATTTTCGAGAATTGACTATCATCCTATAAAGCATTTGCTGAAACTTTTGAAACTGTTACAAATAATAATAGAATTAAACAATAAAATGGTTCATGAGAAGATTTTTTACAAAGACCATAATTCGTAGAGTGTAAAAACTATCTACCGTACCTACTGTTTTAGAGCGGAACGAATGTGCTCTACGTGTGCAACAAGACTCGTAAAAGAAGTCTTCGAAAACTATTTATTAATTAACAAACTATAATGAGATATAGCACACCTCACACATGCTATATCGACAAGCGCAACGCCGACAAGCTTGAAATGTGTGCATCAGTCAATTCCCGGCTTTTATTTGAATTAATTATACACGAGACTTGAAATCTGTAAAAATATCAAAGCTAATGTTATAGGCCCTCTGGGCTCTTAGGCACGTTGTATTATGAACATTGATGGCAAGTAACATTCGCCCCGCTCCGTGGATTTCATTCACCAGCTACTCGTGTATTTACATCTCTTCGTTACTACAAGTTTGTGCTGAGACGACAACATTCACTTACATATCGAATCACGGCAAATGCTTGTAACATTAATTAGGTACCTCTTCATCAACAACTCATGGACTGCAGGTCTCTTCGACCAAAATCATAGAAACATCCAAAGGAAACGGCGCATCCTACAACCTTAACTATAAACACAATAGAATCCATATTTACAAAAATAGATACTATATATGTAACAGATACGGCTTCTAATATATTATTCTGAACTTATTTTATAAAACGTCTTATAAGCGCCATCAAATTTAATGAACAACTAACATTCATATAATAACTACAGTCTCTATTGATGATATAATTATAATTTTCGATACAAAAATGTATCTCTGTTCATACAATTTAAAGTCTTATATTTTGTAACAGAAGCTTCGTCGTATTATTGCATTTACTTTAGGAATTTAATCGCCCTTTCTATATTAATATTTTCTATCCGTTTGTCCGTTGTTATGCGTTTTATGTTATCTCCGTCTCTTAGCATCACAATATCTAAAACACCTAATTCAATCTATTCGGCAACAGAATCACAACAGAAATCACGTAATTTGAGCAATGTATTTTACAACTCTGTGCTAACAACTTAAACCAAACTAGAAACATTCTATCTACGATTGTCCTCCGAGAATTTGTCTTTGTAAAAACCACTGGGTTTCATTTGTACTGTGAGAGCTTTTAGCTTGGGCAGTGTAAGTACCCGTATTCGAGGGCAAGGCTGGTTGCTACGAACACGAAGTAAAGAAGGAACATGGTGAAGCCGAGACCCCTGTTCATCTTCCACCTGAAGCAGGCGATGCTGAGGATGACGAAGAGCAGCATCGCAAAGAGTAGGACAATGCTGCACATCATGCCTTTGGAATTGACCAGCACGGGCTCGCCGTTGATAAGTCCGTATATCAGCCAGGGGAGAGGCAACCTGGAATAAAACGGCAGGTGTTATAACTTCGCTGTTAGAAGAGCAAAGGTATAGCTAAAAATAAGAGTTTTATTTGGTTATACCTATTGAAGATATCTTAAAATTGGTAAAACCAAAAAAAATATGAAATATATAAAAATATGTATGCATGTCAGGATTGTTACGAACATTATAGTTTTGAATAGGGCTTCTAAGGGAATAATAATTATAAGGGCATATTAAAAGATCATGATCAGGTACATATTTAAACGTTTAACTTGTATAATTTATATTGTTATATGCATGTCGTTACTAACATTGATGTATAGAATAGGGCTTCTAAGGGATAAATAATTATAAGAACTTAATAAAAGATAATGATTACATCTGTAATCGTTTCTAATCTAATCTAAATAGCCCATAGATCCCACTGCTGGGCAAACGCCTCCCATCGTTAATTTCATAACCGTTTAAATTGCATAATTACATAATTAGGTATCTTATTTCCTTAACTAGAACCAACCAAACTTAGAACCAACGGCCTCACTTAGATACTTGATAATATAAACATTTTCAAACTTTAAAACATTAACACTAAGTAGAAAATACCACTACGCGACCATATTTTTGTATTACCCCGTTTTAAATATTTTTACGCGAGTTGGCATTTCTTTGACCCAATATTTGGGGCAAGGCCTCGTGGATTAGTCTGATATATATCAGGTTGTTATTTTTTATAGTAACTTTTCACCCCCGTAGGTTGAGCGATGTTATGACTTACAATAATACGGAGGTCATGCTTTACGATAACGTAAACGTACTTGGCGGACCTGAATAGGGTTGTACCAAACCACAAATTGATTTTGGGATGAATTGAATAAAAATGAGAAAAATATTCCAGAAAGATAACTATTATAGTTGGTAAAATTTGTCAAATAACAAATGTATTATAGTTATGGATTTATGGGATTGAATAAAAATGAGAAAAGATTCATTGATCCACGGCCACGGGGTAACTTGGATCATAAGGCAGGGGAAGAGTGAACTTATGGACGATTGTATGTTGCGGTAGTGGAAATATCAGAGAAATAGAAATGATTTTTTTAGGAAAAAAACAATAGAAATACAACGTTTTTAAGGTTCCGGACCAAAATGGTAAAAAAGAACCCTTATAGTATCACTTTGTCTATCTGTCTGTCACAAATGGATATCTCGAGAACTACTGATGCTATCGACTTGAAATTTGAAATGGTTAAAGAAAATACCTTTTACTAATATAACATATATGAAAATGTTAAAAAATATTCTTATTATGATTGCAAGGGGGCGGATAAGGGATCTCAAAAATTTTAAGTGAAGTTACTAGGTTGTGTTGTGTATCATATGAAAGGTATTCATTTGCACATAAACAGTTTTTATTTTTCCTTTAAGTCGTATCGTTTCCGAGTTATTTACAAAAATGTTGAAAAAACGACCGTTCCCCCCTTATCTCCGAAGCAGAGTTAAACCCGTTAAACTTTTATAGCTAGTAGAAGTGTATGTAAAGTTTGAAGGAAAATTATAGAGAAATCTCTAATTTGCATAGTTTTTTTAGACAAGGGGGGTGGAAGGGGGTTTTAAAAAAAAAATGTGAAGTTACTAGGTCATGTGGGATATCATATGAAAGGTATTAATTTGCACATTAATAGTCTTTAGTTTTCCTTTAGGCCGTATTCGTGAAACGAGCACGCGCCGAGTGAGAATACGGAAGAGTGGCATGGAGCGACTGCTGCCGGTGAATTGCCTGAACAAAATTATATTTGGTTTATCAATTTGTGTGACAGATCGACTATTTAAAAAAATACTAGGTATGTCTATTTGGTATTGATAAAATCATACCCTTTATTATATGCCTCTAATTCTATTTCTGGTGGGGGATACCAGATCTGCACTGACGTCCTGCATCGGTGTGTATTAGAATTGCAACAAAAGAATTGGCAAAAACGTAAGGCCAATGAGTGGTAGTAAGTTGATTATTTTGAACCATTGTGACCACAGTGGGTTACAATGGTTCAAAATAAAAAAAGTGAGCCACTCCATTCTACTCCTACCTTTTGTAAATAAATATATACATATAAATAAACATTAAATCTGTACTAATATATAAAGCCGAAGAGTTTGTTTGTTTGCTTGAACGCGCTAATCTCAAGAACTACTGGTCCGATATGAAAAGTTCTTTCAGTGTTAGATAGCCCATTTATCGAGGAAGGCTAAATAACATCACGCTACGATTTACGGGAGCGGACCAGTAACCAAAGATGCAGGTGAAACCGCAGGCGACTTCTAATAATATATAAATTTCTGGCATACTATTTATCAGACACAAATTGGTATAACCAAAATTCGATATAGGCAGATATCAAACTAAAACGGCCGCAAAATACTTTTCAAAAATTCGTAAAACTTCACAAAACGAGACCATCTTCTGTCATAGCCCCAAGTAGCCTGAGTTGGCTGAAAGGTATCTTGCTCTTCTCTTTTCAGACAATGTTGTGACTGTGGACGTCCAACACTAACAAAGTTATTAACGTTTAACCTCTGTTCCGTTAACCATCGTTACCCTACTTCCTACATCATGGTTTCAAAGTTGACTCTAAAACCAAGATAGATATATAAAAGACTACGTTTTATAAATAACAAGTAACCCAAAACTTCTACAAAATGTAGCATTATCACGTCGGTGCTCACGTTTCCTGATCCACTAACGCTTTGGGCCCCGAATAATACGAGAAGGAAATGCCACGCCTCCGCTATGTCCACAATTTGGCCTCATTCCTCGTTTTGTGACCTCTTGAGAAATTGTTCCTAGTAAACTAGGAATTAGGCCATTAATTTGCCGAGTAACAATTAAACATGTTTATTGCTTTTTATACTTTTGATAAGTTTGAGTTTAAGTTATGATGGGAGTTTATCGTGTGATTGTTAATTTAACGCGCACTAAGGGTACCGTGCCAGTGATTTTATTAAGTTTTTGATTTTCACTGATTTTATTTACGGTTGCAAACCGATCGGGAGCATCGACTGGTAAAGAGATTATAGTAGACATCTAGAGTGATGTGACAAGTCTGGATAACACACAGAAGTGCAAAATCATGACTACTCTGAACTTCACATTTCTATAAGACTATTATCATTTCAATTTCTCTCCTTACCAGTCGATGCATCATGATCGGTTCGCAATAAACATTTGTCTATGGTGAGATCTCGAGAATGCAGAAAGTTCGTTTCAATTGAGATTTCGTAAGTTTTTGTGAAGTTTATCGATTTTGAGTGGATCACGATGCACGAAATTTTACAAAAACCGTCTTAATGACTATTGAAACGAACTTTCTGCCTCAGAATAATAAAGTAATAGAAACCAGGCTAAAATAGCAACCAAAATCAATAAGTCGTACTCATTTTACTTATGACATTTTAAAGGAGCTAGAAAGAGGTGCATATACAGTTGTATTGTATCTTCGTAATTTACAAGGTTGGTGTAAATTAACTGACAAGTTCTATAAAGCTTACTTTACGTTTATAAATGCTAGTGATGTAACTATGTCGATTTTAAAATTGATAAAACTAATGTTTAATTAGCCATATAAACAGAGGTTTTAATTTTAAATAATAGTATTGCTTTAAAATTTCTTACTTTTAGATATAGCTTAATTTTTTTGATCACAAAATAGAATATCTACCTTATTCTATTCAAATCCACCTGGAAAGCCTATTTACTTGTGCTTACTGTCAAAGTATTTAATTTTTTTACAGGAAGAAAGTTGTGAATACGAATGTGTGGTCAATAATTGAAAACCTAATTTATTTTAATACCTCTAGCGGCTTCTTAAATTTTTATATTAATATTTTTTTACCAAATGACTTTACCACTTATAAACACAGAGGATCAAAATGTATGAAGCAAATAATTATCAAAATATTATTGAGGGCTTACAAAGACAAATTAAATGAAGAATAAGCTATAATTTATTTTTCGCTATTATTAGATAAGAGCAAAAAGGGTTGAGATATTAGGTAAGAATAAATTGGTATAATAAACTTTATTTCAATGAAAATAAAAAGCTACCGTGCACACATTGCAGTCTACTAGTTAGTTACCAGAACAGATAGTTTAAAACTACTGTTATTAAATCACAGTTTCAGCAGGTAAAGTGATAAATAATAATCAACAAAAAATCTTGAGATCAATGGATAAGTAATATTTATCTAGGTACTTATGGTGTAAAAGAAAACAATATCCTAAGTTAACCTGAAAAAAAAGATATAACCGTTTGTGTCCCATACGCATGCTTCGACATTCTCAAAGGAATCAAAATTCATAGGGTACTTCCTGTTGACCTAGAACTATGAAATTTGGCAAGGTCGTCTTATAATGTAGATACAGAGAAAAGTCCAAAAACATTTTTTTTCCATTTGGAATGGAATTATAATTTTTTTTTATTTAAAATAGTAGGAAAACAATCATCGACGTTAAGTAAACGAATTTTCCGAAAAATGTTTGGAAAAAAATGTGACTAGGTATGTTTTTTTGGTATCCAATTACATGTGGATATCCGTTGTAGCCGTTGGATTCGTTGCATCTTTTATATTTCCGTCTTTGGGGAATCTAAAACAAGGAGCGGTGTCTCAATAATATCGATATAATGATTATTTTTACAGCACTACGATAACCAAAAAAGTTTGGAAAAAACGGAATAATAGGGAATAAAATGGTTCAAATGTATCTAGAACTTCGATTTTAGAAGATAATACAATTTTTCGATTGAGCAATGAACTGCATTACAAACGCTCTACTTCGAATTGGGTCGAGCTTTAGTACAAAGGATTCGAACTTAGGGGATTTACATCATCGATAACGCTTACATTATTTAAATGAGATAATTAAAAATTTGCATTTAATAGGACCTCCGTGGCTCAGTAGCTTTAATAGCCGGAAAAGACTCCCGGCGGAATAGACTCCCAAGACGGAGACAAATTGCTTGCTTAAAATCTTTGATAAGGATATTCATATAAATTTGAAAATATAGAGAATGTACAATAAGTAGAATGTCAACAGTTACAACTCATAGTAGACACACAGCTCGTGCCACGCACACGTTGTATCTCTCCAACCAGTATACCTGCATCCTAGCCCAGCGAATATTAGATTTCTATCACGTCACTAAACTCGTATTTATTTCGTGACGACACTAACAAATCTCGAACAGTAATGAACTGCATCACGAACGCTCTACTTCGAATTGGGTCGAGCGTACAAGGATTCGTACTTAGGGGTTTTACATCATCGATAACGCTTACATTAATTGAATGAGATAATTGAAAATTTGCATTTTAAGGATGAACGAGTCGCTCATCTTTCCATACAAACGTGGAAGGGTAACTACTCCACTGTTTGTCGTTAACCACCCAACACTAAGGATTATATCAATTTATCTCGTCATAATCTATATTTGTATACAACCCAAACCGTAAAAAAAGTATTTATTTCAAAAATACAAGCTTCTAAACTTTCGTATTTCAACACTGATCTTGCCCTGATCAAGCCCAACTTTGGACGAAACTAAATAATATAAAGAGAATGAAAACTCAAAAATAAATGCCGTTCCGACATACTTTAATTATTTAAAAGTTGAAATAAATGTTATTTTAAAAAGATTACACTCAAGTTTTTCTATAATAACCCTTGTGCTAAAAGTCTATTCACATATTTTTGCGCGGTCGGTTTAGGAATAAATAATTGTGCATTTCATTTTAGCGCGCGGGTAAACACACTATGTCAGGTGAGATAGCATACATTTAGACCGCGCTCACTGACGACTTTGCCTCCACGACTAGTTGGACCTTAAAGGACTTCCGCGGCTCAGTAGCCTTAATAGCCGGATAAGACTCCCGGCGGGACAGACTTCCAAGACGGAAGACAAAATGCTTGCTTAAAATTTTTGATAAGGTTATTCATTTCTTTGAAAATATAGTGAATGTACAATAAGTAGAATGTCACTATCTCAGCCGTAGGTTCTTCATTGGACAAAGGTCTCCCTCATGCTTAAGTACTGATCATAAGGGGTTGTTGCCATATTTGTTGCCACGCTTCGCAGGCGGGTTGGCGAGCGCAGTGAGTGATGTACACGGAAAGACGCTGCCATCTTCCGGAGGTAACCCAAGGCAGATTCTTACTGCATCCACGGACAAGAGGATAGGGGCAACATTCTACTGCCGATAACTCACGGCATGTTTTATAAAAAAACAAAATCTACTTATTTTAAAACCGAAAAGTTACCGCATTGACGTTCTTTTTAAACAGCTTTGCGTATAAATCCAAAAAGCAAATTCGACGGAGCATCTTCGACTTTATTAGACGGAATTCGAACAACCCCAAAACTAGGGGGTGTGAATTTGCCAGGGTACTTACGACTTTAACCAAACGAGATAAGGCTCTACCTTTGTGGTTGGTATTGATCGAGAATGCTCGGATATAAAGCGCCAAGAACATCGTGAGTCGAAGGACTTTTAGAGGCGTTTAAATATTTTGCGGATAATTGTATGTTGAGTTTAATAAAAGGTTATGTTATGCACGGAATTTTTATGTTGAAAAATACTCGTATATAAGCCATTACTTGAATTTCAGAGGGCCGTGTTGTAGTACGTACCCTCGACTTTGTTCCGAAGGTCGTGGGTTCGGTACCTAGTTTGCTTGTTGAAAGCGCGAAACAAGGATAAAGGAACTACTAGTTTAATTGAAAAATATTTCAATGTTGGATAGTCCTTTTTGAGGAAGGCTAAATAACCTAATATATATACTTAGAGGAGATAAATCTGTCTAAGTATATAATGTCGTATTTTTAGGATTTAAAACGTAATAAAACCTTCATGTTGCATGACGAAACAAAGTAGATACCTACTTAAAAACTATTTGCTTGGGTTGACTAGGGTTGACTTCAAATACTTTGACAACTGCCAGGACGATTCGTGCTAGCAACACTTTCAAATGTCAAAGTCGGAATACCTTGACAGACGATGTGTAAAACCAAACACAAAAAACCATTAAATAAAAAGACAAGATAAGACAAGGTATGTCATAGACAAAGGGATGTCTGTAGGTTGTATCACGGTCTATGGTGGAGTGAAAGAAGCGGGAAGTCATTGTAGATTCGGAAACAACTCCGTTTCCTTTTGTAATAATTATCTTTTCTAAATTTGATAACAAAACTGTATGTAATAGTCTTGTTCTGAATAAAAAAAAGAAGTACAGACCACAACCTGAACTCTTTGTGCTAGTTTTTCTAGGATTTCCTCCTTGAAATGTCTGAAATTGGCATCGAGGTCTATGCCGTGTTTACATTCATAACAATAATAACTAATAACAGTAGAGCGCGCATCAGCTATTTAATAAAATAATATAAACTTAAACGCTTAGATAGAAAATGCTTTATTGCACACCTTAAAACATACAAGTACAAAAATAAAAAACTAAAGAAACACTGATCATGTGACAATCGGCGGTCTTATCGCTAAAGAGCGATCTCTACCAGACAACCTTGGGATGGATTGGATTATTATATGCAACATGGGGTTCTATCGATGTAAGATGTACATACGGTAATAGTAATAAATTTGAAAATATTATACCATACATAATTATATACATACATAGGTACTTGATAAACATACATAAATAAATATAAAGACAACTGTTATATTATATACTAAAATACATATAAATATATACAATGGTGTCAACGAATCAAGCAGTTAGCGACAACAGGACAAATAGTGTTCCTTAACCATAGACTTGAAAATAGGAAGAGATGGAGCACGCCTGATGGATACAGGCAATGCGTTCTACAGGGTAACAGCCTGGACAGTAAAAGATTTGTGGTAGTAAGACGAGTTATGCACAGGTGTCATAAGTTCAAATGTCTCAGAAGACCGAAGAGATCGAGAGTGAGAAAGGTGAAGAAAATTAAATCGTTCCTTGAGATAAGGAGGAGTGGATGGGGTAAAAAGTATGTTGTAAAGTAGAAATAAGAGATGGGAATTCCGACGAAGCCGTATTGGTAGCCACTTTAACTTCCTGCGAAACTCCGAAACATGGTCATACTTGCGTAAGCCAAATATGAACCTTATTCCGAGGTTTTGCAGGCGTTCTAGCTTGTCCAATTGTTGCTCCGTCAGATCGAGGAAGGACGCATCGGCATAGTCTAGGATAGGGAGAAGAAGGGATTGAGCAAGAGAAACTTTAGTGGCAATGGGAAGGAAGTTTCGCAGTCTTCGTAGAGATCCTACAGTAGCGAAAGCTTTACGGCTGATTTCAGAGAGTTGCGGTCCCCATGACAGATTTCTATCAATGAGGACACCTAAATTTTTCGCCGTTTCACTCTGCATGATATGCGTGCCATCAAATATCACAGTAGGAAGACCACCCCAATTTATCCGGGATATCATCCGTGAGCCCCCAACTACTAATACCTGCGTTTTAATAGGATTAACCCTGAGACCGTATGCTTTGCTCCAGTCCAGTATTCGCTTCAGGTCGTTATTGATGGTCTCGATAGCATTGGGTAAATGTTCTACAGAGGCCTGTGTGTAAATTTGGAGATCGTCTGCATAGAGGTGGTACGATGAAGTTAATTGGTGGGATATTGAATTTATAAATATAGCGAAAAGGAGAGGTGATAAAACGCCGCCCTGGGGAACGCCTGCAGATATATCGCACCACGATGAATATACATCATCGATGCGTACACGCTGGCGTCGCCCATGCAGATAACTGCGAAACCAATCAGCCACTGCCGGCGAAATGTTAAGAGAGCGGAGGATACCAAGGAGTAGCTCATAGTCAACGTTGTTAAAAGCGTTGCTAAAGTCTAATAAACACAACACAGTGACTTGTCCATTGTCCATGCCACAGCGTATGTCATCGGTAATTTTAACCAATGCGGACACTGTGCTGTGACCTGGACGGAAACCGGATTGGAGAGGATTGAGGAGATTTTGGCTGGATAGGAAAATACTAAGTTGCCGATGGATTAGGCGTTCCAGGACTTTAGATAGGAAAGGAAGGATGGATATAGGACGGAATTCAGATAAAGAAGCCGGATTGGATTTTTTTGGTATAGGAATAACCTGCGCTTCTTTCCAAAGAGTAGGGAATGAGGTAGTGGATATTGAAAAATTGAGGATGTGTGTGATTATAGGAGCGATTTGGTCAAGGATGGGGACTATCATATTGCGGCTGATACTATCGCTACCAATAGCATTAGATGAAATGGATGTAATGCTCTTCTTAACATCACAGACAGTAAACTGATTAAAGACAAATGGTGGATAGTCGGGAATCGGAATAGAAGAAAGGTGATGTAATGTTCGTAATTTAGTTTGACCATCAAGATCGGAAGAGGAAGAGAAATGATTATTAAGTGAATTTAAATTGATGTGCGGAGGTATCTTGTCTTGTTGCTTAGATTTTCCGATCCCCAATGACCGTAGGAACTTCCAGACCTTAGCTGGGTCGGAGTCCTCTACTGATGTATGGATGTAACGGCGTTGCGCGTCACGACACGCTCTATTGCAGCGATTCCGGCAAGCTATATATTTTTCCCTGTTTGAAGCAGATGGTCGGTGTTTAAATTTATGTTTCGCTAAAACCTTTTCATGCATCACAGCTCTAAGGTCTGGTGTTATCCATGGAGCTGGCAAATGCTTAAGAGTAATCGATCTAAAAGGAGCGTGTTTATTGTACAGATCGGTTATCATTTTATTGAAAATGTCAACTTTGCAATCAACATCACCATTTTCGAAAAGCGTAGACCAATCAAAACACTCTGCATCATGTCTCAGATCTTCCACGTCCATGCCACTAAAGTTCCGCTGCAGGATAATTTTGGGCTTAGATTTTGGAGGACGAATTTTGTAAGAAAGGAAGCTTATGTTTCTTAGTAACAGCCGAGTTGGCCGAGTGGTATGTACCCCTGACTTTCAATCCGAAGGTCGTGTGTTCGTTACGAGCCGTGCACCAATGGATTTTTCTTTCTTGAAAAATGCATGTGCACACTTAACACGTGCTTTAACCGTGAAGGAAACATCGTGAGGAAACCCACGGCTTAGGTAGCTTCCGATGTATTGACCTGTTCTTTCCTCTGACTAATAGTTGACTAAACTAAAAGGATGGTATAGGTGCTGGGCAAGTCTAATCCATCTGACAATGTCCCATGCACTGCAGCGTCCTGTACAGTATGATTACCAGTGGCTGACGCTGTATAAATCATCTATAATAGATGCAAAGGCCTAGGCCTTTTACATCTATTATAGATGATTAATGCTGCACCCGGTGCACGGCCAGTATCGAACCCACGACCTTCGGAACGAAAGTCGAGGGTACATACGAGTATCATTCGGGCAACACGCTTACATAAACAAAACAACCCATATTTAGCACCAATATTTCAAATAAGCTATGTTTAGTCCGTGCTGTACTTCCAAGATGCATTGCACTGAAATAACGACCGTAAGTACGCCAAAGTAAGATGCATTACACAACGAAGCGAATGGGATTTATCTAGAGTTTTCTCTAAATGTACAATTTATTGTTCATTTCTGCAGATGCAATACAATACAATACAAGCGAATACGAAGCTTAAATCTCGGAGTGGGAAGAAAGGACGCGTTTTTATTAGGGTTCCGGACCAAAATGGTAAAAAGGAACCCTTATGGTATCACTTTGTCCGTCTGTCTGTCACAAATTGAGAACTACTGATGCCATCGATTTGAAATTTGGAATGGTATAAGATAACGCTTTTTCAATAATATGAAATATACAGAAATGTTAAAAATTATTCTTATTATGATTGCAAGGGGGCGGAAACGGGGTTTCAGAAATTTTAAGTGTAGTTACTAGGTCATGTGGGATATCATATAAAAGGTATTTATTTGCACATTAATAAACAATTTTTATTTTTCCTTTAAGCCGTATCGCTTCCGAGTTATTTACAAAATTGTTCAAAAATATACTGTTCCCCCCTTATCTCCGAAGTTTGCAGAGATAGGCCCCTGAAACTTTTATAGCTCATAGAAAGATTACAGGAAAATTATAGCGAACTCTCTAATCTGCATAGTTGGGGGGCGGAAAGGGGATTTAAATTTTTTTTGTAGAGTTACTAGCTTATGTGGGGTATTATACGAAAGGTATTAATTTGCACATTATTGCTTTTTTATTTTTCTTTTAAGCCATGTCGTTTAGGAGTTATTTTTTAAAAATGTTGAAAAAAGAACCATGGCCGGTTTTATTTTATTCTTTGCTTTGGTATTGTTCTTCTTTTGAACTAAGAATGTTGTAGAACACCATTTAGTCAACAAATTTGATGATAAAATTCACGGTATGTCGCGTTTAGTCCTGCATAAAAAAATATAGCTGAAGTTTACATTAATTTAACCACTGTGGTTCTTTTCAATTACTCCTAAGAGCTTTTGTTGTGAACAACTGCATTGTACTTGGAGTTTGTTATTTTTTTTAATGAAATACCATTCCTAGCTTTCTTCTGTACTTAGATGAATCGACTCTTAGATTTTTTTTCATAGCTGGAGTTGTTGTTAGATTACCAACGTATTTATCTTTCTAATAAGGCGGTGGTCTCGTACCTAAGTGCTAAGATATAAATTTAGGGTAGCATCCCTATTCACCTAATTGCCAAACTAATATCTCTCTACGCGATGTAACAGTACAAAAAACTATTTTCTAAAATTGTATTTTGTCCTTCATTTCATTTATTTAGGAACAATTAAGCATTGTATGTATGTATGTATGTAAGCATTGTATGTATGTTGCCGTGGGGTGCCGGCAGTAGAATGATACCCCTCCTCTCCTACCCGTGGATTCAGTAAGAGCCTGCTAAGGGACACCTCCGGAAGATGGGCAGCAGCGTCTTTCCATATATCAACATATATGTACTGCGCTCACCAACCCGCCTGCCAAGCGTGGTAAGTATGGCAAATACCCCTCATGGAGATCCATGAGGGAGGCTAGTTCAGTAGTGGACGTTTTACGGTTGAAATGATGAATGATGAAATTATATTTATTGTTCGATGTACTTGTGCTTCTAAGTACGCCACCGTCTTCTCATATTCAATTATTCGTGACCATCCAAAGGTTGCCTGGCAGAGATCGCTTTTAGCGATAAGGCCGCTCATTGTACCACTTTTTGTAAATTGTGTGTTATTTCTGTTTCTTTTCCTGTTTGTTATGGTGTACAATAAAGTATATTCTATCTATCTATCAACACGGAGAGACGCTGCAGCTCATCTTCCGGAGGTATACCTTAGCAGGCTCCTACTGCATGCACGGGCAAGAGAGTGAGGGCACCATTCTACTGCAGGCACCCCGCGGCATGATTATTAAAAGGAAACAATAATTTAAATCACTCACCCCACAGTAACATCAAAAATGTTACTGCCAACTGAACTGGAGACTGCCATGTCTCCGAACCCCTTCCTCGCGACGATGACCGACGTGATCAGGTCCGGCACCGAGGTCCCCGCAGCCAGGAGCGTCAGCCCCATCACCTCCGGAGGCACCATGGCGGTCGCGCCGGCGATGTTCGCCCACCACACCATTAGATACGAGAAAAATGCTATCCAAATTATAGACCCTATAAATGTTATCGGGAACAGGCTCTTCCCTGGAAAAGAAAAGGATGGAATTAGTATATACATATATAATGGTCCGTTGCCGGAGTATTTCCTGAAAAGTACAATTTCTTCATCATCATCATTACAGCCGTAAAACGTCCACTACTGAACACAGGCCTCCCATGGACCTCCATGAGGGGTAGTTGCCATAGTCACCACGCTTTGCAGGCGGGTTGGCGACCACGGAAAGATGCTGTTGCTCATCTTCCGGAGGTATTCCTTAACATGCTCTTACTGCATTCACGGGCATGAGAGGAGGGGTAACTTTCTACTGTCGGCACCCCACGGCAAGTACAATTTGGGTGTCGTCAAATCAAGGGTAAGCAGGTATTTTCTAGGCAAGCGTGTCCCATCCTAGACCAATGACCTAGACCAACCGTTAAAGTGAAGTAAATTTTATGTAATTTTTTAATTTTTAGGCTTGCGTTTGACCACATCTTGCTTGATGTTAAGCAATGACATCATTGCATAAAATTTACTTCACTTTAACGGTGTAGGAACACAACGTGAGGAACCCTGCGGCTTAGTTAGCTCCAGACGTATTAACCTGTTTTTTCCCAAGACTAATAGATAACTTAGTTCGGAGGATTGTATAGGGGCTGGGCAAGCCTAATCCATCTAACAATGTCCCAGGTCCTAATGGTATGCATGCATAATAGTTTCTGACGCTGTATGAATCATCTATATAATTGACTAGCTGTTAAACAAGAGAGATAGTGGGTAGTAGCCACCTCGATTACAATTCTAAAAGAACCCTTTGTGATCTTACAGATCCATGAGGGGGGCCTATGTCCAGCAGTGGACGTCCTGCCTCTCTCATGAATCACCAAGAATCTCTCATGATCATATGAAAGTTGTTGGCCATACTTACCACGCTTGGCAGGCGTGTTGGCGAGCGCAGTATGTGATGTTGATACACGGAAAGACATGCTGCTCATCTTCCGGAGGTATCCCGTGGCAGATCCTTACTGCATTCACGGGAGGTGGGGCAGCATTCTACTGCCGGCACCGCACGGCAACTTTAGGCTCTACAATTCCAATATTGTGGACAGTCATACAAATAGAACTCTGCATTTATGTGGCCAAGTATTTTGGTACGAGCTGGCGTGACAGGATACAATGGGACGTTATATATCTGTATACATAATATTATATATACGTATATATAGCGTATTGTAGCGAGGTCCCGGTCACTTGGACCCCGAGGGTTCGGAAGCCTACGTTGACCTAAAAAAAATTCCTGACCGCTCCTGTGCCGTCACACATGAAACCGATTATTGTGGAAATAATTTCTGCTTCATAAACCAATACTCTTAAATATATATACCCTACTTGTGTCATACTTCCCAGACATGCCACCTTTTTAAACGACTCCAAAAAGAAGGTATGATTCTGTTTCGTCTGTTTCTTTGTATGTTTGTTACGCGATTACTCCGCCAATTATGAAAGGATTTTGATGTATTGTTTATAGCTAGGTCATGTTTCATAGATGTTAAAACTCGATTCTGTTGATGCCATGAGGAATTCATGAAAAGTAGACACTGGAGTCCCAAAGGTCCTAAACTAAACCTGACGGAAGTGGGTTAAAAACAATCAAGCTGGGCCATTGGAAGATGTAAGGCTTACCCAGTACATAACAATCCTTTCAGCATAAGTCAGAGGAAAAACAGGTCAGTATACGTCTGAAGCTGACTAAGCCGCGGGTTTCCATGTTTTCTTTGACCGTTAAAGCACATGTTAAATGTTTAATAATAACATTTTTTATGATCCTACGGGCGCGGCCTAAATGTAGCATACATTTAGGCGTGCTGCCTAGGAAGTCCCTCGTTTTGAGTGCGGTGTGCGCGGGCGCCTTGTCGTGGTGGAGTAGTAGCCCGCGGAGCCCTGTATTTGGTCGCTGGTTGCTCATAACAGAGAAAACTTTTGCCAAGCCTTTGATAGTTTACCAATCGGCGTAGATGTTCTTTAATTCCGTAAAGGAATTGATACCAAATAGCTAGTCGAATTAAAAAAAAACTCGTGATCAAAATCATGCCCCCGCTTCTAGGTCGTTTAACTTTGGTAGGCGTTGATTCATTCTGAAACACCGAAACCGTCGACTGGCGCTATGATTTTGGATCGTTGATCAATCCAGGCCTCATCATCCTGTAAAAATGTCGTGTAAGCACGCCGATATGTTGCTGATGCATGCTTTGGCCATTGGGTTATCCTAGTATTGATCTCCATCAAACAAATGACGCGCTTAGCATGCAGCCTGGGAAGTGGGTTACAAAACTTCATCAACCTTTTGCAGTTCCGCAAATGATGTACGTACTCGAACTGTATTTGTATTTATTTTTTGCATCATGTACAAGTTTGTATAAGGTCTAAGCAATACATTATTATAGATAATATACATGAACCCTGTTAGGGTTTCATCATCATCATTACAGCCATAAAACGTCCACTGATGAACACAGGCCTCCCTCATGGATCTCCATGAGGGGTAGTTGCCATTCTCACCACGCTTGGCAGGCGGGTTGGTGAGCGCAGTATGGGATGTTGATACACGGATAGACGCTGCTGCCCATCTTCCGGAGGTATCCCTTAGCAGGCTCTTACTGCATCCATGGGCATGAGAGGAGGGATATCATTCTACTGCCGGCACCCCATGGCGGTTGAATAAATTGCTGTATGTAGAAGTAAGCGTAAATAATAGCGTTCGAATTGTTTGATTCGACTTTTGAAGTCGGTTTAAAATTAATATTACTCAAATCATATAATGAAACAAATATCTTAATGATTTGAGTAAGGTTGGTATTCATGCTGTATGGCATACTACAGTGCTCTGTGTGGTTTTTTGTTCAGTTCCACTTCACCAAATTATAATTACTGAATGCCTTTGACCTTGAGCTTAATATGCCAAAATATATGTTTACATTTTATTTTATTTATTTATTTCAGAAACAACAAACAGTTGCACTAACTTTATCTTAAACTAATTATAAGTAGTTCTATAAACAACCACCACCGTTGTTCACGAATTAGTTTAACAATAGATAGGATGTATGCTGGTTAAATGAAAAAAGTGAGTATAGATACTATATAAAATTATAACAAGGTAAACTAATATGTTAATATTAAAGTAGTTTTAGGATCAAATCACTTTCGGACTAGTTGGCGTATCACTTTTTTATATGTCAAGGGAGAACTAGAAAATATACAAGTTTCAGAGAGGTACTTATTGCGTAATTTCATCATTCTGTTTAATGGAGCACGTTCACCTCACAAACAAACAAACAAACCGAAAAACAGACAAAAACACAAAAATTACACTAGTGAAGAGTTTGGGTGAGATGGTATCACCTTGTCGCACACCACGATTAGTTAAGGCCTGTGAGTTCGTGCATGCACACTTGCATTTTCGCTATTTTGCACAGCTCCCGGAGGATATCCACGTATCGCTTGTCAATGCCACAACGATGGAGAGAATAAGACACGGCCCAGTGCTCGACACTGTCGAAAGCCTTTTCATAGTCGACAAAGGCAAGGCAAAAGTGCCGATTGTATTCGCGGCATCTCTCCATCAGTTGTTTGACTGCGTGAATGTGGTCCATAGTCGAGTATCCACTCCGGAAGCCTGCTTGTCCAGGTGGTTGGTTTTCATCTAGAGAACGAGACAGTCTATCCCACGTTCATGCTGTTTGCATGCTTGGTGAAATTTAATATCGCAATATGCGAGTATTATACAGCTTATTTACGGCCTTAGCTGGCTTACTAAATCTAATTCCACGTGGACGAAAACGCGGGCACACTGTGCGGCCGGCTTTACTACATGTAAAATATTTGTACTCATAAAATACCTGTAACCTACAAAAGTAACCTGTTTACTACATATAAAGGCATTTGTACAAAAGATAGGTGTGAATGGTTTGGGACACTTTGGGATCTGCTGATATTTTTGGAATAAAGTAGGTCGAGTGGGGAAAGGTTCCAATTCGATCACAATAATTTTACTGGATCCAAATTTATAAATAAAACTATATAATAGAATAAATTTCCAGGCACTGCAGCGTTACCGTGGGGTGCCGGCAGTAGAATGTTGCCTCTCCTTTCTTGCCCGTGGATGCAGTAAGAACCTGCCTAGGAATACCTCCGGAAGATGGACATCAGCGTCTTTCCGTAGATTAACAACACGTACAGCGCTCGCCAACCCGCCTGCTAAGCGATGCGAGTATGGCAACAACCACATGGCCTTGGAGATCCATGGCGAAGGTCTAGTATGTCCAGCAGCAGTGTTGGAGAGCCGTCATAGGGCTGAGATCAACAGATTTTTTTGTATTGTATTGTAATGTTTTGTTTCTTTTTCAATGTGGACTTTTGTAAGACAAAAGCTTTGTATTACAAAATACCACAATGTAGCTTGACGACCTTGACGACCTCTTGTGGCTCAGTTGGTTACTAGTCGGCTAATACGCAAGAGGTTGCGCGTTCAATTCCCGTCGGAGGCAGCTTACTTTGAGGTTAGATGTAATAGCCCAACATCATTTCACTTTCAAATGACTTATGCATGAGTTACATTATTCATTGACATGTTAAACAAGGTTTGTTGAAAATACAAACCAATATTAACGTGAGTAGAACACCCGTCCGTCCAGCATCATTTATTTATTATATTTGAACGATTGAAACTTCGACCTATAAATGTATCTACGTATAACCACCGAGTCTTTTTTTTGTCATGATGGTTTGCTGTAGCGTCTGGTTTTACGATGGATTAGGGTTGCCCAAAGCATGTAATATTTTAGCTTATTCAGCCGATTATTTAAGAGGCAAAATCCCAAAATATCCGGCGCAACTCAGGAAATCTTTACGATCTTTTCCTTTACTATAAGAGTAAAGAGAGAGTAACCAGTAAAATGGCCACACGACGTTTTTGAAGAAGATAAATCCAAGGCTGGCATGGTGAGGCTAGGATCTACACATTTTTTTAGAAGGTCGGGTCAGCTTTATGTTTGGGGAATAGTTGAAGACCCTCTAACTCCTAACTGATGTTAGGTATTGGCCTGTAGCAGCGTTAAATTGCGAGGAGTTAAAGAAGGGAGGCCTTTGCCCTGTAGAGGGAAAATAATGACTAAAAAATAAAATAAATAAATAACAACTGATGGAGGGCCATCTCGTTCCGCATTATCTAACGCGTCTTGGAAAGCTTTAGTCTTATCTTCCTCCCAAGCTTTGAAGTCTTAACTCCCAAATTAACACAAAACATAGAGCAACTTTATTTTGAAAACTAAGAGCTATGTAGGCCTTTGCCCTGCAGTGGGAAACATCAGGCTTATAAATAAATAAAAATAAATAAGAGCTATGTAGGTCATGACCGAAAAATCCACTTCGTTAGCGGAAAGGATTGCCAGAAAGTCATGCTGCCAAGAGAGTGCGAGATAGCATTTCGTTGTTACTACAGTTCCAACAGTTTGGCAAGCAGTAGGTTTACCATGAGTTTTCACAATCTCTACTGGCTAGCGACTAGTTTTTTTTATTTTTTTTTATTTACTAGGGTATGATAAATAGTTATTTATTTTATTATTATTAAAACTTCTTAAGCAAGTTTCCAATTTTGTCAGTAACACCTTTCACGTACGGCACGAAAGCTGTTTGTCTTGCAACTTCAGGGTGTTTTTCTTTGCGCTTACGAGTGGGATGCCATCTATTGGTCCTGTAGCCATTCCGTTTAAGAACCTCCTGAACATGATCTAGCTCTCCTGGTAGATGTTCAGGGTCACAGAGGTCATAAGCTCTGTTCATTAGTGACTTAACTACAGAATCCAGATGTGACAGATGATGGTGTGACGCAGCATTCAGGTATCGGTCGGTGTGTGTCGGCTTTCTGTACACGGTATGCGATAAGGACCCAAACCCAACCAAAGGTAATTACGCGATAAATACCTGATAATCCCATATTTTAATAATGTGTAGTGATCGCGAAAGTTTAAAAAAGGTCCATGACAGTTAACACAGACAAAAGAAGTGGTCTGTTAGACCACTTCTTTTGTCTGTCTTTTTTTCTTTTGTTTGTGTGTCTTTGTTAATCTTCATGTGTCTCCGAACATTTAGGACAAATAACTTTTATTGTAGGACAAAACTTAGACGTGTGCCCGAACTTCCAACATCTACCACATTGCGTTACCGGGAATATAAATGAGTTGACACATTTATACGCATGTCATACATACGTCGGACCGAAGTACCTTTGAATTCTAATCTGACCGATTCGCTCGAAATCCATGCAGCGCCTCCTTGAGGATTGCGCGTCTGTTTAGTCTTCTCGCTGACATAATTTCAACATCTGAAGTGAGCGTTTGGAGAATTTCGCCTTCGGAGAGATCAACTTCCATATTCTTGATGAGGCCAATGGTAATGGTATACCAACTTCGGACGTTTTTTGGCATGTCCATTGTAAATATGTAAAAGCCTTGCTTTGAAAAAAGATATTAGCACTCGACTAGCGGATAGTTTGGTACTAAAATACGCAGTAAACTATACTACAGCGACTGTAGTTTGGGCTTCATTTGCTTAGAATTTGGTACCATGAGTTACAAATCTGACAGATGTCATAACAACGTACTACTGTAGTTTAGACTGTAGTAAAAGTAAATGTGTAAAACCTCCAAAATACCATAAAATCTTATCTATACAAACAATTTGTGATTATCTATACACATTTTTCTTCTGCACTGCAAAACATTGTTAACGCTTTTTGTCCGACGAAGTGATCACACAACAACTAAGCAGAGTTTGAAATGATGATAAGAGAAAGGTTCCTTGTAATAATGAATCTTTATGCACTGATCATGAGGGGTAGTTGCCATACTCACAACGTTTGGCAGGCGTGTCGGCGAGCGCAGTAGGAGAACATCTTGCGGAGGGGTATCCCTTGGTATATTCTTACTACATGCACAGGCAAGAGAGGTGGGACGATATTCCTCTGTCGGCACCACACAGCACTACTACCGGTACATTCTTACTGCATCAAAGGGAGGTGGGAGAAGATTCCATCTTGTACCTGGAGGTCTATTTTTTTAAGGTGTGCAATAAAGCATTTTGTTTTGTATTGTATTGTATTGTCTCTTACCTCTCGGAGTCCTAGTGTCCGGGAGGGTGATCCATAAGGGGAAGACAATGGGCGCGACCAACACATACGTCAGCCGCTTGCGGAAGCCGGAGGGCCACGACATATCTAATGGCGTCGTGTCCTCTTCCAGGTCTCCTATCTGGAACAAAAACGGTGGTAAATAAAGATTTCTAATAATGAAGACCAAGTGAAGGTAGTCTGAAAGTACACCTTAGCTTTGCTGCGGTTAACTTAGCACGCCAGTCTTCCCGCGACCACGACTAGGTGCAATCCGGTCGAAACTTCGAGATAAAAATAAAGGTTACTTGGTTACGCGATAAATACCTTATAATCCAGTATAACAAGAGGTAAATAAAGAGTTTTATTGTAAAACTAGCCGTCCCGCGCTACTTCGTCTGCGTCATAAGACAGGGAGAGTGGGTAAATTACACAACGAAAAGAAGTCTGTGTCCGTTTCCAAAGTCTATTTCTGTGCCAAAATTCATCAAACCCGTTGCACCCGTTTTGACGTAAAAACGGAACATACATACATACATCCACACTTTTACTTTTACTGTGAATCCAGCCAGCCAGTCCAGTCAAGCATTATGTTAGTAGGCATAGGGATCGTAGAAATAAAAATCATAATTGAGACTGGAACAGCCGTTTAGAAAGTTGAAGTTTGAGAAGTCATCATCCACTGATGATTGTTAGCTCTTACCACGACCACCATAATTGTGCAATCCTGTTGTAACGTCGAGTAATAAGGGAAACACCGGTTTCATTGTATTTCATAAGGAACTGACGACCAACATAAAGCTAATAAATAAATAAATAAATAATGCTGGACAAATGTGCTGACTGGTCGACCAACGCCTTGGACCGGGAAGTATGGAGAGAGGGAAGGGAGGCCTTTGCCCAGCAGTGGGATCCTACAGGCTAGACAGAAATCACACAGCCTCATCTAGCCCCAAGCTAAGCAGAGCTTGTGTTATGGGTACTAGATGACTGATATACTTAATACATTATACTACATAGATAGATATTTTTTTATTATATATAGAAAAACACCCAGAACACCCTGAACAAATATCTGCAGATCGTACAGACATTTGTCCCGAGGCGAGAATCGAACCCGCAACCCCTTGCGTCACAGGCGGACCTTCGCCCGCTGCGCCACAGAGCTCGTCGTAGCTCACGCTAGTTTCCGATTAAGGGCTAGCAACAAAATCGTTACCACCTCGTAAGAAAATCAATTTAATCTTCAGAGCTATTAGATTCAAGTTATTTCTCCCTTTTGATTCAAGTTAATCTCTGATTAATTAACCAATTCAACTGCAGCTAAGCTGATCGCTCAATTTGCGTTACACAAGCGCATTAGGGTATGTTTAAATCTACAGACATCGAGCGGGCCAGAGACGTGCCGTGGCAGACAAAATAATATTATCAATAATAATATGTCAGTTGGTGTCTTGGCCGCCGTGTTCATCATCTTAGCCTTTTGACTAATGTCCACGTCTACTGCTAGACATAGGCCTCATGGATCTCTACTACGACTATTAGACTATTAGCAATAAAAGTTTCAGGGGTTTATCTCTGCAAACTTCGGAGATATGGGGGGGAATGCTACTTTTTCAACATTTTTGTAAATAACTCGGAAACGCTGCGGCTTAAAGGAAAAATAAAAACTGTTTGTTAATGTGCAAATAAATACTTTTCATATGATACCCCACAGGACCTAGTAACTTCACTTAACAATTTTGAGGTATATTCGCCCCCCTGTAATTAATTATAAGAATATTTTTTATCATTTTCATATAATGCTATATTAGTATAAAAGTGTTATTTTTAACTATTTAAAATTTCAAGTCGATAGCATCAGTAGTTCTCGAGATATCCATTTGTGACAGACAGACAGACAAAGTGATACCATAAGGGTTCCTTTTTACCATTTTGGTCCGGAACCCAAATAAAGCACAAATATACCCAGTAGTGGGTAAAGTCGGGGTACGGATGATGATAAAATTCTTATCAAAATGTTCGAATCGCTCCTCGACTCTTACTAATGCCGGAAGTGCTTTAACCAATTAAGGATGAACGAGTCGCTCATCTTTCCATACAAACGTCGAAGGGTAACTACTCGACTGTTTGACGTTAACCATCCAACACTAAGGATTATATCAATCTATGTTTGTATACACCCCAAACCGTAAAAAAAGTATTTATTTCAAAAATACAAGCTTCTAAACTTTCGTATTTCAACACTGATTTTAGCCCAACTTTGGACGAAACTAAATAATATAAGGAGAAAGAAAACTCAAAAATAAATACCGTTCCGACATAGTTTAATAATCAAAAGTTGAAATAAATGTTATTTTGAAAAGATTGCACTCAAGTTTTTCTATAATAACCCTTGTGCTAAAAGTCTATTCACATATTTTTGCGCGGTCGGTTTAGGAATAAATCATTGTGCATTTCATTCTAGCGCGCGGGTACACACACTATGTGAGGTGAGATAGCATACATTTAGGCCGCGCTCACTGACGACTTTGCCTCCGCGACTAGTTGGACCTTAAGCGACGGAACCACAGTTGGCTTGGAAATTTTGTTTAGTCATTTTATTGGTTGAGCACTGATTTAACGCCGTAATTCAACTACTCAAACTCCATACGGAATTTTAATCTCCAAAAGAAATATTTGTAGATACTAAAGCAGAAAACGTTGGTAAACATTCTTTGCTTGTATTCGTACCATTTAAAGTTGGAGGACTACATTTTCTGTGTGTTTAACAACTGTCGTGAAACTGTAGCAGATGAAACGTAAAGTAGGTTTGTGGCCTCAGAATAATGTGATTATTGTAATCAGAATATATTGTATCTTAAGAACGTGAGAGAAGTAGGCATGACAAAATATTATTTGCAGGTTTACGGTTTTTAAAATTTCATATCAATTGAATAGCAAGGTTTCTTTTTCGCTTAGAAAAAAAAACTAAAAAGCTTTTCCTATGCGAACGAATTCAATTATGTGCTTAGTTACTATTTAAATGATTTTTGTTTTCTTTTGTAAATGGACATTTCTATGTGGCCTCTGGGAGCGAATGTATAAACACTTTTTGACTTCCGATTCTCCATATAGGAAACGGCAGTGACCCCTCCAAGAGGAGCGTAAGGACACGACCTAAGCGCTTCGTTTTTTGAGGTTCCGTACCGTCCGTAAGGATAAAAACGGAACCCTTATAGGATCATTTTGTTGTCTGTCTGTCTGTCCGTCTGTCTGACAAGAACCGATATCTCGAGAACGTATCGAGTCGAAGTTAACACCATACACTCAAATCTACAGCCTCTTTAAGCTGGTAAAAGAATCAATATTTTAAGTTACCTGAAAAAAAACGACCTAAATGGTCGTATTTTTTTGGCCGCAAAAAACGCATGTTCAGACATTCTCAAAGGAATGATAATTCATAGGGTATTTATCGTAGACTTAGAACTATAAAATTTGGCAAGGTTGATCGTCTTATACTGTAGATTATAGAGAAAAATCGGAATCATAAAATAAATCGTCATTAAAAAAGTACGAAGTCAATCATTGAAGTTAAGCAACCCTACGCGCGGTCATAACTTGGATGGGTGACCGAATATTTTTGTGCTTTTTTAAAACTTTTACTAAATCAGATCAGCCAATTTATAATAATAATTATGTTCCTACATACCTACGAAACCCTCTGTCCAGCTTGCACTTGCCCGGTTTTCTTAACCCACATAACGTTTGGGATGTAAATACACGGAAAGACGCTGCTGCCCATCTTCCGGAGGTATCCCTTAGCAGGCTATTACTGCATCCACGGGTATGAGAGGACAGGTAACATTCTACTGCCAGAACCCTACGGCACTTGGCACTTGAAGACCTAGAAAGCTGAAATTTGTAAACTAGTTTACTTACCAAGTTTCAACTTTTAATACTAGTATTCGTCATACAAACAACTTTTGCCCCCTAACCTGGCCCTAGTTCTGTATTTTTTTCACACAGTTACGGGTTTTCACAGGGGTACGGGACAAAATCCACTAACGAATTCCAATTTTTTCCCCTACAGAACGACTGATTTTATAGGCCCAAAGCGGGTTTTGGGTTAGTATACATGTTATAATACATCCAGTGTACCTGGAGCTAACTTTATAATGTACGTATAAAGGTTACAGCATTGCATTCAAAACATAGTTACCTACGAGTAGCCCCGTCGTCGAATTAATTGAAAAGCTTTCATCTCTCCCGAATGTGCCCGCCCTGCCATAGTTGAACCCCTCCAAACTAGACAGGTCCGGTCGGTCGTTAAGCATTGTTTGAAAGCCGGAACTTTGTATGCACCGTTCCGGCTACAACACCAACAGCAAAACGAGGAAGCCAATAAAATCTATCTGGTGTGTTGATGTAACAATACTATCTCACCTATCAGGGAATATTGTTGTCAAATTAAATACATTTTCTAAATTTAATTCAACTGACTGTCTAACCGTTGGGTGCCGTCTGTAGAATATTGACCGTCCTCTCTCACCCGTAGATGCAGTACGAGCGAGAGAGGATGGTAGACCGTCCTCTCTCGGTAGAGGACTGTCTAAGTCCTCTTAGACTGTCTGACTGTAGACTGTCTAAGTCTACAGAAGGTAGACTGCAGACTTAGACAGTCTTGTATATCGTGTGGTGTACACGATACTTTACATGTTGGCAGAGATGTAAGGTATCGTGGTATACCTTACATCTCTGCCAAGGTATACCGCGATAACGCAAAAACTCGCACTCGAAAAACATGGCCTTCCAACGGTATAGTCGAGTAAAACCCTTTCTGATAACCGCGTATTCACCTCTATTCAAATTGATCGACGACAGGAGGGTCAACGATGCACACGAAGGGGAGGGGAGAGGGGGGTGTCCTATCTGGAACAACGTATTAATTAACTCCCCTATGAGAGAGAATTGCAAATTTGAACAGTTCTGTCTGAGCCTATCTTATATATACGACAGTAAATTGTACAATATCTATAACCAAAAAATGACTGAAGCGATAAATCAATTTTGATGATTTTAAGTACTTAGAGTTATTTACACCAGCTAGGAGAAGGACAAAGGTGACTTTCGTTTGCAAATTATGCAGACCAAATACAGGGTTTGCAAAGGTTAACTGGAAATAATCGGCCGGCCAATAGTTTGTATTGAAATAAACACATTAAGGTAAAAAAATGTACATAAAAAAAATTCTGAGAAAATCGACGAAGTTAAAGTGCTCAGTTTGTCGAAAAAAATATTTTACACTGTTGCTTAGACACCCCTAATCGTATGAATGTTGTTGCAAACCCAATATGCATCTTTCAAACGTGAAATGAACTATTCATTTAGTAGAATATGGGGATATTATAGGGGAGTTTACTCACGTCGTATTATTCTTGTAACGTCGAAGCTTATTCGCTGTGGTATGCTGCACTTTTAATCCCATGAAGATGATTTTCTTGAAATGTCAAAACTCGTCGGAATAATCTTCGGCGTTTTAATACTACTTACGTTACTCACGTAGTATTAAAACGCCGTCCCCGTAATTTACTAAATGACAAAATTATACATGCACCATTCATTGCCTATTGATTGTTTAAGAACGTGCAAAAAGACCAAAAATAAAACCGACCAAGAGCGAGTCGGACTCGCGCACCGAGGGTTCCGTGCCATCATACAATATAATATATGACAAAGACGGTTTTATATTTGTTGGAGAACCTTGACAGCGCATCTCTTGTCTGATAGCGGAACTTATGTAGATTTTTTACACTTTCGATGATTTCCAAAAAGTATGCTATGTAGAGAGATTAAAAAAAATCCTCTAATCTTTACATAGACTTCTAATAGCAATAAAAGTTTCAGAGGTTTATCTCTGCAAACTTCGGAGATAAGGGGGGGGGGACGCTATTTTTTTCAACATTTTTGTAAATAACTCAAAAACTATAGGACTTAAAGAAAAACTAAAAACTGTTTATTAATGTGCAAATGAATACCTTTCATATGATACCCCATATCACCTAGTAACTTTCCAAAAATTTTGAAAACGCCCCTTCCACCCCCATTGTCTAAAAAACTATGCAAATTAGAGAGTTCGCTATAATTTTCCTATAAAGTTTACATACTGTTGAAGTGAAAGACAAGAAGCAGCAACGATAATAGTTTATTCATCAGCGGACGAAAAGGAAAAGAGAGCTGTACAATATGTTGTCTTAATTTATAGGCTTGTTCTATTACCACCTCCACTTGGTCGGGCCTACCGACATTCGTCATACCGGCCCTCTCGCGACAGATGGCAGCACTAGTCTTAACGTATCCGATTCGTAACGTTTCTTATAAATTATTTTAATTGTGGCCATACTGTGACAAACACCATGGAATGATTTAAAACGAAATGTCAACGTCAAGACCAGCTGTCAAAAGTCACTTTACTGTCAATACATGTTTACAAGATTCTCGTTTCTCAAGATTATTAGTACTTGAACTGTTTACATTTGAAAATATCAATTATAAATTATCATGCATGAGATTGCGGTTAAAATATTGTAAAAGTCACTATTAATGACAGTAAATAACAAGAATAGTGAATACTAGGTTACAAAAATGTGCAAAGCTTGCTTTCACACATAGTGAATACATGGATTACTGAATTTATTTTAAATGATGGCTTACACTCGGCCTTTCCTGACAAATGGTTACGCCCTCGGAACAGTGTTCTAATAGAAAAGATAATACAAAGGGCCTTTCAAAGTAACATTTTGAAACAAATTAAAATAAAAGTTTATCATAATCAGCAAAACATTTTGACCAAATTTACAATTTAAAACCAGAAACTTAAAAATTAACCATCACATCACATTCGATTTCACATCCGCAGTCGGCCTTTCCTGACAATATTACGTCCTCGTAATGCATGTAGTACACAAATTTAATGAATACTAAATACATTTATACAATATTACTCTTTTGCAAATGAACCAGTGCTTAGTGTGATCTAATTAAATTTTTTATGCTATGATATAAAAGATTACGGCCTCGTAATTATAAATCATGTGTACAAAATGTATTAAAAGTACCTAAATTAAAAAAAAAATACTATGTTACAACTATACAAGTGGTTATTGTGATTTAACATAATTTCTTATGCTATGTTTACACAGGTCTTGATTTTCATTTTGTGGTATTTATAGAGTAGAGTAGGTATATACCATATAAATTATTATTCTAAAACAATAAATGACAATTATAGTTGGCTAAAATAAACATTTGTTATCATAACATTTTGTTTTATTTGCTTACAGATTCAAATCAGTTTATAACAGTGGGACACACCCGTTTTATAACAGTGGGACACACCCGTTTTATAACAGTGGGACACACCCGTTTTACAAAAGTGGGACAAACCCGTTTTATAACAGTGGGACAAACCCTTTTTGTATCTGTGGGACAAACCCATGGGACAAACCCTTTTTGTATCTGCGGGACAAACCCATGGGACAAACCCTTTTTGTGCATATAATATAATTGCTTTAGATTACCTGTTAATAATAATTCAATTATAATTACGAATATACGAAAATTTAACATAGCAACCTCCTACAAAATTATTAATATCAAAATAATATATTTATAGTTTTCTAGATCAAAGTAATGAATTATTTAAAGGTTTAACTTCATTTACATTGCATTAATACCTGTACAATATTCATAGTAAGACAACATAATTTGATATTACTCTTATCTTTATTACTACAGATAGTATTGTAAATATCTTTAGTTTGAATAATAAAAAAAACAAAAAAAACAGTTGCTCTAATTTATACTCTTATTTTTATATATTTTACTCAAATATCAAATCAAATATATTTATTCACCAACAAAATAAAGTACTCATAGTTCAATAACATAAACGATGATTTATAAAAACTGTGTCGCAGTTGCACACTTGTCTACAACCAACTAATTGTTATAACATTATCATAAACATTTATTTCTTTACAGATACCAGCATACTTTTCTAAACTTGTTTTTAATTATTATTCTATGTTCATCATTATAATAATTATATTCTTAAATAAAATATATATATTTTTTTGTAGTAACATTTTGTGCAAGAGCTCGTAGTTGTGGTATGTTTATTAATAATCATTTATCTAGTAAATTGATTTTAAAGAAGCAGCAACGATAATAGTTTATTCATCAGCGGACGAAAAGGAAAAGAGAGCTGTACAATATATTGTCTTAATTTATAGGCTTGTTCTATTACCACCTCCACTTGGTCGGGCCTACCGACATTCGTCATGCCGGCCCTCTCGCGACAGATGGCAGCACTAGTCTTAACGTATCCGATTCGTAACGTTTCTTATAAATTATTTTAATTGTGGCCATACTGTGACAAACACCATGGAATGATTTAAAACGAAATGTCAACGTCAAGACCAGCTGTCAAAAGTCACTTTACTGTCAATACATGTTTACAAGATTCTCGTTTCTCAAGATTATTAGTACTTGAACTGTTTACATTTGAAAATATCAATTATAAATTATAATGCATGAGATTGCGGTTAAAATATTGTAAAAGTCACTATTAATGACAGTAAATAACAAGAATAGTGAATACTAGGTTACAAAAATGTGCAAAGCTTGCTTTCACACATAGTGAATACATGGATTACTGAATTTATTTTAAATGATGGCTTACACTACACTTCTATTAGCTATAAGAGTATCACGGGTTTATCTCTGCAAACTTCGGAGATAAGGGGGGGGGGAACGGTCGTTTTTGCAACATTTTTGTAAATAGCTCAAAAACAATACGGCTTTTAGGAAAACTAAAAACTGTTTATTAATGTGCAAATGAATACCTTTCATATTATAACCTACATCACCTATTTACTTTACAAAAATTTTAAAACCCCCCTTCCACACCCTTTGTCTAAAAAACTATGCAAATTAGAGAGTTCGCTACAATTTTCCTATAAAGTTTACATACACTTCTATTAGCTATAAAAGTATCACAGGTTTATCTCTGCAAACTTCGGAGATAAGGGGGGGGGGGAACGGTCGTTTTTACAACATTTTTGTAAATAACTCAAAAACTATACTGTTTAAAGGAAAACTAAAAACTGTTTATTAATGTTCAAGTAAATACCTTTCATATGATACCCCACACGGCCTAGTAACTTCACTTAAAATTTTTGAGATTCCCTATCCGCCCCCCTGCAATCAAAATTAGAATATTTTTTAACATTCTCATATATGCTATATTAGTAAAAAAGTGTTGTCTTTTACCATTTTAAATTTCAAGTCGATAGCATCAGTAGTTCTCGAGATATCCATTTGTGACAGACAGAGTGATTCTATAAGGGTTCCTTTTTACCATTTTGGTCCGGAACCCTAAAAACGATAAGAACAGGAAAAATATATCCCTGCTATCTATCATCCCTAAAAATATATTAAGATAAAATCAATAAGATCTATAAAATTATCTCTAAAAATAAACCTCTATAATTCCCGCATTGCGCATGTCACACATCGAAGGTGATAAAGTCTCCTTATACCAGCAATTCGTCTTACTTGAAGAGTAGTAAGACAGATAGCGGTTCTGCGTCATATGGGCTTAGACCTTCTGCTGTAGAAGGCCACTCGTGACGACTTGATGACCACTCGCTTTGTGTCGAACGATTTAGCTACTGGCTACGCTGCGAATACTTCATCATCATTATATCCCGTTTGCTGTTATGTAATATGCCTTTGTAAAGTCGTGTTGGCCGAGTGGTATGCACCCTCGACTTTCGAGTTGAATGGCTCGATATCGCCCGTGCACCAATAGATTTTTCTTTAAAAAAATAATTATGTGCACATTTAACACGTCCTTTAACGTTTAAGGAAAGCATCGTGAGGAATCCCGCGGCTAAGCTTGGCTAGTTCTTTCCTCTGACTGATAGTCGACGAAGCAGATAGGAGGGTATAATATGGTATGGGAGCTGGACAAGCCACATTAGATTTTTTTTTTTTTTAATTTATTTGTAGTTACAAGAAGTTACAATTTTATTATACAGCATCTAAAACCACTAAGGTTTAACTAATTGCTGAAAATAGTCTTCACCAAAGATAAAAATAACAACAATATCTTAAAATAAGAATAATGGCTAAATAAACTTGAAAAAAAATAACAAGAATTTTATACCCTACTAAAGAAGCTAGGTAACCGAAATATTTAATTTAAGAGTTATCAGGTGACACAAAGTATTTTGTTAGTTTTGATTTTGATGTTCTTTCTGGTTAAACTATGTCTTAAGTCGTGTTTATGTACCGGGGAACAAGATAAGCAGTTGTCCGCTCGCCATAGGCGTTGTTCGCACAAGGTGTGCAAAGATTATTTCTAGAAATTGCTCAAGTGTATACCGGGTGTGTAACAATTTGGTTCAAGGATTCGTTAAAAAGTTTTCTTTGAGCAGTAAATATTTTATTTGAGAGTGTACCGGAATTATTTGACAGTGTTTAAAGATGTAATACCCACAGGTGGGTATCACATCTAACAATGTCCCAGGCACTACAACGTACATCGGTAATGGCAGTTGCTGACGCTGTTCAGATCATCTATAAGTAGATAGAAAAAGCCTTACTTTAATATGCCTTCTCTTAGCAGGCCATTCTTTATGGTCTAAAGGCCTTTTCAATCCGATGCTTGATAATGAAAATTAAAACGGAAGTCGCTGGCAGGCTCTAAATGCAATCCTGTCGACACGTCGAAACGTCGGGATAAAAATAAATATAAACACGCGATAACGACGCGATAATTGACGAGCTCTGTGGCGCAGCGGGCGAAGGTCCGCCTGCGACGCAAGGGGTTGCGGGTTCGATTCCCGCCTCAGGACAAATGTCTGTACGATCTGCAGATATTTGTTCAGGGTGATCTGGGTGTTTTTCTATATATAATAAAAATATCTATCTATGTAGTACAATGTATTAAGTATATCAGTCATCTAGCACCCATAACACAAGCTCTGCTTAGCTTGGGGCTAGATGATCCTATGTGATTTGTCCAGCATTATTTATTTATTATCATTATAAATATCCGAAGAATATATATTGTGTTGAGATCGCTTTCAAAGACTTTCTCGTTTCAAGTCGCAGTCAACACATGCTAAATAATATATTATGTTTGTTTTGTAAATATAAAGCCAAGAATTTAATTAAAAGTGAAATTTATAGGTGTGTAAATTTAGCAACTGTACTTCATCACTTCACCCTGAAGAAGGCCTTCGAATCGAGACAGTTAGTGCCTCCACCAACATAACGAGTACGTGAATATTCTCGCAAATTAATATGAAGTCATGAAATTACAAGATACTAAACGGCGACCTAACATGAACACATCATCGTATCTACAAGAAAAGGACAATCATAAATTCGCAAAAAAAAATTCAAAACTTGGCCAAAACTCCTCAAAATACTCATACATCTTCATATAAGTCAAAATTATGCCTAATTTCGAATAATAAGGAAAATAAAGTTTTAACTACTGCCCAAGACGTGATGTCTGCTGAATACGAGCTCTGTCATTACCTAACCCCTCAAGCACATACCCTGCAACTTCTAACAGGACTTGAAGCAAAATTATCAGGTTTTACTATGAACGACTTCTGCATCATATTTATTGGCCACCAAGATTTTGAGGCTAGGACAAGAGAGAAACTCTAATTAAAATAACTTACACGAATATTGTAATATGTACGCCGACATATTATTATGGCTATGGGACAGAGGCCATTAATCAGAGAATTTTTAACTTTAATGAACTTCTGAATTTGTATATTCTTAAGCATAAATACGCAGATCTGTTTGACACAAATAAATATTTGATTTATGATCATACCATGTTCCACAAACCAACAAAAAAAATCAACAACACAGGATTACGTACTATATTTGAATATTTAAATTGTTTTATAAATAATCATGTGAAAATTACGATTGTAGACGATATCGAATACTCACAATTACAACCTGATCTACCAAGAAATCAAAATTTTTTTCGTGTATAATTCGCTATTTATATTACACCAAAACATTAATGCTCTTTTAGCTAAATCTGATTCATTGTTGGTTTGTTTGGACAGCTTCGAACAAATAGGTAAAACTGTAAGTGTATTGTGTATAACTGAACACAACATGATTGTAGATGATCTCGTTCGTATTCCGATTGCAAACTTTAGAATAGGTTCTTTTTTCTGTAGATCTATACGCAAAGGTGGATCATGTATTTTGGTTCGTAATCATCATGACTTCGTAAATATGCTTGACATAGTTGATTTATCTATACCCAAAATTGTTGAATGTTCTGCCATTAGTTTACCGCAGCACAAACTTATTATTGTTTGTATTTACCGTCCACCCAGAGATAATAAACTAATGATTGAGGAATTTTTTGCTAAGCTTAATTCAATGCTTTTGAAATATACCCTTAGGATGGACTACAAAATTATTATCTGCGGTGATTTTAATATTGATATTTTAAAGGATAACAGAATTACTAGGGACTTCAAAAATGTATTAGCAAGCTTTAACCTAAGGTTTTTGTTTAATCATGTAACACGACCAGATAGCAATACGGGCTTGGACAATGTAGCTCACAATATTTCAGGCACTAGTGGGGAGATTGTGGACCTTGCTCTCTCTGATCATTTGGGACAATTAGTCAAAGTTCCAGTCAAAAAAACATGTACATTAAAACACTGGTACATTCTAAGGCGTGATTATTGTAAAGAAAACTGTAAAAAATTTAAAGACTGTTTAAGTAGGCTAAAATTTTCAGAAATCAAAAATACGCATGACCCTGACTTGGCATTTAAGTTATTTCATGATACTTTTGTGTTGTTTTATAATTTATGCTTTCCAACAGTGAAATTAAAATTCGCATACAAAAGAAACCCAAATGGATTTCCAAAGGTATTAAACTTTGTAGTAGTAAAAAGAGAAAGTTACTATGGAAATATAGGCTTAATCGTAATACACTTAATAAAGAAATCTTCATGACGTATACCAAAAAGTTTAATAAAATAATCAGACTAACACAGAAATCTCAAAACGAATATTATATCAATAAAGCAACAAATAAATCGAAGGCAACATGGAATATAATTAATAGACAAAACTGCAACCAACCTCGGGAAAGCATAAGTAAATTAAAGAAAAGTGGTTGTACTCTGACAGATCCGTGCTCGATCGCTAATGAATTTAATAATTATTTTATTGACATTGTAAAGATGACTGACCGAGTTTCAGACACACATTACAATGTAAATCATAATCAATTTAACACAATTTTTCTCACTCCTACTGTACCTCATGACATAATAAAAATAATAAACTCATTAAAAAATACAACCAGTTCCGGTTTTGACGGCATTACAACTAAAATAATAAAAGATGTTGCTTTGATTATATCTCCTATACTATGCCACATAATAAATAATTGTTTGGAGCTTGGCATTTTCCCTAGTACTCTAAAACTTACTATTATAAAACCGCTCCATAAGAAAGGGTCACGAGAAGAAGTAGAAAATTACAGACCAATAGCTCTCATTCCAATATTTTCTAAGATATTCGAAAAAACTATTTATATTAGACTTTACAATTATTTAGAAAACAACAAAACTCTTAGCAATTCTCAATATGGGTTTAGGAAAGGTCGGTCCATAAATAAAGCTATATATGACTTTCTTAACCTAATAATGACAAATAGAGACAAATTATTAAAATATGGGATTATCGGGTATTTATCGCGTAATTACCTTTATTTTATTCCCGACGTTTCGACCGGATTGCACCTGGTCGTGGTCGCGGGGAGACTGGCGTGCTGAAGTGACGACAATGACTGGATGAAGACCAAGTGAGGGTAGTCTGAAAAGATGCCTTCGCTTTGCTGCGGTTAACTTCAGCACGCCAGTCTCCCCGCGACCACGACCAGGTGCAATCCGGTCGAAACGTCGGGAATAAAATAAAGGTAATTACGCGATAAATACCCGATAATCCCATATTTTAATAATGTGTTGTGATCGCGAAAGTTTAAAAAAGAAAATAGAGACAAAAATAAAACAGTTATTGCATTATACATGGACATGACCAAAGCGTTCGATCACGTTAACCATGAAACTCTATATCAAAAGCTAGATGCTTACGGTATCAGAGGCATGGCAGGATCTCTTATAAAATCCTACCTTAGTGAAAGAACTCAAGTTACCCAGATTAACAAAATTTGTTCAAAAACTTGCTTTGAAAAAGTATACGAATCGTGTGCCAGAGTGGTTTCATTTGGTGTTCCCCAAGGGAGCGTCTTAGGACCACTCTTATTTTTACTTTATATAAATGACTTGCCTCAGGTTACTAATCATCCTATGACCCTATTTGCTGACGACAGTACTGTATTATTTATTAATGATAAAACATATAATTTTAAATTTGACATCGATTCTACTTTGACATCTATTAATAATTGGTTATCTTTAAATAACTTAAATATAAATTTGACAAAAACGTATCTTATGAATTTTAAACAGAGGAATAATGACAAACTTGATCTAAGTACAAGAGTAGTTGAAGTAGACTCTACAAAATTCCTTGGCCTTACTATTGATAATAAGTTAAATTGGAAATTTCATATTGACGTCATCTGCAAAAAGATTAAACAATTTTCTTATGCTCTATTTAAGTTAAAAAACGTATCAAACATATCCACTCTACTCACTGCGTATCATGGACATGTATCATCAATCTTACGTTACGGGATCATGTTCTGGGGAAACTCAACGGACAAGCTTCGAGTATTTAAGGCACAAAAACGCTGTGTAAGAGCGATTATTGGATTGGGCAGACGGGAATCCTGTAAATCTCACTTTATTACGCTTCAAATATTAACACTCCCGGGGATTTATATATATGAAGTAGCAGTTTTTGTTAAAAACAACCCTGAACTATTCGAAAGATTTGCAATTGGAAGCCGCTTAGATGGTAAATTACGAAACGTTCCATGCAAAACAAAACACTTGCGTAACAGTGTTTTCTGTATGGCACCAACAATTTTCAACAGAATTCCTAAATCTGTTCGCGAGCTTTCCGATAACCAATAAAGGGTCAGATTAAAGCAGTTATTAGTAGAAAAAGCGTACTATGCTATTAATGATTTTTTGATGGATCCGACTATTAAATAACATTGTGAATACATATTAATGGAATTTATTCAATTATGATTTTATTGACATTGTTTATTCAAACTGACATTTTTATATCTATTTTTATTAAAATTAAATTAAATTTTAAGTTTTTTTATAATAGGTATCACATTTTAATAATACTTATTTATTGTATAGTTAAATGATTGATGCATGCTGTTTCTAATAATTTAAGTATCTTATGAATTGTGTTTGTTAATGTTTGTATGCCCTAGTGGCAGAATCTAGAGAACGAAATGTATTACCACCTACCACCTAACTATTTGTACCTGATTCACAAACAATAAATGAATTATGAATTATGAAATTATGAATTATTGACAAGTGAGCGACGCGAACGAAATTATTAGTGACAACTAGGCGTTTTGGCTTGCATGTATGTATGTCTGCCATTTTTGTCTGATGATAACTCCTAAATGATGATCGGATTTTGATGAAATTTAAAACTCAGACTCCCAGATAATTTTTGATCACCGTTGTAGTTTATGATTTATCTTATACGAATGATAGTTTAATTCGGAACATAATAGAAGAAAAGGGAAAAGAAAGAACAGGAAGACAAGGTTTACTTATATGAAACCAGGTTAACCAAGGAGAAAGTTGGTGTCTTGTTGCACAAGGAGATCAAAAAGGCCCTCGAGAGAAATTAATGAAAAAGATCGCAACAGTGAGACCGACAAGAGTGAAACTCCTAAATTGGAAAAATATTGGATAAGTCTGTATTTTATTTGTTGCTAAAAATAATAATGTTGAACACTACACACAGCACCATTTAGTCCCAAACTATGCAAAGCTTGGACTATAGAAACTAGATAATACTTAAATGCTTTTTTTTGTAAGGTCTGGGTATTTTTCTATATAAATAAGACACCCAGACCCCGGACAACTATCTGCAGAACGATCACAAACATTTGTCCCGTGGCGGGAATCGAACCCGCTACCTCTTGCATATCAGTCGGCCAACTGAGCCTGAGGCAGTGAATGTTATTTATCGCATAATGTACAGATTTGTATAAGATATAACTTTTTCATATTTATTCATGGACCTTGTTAGGGCGCTGCAAAGAGTTTTTTTTATGATTTCATGTAATTGAATTGAAAGTAAATAATCGAGGAAATATAATAATTTATTGATGTTCATGTCAATGAATTGTCTAATATCAGGTTAACAACTTTTACCTCAAAACTGTGGTCAGGCCAGAAAGTGAGGTCATTTAAAACAAGCATATACCAGAAAAGGGGGCGGAGGCCTCAAAAGGTCACCAGAGGTCAAAAATGGCATATTTGGGTTTTTTGACGTTTTCGGCCATTTGAAGACTTATTGTACCCTTCTCTCATTAAGACGGTGTTAACAAAAAAGGTTTCATGTAAATCGGTCAACGCGTTCGGTTGTAATCGTCTTATGCACACACAGACAGACAGACAGCGCTATGCATATGAGGGGGCTTACCCCCTAAAAATGCAACACCCAAACCAGGCATCACTTGAATCGTCTGAAAAAGACGCATAGGCCGAAGATATGAAGTTTACATAAAATCAAATTCAAAGTTGCTCAAGTTGGTTATGAATGTAACATGTTAAAATAAATACGCTAACTCAATCTGTTCATATAGAACATCACTCCTGTCGTAACAGAATTGAACTCCCCTAGAGCCTTTGGAATTCAAGACGGCTTGAAGCCAGCGCGTTTGCACCCAGACATTTTGTATAAATGTTTTGTTACTAATTTGACGTCTTAAATGTCACGCAGACGACTGAAAACCAGCGCTTCCTAGCATTCCTTATGTGTGGAGCATAATGCTGAGTCAGGCCCCTTTGGACTCACACAACTTTGTGAACTCATTACTTGAAATAGTATTCATTCTGCTTTGACCTGCTGAGTGAGCTGCTTACCATCTATTTGTCACTATGTCACAGAATATTTAACTGGGTAGGTACTCCTATTTTAAAATTAGAAATTAGTCAGTTCTTTTTTACCATAGTTATTTTTAAGTTTAGTGTGTGTGTCTAATAAATGTATTTCTTCTTTTTCTTTCTTCTCAGATTATAATATCCGTTATTACCAAAAACCCTATTACAACATATACAAAATAATTAAGTAGTTTTGATTTTTTAGTGTTCCGTACCTCAAAAGGAAGAAACGGAACTCTTATAGGATCAATTTTTTGTCCGTCTGTCTGTCGGTCTGTCAACCCTGTATCTCCAGAACGTGTAGAGGTATCGAGTTGAAATTAAAACCATATACTAAAATCTATAGCCTCTTTGAGCTGTAAAAAAGCAATATTAAAGGTCAATCTGAAAAAAAGATACGGCCGTAAGTAGAGCGTAGAACTATGAAATTTGGCAAGGTATATCATCTTTTACCGTAGATAATGAGAAAAATCCAAAAACTATACATTTGCAATGAAATCCTAAATACATCATCCTTAAAAAAGTACAATATCAATCATCGAGGTTAAGCAAAAACGCGCGGGCATAACTTGGATGGGTGACCGAATCTTTTTGTGCATTTTAAAACTGTTCCTAATATGTATTATGTTCCTACATACCTACGGAACCCTCGGCGGGCGACTTCAGCTCGCACTTGTCCAGTTTATTAAAGTGTAACGTTACGAATTTTATCGCTCTCTCCCCCTTCCATCCGTTGTTACACAATGTCACACTTCGACGGCTCCCTCCTCACCCTTAATCATCTCAACCATAGGACTGCTGGTCACGTCCACTGCTGGACATCCTCCCTCATGGATCTCTAAGATCGTGAAGGGTTGTAGCCATACTCGCCACGCTTGGCAGGCGGGTTGGCGAGCGCAGTACGTGACGGCTTGGTAAGACGTTGCTGATCTTCCGGGAGCATTCCTTGGCAGTTTCTTACTGCATTCACTGGCAAGAGAGGAGAGGCAACATTCTACTGCCGGCACCCCACGACTCCCCCTTAATGTGTGACATAGTATATGGCCCCTAGCATGCAGAGGCCGTCGGGTCGTTCCAACGCCACGTCGCCCGCGAGCTCCATCAGCCAGTAATTGGACAGGAGGATCAAACGCTCAATTCGTTATTGCTTTTGTAACAGAAGGGTGTACGCTGTACTTTATAATTTGTATTTTATCTTTTTTAATCGTGAAATAAATAAAAAAGCGTGTGCGTCTCGGGACGCACGACAGCAGTGATAACTTAGGCTAGCGCTGCGGGTTAGAGTGAGTGGAGGAGCCTGCCTCCCGCTGCCGTATGCGTGAGAGGAAGGGAAGCCAGACAGACTGGCGCCGTAACGCGTTACGTAACGAAGCGGTTTATCCTCCCATTAGAAGTTATCACTTCAAAAATCATGGCTTTACATGACATTATTGATTTATAAGTTTTTTGCTTGGTGTGTCTGAAGGTTTTGCATTTGTAGCTGTCAAATAATAGCATTATTTTTCTACTTTTGGCTAATTTTATTACACTTCGTCATCTCAGCCAAGACTTAAATCGATTAAAATATTTGGGTGCCGGCGGTAGAATCTCCTCTCATGCCCGTGGATGCAGTAAGAGCCTGCTAAGGGATACCTCTGGAAGATATGCAGCAGCGTCTTTCCGTGTATCAACATCCCGTACTGCGCTCGCCAACCCGTCTGCCAAGCGTGGTGAGTATGGCAACTACCCTTCATGGAGATCCACGAGGAAGGCTTGTGTTTAGTAGTGGACGTTTTACGGCGGAAATTATGATGATGATGAAAAATGACCCAAAATAATTCTCCCATATTACCCACTTACCCAATCTGTGTCGGTACTAAGGTACTTGAAAGCACCTTTATTCGGGTCGTGGAAGTCATTAATAACGGCCCTGTCGCTGTCCAAAAACAAAGGCACAGTAAGGCACATAATGGAGGGAAATTCTCGAGGAATAATGCCTGCTAATGTTTGAATTAAGCGGTCAGTTCTGTGTGTCGAAACTGTATTCGTCCTAGCGGGAAATGGGCATTTGCTAACCGCTAAAATTAACCCTAAAACCCTAATGTCAGCCCTAGACGGTGTATTTTGGATTGGCCAACCGATTTTAACCGACTTAAAAAAAGGATGAGGTTATTAACACTTGTCTCATATACCATCACCTTCACGTGCTTCGTGAAGGTGATCACTGCGGTATTGAAGTTGTTATAGGTAGAGGTTACCACTTCACATCAGGTGGGCCTTCAATTGTTACGTCATGTAGTCGTATTACTACATGACGTAACTACTAGTACTAAGTGTAACAAAAAACCCAACCGCAAATTTAAATTTAGGGCATAACACTATTGAAGGTAAATAATAGGTAAATACCCGGTTAAACATGTGTTAACATGTCGTGATAGCGAAAGTTTAAAAAGACTAAGGAGGAGATTCTCAAGTCGTCTGTGTTTTTTAGGGCTCCGTACACAAGGGGTAAAACGGGACCCTATTACTAAGACTCCGCTGTTCATCTGTCTGTCCGTCTGTTAAGCTGTATCTAATAAACCGTGATAGCTAGACAGTTGTAATTTTCACAGCAAATGTATTTCTGTTGCCGCTATAACAACAAATACTAAAAACAATAAAATAAATATTTAAGGAGGGTTCCCATACAACAAACGTTATTTTTCCGTTTTTTGCTCGATATTTATAACGGCTACAGGTAAACGCTTGAAGCATTCACATACTTTTGGTACGGAACCCTTCATTCGCGAGTCTGACTCGCACTTGGCCGATTTTGTTAAATCTTTGTTACCTGAGAACTCCATCGTTTATGAACAGATTTGAAACATATACACTTAGTCACGCTGTGAGAACACGGCACTGATTTTCAGTGGCTATCTAATTTTATTGTTCAAGTCAGAAGTCAAAATTAAAATGTAGGATATGTGCCGACCCCACTAAGCTTATGGGGCAAATAGACGAGCTAATTATTTTATTTTATTTAAGAAAGGCACAACAAACAGCTTCATTTTGAGTCTTAAGTATAAGAGTTATAAACTAGTTATATTAAAAATGAGGCCCACTACGCTGTACTCAGATTGTGTAACAAACAAATTTACTAAACTAGTCGCTAAAGAGCTAACCGACAAAGGACTATTATAAACCTTCATAATATAAAAATTAAAGAATAAGTTAAAAATAAAAGTAAGAGATAATGTAAGAGAATTATGAAGATTAATTAATAGAAAGTTATAAATATCTGTAACCTACGATATGTGTCCCACGCATCACTACAAATATGATGTAGGGTTATTTGAATAATGGGTTGCCCGGATTTCCATTCGACCCTTATCTTGAATTCAACCCTAGGTACTAGTGCTTTATCATAATATTTTGAAATATGTTCGCTGGATCTATCTGAGGGACTGTTTAAAACATTAGGAATTAGCTCAACTAAGTCTTTATTTATCTCTTCATGATCTTGGAGATCCATGAGGGAGGCCTAAGTCTAGCAGTGGACGTGGATATGATGATGATGATAATGATAAATAATATGATATGTTAATACATAATACCGAAAACTCAATTCATACCTATTTATAGAAAAGTAAATTAAAGTATAAGTTTCAGTAAACGTTTTTTACGTTACACTTATTAGTAAGCATTATACTATATACTAGCCGCACCCCGCAGTTTCACCGGCGTCGTGGTCAGTAGAGAAAACACTGGCAGGACGATCTCGTCACCTTCGACAGACTGTGGTGGGGCATTGCGAAGGGCCAGGATGGTTGGAGGGCTTTGGGGGAGACCTTTGCTCAGCAGTAAGACAAAAAAGGTTATCTAACTAAAAACAAGTACTAACCTCTTCTATCGCATCTAGCTGGTTGTCCGCCAGACCGTTGGGCAGATCCAGCGGCGTGTCTTTGGGCTGGGCGGCGGCCGCGGCCGAGTGCCGGGCGGCCGCCGCCCCCGCCCCGCCGGCCGTCGGCCGCGTCGCCTCCAGCAGCACTTTGAGCGACGCGATGGCGTGGAGTTGCGTCGCCTTCTCGTCCACTTTGCCTGGAGAATGGGTTGAGGTTATAACTGAAGATCAACATTCCCTGCCCTTATCCCACTGCCTTGGAAGATGCCCCGATAGCTGACTGCGTCAAGCGACAACAGTAGTAGTTTGTAAGTATTATTTTAACGTATTTGTTTCAATACAAAGGTCGTAGGTTCGATTCAGGACGTACCAATGGATTTTTCTTTCTTGAAAAATGTATGTGCAGGTGCTTTAACTGTAAAGGAAAGCATCGTGAGGAAATCCGCGGCTTAGTCAGCTTAGACGTATTAATCTTTATTCTGACTAAAGAGTATACCTCTAGTATACGTACTGGACAAGCCTGATCCATCCTAAAATGGCCCAGACACAGCAGCGTTTCGAATAGCATGAATACCAATTGCTGCCGCTGAAATACATCAAAATTAAATAATTCGCCAGAATTAAAATTGGAATAGAGTTCCAGTAATACCTTTACTGCATTTAGACCGTAAAGGTACTTAAATAGAATACTGTTACTGTTAGCCTGAATCGTCTCATTGTACGGCAAAGGCCATTCTCCCCGTTTCATAGTAGTTTCTGTAATCTGTGGTATTACGACCTCTATGGCTCAGTTGGCTGAGACGCAAGAGGTTGCGTCGTCGATTCCCGCCGCAAATGAAAATATTTATCTTTGGTCTGGGTATTATTCTATTAATGTTAAGTTTGTTTTTACAAAAAAATATATAAAGGTGTATACTATCAAATCATCTGATGCGCAAAAACACAAGCTCTGCTTACTTTGGGGCTAGGTGGTGTGTTGTGTAATATATTTTTTATACGACTCAACGATGATTCAAGCCGTAGGCTCATATAATGTTAAGTGGTTACCGCAATAGGTAGTATTGCAATTACAAGACCGCGGTAATCACGTTCACTAAGCACGTGACCAACGCTGCATTACACTGCACCCGTCACCCTGAGACACAGAGTTGTAAGGTCTCATGTGCCCGTAATTGACCCTTCAAACCGGAACACTTTTTTTTCTTGTATTGCAATGCTTGTATAGCAATGCAAACATTACTGCTTGGCGGCAGAAATACAGTAGGTATGGTGGTAGTACTTCCCCGGATGAACACTTAACAAAAAGTGCGGAATATCCAGATTTACTCTCCTAAGTAGTAAGGATGGTAAGGTAATGCTGGAATAAATATTTTGAGAGTAGAGAGTAATCTCTACTCTCTTTATTATTGAAATTAAATAATAGTAGGTTAATTTGAAATGTCCTCCGCTATTGCTGTTATAAACTGAGTTCAAGTACAGTAAAGTTGTTATTCGCCTATCAAAAACTTTCAATATTAAATATCTACTATAAAATTTATTAGATCATAATAATTTTATAGTAGATTCTCATGTTAGTTTAAACTCTTTACGATAAGAGCAATAAAATATATTAAAACGATTCTCAACCGTCTGGTGCTGTGTGAGTATCCAGTATTATTATTATTAGCCATTGTGTCCCACTCCTGGGCAAAGGCCTCCCCCCATTATTTATTTATATAAACATTGCTGACTAGCGTTCGGAAAATAAATGATTTTTCTAACGTAGTATCCACAGATAAAGTAAATATTTTGTGTAGGTACATAAAACTAGGACCAAAAAAGAGTAGTTTCTGGGCAGAAACTTACATCTAACAAAACTGTAAACCGCGCACTCGTAAATTCCAATAAGAACCACAATGTATTCTGAACTTTATACAAATTACAATAGATCGCAGTTTCCCGACCTACATAGGCACCGCAAGAGCATACTTAACTCAGTTAAAGTTTAAACTAAATAATCTCGTTTCTGTATCTCTGACGTACGTCCAAACTAAAGGCATTGTTGGGGAGTTAGTTGGTGCGGCCGTTTGACCCATTTTTACCGTAACTATAAAAAAGGCTGGATTCAGGGAAGGGGTTGTGGGATTCTTGAGCGTCCGGTGAGACTCAAAACTTAAAAAGCGTTTATTTAGAGGGATCGCAGGGGCCTCTTAGATAAGTAAATTTACAAAATAAAACAACACGATTTATTTTAATAAAGAACATAATTTAATTTAGTGGTCAAAATTGCATCAGAGTGCAAATTAGCATTGTGATGCTGAAGTATAACAACGTTCATTCAAGCCAGCATAGCTGTGTTTAACAAAAAAAGCGTAAATTATTTGAAATTATTTTGGCTTGAAATAATATCTCCGAAGTTTTCTGCTAGATGTCGCTACTCGGTGCTACAAAACCGATAAAGGCAATCAAGATTTTCGATTCGACGGTTAGCGTCTTCGTGGCCGAAATGGTAAAGGCAGGCTGCGTTTAAGGTGTTCGTCTGAACATTACGGATTCGAGTCCCGTCGGAGACAAAAAAAAATTGATTGCATTTTTCATTTCTATAAATGATACCTTAGTGTGGGTGTACACTTTAAAAACAAAAATAGCTTATAAATTAGCTAAAGCGACATCTCTTCACTGCTACTGATCTGGTTGTCGGACAGTGGGCAAGAATATCTCCGAAGATTTCTGATAGATGTCGCTACTCGGTGCTACAAAACCGATAAAGGCAATCAAGATTTTCTACCCGACGGTTAGTGTCTTCGTAGCCGAAATGGTAAAGGCAGCCTGCTTTAAGGTGTTCGTCTGAACATTACGGGTTCGAGTCCCGTCGGAGACAAAAAAATTGATTGCATTTTTTATTTCTATAAATGATACCTTAGTGTGGGTTTACTCTTTAAAAACAAAAATAGCTTATACATTTTATCATAGACTGTGTGGTAAAAGCCGCAATATTTTTATAAAATAATAAAGGTGTTCCACATATTATACTGTATTTAAGATCACCTCAAGATTATAAATACACTTGAATACTGTCGTTCATAAAATGTTAATGTGGTACTTTGTCTTGATAACTTTTTAGTCATTCAATTTTTCCAAAAAGCATTTTTATTCTTACCTAAATTCTCTAGTTCTTTACTTGTACAAAGTACTAAATGGCGCTCTATTTGGTAAATGTCTGCTGCGTAAAAAAATGTTGTGTAGGTTTGCACTTTCAGGATAATGTAGATATTGGATGTCGTCCAAGAATAGGTTCAGGAATACAGGAATGTATATATATATATATGTACATAATATATATAATCTATATATATATAGATATATATTTTAATGTATGTATTATATTAAATTTGTCGAATATGTATGTTTATTTTTATTTTTTGCCTATGCACTTCTCAGTACGCCACCGTCTACTCTTCTTCACCTATTCGAGTACATCCAAAGGTTGCCTGGAAGAGATCGCTTTTAGCGATAAGGCCGCCCATTGTGCCTCATTATTTGTCTTATTTGTTAATTTCTACTGTTTGTATTTTTTGTGTATATGGTGTACAATAAAGCATACCACTATCTATCTATCTAATATAGAGGTAGATCGTCCAATAGTGAGATGTGCAGGCGACGGCGACGTCGCAAGCATTGCTGGGTTGACCTGTTTAGAATGGCACAGGATCGTGAATTATGGCGGAAACATAAGCAGACCTATACCCAGCAGTTAGTGAAGTTGTGCTGCGGACGAGGAAATCATTTTGTCAAATCAAAATCTTTCATTTCTTTATACCCCAATACCCCAATTCTTAGTACGGCCACGTTGGCTAGAACGGGCTGAGCAGTGTGATTGAAAACCGTGAGATTAAAATGCAAGTCCGTACTTAAACTAAAAGCAAAATTGGAAGTGGGGTTGAGTGCACAAATCTGCACGATGAGGGTCTGTGACATTGTTCGCGTTAGCCAGTTTTATCGTGGCCAGCACAGCTGGGGTTTTATCTTTTGTTGGACTACTTGTCTTTTAAAATGGCATTTTTGGTTAACATTTGAAACTATCATGGCATATTAAGAGGGGCCAATCCAACTTACTTTTCACACAACCGCTCGTACGTGGGTGTGGCGTCGTTTTAGATCTTTCTATGAAACTTTTGATCTAATAGGTATCTTGTGCACTATATCTAGGTTTCTATCCAAACAAGAAATCAAAATTTGGAGAAACAATTCAGTATAAACTTTGTTTCTCCAAATTTTGATTTCGCGGTTGTATGAAAAGTAAGTTGGATTGGCCCCTCTAAACATCTCGATATTGTAATTGCTCGAATAACTGGAACATGGCGAAGAATCTGTAATTTCACTTCTTAAAGCTAATTATAATATGAGATTAGAGTTAAGAGCTGTCAAAGTAAAATTAGGCAATATTGTTCCGTTTTAAATTTAGAACGCCATTAACCGAAATGCTGTATTCAAGGGGAATACAAATTAAATTTATTTTGGTTTTGTGGCATTTATTGTTTTGGAACAACGTAGAGCCAGCCTTTAATATGAGGTTGGAGTTGGGCGGAGATTCATGTAGTTTTGATGAAGTTGCATACAACTTCCTTCAAATTTTTTATGTTATTAAGACGACGCATTGACGATAATGGCGTCAGGATTTCGACTTTTTACAGCAGTTACAAAACATTCGGAATTGATATTTAATGTTCTTAATTTTTCGTATTTTATTTTTCAAACTAGCCGCACACCGCAGTTTCACCCGCGTAGTTCCCGTTCCCGTGGGAATTTCGAAAATCCCTTTTTAGTGCACCTCTAGGATACTCAAGGTATATGTGTGCCAAATTTCAAGTCTCTAGGTCCAGTGGTTTATGCTGTCCGTTGTCTGTCAGTCACTCAGTCACTCAGTTATTTACGGAAGAGTTTTATATATATATATCGATTGGTACTTAGTTTACAATATTGGACATGACAACACCAAAAAAAAATCTCATAAACAGCTCTAAACATAGATTTTCAAGTTACAGGTGAACGAAACCAATTTTATATGCCACTAAATTTTCACATACAAGTAAGTATAAACATATGTATAAGTCTCGACACCCTTTTCAAAATGGTGATTGGATTTTATAAAATTACTAAAAGTTTTTATTTTACACGAGAATTACTGCTTTGCCTTTTCAAATCAAGTAAGCTCTTCGCGTCAGTTTGTATGCAGGAGGACCGTGTTTTATCACAGTAATTTAAACAATTAATTAACGATGAAGTAAGAGCCTGCTAAGAGCTACCTCCGGAAGATGGGCAGCAGCGTCATTCCGTGTATCAACATCCCATACTGCGGTCGCCAACCCACCTGCCAAGCGTGGTGAGTATGGCAACTGCCCCTTATGGAGATCCATGAGGCAAGCCTATGTTCAGTAGTGGACTACCACGAGTTCGTCTCTTCATTCATATTATCCAACATCGAATTTACGGCCTTCGTATCGATAGTTGGCACATCCCGCCCGATATCAAAACTCTAACATCAAAATATTCCATTTATATTCCTTTGTCACAAACAACAAGAAACAATTTATCGAAATTAATCCGCAAAGTCGGAAACTGACCAGAATCTATACAAAGGCGGTTAGAACAAGAGGTTATTTATATCCATGGATACCTATCCACGAAGCCATCTGCCCATCAGTCCGTGGAATTAACACAATGGCTGCGATAAGTCCTTCTCCGAGCCTTTTGTAGCTATCTGAGTATCAGCGTAAGCCGGACCTTTTGATGTTGGGGATAGTCAGACATTGTTTATTGTGGATTGTGGCTGAAACTTGCCCTGGATTCGTGTAATGTTAAATCCTGTCAGAAACATAAATGTGAAAATGGAAGCAAAGGTCAATATTTAGTCGTGGTTGTCGACTTCGCTCACAATATAATTGAGATCTAAATGTCGCCAAGTTTTGTAGATAATCCTGAAAAATATTGAATAGAATATTGCTGATAACTTATGATCAATGAAGCTCACGATTTACTTGGCTCGTTTTTAACAAAATGTCATTACTTTTTAGTTGTAAAAGCAGATAAGTGTGCATATTTTATTACATTATATAAAAAACAGTTAAAAAAATAAGTCCTGTACCTTATGCTAATTAAATATTTGGGAGATTTTATTTCAGATCATAGATCACCCGTTGATGGAGGAAGTATGTGTCAAGAGATAGAGATCCGGAAGATGAGCAGCAGCATGTTTCCATATCAACATCTAATACTGTGTTCGCCATGCCACCTGCCAAGCGTGGTAAGTCTGGCAACAATGCCCTCATGATCATTACTTATAGAGATGCATGCGGGAGGCCTATGTCCAGTGGCCCTCCTGCGGCTAAGATGATGATGAAGGCTCGAAAGGCTCATAATGTCATATTTATCTAAAAAGTGTCCCTTAGGGACTATAAAAGGAACAAATTGTTAATATGAAACGCATGGGAGTAATTAATAGTAGATTGTTATACAAGGAGCTAAAATGACCCATTATAATACGAGGTAGTTTTACTCCCGAACTTTAGCGAGGGTGTAAATAGAAATCGAGTTTTGATGGGTTTTTAGCGCCGTGTGTTACACTTTGCTTTTCACTACGATAGCAAGAAAATAAAATAATCCAATACAATAATAAATAAAAATAGTTTATTTTATTATATCTGTCGTATTCGTAAACTTTTCGTAAGTATTTAAATAAATGCTTTTTGACGTTTACGGCAACAGATAAAAAAAAAAAATTTTCTATTTGAAAATTAGGGTCTCCATTCTCACTTGATGATGACATTTTCATTATTGTAAAATTAATTACGGTTACTACCCATTCAATTTGCAAATAAAGAAAATTTCTAAAGATTTCGCGCCAATATCCTTTTTTATTTCTTCGGGGTAGCCGCAACGCAATCGGCGATATTTTTGGTAGAATCTTGATCTCTTGATCGCCGATTTTAGTTCCATTTTCAAAAATAAAATGTTGTTCTTTTTTTATTAAACAGTATGTATTAAGTCGAGTCTATAATCATGATTATTCTACTTATGACTAAATACTTTTTTGTGGGCTCAATGTCATTAGACAGACAAAAATTAAAAAATAAAAACTTTTTCCCTTAGAGGAAGAAATGCTATTTTTTTCTTCGCTCTGGTACGCCACAATGACGGACGTTTTGAGCAAGGGGAGTTAAAAAACTTTTTTAATTTGGATGGCTTGAGGTTTTACAGCATAAAATTTTAAAATAAACCTATACTCCAGCCAAATGCGATGTAGAATGTTTGTAAACAAACTGCCATACTTTAACTTAAATTGCTTCCCAAGGATTGGTTTTTTGACTGAGTTATGAGTAATTTACATTGAAGGAAGCAGTCACAAATCCCCTATAATTGAGAAATATATATGAAAACCCGTGGGGTGCCGGCAGTAAAATTTTGCCTGTCTTCCCTTTATCTATATATTTATTTAGATTTATATAATGTCACGCGACATTTATTTGTGACTTGGACTGGTTTTGCAAAACTAAAAACATGAGTTTGGTTTCGAACGCAAACCAATAATTCAAACATTTGTCGCATGGTCTTGTAATTACCATGACTGCATAAATACCATAGGGGTAGAAACACAGTAGAAATTGATGTAGAGAGAAAAAAAGGTAGGAAAGGACATACATGTTTTAAAAGGGTGCCCATTTTGTCTCCGAAAATCGATTGTCCGAAAATCACAATCAATAACATGTGTCTCCGAAACATCACCATCCATGATATTATGGACCCATAGATAACATTACTGTTCATCCTTATGCTCTTTACGCATAAAGCTATTTTACCTTATATATTATTTCCATAATTTTCATCGTTATATATAAACATATGCGTCATAATAATAACGAATCATAAAACTTATTCTTCCGAATATTTTTGAACGATTATAAAACTTCCAATTTTCAACCGAGACGGAAGGACAGTAGGTTATCTAATAGGTTTTTTATAACTATCCGATAACACTGCCTGTGACAGAACCGAGATGGAAAGACAGTAGGCTATTAGGTTTTTTCTATAACTATCCTAAAACACTGCCTTTGACATAACCGAGATGGAGAGTAGGTTATTAGGTTTTTTTTGTTCAGGGTGTTCTGGATGTTTTTCTATATATAATAAAAAATATCTAAGTAGTATCTAGTACCCATAACACAAGCTCTGCTTAGCTTGGCTGTGTGAATTGTCCAGCATTATTTACCTACTTATTTTATTTTTATAACTTCCCGAAAACACTGCCTGTGACAGAACCGAGATGGAGAGACAGTAGGTTATTATGTTTTTTTAACCATCCAAAAACACTGCCTGTGAAGAATTTTTCGTTAGGGGGCAATTTCCGTGGGCCAAGACGGCGCTACTGTCTATATAAAGTAGGTACTGGGTATATATTTAAGTAAAACTCCAAAATACGAGCTTAATACGAGCAACCTAGTGAGCGGCCGCTTGAGGAATTTTATTGAATTGAAGACTAATTTAAATAAAATTACTCTTGTCTTGACAACAATAATAAAAATCACTAAACAAGCGGTTTCATTTGCTTGTTAAATACAATCAAAATACAATGTTATGAATATTAAAATTATTCTAGTAATCAACATCATCATTTCAGCCGATAAACGTCCTGTGTCGAACTACTGAACAAATTATAAATCAAATTCTAATAAAATTATTTAGTTAGTTTATAATGTTATGGATTTAATTATTTATTCAGAATGACTTTATGCGTGTTAATCATTATGGAGACCGACAAAAGTGGTAACTATATTATAGATCCTGATTATTCGAGCAAACGGTGATTATAAAAAATATGAAATACTATATTAGGGACGTAAAATTTCGGAGACGAAATAGAGAACCGTTGTAAAGACATGGTTAAACCTCTTTGGCCTAATGGATAGCCTGTTTCGGAGAAAAACTAAGATTTAAAATCGCTGTTCTCATATAACCCAAAAGATTCTAAGTCATTTTACAAAAAAAAATATTACAGACGATACGATTGATGATGACGTTAAAGGGTTTGATGGTAATTTAGATTTTGATCCAGAACATGTTAAAGAAGAGAAGATTTGGCATCTACTCGATGGCATCTACTCCATCTACTATATCGTAAGTTGTTAGGTACTAGACAGGTTCTGGGGTGAGGGTGGTGTTGACTAATATCATCTTCAATCGTCTCTTTGTCTAAGAAAATACATCTGGGACTATGTTAAAGAATACATGTTTAAATTTTTTTGGTAAAATTAGTTTGTCTTAAGATTATTTTTTTTTGGCTATTAATCTTACCATTACCTGTGTCATTTAATTAGTATTTTATTTATCTTTCTCAATCCTCTTTACCCTGGTTTTAGATGCAGAGAAACCTATTCTATCAAATTTAGTTACACATGAGGAGTCTAAGCGACATAAATGTCTCTTGGACTCGTTTTGCAAAATAAGAACATCACATTTATCGAGAGTCCAATTGCATTTTTAGCTATATTTTTTAAAATAAATATTTATTTTGTATTTTTTCTGTGATATGTGAAATTACAAATAGAAGCGTTGATGTATATAGATTTACTTTCAGATGAAGCAAATTCAACTCTCCTGTTAATAAAAACGCGTTTATGTCATTTTCCAAAAAACTGAAAATGGCGCTTGGACTAAGTATGCTTAACAGCATCCAATTATCATAGAAAAATACCCAGAACAATAACAAACATTTGTCCCATGGCGGGAAACGAGCCCGTCTCCTCGCCTACTTTTACCGCTACAAGTCCTATGATTACTCCTAATCTTGCTCTCGTAATTTAAATAGGAAATTCAATCATCATTTATCCCGTTAATGTAACGATCTTCGTAACGTTTCGTGTGTTCAGGGAAAACCCTGTAAAAAGAGAGTTGTAAATCCGTTACCCATTGCAACTGAAGAGTTGAATCAATACTGAAGGGGTCAAGGCAGTGTCGGTGCTTCGTTAATGTCAGACTCGTACTTGGCACGATCGGATCATCAAGGTGAGAGCGGAGACAAAGCTTGCTGGCCACTTTTTAAAGTTCTTGAGAGCTCTTTCGTTTGTTTCGAACGTTCAACTAATCATGTTGTGATGAGCTAGTTTTATCAATGTATTTTCATTCTGTCTTTCCGTCGTTGAGCGACTATATACTATTTGGTTTCAATGTGATAGCGAAAACAAAGCTTGCGAGCCACTTTCTAGTGAGAGCGGAGACAATGCTTGCTGGCCACTTTTTAAAGTTCTTGAGAGCTCTTTCGTTTGTTTCGAACGTTCAACTAATCATGTTGTGATGAGCTAGTTTTATCAATGTATTTTCATTCTGTCTTTCCGTCGTTGAGCGACTACATACTATTTGGTTTAAATGTGATAGCGAAAACAAAGCTTGCGAGCCACTTTATAAAGTTCCTGAGAGCTCTGTCGTTAATTTCAAACGTTCAACTAATTTAAAAACTACTGTATTCAGTGCGGCCGCGTGGACCTTATTGATGCATCCTAACATAAATTACAAAATAAATCAACAAAAATTTATAGAATAAAGCACATTTTTGAATCGGTTCACTTCAGATGACATGCGAGTTTGGAAAAGAAGCGAACAGAAGAACCAAACTCGGTCGTTGTAGTCATCATTTAACAATTTTCTTTTGTCTTATGTTACGTTTGACGGAGTTGGAGCAGTTGTCGTCTCCAAGTGGTTTTGTCCTCTAGGTAGTCTGATATTTTAAAATAAGCTTTATTGCAAGGGTTGCGTTTTATAAAGTTTTTTAATTTATTAAATGATAACTTCTGCAACTTACTTGGGAGTTTATTGTAGAACCGTATAATCATGTTTTAATATGCTAAGCTAGTATTCTAATGTTTTATTCTGTATTGATTTATTTTGGAGCAACATATAATCTGCTATCAAGGTGAGAGCGAAGGTAATGCTTGCTGGCCACTTTTTAAATTTCTTGAGAGCTCTTTCATTTGTTTCGAACTTTCAACTAATCATGATTAGTTTTATCAATGTGTTTTCATTTAGTCTTTCCTTCGCTGGGCGACTAAATGTTATTTGCTTTCAAGATGAGAGCAAAAACAAAGCTTGCGAGTGACTTTTTGAAGTTTCTCAGAGCTCTTTCGTTTGTTCCGAATGTTCAACTATTAATGCTATGCTGAGCTAGTATTATCAATATGCCATCTAAAATTTGTAATGTGTATAATGTTAAACCACACTTAATTAAAACATTCAAGGTCATAAGGCTAGTTAGTATAAGAACATCAAATAGACTGGCAATTACAAAATGTGTATGTACAATCTTAATCGGTCCAGGCGAAAAGGCAGAATGATGCGAATAAAAATATCCAGACCCGAGACCGGCGGGTATCAAACCCACAAACGTTCGATTTTTATTTTTCAGTTAAATTTTAAAAGTAGTAGAACTTTTTGTGAAGAGTTCATCCGGAGAAGTACCACCACCAATTCACCATACCTATTTCTGCCGCCAAACAGTAATGTCTGCATCGCTGTGTTCCGGTTTGAAGGGTAGGGAAGGGCAAGGGAAATGACGTGCGCATGGAACCTTACCTTACTATCTTTCAGGGTGACGACGGGCGCCATGCTATGCAGTGTTGGTCGTGCTTAGTGAAAGTGGTCACCGCGGTATTGCATTGTAATAGGTAGAGGTTTATATCAGGTAGGTCTAAGGCTTTGGTCGTCATTTAGATGTATGTATAAAAAATTACCATGCTTATTTTCACAATTTGATCTACTGTATTTATTGAGATAAGAAGGTATTAGTAAAAATTTCGGGGCAATTTTTTCAACTGGGAAAATTTTATGGAATCATATTTTCGAAACATATATAGAATAGTAGGTCCAGAACTTTACCATATATGAAACTTAAGGTGTAATCGGAAAGGTATTGTGTAGTTTGGAAGACAAGGAGATGCAAAGGAGTTAAAAATACACAATTTGAGGTAGTATACACCCTCAACACCACTGAAAATATTAGAACTTATTATTCTTTCTCGATTTGTTAACATATTATTAATTTTTAAAACACAGTCCTCCTGAGACCACGACCGCAATCCAGTCGAAACGTCGGGAAAATAATAAAAAAGATACGCGATAAAATCCTGTATTATAAAAACTAAAAATATAATTATTATAAATAAATAGCTTTTGCCCGCGACTTTGTCCGCTTGGAAATCCCCTTTTTCACGCAGAGCCACTTTGATACGAAAATATAAATCCCATTTATTTCCTATACCGTGGGAATTTCGTAAAATCCCTTCTATGTGCACCTCTAGGATACTCAAGGTATATGTGTGCCAAATTTCAAGTCTTTAGGTCCAGTGGGGAGTTGAGTTTTTATTTTTTTTTATTTTTCCTGTCTTTAGGCTGTGCGTTGATATATCAGTCAGTAAGTCAGGACTTTGAATTTTATATATGTACATACAATATATAGATAAAAAAGATAGACTTGAATATTTGAAAATTATTATGGGTTGCATTAATCATTTCTATTATAAGTAACCTAACATAATCAATATATATAAAACCACAGATAATATAATACACTAGTAAAAAAATTCTTCCGTTACTGACTGAGTGACTGACAGACAACGCACAGCCTAAACCACTGGACCTAGAGATTTGAAATTTGGCACACATATACCTTGAGTATCCTAGAGGTGCACTAAGGAGGGATTTTTCGAAATTTCCACGGGAACGGGAACTACGCGAGTGAAACTACGGGGTGCAGCTAGTTACCTTATAAAATACAACTGTTTAGCTGCTTGAAGTTAAAAGCTACATGTTTATTGTTTCATTTTCTTTCTTTCTCTTATAAGCGAACATGTCACTTGTCATATGCTATTTCTTGAATGAATTTATTTGCAGAATGATGCGAATAAAAATATCCAGACCCGGGACCGGCGGGTATCAAACCCACAAACGTTCGATTTTTATTTTTCAGTTAAATTTTAAAAGTAGTACAACTTTTTGTGAAGAGTTCATCCGGAGAAGTACCACCACCAATCCACCATACCTATTTCTGCCGCCAAACAGTAATGTCTGCATCGCTGTGTTCCGGTTTGAAGGGTAGGGAAGGGCAAGGGAAATGACGTGCGCATGGAACCTTACCTTACTATCTTTCAGGGTGACGACGGGCGCCATGCTATGCAGTGTTGGTCGTGCTTAGTGAAAGTGGTCACCGCGGTATTGCATTGTAATAGGTAGAGGTTTATATCAGGTAGGTCTAAGGCTTTGGTCGTCATTTAGATGTATATATAAAAAATTACTATGCTCGTTTTCACAATCTGATCTACAGTATTTATTGAGATAAGAAGGTATTAGTAAAAATTTCGGGGCAATTTTTTACAACTGGGAAAATTTTATGGAATCATATTTTCGAAACATATTTATATAGGTCCAGAACTTTACCATAATATGAAATTAAAGGTGTAGTTGGAATGGTATTGTGTAGTTTGGAAGATATGGAGATGCAAAGGAGTTAAAAATACACAATTTGAGGTAGTATACACCCTTAACACCACTGAAAATATTAGAACTTATTAAGCTTTCGCGATTTGTTAACATATTATTAATTTTTAAAACACAGTCCTCCTGCGACCACGACCGCAATCCAGTCGAAACGTCGGGAAAAAAAGATACGCGATAAAATCCTGTATTATAAAAACTAAAAATATAATTATTATAAATAACTAGCTTTTGCCCGCGACTTTGTCCGCTTGGAAATCCCCTTTTTCACGCAGGGCCACTTTGATACGAAAATATAAATCCCATTTATTTCCTATCCCGTGGGAATTTCGAAAAATCCCTTCTTAGTGCACCTCTAGGATACTCAAGGTATATGTGTGCCAAATTTCAAGTCTTTAGGTCCAGTGGTTTAGGCTGTGCGTTGATATATCAGTCAGTAAGTCAGTGAGTCAGTCAGGACTTTGAATTTTATATATACCTCTATAGATAAAAAAGATACACTTGAATATTTGAAAATTATTGTGGGTTGCATTAATCATTTCTATTATAAGTAACCCTAACATAATCAATATATATAAAACCACAGATAATATAATACACTAGTAAAAAAAAATCCGTTACTGACTGAGTGACTGACAGACAACGCACAGCCTAAGCCACTGGACCTAGAGACTTGAAATTTGGCACACATATACCTTGAGTATCCTAGAGGTGCATAAGGTGGGATTTTTCGAAATTCCCACGGAGACGGGAACTACGAGAGTGAAATTACGGGGTGCAGCTAGTTACCTTATAAAATACAACTGTTTAGGCGGCTTGAAGTTAAAAGTTACATGTTTATTGTTTCATTTTTTTCTTCTCTTATAAGCGAACATGTCACTTATATGCTATTTCTTTTGATAAATAAATGATCTTTTAATCCAAGATACTAAATAATTATGTAATCTACTCTTCAATCATCTTCTCTAACGGTATAATATAGCAGTCACGAGGGCTTAGTAAAGCCACTTACTAAAAATTTTAACATTTTAGTAAAATGGAATTACTAAATCCCGGGACCGCTTCTTCTATCTTCATATCTTCTGTCTTCAGTCTTACCTCACATGAGTTAAATTCAAATTAAAATCTCTTATAACATATTTTAAACATAATAACGGTTTAAAATTAAATTAAATGAAAATGCCTATTGTCAATATACTCTGGCCAACCAATATCACACAATTTAATTGGAAGGATTTAATTGGTGTTAATTGGAATCATAACAATATTTATTAATTAAAGTAACCAACATTTTTTTGATAATCCTGATATGAATGAGAAAGGACGTCTAAGAATAATGGTAGAGATAATGGAATCCTTTTTTATCAAGCTCTGGCCAGGAGTGGAACTCGCTTCTGGCGTCTGTTTTCCCAGATCGGTCCTTGTAGTCTTCAAGGCCAGAGTGCATTATGTTCTTTATAGACAAGCGTGCTACATTTTAGGCCAAATCTTTACTTGTCTCCAAGTTAGATGGTGGTCAAACGCCACCACCTAAAATAAAGACGTGCTATGCCGACAATACCTAGTGTAAATTCGGGACAGGATAATTATAAGCATGTTTATATATGTTTATGATAAGCATGTTATTCGATATATATCAATATTTAACTAAATGACACCGAAAATATCAACCTAGGCCTAGCTTACAATTATTGTCGTTATTTCTTCTGAATGTTCCTCTACTGAAGTCAGGAATAGAGTCCAATACTTAGAAAGAAGAAGACTGATACTGCTGAAAACGTATGAGTCTACCCAGACCAAGTATGGGAGCAACTATTATTTGCTTGTCTTCGCTTCAAGTTCTTCATTCTTCTGGTCTTGTCTTTCTTATACTAGTTTACTACATATATTACGACATAAGCTAAAACAAGTTTCATTTGATGGCTATATTAAAGAGTTGTACAGTACTACATACACAACAGTACCTACTAAAGATACGAGTACATTATCCACCATCTTGTGGCGGCGGCCATCATGAAAGTATTGAGTATTACGTATTGTATTGTCATCAAAAGTTAATCTAGCAGGTGGTCTGCCGAGACGTCTATTGAATCCCCAAGGCCACCACTCATCAAGGTTTACTCCAACTTCACCAAGAATCAAGAATAAAATAAAAGAATACTTTATTCAGTGCTCATGCGGCCGCATGGACCATAATGACGCAATGACGAAATCTTGTCAAGTGTCCTGCCCAACTCAGTTTTAAGTTCATAATTATGGACCTAACCCCTAACCTGGTCGATGTTATGTTTGCTTACGTTTGTCGTCGGGTTTCCGTAGTACAGACTCAGTCAAGTAAAGTGATACCAAGCATGGTACGTTCCATGGCTCGATGTGTGACTCGCATTCTGTGCAAGTCTACTGAGTGGGCGTTCACGTCTCGGTACCGTAAGTCATGGTGAGCAAGACACATTGGTTAGAAAGTTTGGTTTTCAGGCGTTACGGCATCTTTCTGACCTTGAAAACATTCTGTAATTTAATGAACACAGCCCAATCTAATTGTATCCGCCTAGCAATCTTCTTTGCTCTGTGTTCAGTACATAAAGATAAACAGTGGCTAAGAAATATACAATGTTCCACCATCTTCAGTATCGCAACACGGGTATTTATCGCATATCAACCAAAGATTTAAATTGTTAGATACCTTTGCCCTTACCATGATGAGACCGCGCCGTTTTGTTTCCACACGAAATGAGATAGCTCGCTCATTGGAAACAGTGTAGGTAAATCTAAACACAGTGTTAGCCGGACGTGGAGTATGTTATTTATTTCACATAAGTTCGTGAAATATGAGTGCACAATAAATGGTAACAATAACAGTTTGGTTAATTAGCAAAACTAGAGTGCATGCGAGACAATGCCAAAGTGTTTGGTGTCAGTGCACATCTTTGATATTTATTGTTTTATTGTGTATCCTTCCCATCGCGGGCAGACTCACGATAGGTACAATCCTGTCGAAAGGTCGGGAATAAAATCAATGTCAATACGCGGTAATTACACGATAATTCAATATAGTAATAATGTATTTATACCTAGCTTCTCCTCTCAGCTTCGCACGCGTTGTACCCGGATAATAGTAGCCTGTGTTATTCTGGTCGACGTCTACATGTTCAAAGTTTTAGCTTGATCTGTTCGTTAGTTTTTGCTTGAAGTGGTAACAAATAGAAATACTAACTTTCCGATGTAATTAGGAAGGACGTAGTAGAAAAAGTTATAGACTAAATAAGTAAAAAAAGCTTCATTATAATGGTGTAAATTTAAAAAAAATTAAAAGCGTTGACATAGATCGTGTAGTGTTAGAAGCATAAAAAGTGTACGAATGTTACGCGCTCGGTACTATATCCACAACCACATTTTGGTAGCACATTTCATGGACAAGGAAATTCGTTTCAAAATAAGCTATAGATCAATTTTTTATACCGTCGGACACGGGCAATTTTTTGATAACAATTTTCATTTCCATATGATGTTTGTTTCTTCAAATCGAATTTCATATCGTTTTAAATATTTGATATTTCACGAATCAGATTTAAAACAAAGGGGGATCTTTATCTAAGCTCGTATCAGGAATATAATCAACTTACCTTCGGTGCGTACACAAAAGCCTGTGCTGCGTGTCGGAGGCGACTGTGGTGACCTCTATGACCCCGCCAGGGTGCGAGCCACTCGGTAACCCGATTAGAGATGGCCGGGGGCCGAAATTAACTAGGGACTTTGGTTTAACGCTGTTGGATTGCGGATTTTCACACGATTTAGGTCATTTTTAACCACTTCAAAGGGTGGATTTATCGTCATAAAGGGCGATACAGTTAAGGAATTTTATCTTAAAAATGGAAGAGAGCAAGGCTGGTTGCTTTTTTTATCATTGTCACGAGTATAATTAATATTTTAGATGGTATATCCGTGTTGTTTGGTTTTGTTTATTCCGAAGATCTTGCTATATCTGGACAAGATCCATCAAGTATGTATGTTATGTATATCGTGAAGAAGAACTTTAGGATGTGCTATCTAATATTTTGTTAAAAAATTGTAAAACTGATTTATATTTATGTAATACAATTTAAAAAAAATCTAGTTTCTTTCATACAGAAAAACATTTGACTATAAACATTTTTTTTTCCCAAAAACAAAGACGGTCGAAAATAGTTTAGGTTTCTTATTCAGCAATCCAGCAACGAAACAAAAAAAATAATAGAAATGAACCCACTTTTTTATCCAGGACCGAGTGACCACCCACCACCGCGGTAAGAGCAAATAAGCAAAGCTGTGCCGTACCTAACTCACCATCATGCATGGGATCGATGGTGTGTATCATCAGTTGTAGCAGGCCATGCCTGAACTTGGCAGCTGGAGGCGCCTTCGACGGCCCAGGAGTCGCCGTGTTGGTGCCAACTGACGTCTCACTGGAGGTGGTTGCGTTGCCGTGCTGTGGAATAGAATAGGTGTGATGACAGGGTATAAAATCATAATTGTATTTAGTCCGTCAGATAATACAAAAACAATAGACACGTATTTTTGCTTTTTCAAATTAACGAGACAATACTTAGATAAAGCAAGTTGAAGTTTGGGAGTGGGGGCTCGTGACGGCATCATTCTGTGAGGCACGTTGACGCGTACCAACGTGTGACGTCACGCGACATTTCAATATAATGTATCGTGGTTATTTTTGGATTACGTTGACAAAGAAAAAATACGTGTCCAATAGATTTTGTTAATCTACATGACAGACAAAAAAATAAAATTTAGTCATCTAGCCTACTTGTCCGTAGGCATAAATATAATCACAGATAATATAATACACTAGTATAATATAAAATAATATCAGGCAAATAAGAATAAAGAAGTACCCCAAGTGTGTTGTACACCTTTATCCCATTTTCTTTCATTTTGTACAAATCTACAACTTTACTTGGACATATCTGAGACTATTCATAGACATGTATGATGTAAGGTTAGGTTTGGTATATCTGTATTTTTTGTATGCCATAGTTTTATCAATAATTGTTATACTATACAGCTGATAAGTGGTCTAAGTTTTGAGATGCATTTTCTACTCTCTGTGTCTGTGCATTATCGGAGCCAACTTTAGGCGTCCCGATACGACGTGATGACATTAATCAAGCAACGTGCTCAAGAAGATACAAAACAAAAGCATGACCCAACTTACAACGCTCGCGTCACATGGCGACTCTAGATTATGACTTAAGGTTCAACAAGTCGCGGAGGCAAAGTCGTCAGTGGGCGCGGCCTAAATGTATGCTATCTCACCTGACATAGTGTGGGTTGCACGCGCGCGAAGTAGAATAAAATGCACAATGATTCATTACTAAAGCGACCGCGCAAAAATATGTGAATAGACTTTTAGCACAAGGGGTTATTATAGAAAAACTGAGTGTAATCTTTTCAAAATAACATTTATTTCAACTTTTGAATAATTAAACTATGCCGGAACGGCGTTTATTTTCAGTTTTCTTTCTCCGTATATTATTTAGTTTCGTCCAAAGTTGGGCTAAAATCAGTGGTGAAATACGAAAGTTTAGAAGCTTACATTTTTAAAATAAATTATTTTTTTACGGTTTGTGGTGTATACAACATCGATAGCCGTGGGGTGCCGGCAGTAGAATGTTACCCCTCCTCTCCTACCCGTGGATGCAGTAAGAGCCTGCTAAGGGACACCTCCGGAAGATGGGCAGCAGCGTATTTCCGTATATCAACATCCCGTACTGCGCTCACCAACCCGCCTGCCAAGCGTGGTGAGTATGGCCGAGGTGAGTACCTCTCATGGAGATCCATGTAGGAGGCCTTAGTTCAGTAGTGGACGTTTTATGGCTGAAATGATGATGATGATGATGATGAAATCGATATAATTCTTAGTGTTGGATGGTCAACGTCAAACAGTGGAGTAGTTACCCTTCCACGTTTGTATGGAAAGATGGGCGACTCGTTCAACCTTAACATCGAACAAAGTAAGAAACCAAAAATTGACCATGAAGTGGAATTTTGGAACATATGTTACGAGCGCTGTTTTTGAGAATGTTTAGTTTACTTTAGTCTAAGTAGCTTTTGATTTCATTGTTATTTTTATTAGGCTGCTTAAAAATTCTTCATTCACTTTTTTAATACCTTTCGGCGGAAACCTTTGACTAGCCTTCAGAATACATACATCTGATACGTTAAATATTACGTGCCTATATTAAGGTCTGACTTAATCCATTGAATTTTTTTGTTTTCCAAGGATTGTGTCTTTCATTGTCGATTAAACATGTTTGCTTCAGAAAATTACAAAATTAACTTCATCATTTTACGGTTAATATTCAACAAAGTGTCAACGCTATACTAATAGAGAAAATTCCTTGTACCCATCTGTCTCGGGACGTAAGCTTGTAGTAAAACTAAGTAGAACTCATGTCCGTATAAATGTTTTATTCGTTGAAGCCGTCTTAATGGATAGCGGCCATTTTGGGTAATGGTCGACGAAAGTGAGGGTATTCCCCGAAGTGACGTCATTTATCGCTATTCAAACCGTTAATAGATGAGTGTTGCGTAGTGTCTTATCTCGAAGGTTTATTATGGTTTAGGAAAAGAGCTTTATATTTTTATTTAAATCTTTTTTCAATATTGAACATGTCATGCAGATTTAACTTTTTAATATATATGCACTGGATTAGCTTCCTGCATTAAAATCAATTAAAAACAATTGACATTTGTATTAAAGCATTTGAAATCTAATCGATCTTATCTAAACAGCTTGCTGGACCCCACTGCTGGGAAAGGACCTCCCTTCCCCTCTTCCACTTTCATTCGCCATTCACCCGGTTTGCTCCGTGATCTCCGTCTTATTTGAAATAAATAATTATATTCTTATGATTTTGAGATATTTCAGAATCAAAATAAACCACGTTTGGTTGATTTTAATGAATCTGTTTTGACAAAAGTTGCTTAATAATATTATGTAAATTATTCACTATCTCAGGATTTGGAAGTATCTTGTTATGTTTTTGCTTCAAAATCAAGTTATTTGCACATATTTTGATACATTTATTCTTCGATCAAATATAACCATTTATTACATAAATAGACATTGTTAAATTATATCACCTCACGAAACGTTACTATTCTATTTATAGTAGTAGTAGTAGGATTACTATTTAATTGGCGTATTGCATATTGCATATGTGTATCGCGGTTGCCGACAACCGCACACTTTGGCCACTGCGGAAGACCAGCGCTGTGGTAAGAGCGGCCCTCGTATTACGTATCTAGCGACAGGTTTGCAACAGGCGCGGATCTCGTGATCATCGCAATCAAGCGTCAATTTTGATTTAGTTATCAAATGTTGTTCTTTGTTCGTAACAAAGTTAATTCACGAATTAACTTTATATACGTCGTAAGGGAGATGTATCTGTTTATAGTCTGTTGCAAGCCTGTCGCGAGATACGTAATGAGCCTGCTGTTCTGTCACTAATTTTAAGAACCTAATTTATTTTGATATTTTTTATTGAATGTGTGGCAAAATAAATGTATCTTTATCCTTAAATGTTTTCCTTTCGCTTTCTCGTTCCCATAGCCTAAGCTCCCAAACTAAGCAAAGTTTGGGAACTATTCTATGTGTATGATACTGTCCCAACGTTATTAGTTGAGGAAACCATAATTTTGGTTTAGCAGCAACTTTTAAAAGTTTTTTGTTCAATTCCTTACAAATTTCACTACAAAAAGGAGACAATGGTCACATAAAGCCTGCATGCCGAGAAAGTGGCGTATAAATCACAAATCTTTGCCATTGTTTCAAGTTGAGCGAAAAAAGCGGGCCCACTCTTTGTGCAACAAAAACTGGAGTTTCTCATAAAAAGTACTGGCGCGAACCATTTTCATAATTGATGGACGCCTCATTTTCATCCATGAATATTTTCCAATGTACTCGGGAAATACCGTTTCAATATTGGATTTCATTTGAAAGTACCCTTAACTGATCATTTATTTTGTATCTGTGTATTTATATAAGGCCGTGGGGTATAATGATGCCTCACCTCTCTTGCCCGTGGATGTAGTAAGAATGGGACACCTCCGGAAGATGGGCAGCAGCGTGTTTCAGTGTATCAACGTCCAGCAATGGCGTGAATATAGCAACAACCCCACATAATAAGTGCTTGCCGCTTCATGACGGAGGCAAATCCAGCAATGGACATCCAACGGCTGAGATGATGATGATGATAGAGATACAATTGATAAGAATCATTTGTATCTAGTTTTAATGACCATTACCAAGGCTTTGTACCTTAAAAAATAAACAAATAACTCGCGTTCTACACTTTGCCCAAAGTCATCGTCATCAGTATATTTAAAACTCTCGCAATCTGCAGACATAATTTAAAACGAATTTACAGTCAGTCACGTCTCGTCCCGTAACCACTAGAGCTGACACGCACTCGAATCAAAATCCAATCAATAAATAATGGCGACCTGGATGAATTTGATCCCACGTGGCCAGTAGTAGCAATGGACTCATCATCATCATCATCTCAGCCGTAGAAGGTCCAATGGCCTCTCTCATGGATCTTCTAGTACCGATCAAGAGGGGTCGTAGCCATACCGCTTGGCAGGCGCGTTGGCGAGCGCAATACGGGATGTTGATACACGGAAAGACGTTGCTGTCCATCTTCCGAAGGTATCTCTTGGTAGATTTGTTACTGCATCGACGGGTATGAGAGGAGGGACACTATTCTACTGCCGGCACCCCACGGAAAGCTGGGCTGTGACAACTAAACGTTGGACGTTTATATCCAACACTGCTAAGTCAATAAGTCTGAGTAACAAATACGTGTGCCTCTAAAAACCATAGGGGTGGCCATATTGTTTGTTACTTGTCTACCTTATATGTATTTAAGCTGTGATTTATATAAGTAATGTTGTAACGTGTTTGTTATAACAAAAATCTTTTTCTGTTCTATTCTTCACCATACCTATTTCTGCCGCCAAGCAGTAATGTCTACATTGCTGTATTCCTGTTTGAAGGGGAAGGGGGCCGGTGAAATTACGGGCACATGAGACCTTACAACTCTGTGTCTCAGGGTGACGGGCGCAATGCAGTACGGCGTTCGTCACGTGTTTAATAAACGTGATTACCGCGGTATTGCAGTTGTAATAGGTAGAGGTTACCGCTTGACATCAGGTGGGCCTTGGGCTTGTCTCGTTATTTAGTCGTTAAAACTATATACTTCTTGCTCGGCTCTAAACTCTAGAACTCGTTTGGCTAGAGCCACCTACTTACTTTTCGTTTCCCTTGGGTATCTCAATAAATATGATTTAATTTTTTTTTTGTAATCTAAGGGTCTATAATTTAATTTACCAGAATTTTTGTTTTTCATGGCTTGGGAGTCAATGTGGTCGACCCGAGTTTACATTATAGTTGGTGATTCTAACCATACCTAAACAAAACAGACTCAAATATTATCCTGATAATAATATTTACAGATAACATTCGTGCTAGTCTGCATAGCAGTAGAATTCTTGGAAATTGGCATTATCTTTTAGGATAATTGCACTATTTCTACACGAAGCTATCAGCTTAAACATATTTTAATTGATACCCCTTTAATTATATTTCAAGAAACAATACTCACATGACCGATTAACCAATAAAATAGCAGAAGTAAGAGATAAAGAATTAACATTAGAAGATATTATCATCGGCTACAATAGTAATTGAATAGAAAAAGAAGATTCATAGACAAGGCTTAATGTCTACGACAGTTTCATATTTGGCTGTAACAGATAAAAAGAAAAATAATTACTGTATTACGTCATCATCATCATCATCATTACAGCCGTAAGACATCCACTGCTGGACATAGGCCTCCCTCATTCACTTAGAGATCCAAGTGCATGAGGGGTTGTTGCCATACTCACCACGCTTGGCAGGCGGGTTAATGATCGCAGTTCGGGATGTTCTTACACGGAAAGACGCTGCTGCCCATCTTCCGGAGATATCCCTTAGCAGATTCTTACTGCATCCACGGGCAGGAGAGGAGGGGTGACATTCTACTACCGGCACCCCACGGCAACTGTATTACCTACGATAGTTTATTTTATCTTACGTGCCAGTACATTTCAAGTTATCTTTCGTACAGTGTTATCTAAGTTTACTCAACGTGCCACAGACCAACCAGTTGTACGTGCAAGTGCAAGGTGAAACGTGCCACAGACTAGCTGAGTATATTATGATAGTACCTTATCAGAAGGTATGGGCAAGACCTTGAAAAAAAAATATGGTAAATCAGCACCATGAAGTGATTAATGCAGATTTTCGGATAGACTGGAAAACGTAAATTTGCTGGAGTGTGTTTCATAGCCCAAACTTACTGAAGTTATTACTATATTGGATTATATCGGGTATTTATCGTGTAATTACCGTTATTTTATTCCCGACGTTTCGACCGGATTTCACCTGGTCGTGGTCGCGGGGAGACTCCCCGACCAATATAGTAATAATGTGTTGTGATCGCGAAAGTTTAAAAAAGACAACTTACTGTAAGTTATTCGATGCAATTAATACTTTCCTTAATTGATATAGATATTATGTTTCCATGTACAGTCGCGCACATAGTAAAGGATATCACTAAGCCATATCACTAAGCACTAACGGCATATGTTTACCTTAGTGTGTCCTTACCTTAGTGGTATCTTTTACTATGTGCGCGACTTTACCTGAAATAGTTTTATGAATCTTATGATTACTAACAACACTCTTCCACTTCCACTCGAAAATGTATGGTGTAGTCTTATACGTTCTCGTAATTTCATGTTTTAATGTACACCACTGGGCTTCTTAGCTCTTGTGCTGCATTGATAGTTATATATACGCAATAATAATGTCCTATCTATTCAATATTTTCCCTGCAATTGATTCATCGTTTTAATCGCGGTTCGAAGTATTAATAATCCAATTTAAACAACCCACGTTTTCACTTACGTGGAAAACGAAGTTTCATAACGTTTCAAAATTAAATTTTCAGCATGAGATAAATCCTCTGCGTAACCTCGCAACGCTGTACAATTTGCATGCCATAAACGGTCCATTGAAAATGTGTGTTGACTTATGGAATATGCGTAAATGGTTTAAAATGATCAGTTTGCGCCTACGAAACAACCTGTCCTTGATTTCTTTTAGAGGTTTGCGAATGGCATGTGAGTACTTCTAATAAATTTATTATTAGAAGTACTTACATTCGGAATAAAGAGTTATAAAAGTGAAAGGGGTTTTGAAAACCTAATAATTACTACTAGCTTTTGCCCGCGACTTCGTCCGCGTGGAAATCCCCTTTTTCATGCAGAGCCACTTTGATTCGAAAATATAAATCCCATTTATTCCCTATCCCGTGGGAATTTCGAAAAATCCCTTCTTAGTGCACCTCTAGAATACTCAAGGTATATGTGTGCCAAATTTCAAGTCTTTAGGTCCATTGGTTTAGGCTGTGCGTTGATATATCAGTCAGTCAGTCAGTCAGTGAGTGAGTCAGTCAGGACTTTGAATTATATATATGTATAGATGATGTTTTACAGTATCACCATCAGCCGTAGGTCTGCTGCCCACGTCCACTGCGGGACACAGGTCTCCCTCACCGTGATCTCCAAGTAATGATTGTTAGGGGATTTTGCCATACTCATCAAGCTTGTCAGGCGGGTTGTTGCAATGATGAAAAACGCTGCTGCCCACCTTCCAGAGTTATCCCTTGGCAGACTCTTACTGCGTCCACGGGTAAGAGAGGATGGGCAACATTCTACTGCCCCACGGCACCCGGTAGCATTTATTTATATACATACATAATAATATACCGTGGGGTGCCGGTAGTAGAATGTTACCCCTCCTCTCATGCCCGTGGATGCAGTAAGAGTCTGCTAAGGGATACCTCCGGAAGATGGGCAGCAGCGCCTTTCCGTGTATCAACATCCCCATGCGCTCGCCAACCCACCTGCCAAGCGTGGTGAGTATGGCAACTACCCCTCATGGAGATCCATGAGTACTAGTGTATCTGTGCCATGAGGGAGGCCTGTGTTCAGTAGTGGACGTTTTACGGCCGAGGTGATGATTATAATATACATACAAGTAGGTATGTAACAAGGTGCCAATTTGCTTATTGTTTTTGGAAAACGTTATATACGTGTTTCTAGTAAAATTGTTTTAATCCCACTTCGTTTAAAAATTGATAAGTATATCGTCCAATTTTAAGCATAAGCCGATAGCTTAAAGAAAATTGCTTCCACTATCTACTACAAGATACTCGTAAAATAAAACTGCACATGAAACAGAACCTAATATCAAAAGCAGTAAGCTTCGTTATTGCAGTTTCATTCCTTTTAAATATTTAGTCACATACATTCCAGCTTTAATATTTTGCTTTATATTGCTACTGCACGTAGCTTTAAGAAAAGTTTTGTAAGCCACAGAGATATTATACTGCTTCCTATGTTTTTGTAGGAACTGCTTTTTCAGAAGGACGCATTTTTGATGTTAGAATCAAGCTAGCTTTTAGTAGTAAATAAAATAAAAATAAAAATAAATAAAATAAATGTTTATTGCTTTAGCTTATTTACTAGTTATTACAGGGTTTGGATTCTCCTTTTAAGCAAAAAATTGCTTGTGTTAGGAGAATCCGCTCTTTTATAGCCATTGTCATATATGATTCTTAACAAAATAAAAAAAAAAAAACACTCAAAATAATTAATTTTAAACACTTAAAAAAGAAACATTTTTACTAAGAAAGGGAAAACATATTACATTTTATTGTTTGTTTTAGTGGGCGTGTCTTGCATTGCGTGTAGTGCATGCGTGTCTTGGTGTAAGTGCGTGGTGTGTGTGTGTGTGTGTGTGTGTGTGGTTTATGTGTATATGTGTGGTGAAGTGTGTGTGTGTCAGCGTGTGTATGTGTGTGATGTGTGTGTGTGTGTGTGAGTTACCTATAATATCATTGCCTGCACAATACTCTCTATTTCGTCGTAGCTTCTGGTCATTAACCATGCTATAAGAGTCTTTTTAACAGAAAAAAGTGTCATCGGATAGATATGAAGTTGTTTGTTAATTATGTTATATATGCGTGATGATTGTCTATTGTATTGTCTCTTCGCAAATGTAGTTTTATTTGTGACTGTGGGTATCGGGTTTTTAATTCGTCGATTTGTAACAATTTCTTGCGTATAAAAAACAGATTTATGTTGTTTTAAAACTAATTGCAGTAAATAAAGTTTTCTTACTGTAAGGAGTCCTGAATCTAGGTACAGACTTTCCGTGGAATATCTAAAAGGTTTGAAATGCATCACCTTAATCAGAGAACGTTGTGCCCTCTCTAGTTCCAAAAACTTTATCTTAGTGGCACCCCCCCAAATTGGCAAACAATAACCTAAAACTGATTGGACAAGAGTAATATAGATTTGTTTCAATAGATTATTTGGTGCTACATGCCGTAATGTTTTAAAGGTCCATATCAATTTCCTAGTTCTATTCATGACTAGTTCAATATGCATATGCCAGGATAGTCTCTGATCAAGCTTTATTCCCAGGTATTTAGTTTGCTGTACTTTCGATATTACAGTGCAAGAACAGAGAAGACCGTCACTGTTACATTTATGGATCTTTATTTGAAAGTCGGATGAGGGCTGAGTACTGTCTTGTATAGAGTAGCAAATATAATTTGTTTTTAAAGTATTTAAAGTTAGAAGATTGTTGTCTAACCATGATGAAACCATTTTTAGACCTATTTCAGCAGATGTTTTAACACACTCCCACGTTTTCCCGGAAAAAATAATAGCCGTGTCATCTGCGTATGACAGAACTTGGCCCTCATCAATCTTCATGTTACTTAGATTATTAATGTAAATAAGGAAAAGAGTCGGACCAAGTACACTGCCTTGAGGGACGCCAAACGTTACTTCTTTATCTACGCTAATATATTTTCCTATTTTTACTTTTTGCTTACGATTTGATAAATAGTCTTTAAATAACAATAGTAGTAGCCAGATACTAGTAATTTATTTCTAGTCTAGTAGTCGTATTAGCCATTAAGTAGGATAGTGATGGGGAGCCTTGAAATTGTTTACTGCTAAAGCCAAACAGATAACTACTGCCTAGCAGATGTTGTATTGTATGAAAAACTTTTTATTTTTACTGAAAACGGCATATGTTCGGTCAAAGAATAAAACGTTGAAAACTGAGCAAGTGATCTGCTTATGAAGCCATTGCAATAGCAGACAAAAGCCCCCCTGATCTATCACGATATGGACATTTTATTAAGAACTAGCTTCCGCCCGCCGCTTCGCACGCGTTGTACCCGGATAAAAAGTAGCCTATGTGTTAATCCAGACTTAGAGGTACATCTACGTGTGCGAAGTTTCAGCTCAATCCGTAGGGTAGTTTTTGCGTGAAGAGGTAACAAACCTCCATACATCTATACAAACAAGCTTTCGGCTTTATAATATTAGTGGGATGGGATTAGTGGGATGTCCTTATCAAATATCTTGTCTGCCTCAGCCAACGATATTGCATTCAAATTACGAGTATGACTGTATTTGCACTCTTCATAGAATTCAACTTGTAGTCGAGATATATTACTTTGAGTTCAAGTGAGATAACAAGACGAGGTCTCTATTTATCAGCTAATATCAACTTTTATCCTATAAATTACGATAAATGTAGATATTTAGGAAGGCTTTTAAAAATTACATATTGATAGCATCGTTTAACTGCCCTAACCTCACGCTACGTGGGTTCGGTTCATAATTTTTTTCTTCTTCCGTTCTCCTCTTTAAATCATCAGCTCAACAAAAAAAAACTAAAACACTTGTCTTAAGCAGGCCGTCCAATATAAGGAGAGTTAAAATGATCATTAATGACCACTTCGCTCGGAATGGATAACTGCTTTATTTAATATACCTCTATAATCTTTCACAAAAACCATCTATCGTTTCTTTAAAAAACATCGTAAATTAACATATACCTTAATCATTTCAAAACCATTTCCAGGTAAATCTGCAAGTAAACTGTTTCATTAGTTAAATGTAACTACTCAACTAATTTTACTATCGTTATAGTTAGGTTGCTCGCCCGCATACTAAAAGGGAAGTCTACAGAAGAATAGATTCTAGACTCTATAGTCTATAATCTAGACCATGCTCTACTAGGCCTTTACATCTACTGATTTTTACGGCGCCAGCTTTGTATCATGCTTTACGGGACGCTGTAGTGGACATTGCCTAGGACATCTCTGTAATTCACTTTATTCGGCCTAGTCCGCTGCATCCAGAGAACAGGATCTTCAAGAGCTGTCTTTGTTTGATTTCTTCTTGGTGTTTTTTTTTATATAATCGTGCTAATGTTTGTGAAAATGCACAGCCAGATTTCCAAGCTTGATCATCAAATTAAAAGAAGTATCTTTAACTAGATTAACACTGTTCACCACTATCGATTAACTTATAAATGTATAATTAATCAATTGTGTTCTGATATAATTAATTAATACTGATAGTGAAAATTCACGGCCAGGGTTTCAATCTCGACTACTAAACTGAAATTCGAATCTTTTACTAGATAACTACTGCCCACATCTGTCAATTAAGTTATAAATGTATAATTTAACAAATTCTTCAAATATGATGTCCCAATAGTTAACTACTTATTGCTCGTCTATTATTTTAATGAAACACTACGCCTACAAGACCTGCCTAAAACTAAAATACCTAATTACAATGAGTTATTTATAAATGAGGGCTATATGCGGATGCAAATGGATATATCTACATATGTAGGAATTTTCTGTACCGAAACCACTGGTTTAATAATGTTGTACTCAAAATACAATTCCAAGAAATCAGAATAATAAACAAGAATCCCTACGAATCCATTCTATAACGTCACCGTTTTCGATGTCTAGTATAATATAGTCGGCTACAAATGTGGTCTACCACTCTACGGCTGAGATTCCTTTGAGTGTCATGAAACAACAAGGTCGATTTTACATTGCATCTCTTACGCCCAGTTAGAAAAGTCAACCTTAGCGGTAATTAGGTCTTACATAAACTTTTGTCAAAACTGGTAGACCACTTTCGTGGCCTAGCGTACCTAATGACTACGAAACCGTCAGTACCATACACAGAGACAGAAGAAAGTGATGAGTTCTCGCATCGGAGGCCAAGACTCTTCTGTTCCCTGAGTTAGTAAGTGAGTACTAAACTACGAAAAGCATTAATTAAAAATAAACATAAACTTGTGACGGGGTCTGCTCTAAAAACGGCTCCGCAAGTTGGCGTGGTATTTAAAGTTATATTAAATTACAAAGTTAAACTAACAGTAATCTATCTAGACACCGAGTTAATCTGTCAACCCATGGGCATAACTTGGACAAACTTGTATTAATTAAGTTAGCAAGTTCGAGTCATAAGCTGCAGAGATGGGTATATTAATACTAGCTGTGGTATGTGTCTATGTACTTTGTAAGTCATTTTGAACTAGTTTTAGCAGACAGCTTCGAATAGTAAACAAAACTTTGAACAAAACATAGCACGATGATGTCGTTCATTATAATTTCTATATATAATAACATACTTCTTTCTATATATAATTTCTATATATAATAAAAATACATATGTATCTATGTAGTATAATGTATTAAGTATATCAGTCATCTAGTACCCATAACACAAGCTCTGCTTAGCTTGGGGCTAGATGATGCTGTGTGATTTGTCCAGCATTATTTATTTATTTATTATTATTTATTATTATTTATTTATTATAAAAACGCTTGGTACGGTAAAATAGTTTAGTGTAACTGTGCATATGTTTTTTGGAAAATTTAAATAGATTTAATTAATATAAATACAATATAATTATTATTTAATTGAACATAACTTTGCATTAATTTGAACATTAAAAAAAAAATGATTTTCGTTACAGGAGTAGGAATCACATCAAATACAAAATTATTTAAGCAGCTATTCGTTCTTGAGTATAGCATTTGAATTGAAATTGAAAAACATTTATTTATCTTGTACGTTGTCAAAAAACGTTTACCTATTTAGCTACTTATGTATACTGTAGTATTTAGAACTTGTTTGTAATAAACATTAACGAATAAGATATTATTTCGAAACGCTGCTAATAAAAAACATATTTCACTAACTAAAACATCTCGAATTGATAGAACTTGCCTCCATAGCAAAACCTACGAAACCACGTAGAACATCTACGACGTAGCTTCTTGCAAAAATCTCGTAAAAATTGAATTTGCATCTTGAAAAATTCAATCGCAATTGATAAATAAAACTGCATACATCTTCTCAGCTAAATTGGGCATTGCTCCAAGCACTTGAGATCGATACTAATGTGCAAAAAGTTGCGCAAGACGTAAGAAGCGAGTCTTTTGCCAAGACCTTGTATGCGTTTTTGTGATGGTCTGAATATTTTCTCAAGGGACGTGGCAGGCAAGCTACTTACTATGGAAACAGTGACTACGGTTAAAAGTAGAATTGAACCAACTATTTTCGAATGAAAAGCCAATTCAATTGGCTCTTTAATTTTGACTACAGGTCTGTTATGAGAAGTGGCATGGTTGATTAACAATTTATTATAATAATTTATTTTTAAAGTGAATTCATTATCCCAAAAAAAAAACATGGAAATTAGGTATTTGAATGTTAGCACTGCTGAAACTTAGAGGAGCCTTTAAAAACCCTCGACCTAATTCAGAAAGTTTGACAGTCACCGAATTCTCATTTCGATTGTAGGCCAAGACGCTACAGACAGTTCTCGAGCTTCCGGGGAATGTTTTAGGGTCGAAAATTGCCTGGCAAGGAAGGTTACGTCATTGTTCTTGGGAATTCAACCTCTGGAGGGTAGGGGCCGGGTAGCCCAGGGTAGTAAATGGACGGGGCCGCACTGGTAAGTAGGAAGAACAAATTGCAAGTAGCACGTGAAACTTCACGTGAATTTCATTTGTCACACGTGTTATTCACGTGGTCTGTGAAATTGCTTCGGTATCGCAGAATTTTATTCAAATGTATGTACATGATTGTCTTTGTCGATTGCTAACACTGAAGCGACGCCTTCTGATTGAACTGATTGAAAGGGAATAAAATTGAATGCAGGACTGATTTAGAAATAAATATTTCAAACCTCAATCGCATCATCGAAGTGGTTCTAATTGAGCTTGGCCCGGAACAACTGACGTTGCAAGTTGAGCAAAGTTTGAATAATAAGAAAGAATTTTCGTATATACCAAAGATTCTAGACTAGGAAAACCTGTATCTTGAGAACCTGCATACATTTTGTACAAATCAAAATTACAATTAGGTATTAAATTATTGTCTCTTACGTATAATGACTATAAATAAATAAAAAGTATTTAACATAAACATGGTCGTGGTGGTTCGAAAGCGCGATAGGTCGACGACATTTTCGTAGTCCCTGGGCACACCTAATGCGAAATGTATTGGACAGAGGAGGCTGGCACAAACACAGGGAGGCCAATACTCAGCAGTGGGTGAATCTTGACTGAGAAGGAGAAGTGGATTTATTTAATTAGTGTTTGCGATATTGATAAAGTGAGAAAAAAAAAATTAAAAAGTATTTATTCAGGAAAAGGTCTTAAAACTAGTAAGTGTGATTATAACTCCGAATACACCGGTCTCATCGGAGTCCGGGCAACACCGACATGTGTGCGTGTGTATGTGTGCTAGCGCATTTGTGCTCGTATTCATATATTTATCATACTGTAGGATCACATGGAACACTTATTCACGTCTTAATGGAAAACAATTATATGAGAATACATTGCAGCTGGTTGCAGCTGTATAAGGGCTTTGTCAATATCCTAAATAATAAAATCAAATATAACAAAACGATTTTTATATATAAAAATTTTAAATTATAGATTGTATATGTAATTAGTAATGTTTGTATATTGTGTTATGTGTGTGAGCATTGATAGTGGGATTGTTATTATATCAAACACGTTGTGTCGTGTTTAGAAGCCACAACTACGACTTCGTCAGTGTGGAATTTTAAAGGCGCATTTACAAAGATTCATTCGCTTAAATAGAAAGCGGTCTAATAAAACGTTCCCACAAAAGATTTGCTGAAACTGTCCCAACCTTAGATTGTAAAACGCTGCATGAACACGTGACGCGAATGTTTATTTGATGCGAGAGCGGCGATGGACGCCATAAACATAACGTTGTTATCACCAATAACACTATATTTTCTCGAGTGCTTTGGTGCAGCTACTTTATTTATTTTTTATTATCGGTAACAACAAACAGTACAAATACATATAGGTAACCTTTCTTGGTCCAAATGTTTGCTTTTGTGTAGATTTGTCTCGGGAGTTTTTTACCGACTTCAAAATTAATTGATATTGAATTTGGTTTTATCCAAATTCATGCCGAGACCTTTATACGTCTGAAGCTAGACTATCTAGGATACGGCTACTTGACAATACCGTCAGCAAATCGCAAGTGTGAGATGTGATTACGGTTTATAATTACGCCTTTCCAGTCCAACTCCTTGAACAGGTCCTCCAGCGGGCTTGTTAACAGTTTCGGGGATATGAGTCTTACTCTTCAGCGCAGCTGGATGGGCTTGAGACTGCTGGTTCTGTACTTGGACATTCATAGTGGCAGAATCATATAGAGCTGAGGTACCTATATGAAATCGATATAGCGACAGTCTAATTGGTATCGCTGTATATATTCCAGGACGGACTACGTTTCAACAGAGTTGAGGGCCTTCTCATAGTCCACAAAAGTCAGATACAGGGGCTGATTATACTTGACTCTTGCATAATCCGGCTCACTGTTTCAATGTGGTCTATGGTGGCATATCCTCCGCGAAACCCGGCCTGCTCCTGCGGCTAAAACTGAACGAATCTTCTTGCTAGACGATTAGTTATAACTCTAGAGAACAGCTTATAAGAAGTCTCCGTGGAGATTTCTTCGACGTTGTTAACGAGGATCTTGTTAACAAGGAACCCTTAGCCACCCTGAGATGTTCGATCACCCTCGCGGTAGTACATAAAGTGGCCCGAGGCCCGAGTCTAAGGTGATAGTGTCCTCGCCCTCTTTACGGACTTCACTCTACCTTGGAACTTGCCACCTTATATTTTCCAGCTCCACTTGCTAGATGTTGACTAAGCCTAGGAAAACGGTAACGACAACAGATGCACCGTTGTAGGTTACCAAGGTGGGGTGGAATGGGCGGCCTTCCGTAGCCCGGGGATTCTTAGCACCCCCTGCTCTGCCGTTACCGTGACCGCCGCCTTGGTCGGGAATAGCAGAGCGACCGGGAACTGGGTGTCTACTCATATATGGGGGTGTTTCCATAATCGCCACGCTGGGCAAGCGTGGCGATTGACGGAGTTATTACATGCCCTAAATTTAAACTTAAGGTTGGGCTTTTTGATTCACTTTTTAATGTAGCATTTTGGGTATTTTCAGCAACAAGTCAAGGATTTTAGCTGTGTGTATATTGGTATGCTGGTAACATATATTTTTAGATGCTAATACGGTACGGTTTTTTCAACAAAATATAAAATAAATAAGCTAAGAATGAAAATTATAAAAGTACCTCATTTATCATGCTGAGATCAGAGATCATAAAATTTTACGTTATCTTTTAAATCAGTCAACGTTCGATTTTCGCTGAAAACAGTCGTTCAACCGCGAACCGCGTAAAAGTGCTAACGCATCATAACAAAGCCGCCGCGACGGCCGACCGCGATGATGACCCAGTTAATCATTGCGTAAGGCACGTTTGTAGGTGACAAATTATATTGTTAAGGCGAAGCCTTTACTAACCTTAGCAATGGAAACGCCATCTAAAATTACTTTAAAAACTGAACTGGAGCATACATTGTATAATCGGTACAAAGAGACGCAAAATTGCTATCTAGAAGAAAAAGAAGAACGCATTAAATTGCAAAATATCATAGAAGATCTCAAAAATCAAGTTCAAATTTTACAAAATCAACTACTATGTGTATTAGAAAATCAGACGCAAGCTCCATCAACGTCAACTATGGAAACATCTACGCAACACGCAAGTGTGAAGTACGATACTGACGAGGAAGAACTTGCCAAAGAAACGGAGTGGATACGTGTCAAGTCAAGGAAAAAAAGAAAATTGAACGCCTCGCCTGAACTCTCACCGCAAAATAAAACAATCACCAATGAAAAAACTAAAAAAGTTCCCCCACCACCACCAATCGTTGTGGACGGTGTAGACAACTATCAAAACTTTTACGATTCCTTGTCAATGGAACACGCTGCTGGGACTTTCACGGTTAAGATACTGAATGGTGGTAGCGTCAAAATTAACGCATGTAATAGTGAATCATATCGAACCATTACAAAGACGTTAAAAGAAAATAACTGTCTCTGGCACTCATATGAAAATAAACAAGAGCGGCCTATAAGAGTAATGGTAAAGAAATTACCTTTCACCTGCAAACGAGAACGTATAATTGAAGATCTACAACAGAAGGGCTTCAAGATAGAGGACGCAGTTAATAAATTGAGTTGGAAAAATAAAGAACCACTCATGTTTACTTACATGTTTACACTTACCTTCAGTAATGAAGAAGATATCAAAAAAGTATATGATATAAAATACATACTGGGATGCGTGGTTGAAATACAGCCCATAAAATCAACCAAATTGATCCCACAGTGTAAAAGATGCCAGGTTTATGGCCATACACAAAAGTATTGTGCAAAAGAGCCAAGATGTGTCAAGTGCACTGGTAAGCATCTTACCATATTTTGTACGAAACCCGCAGCAGAAAAACCAAAATGCGTGCATTGCGGCGAACAACACCCTGCGAACTACCGAGGCTGCATGATAGCCAAAGAAATGCAAAAGATGCGTAATAAAATTACAAAAAAAACACCAGCAGACCGTCAACAACATGCCTTGAAAGACGGAGGTTCCCAGCCCTGTCACCAGATCCATTCTACTACACGGAGTGCGAATATGCCATTGTCTATACTTAATAAAAAAGTGTCTTTTGCTCAAGTAACTGCTGGAAAACCAACAACAACCTCCAGTGAGCAAAAGCACCACCAAAACGACACTTTAGATAAAAAATTTAAAACTAATGACTTCTTTTGATGATCGTTTGAAGAAGATTGAAAATAGCACCAAAACAGCTACAACAAAGCATCCAAAATGATTAAAAATCTTAAAATAATGGCCTGGAATTGCAATGGACTATTGCAGCACCAACAGGAACTTCAAGTTATCCTAGACATAGAAAATGTTGATCTCTTGTCTATTATCAGAAACTCATTTTACAAAACAATCTTACGCAAAATTTAAAGGATATACAGTATACCATGCCCTACATCCAGCTAACAAAGGAAGAGGCGGTAGTGCAGTTATCGTAAAAAACAATATCAAACATTATGAATACAAAAAATATGAAGAGCCAGATATCCAATCAATGGCAATTCGCATAGAGACAAATCGAAATTCACTTACGATAGCAGCAATATACTGTCCTCCGAGGCACATCATTAAAACAGAATCGTATGTAGATTTTCTCCAAACACTAGGTGATAAATTTATTCTTGGGGGCGATTTTAACGCTAAGAATACATACTGGGGCTCCAGACTCACCAACACAAAAGGAAGAGAACTGATGAGCGCAATAAGAGAAGTCAGATGTGACGTAGCATCAACAGGAACTCCTACTTACTGGCCAACTGACCAACAAAAAATACCCGATCTAATAGACTTTTTTGTCCACAAGAACATATCACAAAATTATCTACAGATAAAACAGAGCTTTGATATGAACTCGGACCATTCTGCTATATATCTAGAAGTAAGCAACCATATACTATATACAAATAAAAACTTAAGTTTAGCCAACAAATACACAAATTGGCATAACTTTAAACTAGACTTAGAGTATAAAATTGATCTAAAAGTTGCCATAAAAACAACTGAACAGTTAAACAATGAAGTAGAAAAATTCATTAAACTACTACAAAACACGACATGGGAGAATACACCACTTTATTCAAAAAAAAGGGAAGCTAAAAATATATATCCCGAAGAAATTATGGAACTCATACAAGAAAAAAGGAAACAGAGAAATCGATGGCACCAATCCAGATCCCCGCTAGATAAGAACAAACTTAATTATCTCACAAAAAAACTAAAGAGGCAAATCCAGGAGTATGACAGTGCCACAACAAATACATATTTACAAAGCTTAACCAATGACCGAAGAACCGATTATTCGCTTTGGAAAGCTACTAAGAATATGAAACGACCTATTACCCAAATTCCACCAATAAAAAGTGGACCAGGAGAATGGGCCATCAGTAGTGAGCAAAAAGCCAAAGCATTTGCAAAACATTTGGAAAATATTTTTAAGCCAAACGAAAGCTTAGAAAACTATAAACCATTGTCAACGGAGTTATGCAGTGAGAACCAAGACATAGAACTTGTTACACCTAGAGAAGTCTGGCGAGAGATAAAACAAAGAATAAATGTCAAGAAGTCCCCTGGATTCGATCTCATATCAGGGAGCATATTACACAATTTACCAAAGAAAGGTGTAGTAAAACTAACTAACTTAATTAACGCTGCCTTTAGATTAAAACATGTACCAGATCTATGGAAAGTTGCTGAAGTGATAATGATTCCGAAGCCAGGAAAACCAGCACACAAGACTTCCTCTTACAGACCGATTTCTCTGTTACCCATAATTTCAAAGTTATTTGAAAAACTTTTTCTAAAAAGGCTAAAACCAATACTACTCAGAAAAAAACTCATTCCGGAACATCAGTTTGGATTTAGAGAACAACATTCAACGATTGACCAAGTCCATAGAATAACAAATATTATAGAAAATACTCTAGAAAATAAAGAAGTCTGCACCACTATCTTCCTTGATGTCGCACAGGCTTTTGACAAAGTATGGCACGAGGGCCTATTATTTAAGTTAAAAAGAATGCTCCCAAAAGAATATGTAGACTTAATAGCATCATATCTTACGGATAGAGCATTTAGAATTAGACAAGAAGATTCGTTTTCAGAACTGAAAGCAATCAAAGCAGGGGTACCACAGGGAAGTGTACTAGGTCCGGTCCTGTACCTATTATACACATGTGATATCCCTGAAACAGAAAACAACACCATAGCAACTTTCGCGGACGATACTGCTATAATGGCTGTAGGAAAAACACAAGCTGAAGCAGCCGAAAAGGTTCAAGTAGCTTTAAATAAAATATATGATTGGACAAAAATCTGGCGGATTAAATTAAATGAATCAAAATCAATACACATCAATTTTACAAATAAAAGAGAAGATTACCACCCTGTATTCATCGACAATAAAATCATACCATACCAAAATACAGCAAAGTATTTGGGCATGACGCTGGACGCCAAACTTCGCTGGAAAGCTCATGTAAAAAAGAAAAAAGAAGAGCTAGAAATTCGTTTCAAAAGGATGTACTGGCTGCTTGGAAGAAATTCTTCAATGGCAGTACACAATAAAGTACTTCTCTACAAACAAGTTCTCATGCCAGTATGGACTTATGGAATACAACTGTGGGGTTGTACCAAAAAAAGCAATGTAGATATCATTCAACGGTTTCAGAATAAAGTACTCAGAGCAATAGTCAATGCGCCGTGGTACATAAGAAACGACGACCTCCATCGGGACCTCAATATACAGGCCGTCGACAAAGTCATACAGAAATATGCAAAGAGTCATGAACACAGACTGCATCATCATGTTAACATCGAGGCAATCCAGCTCCTCGATCATACCGACATATTGAGAAGGCTCAAGAGAACAAAACCTTTTGAGCTAACATAGTACAATCAGTGACAGTGCAAGTGAATATTATATTTTAAACAAAGAACACAATAACAAAGTGTCTTCCCCTTAATTAGAGACAATAAGAAAAGTGCTGATGGACACTATCTTACAGTTTACATTCTTATAAAACTAAGTTAGCATTAAGTTACTCATTGGCCAATCTGGCTAGATTGTAATATATTTTAGTATAGGTTTACTTTTGTTAACATTATACTAAATAATAAAAAAAAAAAAAAAACTTTTAAATAAGTTACAAACAAAACGGGAATGCGAAGAATATTTGATAGAAGCACCCATAAAACCAGAATCCGAGAAGATTAACAGAAAACTTATCCGTACTTATAAGGCAAATAATTTATCGAGGGCCATTCATGGGAGGGTTTCTGTACCCACTTCCGTTTTCCTTCCGAGTTTTTCGTTTTTTTGTATTTCAAGTGGTAATTTTATTTTTTCGGTCTCAAGATGTTCTGGGTGAAATATTGTGGGACATTTAGCATCGTAATAACTTATTTAAGATTTAAAAAATGAAGGAGAGAAAAAGCGTAAATAAGAAAAAGTATTTAATACTGTACCTAATAGATGTAGCTAGTGCGTATAGAAGCGAGTTTACCTAAGTCCTGTAAAAAAAACCTGTCATTGTCAATTGTGTTTCCTACCAGGACAGACCACCAGTAAAATAACTTTAACGCCATCTATACAGTTCGAGAAAACGTTTTTTGATTTTTTTACTTTTTAACGAAAATGCATTTTATGAAAACTCCTTATTTTGAGAAGGTTCAAATCGATCGGAACAAACATTACAAATAGGTAAAGTTAGCTATTTATATCAAAGAGGTAACAGCATATTTCTTAGCTATCGATTAAACGAAGGTTATTATTTTTGAAAAGAAAAGAACAGAAAATTTTGTATAAGTAACTGAACTTATAGACTTTTACTTTATAATCTAACTATCTTCTGCGCGCCGCTTCGCATGCGTTGTACCTGAATAAATAGTAGCATATGTGTTAATCCTGGTCAACACCAATACGTGTGCAAAGTTTTAGCTCAATCCGTAGCCTAGTTTTTGCGTGAAGAGGTAACAAACCTCCATCAAAACAAACTTTCGGCTTTATAATATTAGTGGGATAAATCACTTCAAAGAAAGTGATTTATTAGATTACAAACTGAACAGCCTGAAAAATAAAGGCGCTTTTTAAGCCCAACCTTAAATTTTCGTGCCGTTTTCCTGCCGTTAAGCCGTGTGGTGCCGGTAATTAGAATGTTACCCCTCCTCTCATACCCGTTAATGCAGTAAGAGCAGGCTCTTACTGCAGGGCTAAGGGATACCTCCAGAAGATGGGCAACAGCGTCTTTCCGTGTATCAATATCCCGTACTGCGCACTCCAACCCGCCTGCCAAGCGTGGTGAGTATGGCAGCTACCCCTCATGAAAACCATGAAGGAGGTCTGTGTTCAGTAGTGGACGTTTTACGGCTGAAATGATGATTCAATTTTCAATTAAGTTATAAAACTAAAGCGTAAATGAGAACCTTTTACTACCCAACAGACAGAAGAATGCAAATAGAATGCATTACGCAAGCGACGAGCTCAATGCCATCTTGAATCCAATTAAATTGAACCATGTTTCATTTTGCAAATCAGTTGCAAAATTCAAATAGTTCAATTGACCCCATTTGTTCCAATATCGGAATTCAATAATTGGAACAGCCGGCTGCATAATAAAGATATCATACAATGGGGATTAACGGGTTCTCTAATGTGTCCTAGTATTGGTATTCTAACAGAATCATAGTTAAATTTGACGCTACGAAATTCATTTTGGATTTCTGATACGGTGCTGGAAGCATTTATTGTAGTTTAATTGGAACCAAATTGTTCATCTGAATAAGATTTTGTGGCAGTACACTTCCTGCTTTAATGTACTACTTACTGTCCTGCTTTAATCTAACAGAATCATAGTTAAATTTGACGCTACGAAATTCACTTTGTATTTCTGATACGGTGCTGGAAGCATTAATTTAGTTTAATTGGAAACAAATTGTTCATATAAATTCAGAATCTGAATAAGATTTGTGGCAGTACAATTCCACAGCATCTTAACTGTCCTGCTTTTATCTAACAGAATCATAATTAAATTTGACGCAACGCAATTCACTTTGGATCTCTGACACGGTGCTCGAAGCTTTTATTGCAGTTTGATTGTAACCAAATTGTTTATTTGAATTTACAATCTGATTTATTATGTAATTTGTGACGCGTCCATAAGTCCAGAATAAAGTTTTTTTTATTGATTCTTGATTGATTACGATTTTGTGGCAGTACAATTCCATAAGAAGTCCTGCTTAATTGTCTCATGTTAATGGATGTGGTCCTACTAATCATCATCATGATTATTAGAGTCGGTTTAGTTTTTGTTGAATAATTAATTTAATTTTAAACAGATATTAGTAGGCATGCTAAATACCTATAGGAGTCACCTGCTGTTTTCTGAAAGAGTCTAAAATGTATCAGCGACGGTCGTAATTCCCGATGCACTATGGGCTTTTCCAAATCTTGAATTTTGTTGTTATGCTTACTAAACATCTCAGCCGTAGGGCCACGTCCACTGCTGGACATCCTTCCGGTGGATCTCGAGATCATGAGAGGGTTGTTGCCGTACACAATTCACCACGCTTGCCAGGTGGATTGGCTAGCGCAGTACGGGATGTTGAACACGAAAAGACTGTGCTGCCCATACTTCGGAGGTTACCTTGGTAGATTCTTAGAGCATCCACGGGCAAGAACGGAATCGCAATATTCTACTACCGGCGCACCACGGCTGGACAGCCTGTATCAGTTGTTGAATTAATGAGTGTGTAGATAACCTAAGCTATGTTTACGCGATAAGCCCGCCTTTGCGTAGAAGTAGTACTGTTTTTGAATTATTTCCAGTAAACTTTGATCTTTATGGCAAATGAACCTACTGTAGGGATTATTACGTTTTATAGTTGTATTTCTATTTTCTATAACTGCCAAACATTATCTACTTTTAGATCTTAAGGCATGACATGACAAAAAAAATGGCCGCCAACATGGCCAGCCAAATAACATAAGAATTTATAAATTAGCTTGACATTGGCGGAATTGTGTAAAACAAAAAACAAAAAACCATAACATAAAAAGACAAGACAAGACATGACATGTACATGCGCACAATTAGACCAAAAATATCTTTATCTTTTTTACATTTTCACACGTCAAACACCCTTATACTGTATCTCGTATAACGCTGCCAAAAACAATAACAAAGGTGATACCAGTAAAAAAAGATCCTCCTTTGTAAAAGGTTACTTCGTCGTAGCTATGTTTTGCCATAAAAAAATCTAGGATGTTTTATTTTAGCTGAAACTTATCAAATTGTATATAAATTATGGTCTTGGAACATTTTTATTCCAATGATTTTGTTTCTTACAAAGGAAATAAAATAATTAATATTTTTTTATGGGTATATTTTTTGTAACACTGGTCACTTTTTGGGGAAAGCTATCAAGGTGCATTGGTACTGCACATTGGGTACAAATGTCATTCGTTTCCCGCTTCGTCCGTTCTGGAATCGAATGTTCTTTCTCTCGCCCCGCCGCCGCCGTCCGTCGCCGTTGTTGTTTTTGCTGTTCTGTTTATTTGTTGAAGTTGTTTGTTACTCGTTAAAGTTATCTTGCTACATGAAGGTTTGCGCGAGGTGACACCACAGAAATGGGCAGACTGTATTACCCACACGATAAAAGTCGAAGAAGAAATGTTTAAACTCAATCATTTAATTGACACTGTATGTGATCGATTTGTAATAAATATCACTGAAACAGATTCTGAATCAGATGATGATAGCAGTTGTTCAGTATTAGTATGTAAGTATCATACCCGAACAACTGCTGTCATCATCGGATATGATTAAAAATAGTCTTAAAACAAAAAAAAGTATTTGTTTGTTTTATTTATTTCTGAGGGAATGGATAAATAATTCTGCGCCTTTGTTGGACTAGGATTTTAGTAATCTAAGTAGTGAAAATATAATTTAACTACTTCACTAACAAGAAATGCATCTATTTCTTTGTTTTATTATGCTCCGAGGCTCTTGTTGATAGGTACAAACATAGCATAGTGTAGGGTGGAACTATACTTGTAGTGATCCATAAAAAACAAGGTTATGCTCCACTGTCTTGTCAGTTTCACAGTGACATTACTTTGTTTACATTATTGGCAGCGTTTGAAAAAACAGACTATAGAAATAACATGGCGGTTACTGTTTTATGGTGTTCGGAAATAGTTTTAAAAACTGAAAAATCAAAAATCTGGTTCAAATTAATTTTAGATTTGTTTTGTAGACGTATTAATTAAAAATAACATTTTTCAATTGATTTTTGGCTAAGCTATCTCAAAATTTTAATTTTTTTGTTTACATGTAAAGTAAATTCTCGTGTAAATTCTTCAAGTAAATTAAGTACTCTATTTAACTGTCAAAGGCTTGAGGATATAAAAAGTTAAAGGTACCTGAGAAAAATTTTAAAAGTAATTGTGATTAAGTGAATAAGAACTTTTTGTTGAACACGTTTGGTACTTTTTAAAGACGTTGAAATGTTATATAACTGTCAGTTGTTGTTTACAGACACATTACGGACGGATCATTTTACAACAGATTTCAGTTAAAACCAAACACAAAAGCCATAAAATAAAAAGACAAGTCACGAGATTTTAGTACTTTTGTGATTTGCCAGAATTATTATATTAATGGGATCATGTGAGTTTTACGGAAAGAAAAAGCCTTAAGAAATTATCAACAAATTACAACTATTTATTTATTTACTTATGCCCTACATAAAATATGAATTAAAATCTCCCAGATTACACTGAGATTAGGTTTCGTAATTACTTTAAAACTTACATAAATAAAACCAGCTTCCCTAAAATCTTCAAAATTAGGTTAATTATCGCTTCATTACAGTTTTCCAAAATCCCTTCCCTTGAGTTCAGGCAGTAGGCGATAAAGCTATTTGGGAATTAATATTAAAGTGTAATATATAAAATAAAGCCGTGGCGTGCCGGCAAGCCGTGGGGTGCCGGCAGTAGAATGTTACCCCTTCTCTCATACCCATGGATGCAGTAAGAGCCTGCTAAGGGATACCTCCGGAAGATGGGCCGCAGCGTCTTTCCGTGTACCAACATCCCGTACTGCGCTCGCCAACTCGCCTACCAAGCGTGGTGAGTATGGCAACTACCCCTCATGGAGATCCATGAGCGAGGCCTGTGTGGACATTTTACGGCTGAAACGATATAAACACCTTTTTTTCAGATCAAGACGACGAAAACGAAATCAACGGAATTACCTTGGATAATTATATTCCTTATCAACAAAATTTTGATACTATTCTTTATGTACACAAAAGAGTCTTGGAACAAGAGCAAGCTGAATATGAAGCAAACGCAAAAAAAACTAAGGCTGATAACAAAAGACAAGAAAAAGTTAATAAAGCACCTGGAAGGCATACTGATAGAGCAAAATATGAATCAGTTTTTGATCAGACAGTAAGGTTTGCCAAAAACCTGGCGCCAACTGTAATTCCACCTAACGATAGCACCCCCATATTTTACACTATAGAAACGAGCTCCAGCCCTAAAAAGCGGGAAAAGAAAGTTAAAGAAATTCCAAGCGCTAACACCTATCAGAAAAAGAAATGCAAGAAAATAATAGAAACATACAGGAATGATGAGAAAAGAAAGCATAGTAGGAAACATAGCAGCATATCAGAGACAGCTTCGCATACCTTCCAAAGCAATACTATAGATGATTTCAATGTCAACCAGTCTTTATCCTGTACATTGTCTGAGCAATCGGAAAAGGGAGAAAAGGGAATCAAGAATGAAGTTAACTCTAAAAGAAAAAGACATAACAAGTGTGTTATCTCAGAATCGTTTGAAGCAGTCGCCGAAGATTTAGGAGATGCTGATGATACTAGGATCAAAGTGCAGCTAATGAACCCAGCAGAGAAAAATGCGTTCTGTGATAGCATTAAAGCTCCAGTCCTAGATGCAATAAAAGATTGCATTCTAGAATTTAACGATAACGAAATAAAAGAAGAAGTACGAATTGTAAAACGAATCGTCAAGAGTAACATGGATAAAATAAATACTATTCTAGATAAGCTCGCAAATATTGAACAATATTTGAAAGGAAGTGTGATATCTGAAAAATCGCAAGCTTCTAGAATAGAACAACTGGGTGCAGATATGGAAGAAGAGAAGAGTTTTGAAGAAGAATTTGATGGGTGCAAAGAGCTTAAAGATGGCAAAGTTGATGATATGGGCTGTGGGGAGATAAGAGATGTTCTGCACATGAGACCTGCGACGTCAGTTGGAGTAAAAACAGAGAAACAGAATAGACTACCTGCTCGATTTTGCTGGACGGACGCTAATAAAACGTAAAGGTCTTTAATGTGAATTAATTGAGGTAATGTATTTCTGAACATACTAACTGTATGATTGAATTTGACTTGTTTGAAAATTAATGCTTGTTTTACGGTTATTCTAGTTAGTCGAGTATAATAAAAGCGCCTCTTTCACGAGTGGTCTAACTACCTAGTTTTATGACTTGTTATAAAGCTCGCGATCCAGAAAATTATTGAGCAAATTTCGTCTAGAACGACGTTCTTTTGTTTCAAAAGGTAGGTACTAACCTAATTGATGATAAATGTAGAAACCTCCTGAATAAGTCCTGCGGGGAGACAACAGTCCTAAAAACAGTTTTTTAAAAGTAAGATCTGATATCTCTTCTGCCTAGGGGAGACAACAGGATTTTTTTTTCCTGATGTCTCCCTTAGGAGATCCATCAGGGGAGACAATAGACCTACACCCTGGTAGGTGGTCATACTGTAATAGAAACTAGCTTTTTCCTTCCCCTGTTTATACAAATACTTTTCTGTATGTTAACATACTAATGCAATAGAAGTCCAAGAGGAAGGCACTAGTACTAAAAGTATTTCTTTAACTAAGCTCCGTTATATCCCCGGCTGCCTATGGGAGACATCAGGATTTTTTCCTGACGTCTCCTCTCAGGATCCATCAGTCATACAACGTTATCAAATTGTATTTTTGCTGTATGGGACGCTGCAGTGCCTGGGACATTGTTATATGGAGTAGGTTTACCTAGCAATGCTTCTATCCTCCCAGCCTTTTAGGTTATTAGTCAAAAGAATTACTTTTTTATCCTCTGACCATTTTTTTTCTCATATTCTCAAGTTTTTTTTTCAAGTTTGCTGTTTCTTCTACTGATACTACTCTAAACAATCGAGATCTTCTCTTAAAGCAAACTTCTCATAAAGCAACCATTTCTGTACTTTTTAAAAACCTAGGAGTCTAACCAACGAAATTCGAAAAAACAACATCCTGTACTTCTATGGAATGGTAAATTAATAGGGTAAAATATAAGAATAAAATCTCTTCAACAAAAAAAATAATAAAAGAAATCTCAACTAGCACTGCAAGTTTACAGTACTTTCCCTCATTACAAAATTCCATTCTGCATACGAGTTATTTCCTCCTCAGTGCGTCCACTTCTCTATCAAACTATTTGCGAATACCCGAGCTGTATCGATTTTGTTCCGTTCGCTTTAGCACTATAAAATATGCTTCACAGATGACTGGACGCGGTAGTATCAATAAACTTTAACAGGTTTTGGATTTTACTACTGAAATAGAATGCGTTTGCGTCACATAATGAAATGCGCGCGCCGCAAAACTGTTTTATCTTCTTACATATTCCTTGAATTCAAACGATCTCAAAATTCAATAGTAATGATGAATAACGTAATTATTCTGATAAGGACTGATACCATGTTTATATAGACATTTGCGAACGAAATGCATTTTTTGCGATCAAATTACATTACTTTAAAAAAAAGTTAGTGGGTCAACATTAATAGATAGTCATACGCTATTGCAGACTTTTATTTAGAACTTTTTAAGAGAAACCATTCTGCCATACACGATGGCTGCGTAACTTTAACACTTTACGCAGCCCACGCAACGGAAGTTCTCAAAAAGGATAAATTTTCCGGGCTTATGCAACATATTTAATTTTTCAATGATGTTCCGCTACTAATAATAGCGTGATTTTACTTACTCTATAGCCTGTCTCGATAATTGGGCTATCCAATAGTTTTTGAATTCGGACCAGTTCCTTTTATTAGCGCATTTAACCAAACAAACAAACTCTTCAGCTTTGTAATATTAGTATATGCATGAAATGGGTGGATGCCTTTGCCCAGCATTGGGACCCAAATGGCTCCATATCATCATTTCAGCCATAAAACGTCCACTGATGAACACAGGCCTCCCTCATGGATCTCCATGAGGGGTAGTTGCCATACTCACCACGCTTGGCAGGCGGGTTGGTGAGCGCAGTATGGGATGTTGATACACGGAAAGACGCTGCTGCCCATCTTCCGGAGGTCTCCCTTAGCAGACTCTTACTGCATCCATGGGTATGAGAGGAGGGGTAACATTCTACTGCCCCACGGCCATATAGTTATATAATAATAATCTAATTCTGCATCACTTTTTGTCTGTTTTGTTATTCTGTATGTGTTGTTAATAAACAGTCTAAATTAATTCATAGATGAAATTTTCTCATGTTTGATCACCGCAATGTTTGATCATTACGGAGGTCTGAAGTGACACTGATTAATTAACGGCCTTACAAAGTGCGGGGCGAAATGCTAAAAAGGATCTTATTCGATCATGATACAGCGTTTACTTTTAATTAGTTACGTTCACTGGGTTCCTCTGCATTTCATTCGCATCAAATGTCTCACAAGCATTTTGAGGTTGACCTTGAGGTAAGAGTAGAGATATTTTTGTCATGTCTGTAATGAATCGAACTTTATTATGTCAGTTTGCATGAGAATTAAGTCACTGTTTACTAGTTGTCTAAGATTGTGCAAAATGTCACCCAAACGTAGGTAGGTTAGGGTAGGTCAATACCGCGTGGTCATACTATTTTTAATCGAATTAAAAAAAGGAGGAGTTTCTCAAGTCGTATGTATTTTTTAATCTTCGTTACCTCAGAACTCCGTCGTTTATAAACCGATTTGGATTTTTTTCGATTTCGTCTAGACACACTTTGAATTAGTACCTTGTAAACTTTCGCGATCTGTAGACATAATTTTAAGCTGATTAATGTCGGGAAATAATAAAATAACTTAATTACGCGATAAAGTTCCATTTAAAACTTTAAATTAGGTCACATTTTTCAAAATTTAGTTTTGATAATGAGAAGAGGGACACTTTAATTACGGCGATTTTGGCATATTAAGCTCAAAGTCAAGCATTTGCATTCAAAAAGTAGATTAGATTAGAAAATATGATTTGGTGAAGTGGAACTGATGAGGATGACCACAGATGAACAAAATACTTGCTCATTGACTAACCATCATAATATTAAGGTTAAAATTCATTAAATCTGCCGTTACATAAGTCATTATAAACTATTTTGTACGAATCAAGTCATTTAAATGCCCTATAAGGACGCTAGCTAAAAATAATTATTCTTGCCTTCTAATGTCTTCCTTCTACAAAAAAATTATTGCACTTCGCGCGTATTATTTCCAACGATTAACTTAATTACCTTAGAAACAATACGTGACCGGAGGCGTTACCTACTTATTATTTATTATAACCGCCATCCCCTCACGGGTTTCCCTGAGGAACATGCAGGTGAACCGATCAATGAAAGCAATTTCCTTAGGTCGTCAATTAGTGCCGTGGGTTACCGGCAGTAGAATGTTGGCGCTCCCCTCTGCAGTTAGAATCTGCCATGGAATTCCTCTGGAAGATTGGCATCAACATCCCGTATTGCGTTCGTTAACCCGTCTGCCAAGTGTGGTGAGTATGGCCACAACCATCTCGTGATCAAACTTGGAGATCCATGAGGTCTGTGTCCAGCAGAAGATGACATACGGCAGAGATGATGATGAGGACGTCAATCACTCGTAGTTAAGCCCTCCACTCTACACACGCGAAAACGCCTAAAGACAAGTCGTCAGTCAAAGTTTAATACTTAAATAATTTAAACACTACATATCTAGTGGATCTACCCAATATCCAATATCAAAAAGGTCCATGCGGCCGCACTGAAGAAAGTATTTTTTTATTTGATTTGATTAAATACTCCTGGTTTAGAAACAGACTGGTAACAAGTAATATTGATCAATTAAATACTTCTAGAAAATTTTCAACAGAAGCCCAAATACTTCACGAATAAGGATTATGTCTATAGCTGTGTAAACATCTCTTGTTTATTTCAATAACCTTATTAAATAACTACTACACACGGGTGTATGTAGTAGTACGAGATGGTAAGAGTAAGGAGCCATAAATCACGCTTTTGGGACAAAAAGTTGTACCAGGAGTTGTCATGTACGACAACCTCTTCCGATAAAGTTTTCCCCCAACTGTCACGGTTGTCTGAAGATTTTCCCAGTTGTTCGGACGAACCTATGTTAAAAGATAGCATGTTTCACGCTTTCGATTAAAACATTGCATTTAACGGTAGGTACATGATTTTTGTTTCACGTGTAAATTCGTTCAGATTTTTGTTTACCGTTTCAATTTCAAAAGGTAGCTTAAACGTTTCATTACAGCAAACAATGGTGCTGCCTTTATTGGGAAATATTTAATAACTCATGAATAATACATGCGCGGCAACTCATGCTGTATTTTGTTGAAGAACGCCCAGAAACTGTATGCTGCACCATGACTTTAGGTATCCCGTGTTGAATAAAGAAGCATTAAAATAAGAAATTCAATCATATTTTTCGACATTTCATTACACTGACATAATCAACTCCCAAAAAGGAACAAAAATATTACTAATTCTTTCCATAAGATGACAAGACCTACGGATTACGGTGGGTATCATCACGTGACACAGTGATTAACTACCAAGATAGGGGCCCAAACAGTCGCGGTTGTCTTAAAGCGGAGGAGACAGTGGACCACTTGGTACTGCACTGCACTGCCACAAGGGACGCCAAACGAAATACGGACTACAAGAGCTAATCGAGTCTTGCCCTTCTTCTACAAAATCTGCATATCCTTTGGGGATGCTCATGTGGAATCGAGCCAGCGGTCCAGAGTCCTTCTCCGGTATTTCAAAAAGTTGGGTTGGCTAGGGTCGTAGTGTCACGGGGGAAAATGCACACCCCAATTCGAGACGTTAGTGCAGATCTGGTATATCAGAATTAAATGATCAACTGAAAGGCGAGCTTGTCTGAACCATTCGGCTACGGAATCCTTTATCGCCACCCACTTGCACTTCCACTTGAAAACATCTTGCTTATTTGCTTTTTAGTTCTAGTCTTACCTCAGTAATCTCAATCATTTCTGTCCACGTCTACTCTGCTAAACATAGGCCTCTGAGGGAACATAGGCCTCTTGAAGAATGCAGTGCATGGGCATCGCAGCGCCAGGCGCTGGAAGCAGTTGTTGGCCATGACCTCTCACTGCCGAGCTTGGTGAATGACATGCTTGACAGCGATAGGGCTTGGAATGCCATGGTTTCCTTCTGTGAAGATGTGGTTATAAAGAAGGAAGCAGCGAAGCGTGTCAGAGAGGAAAACCCTCAAGCTGAACCGCATCGCCGGCGGAGGACTGAAAGACGGCGATGGCAATTCCATCGCCTTGAAGCCTAAGAAGATTCCGATAGACGAGGCCCTACGAATTTCCACTGGCAAGGAGTTCCACAGTCGAATCGCAGTTACTGTGAAGGAGTCAGTGTAAAAGGAGGTATTATGCTCCGGAGTTCTTATACGTACCAACCCCTGCAACCCTGTCAAGTGCCTGGTTTGACGACGCTCTGGCACTAAAGTGAGAGACGAAATAACGATGGTTTTTAGTTGGTATGTCACTGTCTACTAGCAGTATGTTAGTAGCCCAGTGGCGAGCCCAACATAACCCTCTGGCTCTCCTCGGACCAGAGAATATGCGTAAAATGCATTTTCCTATCGAAAAAAAAGGCCTCTGAGGGATCATAGATCACCACAATCATAAGAAGGTTTTTGCCATACTTGCCACGGTTGGCAGGCAGGTTGGCGCAGTACGGGATTTTGATACACGGAAAAATGCTGCTGCCCATCTTCCGGAGGTTTCCTTGGCAAATTTTTACTGCATCCACGGGCAATGATGCAACATAGGCACGAGATGCAACATAGTATATTGCCTCTCCTCTCTTGCCCGTGGGTTTGGGTCTTGGCCTGCCACGTCCCTACGGAAACTGCTGTCACCCCACGGCAACATTCCTTGTTAATTAGCTTATTATTTGAATTCTGACGCAAGGAGCTTTTTGCTTGATTTTATATCGTTTCAGTTTAGTTTATCTTTATTCTAGCATCTTTCTCGTTTGATATGATTGTCTCAATTTCGTTTTAACATAATCGCAGTTGAAAGTTTTGATCTTATTAACAAATCTTCACGCTTATCTCGTTCTCTGAAATGTATCGATCAATAAAAAACTAAGTTAAAATATCTCTTCTTATAATACGTAATATTATTCTCCTTAAACTAATTAAAATCCGCGTTAAAAATATGTAAGTTTGATAGTCCTAGTAACTACACAGAGCCTTCCTCTTTTTTTTCCATGATAAAAGAGAAAAGGTCCTGTTGAGTTAATAAAATATACATATCTATAATAAAGCCAAACGTATGAATATCTATGAATAACATGTAAGCACAGAATACAATAGCGTAATAAATATTTAAAATAAGCTCTGGGTCAAACTATAAAACTACAAAAGCGAGTATAGCTTACAACTAGAAAGCCTTAGAGTAAATGCCCGCAGTTATAATAATGTGCTTGGAAAGTAAGAAAGTGCAGAAAAGTCGCAATCAGACAGCGAGCGTGATAGTGACGTGAGCGTGGCGGGAGCGAAGCGGAAACGCAGCGTCGGTTATCACGCCCAATTCCGTAAATAAATCGAACCATAGGCTAGCATCACACACTTCATATCATTGAAAACTGTTAAGCATGTACGAAATGCCCAATGGTGCTTACAATACTAATTCAATTCAATTCAATTCAATTTATTTATTTACACAATCATTATAACATTACAGATAATAATAATCCACTGCGTTATATGAAGTACTTAAATACCTATGCATCTTAACTTAATGCAGTTTATGCAAAAAATAAACAACAATAAAATGTGTTAAAAAACTAAGTTACTAATAATATTACTAATATTTACTTTATTTTATTATACAGAACTCCAATTAACAATAGATTATTCTGTGTTTAGGGGTATTACTGTCGCTGATTCCTTTTTTTATTTCCCATGCAAATCAGCAAGCTTTTCATCAATATTGTGTGTGCTAGCCATAATGGTATATGTGACAAAACGCGCGCCGCTGACGCCACGCACACACTTACTATCTGTTTGCGACTCAAAGTAGACACTCACCAAGGTTTGAGCGGCCGTCTGGTGCTGGAAATAAGGCTTCAGTCAGTTAAGCCGGTAGACATGATAGACTGTGCCGGGAGGGAAAACTGCACTAATAGAGATACTTCATAATAGATAAAATTATTTTTTAATAATTCAGTAGAGACTTCATCCGTGTTTTTCATGAAGACGCGGCTGAAGTTTATTTGAGCACGCATTTTTATGCGTTCGATGAACATAATTCTAAATTTAAAATTCGTGTTTATTTACATCAATTTAATCAACAATACTTTGTTAAAAAGTATTTTGTTACAATACTTCGATTTACAATAATAAAAATCAAAGTAAGTATCTAGTTGTTAAGTTACATTGTATTTTTTTATTGTGAACATAAAACAGCGCGTGTCTTCGTGCCATGCACGGAATTATTATTAGAGATTGAATTAATAAGAAGAGTAGAAAGGACTGCGCTAGTTTTTATAGTTTTACAGGGAAAGGCATGAAAATGTTACTTGGGATAAAATGTAATAAGAACTACCTAGTTACTTACATACCGAGTATTTGTACAAAGATATTTAAGGCTAAAGCCGTTAAATAGTTTCATAGTTAAGGAAGAACACTTCTATTTATTACCTTGTAACTTATAACATTTAAAATGAAATAAATATATATGTATATCTTATGTATATATTTTATCTTATATAGGTACATTTAAAATGAAAGATCTGTAAAATTTGGTAAAAAATGTTTTAACTGCAACAAACATAATTCACATTTGAGCTCAAGGGCCATATTTAAAGCCATATTTAATTTTAATGGGTGGTTTTTAGAATATATCCATTATTTGCAATTTTGGACCTAAATTTTTAAATTAATAACGCAGTTTTCCCTCCTTTAACAAGAAACAGTAAAAGTATAATAAGGTAAATAAAAAACCCCGCAAAACGGATTCAACTGCGGGCATTCTTATGGATAACACAAATCGCTAAGGGAATTATGGGTGATTAAACAAATAGTTCTTGAACTGTATGTTGTCAAATCACCCTGTATAGACCGCATTCACTCAGAAAACAGTTTTCGTCTTATTATCATAAGTCTATAAGGAACTCCACTTTTGCATACTTAACTCCATACATATCTAATAATTGCGGTTTTGATAGAAAATATTTACATATCCTATTACTTACAAACGTTGATTAAATTAAAACAACACTTATTTAACAGATTTCATCAGTTTTCTATGCAATTAAGTCATTAATTTACTCACTGTTTATAAGTAAGAGGGAGAATCTATTAAAATGTTTTATTGTGACGAAATTAAATGATATATTGTAAGTGCAGTTACTTTTTACTATAATTTCTAGCAAAGTAAAGTCAAATAATGGACTGCAAGACTCCAATTGAATAAAAATAGAGTGAGAACCGGGTGACTTGTTTGCAAAACAATATTTCTTAGCACACTGGCCTGAAACCTGTTTTATATGTGAATGCGGTCGCGTAGGGTAAGTCTGTAATGAAGATAACATGAGTAAATTGGTATACATATTACATGGAGTATCGCTGTATGTTCTTCAGTTTATGTTCCGAGATATTATGTGCCCATTGTGAACGTTTTGAGCTGATTGCGAGGGGAATAGAAGCGCTGTTAGTTGAGGTTTCAATGTTGCTCGAAGATTGAAATGTAATGAGTGTGAACGAGATAAATGATTGTAAGGATCTTAAAACGGTTGTCTATATTATCTTATGAACCTACACCTTGACTGATTTGCTTAAAAATTATATCAGTAGGTCTACCATGAGTTTTCACAAACTTACTCGCTTGACTGTATGAAAACTTGTACAGCGCCTCTAGCGGATAGTTTGGTACTAAAATACGCAGTAAACTATACTAGGGCGACTGTAGTTTAGGCCCTATTTGTTTAGAATTTGGTAACGCGAGTTACAAATCTGACAGATGTCATATTAACTTACTATTACAACTGTAGTAATGGCAGGCGATTTAACAGTGACAACTCGTGGTAGACACATTGACTGCATTTCTGCAGCCCATAGTACCTAACTAACTAAGGGGAAGGATATTATATCCATATACGAAGCTCTATGCAAATATGGTGCAATTTCAAAATAATCAAAACCTTTGTCCTAGAACTCAAACATAAAGATCACAAACTAATAGAAAAACTAAGACTAATAGAATTAAATATATGTAAAAGAAGAGTAATGCCTTGTAATACAGGTATTTTTACTAAAAAGGAGGCTTCGATTACTGTTATGTATGATGAATTTAATTTATGTAAAAAATACTAGATAATTTGTTTTTTTACGACTAAATGACATGACAAGCCGAAGGCCCACCCGATGTTAGGCGGTAATCTCTACCTATTACAACTGCAATTCCGCGGTAATAGCGATCACTTAGCACGTGACCAACGTTGCATTGCGTTGTGCTCGTCACCCTGTGACATAAAGTTGCAAGGTATCATGTGCCCGTAATTTCACCGGCCTCCTTACCATTCATACCGGAAAAAAGCTATGCAGGCATTACAGCTCGCGGCAGAAATGGGTATGATAGTACGAGTGCTTCCCCTTGAAACTATCACGGTACGATATTTCGACGCAGTTTCACACGTTCACATTCATCACGTCATGATCACTGATAATATCGGGAAACTCAGAAAGACTCAAATCATGGTTTTATGATTTATGTAAAATTAACTTTTTAATTATCTGTAATATCTTAATTTTAACTGACTCAATTATTATTATTGTTTTTTTTATTAATCTTAATGTGTAGGTAATCTTTTATCATTATTTCTTAATCTGAATTTATTTCTATGTTGTGTATTGTTTTTGTTTAATTAATGTTACTGGTTTAATTACCGTTTTAATTAAAGTTAAATAAATAAATAAATGGTAAATATCCCGTAAATATTGCATATAAATACATATATAAAGTGGGGACTCGCTCTTGGCCGTTTCGTCTATTACAGAGTCCGTCACGCACAGACTCGTTCCCCAATCGATCACAGCGTGAATTACTGTAATAAGGCTATTGATCGAACCGAAATAACCTAGACGAAGCCAATTTAGTTGGCGTTAGTTTAGCCTCGCGCCTTTTCTTGTTATAAAAGAATTTGTATTTTATAACTGACTTCAAAAAAGGAAGAGTTCTCATGTCGTCTGTATGTTAAAAGATTTGTTAGCTCAGAACTACGTCGCTTATAAACTCATTTGGAAAATCTTTGAGATCGAATAAGATACACTTTCAATGAGGTTCCATCCAAAACAAGCGATTTTTAAGTAACCTAAAAATCACTTGCACTTTTTTCTGTTTTTTTTCAATATTTTGTAAGAAAATATCGAATTAGGCTGAAGTATCCGTTAGATTATTTCGCATATTTTCATTCAAAACTCTCCAAAAAGTTCACACTTGAGTAAACTAGGAATAAACTAGAAATTGACGAGCTCTATGGCGCAGCGGGCGAAGGTCCGCCTGCGACGCAAGGGGTTGCGGGTTCGATTCCCGCCTCGGGACAAATGTCTGTACGATCTGCAGATATTTGTTCAGGGTATTCTGGGTGTTTTTCTATATATAATAAAAATATCTATCTATGTAGTATAATGTATTAAGTATATCAGTCATCTAGTACCCATAACACAAGCTCTGCTTAGCTTAGGGCTAGATGATGCTGTGTGATTTGTCCAGCATTATTTATTATTATTCTTATTTTAAACGCTTGAGCGGCGTACTGTAACACGGCCCTAAAGATCCCGATGTATGTCCTATTACTCGATACCCTTTTATCGGTACCAAACATTATCGATACAATACGGCTGATAGCGTCCACAGGCCGCGCTCTGTTATTTAACCGCCTGTCAGACGCAGTCGACCCGCAAATAAATCGCTGGCGCACCGCCAAGTGCCAACCCTAGAGATGTGGTGGCAGCCCTAAATGGAAAATTTTCGACAAATAGAACGCGCGCGCGAGTCAGAACGCTTGCCTAACGCCTCACTATAGCGCCGAGTAAGCTTGTTGGCAAAATTATTTTTTTCAATCCTTCTATCTAATCTAATCAGCCTGTAGGATCCCACTGATGGGCAAAGGCCTCCCTTCCCTCTCTCCATACTGCAATACTTTATTCTTTCATGTAGTCAAAAATATTAGACGCATATATTGTTCGTTTTTACGTTAACGTTTTGTAGCAGTGATAGAACAAGATTTTATTAGTACAGCATGGGAACTCTTCTTTTCATAAAACATATCAACTTGCTGATAAATGATGAAAGTCCTCCAGGACGAGGCGTCATTTTATATTTCTTTCTCGTATCATTTTCTCGATTTTCATTATTTTGAGAAATATATTTATATATATAGAAATTCAATTTTGAGAAATATATTTATATATAATATTTGAGAAAATGATACGAGACATCAACTTTTTGCACATTCGTAACGATACATATAGATTCGCTGAGTACAGAATGATGGAGACCTATTTGCCCCGAATTATTTTTAATGGCTTGTCAAACGCAGGCAGGCCGTGAGATAAATGGCCGGTGGCAATGTGCCAACCCCAAGTTAAAGCCGTATTTCATCATTTCAGCCGTAGGACGTCCACTGCTGGACAAAGGCCTCCCTCATTGATCTCCAAGTACTGCGGTTGGAAGCCGTCTGCATCCACCGCCGACCAGCAGTTCTCACCAAGTCGTCTGCCCATCTTGTAGGTCCTACGCTGCGCTTGCCGATCCGTGGCCTCCATTCGAGAACTTTGCGGCCCCATCGGCCATCTGTTCTGCGTGCTATATGGCCTGCCCATTGCCACTTCAACGTGCTAATCCGTTTGGCTATGTCGGTGACCCGAGTTCTTCTACGTATCTCCTCATTTCTGATTCGATCCCGTAGTGAAACCCCGAGCATAGCCCTCTCCATAGCTCGTTGAGCGACTCTGAGCTTGTTCATAAGGCCAATAGTGAAGGACCACGCCGTATTTACACCAATGCATATTAATTCACAAAAACGGGTAAAGAACCTTAACAAGCGTATAATTAATGTAATCGTACAAGTATTTTAACGACTTTGGTCGTTAGGCCGTCTTAAATCATTTTGTTTACATTAAATTTGTATTTGCCGTGGGGTGCCGGCAGTAGAATGTTACCCCTCCTCTCTTGCCCGTGGATGCAGTAAGAGCCTGCTAAGGGATACTTCGCGAAGATGGGCAGCAGCGTCTTTTCGTGTAATATCATCCCGTACTGCGCTCGCCAACCCGCCTGCCAAGCGTGGTGAGTATGGCAACTTCCCCTCATGGAAATCTATGAGGGAGGCCTGTGTTCAGTTGTGGACGTTTTACAGCTGAAATGATGATGATGATGAAATTAGTGATATCGGAGTGATAACCGTATTGAAAGATATATATTTATGATAGGCCTCCCTCATAGACATCTTCGTACTGATCATGAGCGGGGGTGATTTGTTACCATACTCGCCACGCTTGACAGGCGAGTTGGCGAGCGCAGTACGGGATGATACACGGAAAGACGCTGCTACCCATCTTTCAAAGGTATGCCATGGCAGATTCTTACTGCATTTACGGGCAAGAGAGGTGAGGCTACATTCTACTGCAGGTACCCCATGGCAATTAGGTATACCAATCTAAGTCTTTATTATAATTTAGTTGTGTAACTGTCTCGTAATAAAAAAAACATGTTTATGTTAATTACAGGCTCATTATTACGCCTTTATTTGACGCGATTTCCTCTTTCTACTCCGAGGTTGTAGAAAAACTAAGGATAGCGTTCAGTGAAAACAACTAAACAAAGTGACGGGTTGTCTATCCAAGGTAGCTAAAAGTTGGCGATGTGCCATTGGAGGCGGTAGACGTCTGACGGTTATTTTACAGGATGTATTTATAACATGTGTAGGTACCATCGAGGACATACCCAATAGAGAGGAAATGTAATTTATTTTGTATATATAACAACTATACACTATATAACTATAACAACAATTCCGCCAAAAATATTTCATAATTGTTCGGAAAAGTACACAGGTCAGCTGTTGGCGCTGTACTGTCAAAGGCGAGAGACAGTTGTCATTGCATTAGTGCAAAAGCACTGATGTGTTTCGAAATTATTATGACCTTATTCCCCTCTATTGGATATGTACTCGATGGTAGGTACTAACCCATATAACCCAAAATTATATAACCGAGTGATAATATATTCAGCCGTAAAACGTCCACTACTGAACACAGGTCTCTCTCATGGATCTCCATGAGGGGTAGTTGCCATACTCACCATGCTTCGCAGGCGGGTTGGCAAATGCAGTACGGGATATTGATACACGGATTTACGCTGCTGCCTATGTTCCGGAGGTTAGCAGGCACTTACTGGATCCGCGGGCATTAGAGGAGGGGTAACATTCTTCTGCCGGCACCCCACGGCTCAGCCGAGTGTGGTATTTCAAATGTTATGACGTCGTTTTGGAGGGGAAAAAATCGGGATATATGCAGTATAAATTATCTATGATATAAATATGTGAAAGGCCTCGTTCCTCTAAACTTGAGATTAAATATCTCTAAACTCTCTATATGCGTGAGTTGGCCTTTCTAAGTTCAGTAATTCAATTACAAACTATAGAAATAAAGTAATTTAGAATTTTTGAATTTTCAAAGCAAGTGACGGGATCTCTATCCAAGGTACCTAGAGAGTTGGCAATGTGCCACTGAAAGTGGTGGACGTTTGACATCTATTCAATAACAAGCGCTGACGGATGAAGAACAGCGTTTACGTTGAAGTTGGTTAAATAATGTTTCCTCATTACGACCCGTTGACGATGTTGGGGTCAGGGATTTACTTTTTTCAGCAGTTACAAACATTCGGAATTGATCATGGTTACGCCGACAGCATTGCGAGCGTAACTTAATTTAAACGTTAGATAAACGACATTGCATAGTTAATTATCTATAGGTAAACTAAGGGTTGGTTTACTTTTCTGGGAATTTTGTGTAATCCCATATTGGGCTATTACGCGATGTTCCTACGTGTCCGTGTGTGCGTACACTATAATCCACACGACGGATATTTTGCTGCGTATGCACTCTGCATTTTTTCTAATGTCGGTCACCTTGACAAGACTAGTTGCAATCAAGACGCCTCGCTGGTCGGTCGCACGCAACTCAATTATATTTCCCGCATGTGTCCCCGTCGCGATTCGTTCTTTGGAATCGTGGGACACTTATTACCGAGTCCCATAATATATTTGGGAAAGGTCGCATTACCACAAAATAGTTGCCAGCCAAAGGAATTCGCCTCTCTGTGTAGTGAAGTGAAAGGATTCCCGCGCAGCCCTGGACCCTCAGAGATTGCTGGACTTGCCAGGTTAGTAAGCCTTCCTAATTACCTAGTGATTTTAGCCTGTGCAACGTCGTTATAATTACTATACGCATCTTTGAGAAACCTAGAATTATTGGATTTCAGCCAGTCCATCCCACCTTGGGAAACGCTTATTAATCCCCAAATGATATAATCGGTTAGCTTTATGGTCTATCGTACCATGCATCGCGGCATGCGGCCGGTTATATCTTCCATATATTTGGTCCTCACGAACCGGATAGAAATCTAAAATTTTGGGTTTATTACCACGTGTAATTGCATATCATCATCATAGGAAACTCGTCCTTATTGCGTTACATGTAAGGTCCATTGTGTGTCCGCACTTGTACACGAAGTCCCGTTATAAAATTATTTAAATTCGCATTTTTCCTAACTGATTCACAAATAGGTGTGTATAAGTTATTTACTACTTTAGTGTTTCATGTTGTGAAATAGATTTTACGTTAAATTGCGTTAATTACGCTAATTTTTCATTATTTTATTTAATTGACGGTGGTTTCGTGGAAAGTTTCGTGGCACAAAGATTGGTCTGGTTAACTTTGCTAGCGAATCCAAGTAAGGATCGCCACTATAACATCTTGTTGGTTTATTTTTAACCTAATAACTAAACATTGAGTTTATTTATTTACATCGCAAAAATATTACAGTCCACACCGCATTTATTGAAGAATTTTAGTAGGTTCTGAAGTAACTTATTTACTAGGTTGTTTGTTCTTAAGACAAGATAAATTATTTCTCACTCTTACGTTCATAAGTACCTATTATTTCGCATGCACAGCAATTACGCTCGTGCTATCTATACTGTTCCTATATCGTGCCAGCTTGGTCAGTTAGTGCCTATCTATACTTACTAACGCTGCTGGTAGGATAGGTATTTATTTGTTTTATCCTTACGCGTCGTATTGCACGTTCGCTAGGGTTCCGCATGGTCGGGAAAATAGTTCCACACCTATTTATTTTTTGTTTTACCCGTGTGTCGCGTCGTATTGTACGTCCGCTTTATTGCTTGAAATAGAGTTCCGTTCTATATACCATATATAAATCATATAAGTACCGTTTGTTTTTACAAGCTTTTTTTTATTTTTCGATTTCGCCATTGTCGTGTCGTATTGAACACACGCTAGGGTTTCGCATGATTGGAAAATTGGTTCCGTACCTACCTATTTTTTGTTTTTTAAAAAATATAAATATTTAATACTTTGTTTTGCATCCATTAGCTTAGGCTGGAATTTCGCTTGGACGGATAAGTGGTTCCGTACCAATTTTATGTTAAAGTTTTTATTTTTTTTATTTTTAAACACAAATTTTTAGTTTAAAATGGAAGACTTAAATAACAAACTTAAACTTTACGAAGGCAAATGTGCTTCATATTTTGGTCGCGTTCAAAAAATATATGATTTAATTTCAAATCTCAATGACGAAAGGTCGAGAAATACTTTCATTGCGAAAGCCAGAACAGTCGATCAAATTAGAAACGAAATTATAACTACAATTGATAATATAAATATTTTGTCAATGAAAATTAATCCCGACTATGAGGTTAATTACAACACGTTGTCGGCCTTTGACGATCTTTCGTGCGAAATTAAAAATGTATTGAGTTCATTGACCCCAGCTCCCCCTACTAAGGATTATGCTATGAGTAGTACTAATTCGACGAGTAGTAGACTCGGTTCAAGTTCAGGGTCATGTCATATCAAAATACCGAGAATCGAACTGCCTACCTTTGAGGGCGACATTCAAACTTTTCCGTTTTTCTATGAAACATTCAAACGTGTAATACATTTAAATCCCGATTTATCGGACTCGGATCGTATTCACTATTTACTAAGTCATCTCAAGGGCAAGGCTCAAAGTGTTGCCGCCGGTATTGTCCCCGCTGCAGAGAACTATCGCGTAATCTGGGACGCGCTTATCGCAAAATATCATGACACGCGCGCATTAGCAGTTAGTTATCTCAATCAGCTGTTTTCTATAAAATCAGTTGGTACTTCGCCTGCTAATGTTGAACAGTTATTTGATAAATTCACTGCAATTGTGGCAGGACTCAAGCAATTGAAAATAGATAACATGGATGATTTTATTTTCACGTACGCGGGTCTTAAGTTATTAGACTCCGACATCGCAAAACATTACGAAATGTCGCTTCGCAATTTGAAAGATCCTCAAGAGGTAGATTATAATTACTTCGTAAAGTTTGTACGCGAACAAATAAAAATATTATATCGCACCGCGCCGTCGAATGCTGAAAAGTCGACCGCCGGCCGCAGTGGCGCCAGTGCGGCGTCTGCTACGTCTTCTAGGGCGCATGTATCTACATCGCCTAAATGTTCGCTCTGTCATTCATCGCATATCCACTTATATAAGTGCAGTGCCTTTTTAAAATTAAACGCGAATGACAGATTTAAATTCATTAAGGAACACAATATGTGTGTCAACTGCCTTAGTGCGCAGCATACAGCGTCTAAATGTCAGTCTTCTGCCACTTGTAAGAAGTGCCAGGGTAAACATCATTCCTTGTTGCATTTCGAACAAAGGCCACAGAAACCAGCTGCTAGTGTCAGCACCGCACCGGCTACTAGTGCCGAAGAACCTGAGCCATCGCAGGAACGGGTTTCTTTTTGCACGCACTCAGCCACGGTTCAAAGGTCGTCTCGCACTACTGAAGTGCTAGCTACTGCGAAGGTATTAGTGGTAGGTAGGAAGGGCAAGGATGCTGTTATTCGCTGTCTTCTGGACCCAGGTTCCCAGAAGAACTATATAACTACTCGATGCTGTCGTAAGCTCGGGTTACCTATCCGCGAGGATTCGGTGGTTACCGTCAAAGGTATTGGTGGTACCTCTCAACCAGTACGAGGTTCAGTTGAACTCAAATTTAGTTCGCGTTTCCGTGTGCAACCCAAGTACAACATCGACGCTCTGGTTCTCGACGAGATAACGGGTCAGCTCCCGTTATGCCCGATAGATGTCGCTAACTTCAATCACATTGATTCGAGGCTACTTGCCGACGATACTTGGGCTACGCCGGGGAATATTGACATTCTGTTAGGAGTAAAACTTTTTGCTAAGTTATTGCAACCAGGTCATGTATCTTCTACCGCGGGATGTCCAGACGCATTAGAGACAGTGCTTGGCTATATATTAATGGGAGACGCACCTGTCTTAGAACGTCCGAAAGCCACCCTGTCGTTTTTCGCTACTTCTCCTTTGGAAAGCTGCGACTTGCGCAAGTTTTGGGAGATAGAGGAAGTTCAACCCTCTTCTATCACTAGCGTGGATGATAAATACTGTGAACAGTTTTATTGTTCCACCACTACTCGCACCCAATCTGGCAAGTATGTCGTTGCTTTGCCATTGAAGACAGACGCATCGGCGTTAGGTAATTCTTTCGAAATTGCACGTCGTAGATTTATTAGCCTCGAACGAAAACTTAAATCGCATCCTAACGTCAAATTACTCTATGATGACGTCATAAGAGATTATCTAAAAAATAATTACGTTTCCCTTGTGCAAGGAATTATTCCTGGCGAGGTATCTTACTACATCCCGCACCATGCTGTAATTCGCGAAGACAAGGCAACCACCAAGTTACGCGTGGTTCTTGATGCGAGCGCGAAGACAGCCAATGGTACATCACTAAATGATATTCTCTACGCAGGTCCAGTTCTTCAATCGGACCTTTTTAATATTCTTTTAAATTTAAGATTCTACGCTGTAGCTATAACGGCTGATGTTAAAGCTATGTACCTCAGAATTTCAGTACGTCCTGAAAATCGTCCTCTTCAGCGTATACTATATCGCTTTCACGAAGACGAGGAATTGCAAATTCTGCAATTTTCCGTTCTTCCCTTTGGGTTCAAATGCTCGCCCTTTGTCGCCATCCGCACCATTCAACAATTGTGTAAGGATGAGGGTCAAAATTGTCCTCTCGCAAGCGAGATTCTAAATAGAGATATTTATATCGATGATATCGCTAGTTCTATTCCTAGCATTGCGCTAGCAATAGATTCCGCTCACCAACTGATTAAGTTGTTTTCACTTGGTGATTTTGAATTGACCAAATGGTCAAGTAATAGCCCTGAGGTTCTTCAGGCTATTCCCGAGTCACTGCGGCTCGCGCACAGTGTCGATCTAAGTAAGGATCCGACTCTAAAGGTTCTTGGGCTTCGTTGGTTTCCCGACGAAGACTATTTCGCATTCCAAGTCAATTCTGACAATCGCCCTTGCACGAAGAGAAATATTCTGTCGCCTATCGCTCGCCTCTTCGATGTTCTGGGTTTAGTCGCGCCCATGATCTTGTACGCCAAGCTATTGATCAAAGATCTTTGGCTTGTAAAAATTGGATGGGATGATGTCCCACCAAACCGCATAGTTCGTCTGTGGCAGCAGTTTCAAGATGAACTGCCGCATATTTCGCAGCTTAAATTCGCACGCCACATTGGCGTAATTGAAAACTGTAAAGTTTCATTAGTTGGTTTTGCAGACGCTAGCGAGAAAGCCTACGGTGGTGCTGTCTACGCCCACATAGTTAAACCAGATGGAGACATAACCATCTCGCTAGTATGTGCAAAGTCCAAGGTCGCTCCTCTTAAAGTTATTTCGCTGGCTCGTCTGGAGCTATGCGCCGCATTGCTTTTATCAACTTTGATAAAGCGAGTTTTTGATCTTTATTCCTCCCGATATGCCATTGAGGCTGTCGTAGCATTTTCAGACTCAACTGTAACTTTGAGTTGGATCCACTCTTCGCCACATCGCTGGCACACGTTTGTGGCCAATCGCATAGCCAAGATTCACGAAAATCTCTCGGCAAAACACTTCTTCCATGTAAAAGGATCAGATAATCCTAGTGATTGTCTTTCCCGCGGTTTGACGCCAGCCCAGCTTATCCATCATCCACTGTGGTTGACTGGACCGCCCTGGCTCAAACTACCCCGCCACAAATGGCCTATAAAACCATTCGTTCCAGGTGAGACGCAAGAGCTTCCCGAAATGAAGCCAGTGGCTCTACCTGCTTTATCGCCGGCAATGTCAAAGGTGAATTCTCCTGCCGAAGACATTCTGTATAACCTCTCCAATAGGTTTTCCTCCTGGAAAAAATACTTGAAAACAATTTGCTTTGTTTACAAATTTCTAAAGCGGCTTCCTATAGGCCCAATAACCGCGCTCGATTTGAACTTTGCTGAATCAGTTGTGTGGCGAACTGTTCAACGAATTCATTTTGAATCCGATTTAGAGCGATTAAATCGCAACAAGTTATGTTCTAAGCCAGTACAGAAACTAAGCCCGTTTCTGCATAATGGACTTATTCGCGTTGGTGGACGTCTAGCCAACTCAGATTTAGAATTTGAGTCGCGTCACCCAATTCTACTTCCTCGACAGGACCACGTAGTGGAACTTTTGGTATCCTACTATCACGCTAGTAATTTTCACACAGGTCCAAACTTGCTTCTGTCTCTCTTACGACAGCGCTATTGGATTTTGTCCGCACGGCGTATTGTTCGTCATATAACTTTTAAGTGTAATGCTTGCTTTCGAGCCAAGCCGCGACCCGTGTTTCCGGTCATGGCAGACTTGCCACACTCTCGCGTCGAAAGCGCTCCTAAAGCGTTCTCTCACACTGGGTGTGATTATGCTGGCCCGCTTATGATAACCTCCGTTCGCGGCAGAGGCCAAAAGAGTCGCAAGGCGTATATATGCCTTTTTACGTGCTTGACAACGCGTGCTCTTCATCTGGAGGTCGCCTCAGATCTAAGCACAGCAAGTTTCTTGTCGGCATTTAAACGTTTTCTTTCTCGCCGTGGTCCAATCGAATGTCTTTATACAGACAACGCCACCAACTTTATTGGTGCAAAATCGTATCTTCGTGAACTCTACCAATTCTTATCGCATGAATATAGCACATATTGGGAGAAGGAACTGGCGGATGATAACTCGCGACCGCTCTACGCGCTTAGCTCCGATCCGTCAGAACCCGCCGCATTAACTCCTGCACATTTTCTTAACACGAAACCACTCGTCTTTTTCCCTGCTCGCGAGGTAACTGAAACGCGCTTACATCTTATTTCGCGACAGGAACTAAATGATCAACTTGTTCATTCTAAATGGAACACACCTGCTAATCCTTTACGGACTGGTATGGTTGTTGTTTCTATGCAGGACAACGTTATGCCTCTACATTGGCCGATAGGCTTAGTGACTGAAGTCTATCCGGATAAGAACGGGGTAGTTAGAGTCGCAACGATCAAGACTCAGAGTGGGTTTTTTCAGCGGCCAACAGTTAAGTTGTGCCCTTTGCCAACACAATAAGTTTTGGTATCTAATTTTTATAATGCAGAAGTTAGGTTTAATTAAATTTATTGACTAGTTTATAAAATTCCTTCATAAATTTAGTTTCTTTCATAAGGTAGAGTTTTCATGATGATAATATGCAATTGTTAATTGTTGTTTCCTCTTTTTTGTTTTGAAAGATTAGGACCTTTCAAGCCGGGGAATATGGTTACGCCGACAGCATTGCGAGCGTAACTTAATTTAAACGTTAGATAAACGACATTGCATAGTTAATTATCTATAGGTAAACTAAGGGTTGGTTTACTTTTCTGGGAATTTTGTGTAATCCCATATTGGGCTATTACGCGATGTTCCTACGTGTCCGTGTGTGCGTACACTATAATCCACACGACGGATATTTTGCTGCGTATGCACTCTGCATTTTTTCTAATGTCGGTCACCTTGACAAGACTAGTTGCAATCAAGACGCCTCGCTGGTCGGTCGCACGCAACTCAATTATATTTCCCGCATGTGTCCCCGTCGCGATTCGTTCTTTGGAATCGTGGGACACTTATTACCGAGTCCCATAATATATTTGGGAAAGGTCGCATTACCACAAAATAGTTGCCAGCCAAAGGAATTCGCCTCTCTGTGTAGTGAAGTGAAAGGATTCCCGCGCAGCCCTGGACCCTCAGAGATTGCTGGACTTGCCAGGTTAGTAAGCCTTCCTAATTACCTAGTGATTTTAGCCTGTGCAACGTCGTTATAATTACTATACGCATCTTTGAGAAACCTAGAATTATTGGATTTCAGCCAGTCCATCCCACCTTGGGAAACGCTTATTAATCCCCAAATGATATAATCGGTTAGCTTTATGGTCTATCGTACCATGCATCGCGGCATGCGGCCGGTTATATCTTCCAGATCATTTATGTATAGAATTTTTCGTGTTTTAAACTTAAAATTGGTAGTAAGGTAAAGTGATAGTTAGATTTACATTCTACAGTCTTAACTAAGTCGTCTGCATATCTTGTACGCCTGCATACATACTGACGCGAAAAGCTAACTTGAAATTAGAGGGGTAAGTGGCAAGAGTAATGGAGTAAAGGAGAATAAAAATTATTAGTAATTTTGGAAATTACTAATAATTTTTATTTTAAATGGGAATTAATTGGGGGATTTAATTGTGATAAAGAGTAATGTAGTAATTTTATATTTATAGTAATTTTGGAAATTACTAATAATTTTTATTTTAAATGGGAATTACTCTTGTCACTTACCCCTCTAATTTCAAGTTAGCTTTTCGCGTCAGTTTGTATGCAGGCGTACAAGATATGCAGACTACTTAGTTAAGACTGTAGGTGTGGTGGGTGCAGGTCGCATCCAACCATAGTTATTTGAAGATCCATGAGGGAAGGTCTTTGTCCAGCAGTTGACGATCTACGGCTGAGATGTTATGAGGAATGTTGGATAAATTTAAGAAAAAATATACATACCTGTAGTATATATTAAGCCGCCGTGGGGTGCCGGCAGTAGAATGATACCCCTCCTCTCATGCTCATGGATGCAGTAAGAGCCTGCTAAGAGCTACCTCCGGAAGATTGGTAGCAGCGTCATTCCGTGTATCAACATCCCATACTGCGCTCACCAACCCGCCTGCCAAGCGTGGTGACTATGGCAACTACCCCTCATGGAGATCCATGAGGGAGGCCTGTGTTCATCAGTGGACGTTTTATGGCTGAAATGATGATATAATAAGTGTAATGTGGTGGACGAACTGTACAAGTTCCTGGCTGGTCGGCATAGGGTCGAGTTTTCTGTAGGAATTGGGGATACGCCTTTGCCCAGCGAATTAAATTTGCTAATAATAATTAAATAAAATGGTGGTGGTTCGAAACCTTTCTTGCGCAATTCAATGCGCACATCGTAATATTTTGCCTCTCTACTATAACAGCACTGACGAGAGTAGTGAATTTCCTTGCAACTCAGAAAATCTCGGAAAATTGCATTCGGTCAACTTGTATTGCAAAAAACATATTATTATATTATAGTTTATAGGCATTGCAAAATTTGAATTTTAATTCTATTACTCAAAATTTGTCTGAATAATATATTAACATTTTATCCTATTGTAGTACTACACAAAGCAGTAGAGGTAACGGAAAGAGGCAGAAAAACCTTTTAATTGCCGTAGAAGGTGGACAATACTGAAAATATATTACGCCATGCACACCCGCAGGTTGGGGCTAGTATAATAGGTTATGTGTATTGAATACATGCCTCACAGTGTCATGTGGCAGCCGGCCAATTCTTAGGTACCAGCTCTGCTCCCCAATTGCTGATGCTATATCCCGCTATTGAATAGACTGATCCAGTTTATGTCCGACATTGTGTTTAAGAGGCTTCTCTTGAATAACAATTGTAAACGTTTAGAAGTCGCAACTGTACAATTAGGGGGCTTCGCCCCTTCTTATGCATAGCGCTGTCTGTCTGCCTGTCTGTGTATGGGACGATTCACCGTCTAATTGAGAGAAGGGTACTGATTGCATTTCGTGACCCTAGGTTAGGAGTTATTGAGACCTTAAAAGGTCACCAAAAAAAAGTCTTCAAATGGCCGAAAACGTCCAAAAACCCAAAAATGCCATTTTTGACCTTTGGTGACCTTTTGAGGCCTTCGCCCCCTTTTCTGGTACCCCCGTACCAATGCTTGTTATATTTATAGATGCAGGAATGTCGACAACATACCTGTGTTTGGCGCTGATGTTGTGATAACGTGAGAAGATCTGAGCGACGGAAAGGTGGACAAAATTGATACAAAGTTGGCTCAAAATATAATGTAGGTAATGCCTCTGAAAATAAAAGAAATAGAAGATCTACGAGTAGTGTCCGAACTAAACATCATAGGAAGAAATCAAATCCTCGAGACGCCGAAAGTTTGAGCATGTAGTCCGATTGGGGTAGAATCGGGGCAGCTAAGCAAACATGGGTCCCTCAATTGGTCATGCTCTTGGTCGTCCGAGGTCGCGCAAGACGAAGTTGAGCAAGATCTGGGGGCCTACTCTTGAATGCAAATCGCGATAAATTGAAACCGTCATCAAGCCAAACTAACTCTTATGGCCTTACGTAAAGATTGCCCTTCCGACGATAATATCTTAATCGTTTTCTAGAGTAAACACCCTGCATAAACTTTCTGCCGTTGACTGGACTGAAACGGTAAGGGACCGAGCGAGCTGGGGATCTCTAGTGTCGAAGGCCAAGATCCACTTCGGATCACTGCGCCAGTCAGTCAAATTTTGTAATGATTTTGGTGTTAAAACAATCAAATGGTTTTTGTTAACACTCATTATAACGGCGTTTCTCAGATCCAAACAATACCATCAACTTTCGGAATAAAAGACCCATGTTTAAACCCAACTTTCCAGACAACTCAGCAACCTAAATTAAAGGTCATAATAAAGAGTTCGTAACAGCCATAATTTACATCAAATTAAATAAGAGGTGTCAAACGAAGGTGTTGAAACGAAGGGTAATATATATTTAACTGACCCTGCGAGAAAGTTTAATGATGCGTAATTCTCCCCTTGCTGACCTAGGTAAAGGAGAATGCCGACCTTCCATACATTTCTGGCCGACGTTGTACAGAAATGATATTGAATCCATCTTACAAATTTAAGAATTGAATATGAAATCATTTAAAAAATAAAGCCTTGGCACAAACAGATGACAGAAATGTCGTAGATTCCGGATTAATATCACGTAGTTTTTATAAAGCTTATGTGACAATATGAGGATGCTTTGTTAAAACCTGTAAATTCTGACTCTTACCGGAACTCGGAAAGTATATCTTTTTCTAAATAACACAGTAATAATAAAATTCTTTCACATTATAATTATGGTGTCACCTATCTATAAACTTAGAACTTCCTTGATTGATTACAATTAATTTTAATCTATTAGTCGTTTCAGCCGTAAAATGTCCACTTCTGAACACAGGCCTCTCTCATGGATCTCCAGCATGGCCGGCGATATTTTATCCACGGGGAGAGGACAAAATACTATTCTCCTCTGTCAGTTTTGTCCACCCTCCGAGCATGGCGACATGGGTGGATAAAATATTCGCGGTGTACAAACCAGGGGAAACGAAAGCTATAGGCGGAGGGTGAGTATCCACGTCTAATGTCAAAAAGTGATATAATTCTCTTTCCTCCTGTTGCCGTGCTTTGCAGGTGGATAAAATAATTTTATGCCTTGTCAGTGGAAATAACCGGTGGACAAAAGTTTTATCCCCAGCCCATGCTAGCCCAGCAGGAACGGTAGTTGCCAAACGGTAAGTTTGGCAACTACCGCTCCTTGCAACAGCAACTCACGCTTGGCAGGCGGGTGCAGTGCGGGATGTTTATACACGGATTAACGGTGCTGTCTATCTTCTGGAGGTATCCTTTAGCAGATTCTTCCCTTAGAGACCTTAGAACTATATGTTTTAGGGTGACGGGCACAATGCAGCGTGACCAATCACGTGCTTGGTGAACGCGAACACCGCGGTATTGCAGGTGTTATCGGTACCGCCACAGATAATATAATACACTAGGTACCGCTTAATATCAGGTGAGGCTTCGGCTTGTATAGTTCTATAATCGTATAAAATTGTATAAAAACAAAAAAGCGGAAACTTCCTAAGTTATTCCTATGTTAAACTAATCTGGAGGCTAATTCTCGTGAATCGGGATTTTGCGGGATACTTCGCCTCATCTCACATCACATTGTCTACTTCTTGTCACATACATCACTCTGAAAGTCTACCATCATCTCGATTACTGCTCTTTACCAGTCGATGTATCACGATTGATCACGATCAGTTTGCAATAGAAATTTGTCTATAGTGAGATCACGAGAATGAAGTCCGTTCATTTGTCAAAATTTTGATCGTTTCCACTTGAATCACGGTTCAATAGAATTAGCCCCCTGTATTAAGACTTAACTAATCGACTGAGTTCCGAATATCGATATCCGACGAAGGACAAAAGTCCAAGACGTTGGAACCAGGATAATGGAACTAAAGTGGAGTTGGGCAGGACGCTTTGTAAGGCGTGGTGATGACAGGCAACAGAATGGTGGCCGAGGATGGGGCATAGAAGTCTGGCGACCGGTGGCGAGGTGAGTCGACGACCTGGTACACATCGCAGGGCGTCAATGGATGCGGCTGGCACAGGATCGTGGTGGATGCACAAACTTAGGGAGGCCTATACCCAACGGTGGGTGAACTCGGGCTGTGCATGATGATGATGATGATTGAGACTAAAACTCGTTTATACTAAAAAAGCTTAAGCCTAACTCGTTATGCCAGCTTATCAACTGACACCGTGTACAAGTAACCTTACGCTGACCCGACTGCTCATCTGGAATAGATTCGACTGGAGTCTGTTATCTAATTAGACTTTTCAGGATCAATGATTCAGAAATTATGTTATCATTACCAAGCTTATTAGGATCTTAATCTTCAACATCATCGTTTTTGTGGGTATTTTATATGATTTGCGTTATGTGATGTTGATATATGTATGTACCTACCTACATTTTCAAATTAGGAGTCCTAAAAGTTGGAAGAGTTTGTGGTAGATTTTTCCCAACAGTGGGAAAAAATAGGTGATTAAAATATTAATTTCATTATCATCATTTCAGCCGTAAAACGTCCACTACTGAACACAGGCCTCCCTCATAGATATCCATGAGGGGTAGTTGCCATACTCACCACGCTTGGCAGGCGGGTTGGCGAGCGCAGTATGGGATGTTGATACACGGAAAGACGCTGCTGCCCATCCTCCGGAGGTATCCTTTAGCAGGCTCTTACTGCATCCACGGGCATGAGAGGAGGGGTAACATTCTACTGCCGGCACCCCACGGCGTTAATAATTATTAATAATAAATATTGTTTATGATTAAAGTAAAATATTAATTTACTTTAATCATAAACAATATTTATTCTAAAGCATTTATAAACAGTTTTTGTGGACAAACTGTGGACTGATCTTCATCATCATCAGTTTACAATATACTCGTAAAACAGAATTTTAAAAGCAATCATAAATAGCAGTAGCTAACGAAGAATGAACAGTAATGAAGTTCAAGAAATAATTAGAATTCCTAATGAATTTTTAAAATAAAAGACAAAGAACGCTTGTTAAAATTCTGCGAAAGAACAAAGTCACCAAAATAAATACAGAAACGTCTTAAGCAGAATGAATTTATACAAAAATATTCAGCTTTGACCCATTTGCCCTCAATTAATTCATTTTCACGATAACTTTCACATTAAGTGGGGGACAATTGGGTGAATTAAGTTTTTTAGAGCTTACGAGTATTTCTACTTAGTGCTGGGACGTTGTCACTACTAAATTCTACATATTTAAATAGTATTTGATCAGCATCGCTTCTTTTTATACGACTTAAACGATAAGACGAACCGAAGGCCCACCTAATAGACAGATAGATAGATAATACTTTATTGATACCACATGTTACAAAAAAAATATACCGAGGTATAAAAACAAACAGAAATATAATAAAACAATTTTGGGCAATTCAACGGGCGGCCTTATCGCTGTAAGCAATCTTTTCCAGGCAACCAACTGATTCAAAAAGAGCATAGGGCAAGAACAAGGGGGTGGGTTAAAATCCCTTCAGGAAAATAATGTTTAGCGGTAACCTCTACCTGGTGGTGGATGATGATGATGATGATAACAACTGCATCACCGTGGTGATCACGTTCACTAACACATGACCAACGCTGTACTGCACTGCGCTTACTATGAGACATAGAGTTGTAAAGTGCCCGTAATTGTTATGTGCCCGTAATTTCACCAGCCCTTTAAACCGGAACACTGCTTTGTAAGGAGACTATTTTGCCTAGATAGGTGTGTTATTATCCTGAGTTATTATGCTGAGGTAGAGAACTCTCGCATCTACAGCAGAAGCCACGAGCTTAGTTAGAGCGAGGTGTCGAACTAAACATGCAACATTAGGTCTATATTAAGCATTTATCTGTTAATTGGGCTTTACAGAAATAAACATTTTTTTATCTATTATCTTTATTACCTGAGTAGTTTGTGCACGTAACAAGCGCATTACGACCCCAAAAATGCAAAAATAGCTAGAATTTATCATGAGAGCTGCAACTGAGGTCCCTAGCGGACTATAATGTGCACGCTTTGCGGTAGTTGTGGGATTTACGGGGTCTAGTTCCGTTTCAAAGTTGCTGTCTGACGCCGCTCGGAATTTATGAGACCTGTGTATAAGCTAAAAAGCTCTAGAAGTTCCTTTACCCTAAACAATACTTACTACCAAGAATTACATTAAATTTTCTTAGCTCATATTTGGACCTTAGTATCGATCCACTGCAATTCAATATTAACGCAATAAATGCATTTCATTAGGTATCGATTGTACGATATCATAAATATTGTGGAAGATTGTAAGTAAATAAATTTATAAATTGAAAAAAAAACAATGCAATGTAAACATCTGTTCTTACAATGAATTGCCACATCGATTCAACTTCCAAGACCCTTCTCATCTAACTTATTTTTTTTTATACCTAGGTGCCGGCTGAAAGCCAGCAGGAGGTTGCGGGTTTGATCACCGCCAGGGGACAAATGTTGTATCTGCCTGTATTTTATTTTAGGTCGAGGTGTTTTCTATGTATGATTATGTATTGTCAAAAGAAATGTATTTAAGTATTTACTTAATTTGCGAATAGGTGGTGCTGTGTAGTGTCCAGCATTATTTATTTATATATCTATCTAAATCTATTTCCACCTTGTTTAGTATTTACATTTAACACTTTAAATCATCTAATCCCACATTATGAGGGGCCGACGCAACTCCTCGTGCCCATTTTAGAACCCTAGGGTATGTAATCAACCCTCATTAAATACCAACTGCGAACCTAATAAACTTAAAACAAACCATTACCCGAGTTAGAGTGGTGTAGAGTGTAAATTAACCTAGTTATTTTCCGCAAGCCACCCAAATGGCCAGCTTGCTGACCGCAGCAGCATGCCACCGAGGCGGCCGTAATCACTACTTAGAGCAGCGAATCGTTTCTATTAAATAAAACGTTTTATTTCCCCGCCGTAAATTCCAGATGTTAAGCTGTGATTGTACTTTTTGATTGTTATAATTGGCGGACCATATTTATGGATCCGCTGCAATCTAGTACAATCCCATGATCTGAGTCTTTTCGAGATTCACTTTTGTTTCTTATGCGACTAAATAACGAGACTAGGCCAAGGCTCATCTGATGTGTCATGTGCCCGTAATTTCACCTGCCCCGGAGGCCCTTCAAACCGAAACATTAAAATGTATACATTACTGCTTAGCGGCAGAAATAGGTATTGTGGTCCGCAGATGAACTCTTCACAATACGTTCTACTACTCTAATTTATGTACCTTTTTAGAGTTTATTTTTGTATTTTTTAAATGTTTTTTATAATATATTACTATTAAGAAAGTGTCATAATATAACGCAAAAGAAAAAGCTCTGTAATGTTATAATTATGTATGTATGAGTAATAAATAAATAAGTATGTTTTTAAAATACTTATAGCAATAATTTATTGATATGCAAAAATACGATGAGGAGGCTTGTATTTGAAACTGAAATTGGAGACTTAGGTACAGTAATAAAATGCGACCGATGCAGCCGCAATCACCACTTAGAGCAGTCAACTTAAACGTTTAATTTTCCCGCCATAAATTCCAGACGTTAAGCTGGTGTATTTATCGCGTTTTACCTTTATTATTGCCCGACGTTTCGACAGGCTTGCACGCGTCCTAATAATTAATAATCGTTAATTATGGTAAATAACGCGATATATTTATCGCGTTTATTATTTAAATATAACTGGGTATTCCCGGTTATATGTATGTATGTATATAAACAATAAAAAAAAAAATTTCAGAAAATGTTAACAAAGTACTTACATTTAACTTATTCTAGATTAGAAAAAAAAGTATTGGTATTTAACTTGATACTAATATGTTTTTTACAAAGTCAGAACCTATGTTAGCAAAATACTTGATTATAAATATACTTACCACGCTTGGCAGGCGCGTTGGCGAGCGCAGTACGGGATGTTGATACACGGAAAGACGCTGCTGCCCATCTCCCGGAGGTATCTCTTAGCAGGCTCTTACTGCTTACACGAGCATGAGAGGAGGGATATCATTTTTGCCAAGCGTGGTGAGTATGGCAACTACCGCTCATGGAGATCCATGAGGGAGGCCTATGTTCAGTAGTGGACATTTTACAGCTGAAATGATGGTGGACAAGAGAGACGGGGCAACATTCTACTGCCTGCACCCCATGGCAAATTTCTGGCTGGGGTAATTATGTAAAATAAAGTACTTACTTAATTTATAAGTGGGTACTGAGTATCTATTTCAAAGAGTCTGCCTTCGCTCCCGTAGTACTAATTACCCAAATGACTCACCTACTTTGCATAATAGGAATGTTGGTAGCTGATTCAATATTTTTTTTCAGAAATAAATGTCGCGCCATTCTGTGCCATAAATAAGCAAACATTATCTGCAGTTTACAAACAAACACGTCTGGATTCATAAAAGTAATCTAGAATATAGTATCTGGCCAAGGAATAAAATTATTCTTTGTTTGATCTCGATCTGTTAAAAGGAATTCGAGGCATACCTAAGCGTTACCACCTGCGACTAAATCTAAATATAAATAAAATAAAATTATTATTATATTATTTACATTTATTTTAAGCCCTTTCTATCATGTAGTACCAGAGTGGTTGCCAAGACAAATCAAACGTGCCCAAACACGAACAAAGCACGAAAAATGACACAGGAGTACAAAGGGCGGCCTTATCGCTATGAGCGATCTCTTTCAAAGTAGTTGCCAAGACAATTTTTTTAAGTCATAATGACGTTTATTGAACAAAAACAACCTATTATTACACATCAGTGGCCCTCAAAGTAGGAAATTCTGTATCTTGGTGATAAATGAGTCCAAACTCGATGGGTTCAACTTTTTTTGTTTAGGAGCCGTTATTAGGAACCTTCCGACTCCAACACTAGACCAGGCTCCATGATACCATATTATTGTATTGTCTCCGATGATACGCAAGTATAAATAGATAGATAATGCATTTATTTGGTCAAGTATACTAAATTTGAGTTTAATCGAACGCCAAGAAGTGATTCTCTTTAGCTTCCCAGATTTGACCCACGCTAACAAACGGGCAAGTTAAATAAAAGCTTGTAAAAAGACAGTGATAACGAGAAGGAATATGAATAAAGTGACAGGTTCCTAACGTATAAAAATGTCTCGCAAAAGTTTGAGAAAGTCTGGTCAACAAAACATTTATTGTAGGCAGCGGGAATTGTACCTGTGCGCCACAACCCCCATCACGTCGCAGTCGTCTTTAGTTTTGTTTTATTGAAGTCACTGCATCTGCTCCAAGACACTTTGGCCGCAAGCCAAACATTACTATAAACCCATGGTGCCTGCGGTGACCATAAAAGAAGCTCTGTGCTGAGTTTCCTCTTTGCTAATTAGAAATGTTTGTTATTCCGCTAATTAGAGTCATGTTTTGCAGGACGCAGCCGCAGTGTTTTTGAAGAGAGAATATTTTTATTCGAGTTAATTCTTTTAGTGGAGTTCTTGTGCATTTTTGTAATTAGGTGGCACCTAGTGTTTTATTCTGATTATTATCAGTAGTCACATTACTGCAAAGCCTTCATTTTGCCTATATTTAAGTTTATTATTTATTTTGTAAAAGTAATATGCATGAACAGATTACGATAGGAACTAAATATATGACATAATGATAAAATAAAATATTACGATTTTTTTATTTATACAACTATAATGTGTAGGTATTTTCGTTTGTATTCATATTTTGAAATATGGACTGTATAAAGTATATACAATCAGGGCGACGCGTCGCCACGCCAGAAATCGGTTTTACGTGCGGCTATAGATGTTTCACATGAAAAAAAAATATTTATTAATATTTGCCTGTCCAATGACAATGAGCCTACAAAAACGAAAAAGTCTTTAGTCATCAGTAGAATAATCATGATTATAGAATCGACTTATTACTGTTTCATAAAAAAAGAACAACATTTTATTTTTAAAAATCGGACTAAAATCGGCGATCTCTTTGGTAGAATGCATGCAATGCGTTGCGGCTACAGAAAAAAAAAAGACATTGGCGCGAAATCTTAGAATTTTTCTCTAGTTGCAAATTGAATTGGTAGTGACCGTACATAATTAATTTTACAATAGTGAAAATGTCATCATCTAGTGACAATGGAGATCCTAATTTGCAAATAGAAGAGAAAGGAAAATAAATAATTTTCAATCTGTTGTCGTCAAGGTCACAAAGCATTTATTTAAATACTTGTGAAAAGTTTATGAAGTGGAGGACAGAAAAACGAGTGGATTAGCTTACGGAAGGAGTTTTTCGTACGTATTTTGATGGAATTTCCAAAAAAATATCAAAGTTCTACGCTTTGGAGCACATATTCAATGTTACGAACAACTATACAGATAAGACATAACGTAAATATAAAAAAAATATATGTAAATTTGACGGCTTTTCGTATAGTTTTTTTTACATAAAACTTTTCATAGCTGACAGCAGTTCTATTTTTAAAGTTCATTCCGGCCCTTAGGTGGGAAGTAATTTGTATGAGTTTTTCCCTCTCTATGGAGGGTAGCAGCATTTTCCACCCAATAATCAGATCAAAACAACACTACTTTCCGAGTATGAGAAATGAAAAATACTGTTCTGACCCCGTTAATGATGTGCGTGTGGATTGCTTCTTTTAAAAGTTATTTAAAACATTACTACATCAAGGAAGAATTTCGAAAATAATTGTGTAGTTTTCATGGTAAATATTGTGATACTGTATCGTCTTTACTTTATAATATTTAATTTAATGTAAAGGTTTTACTGTTGAGTACAATGAAGTATTAATTCTTTAATTTTGAAATATGGTGACAAAGTTGTAGTCAATTTACTGGAACACTCAATCCACACGCACATCCACTAAGGTGGGACAAAAGGAGGGGATCTTTCGGTCTTCAACCGAAGAAAAACACATAACCTTTCTTGTTACCTATTGACATTAAAAACAGTTGTCTCGGGTAAGGGTGTTTTCTATGTATTAATAAAATAAATAAATAAAGCTGGACAATTCACACAGCATCATCTAGCCCCAAGCTAAGCAGAGCTTGTAACTAGCTTGCGCTCACCGCTTCGCGTGCGTAGTAATTACTTATATAAAAAGTAGTCTATGTGTTAATCCTGGTCAACATCTATTTCGTGTGCAATTTCAGCTCAATTCGTAGGCTAGTTTTTGCGTGAAGAGGTAACAAACCTCCATACAAACCAAACTTTCGGCTTTATAATATTAGTAATATAATTATTTATAAAAAGGGTGTATTGTATCAATCATCTGGTGTTCATAGTAAACGCTTTGACCAGATGAAGCTGTGTGTAAAGTCCAGCATTATTATTATTATTTTTTATTTTAAATAAATAGTTGCTGACATTGCTAAAATTCTTCTTTTTGTAAGGCACCCGATCGGAAGTTTGTAGCATACTTTAGCCTATATAACCCACATACTATACGAAAAGAAAATGTAATCTTCCATCGAAAAGGCTTATGTAACGGGGTGCCATTACTCAAAAACATATCTTGCGTCAGGACGGAGCCGAAATTCGAAGCCATTTCAGTTGGCAACCATACAATGCATCATTTTAATAGCCGAAAGGTAAGGCGAGAAACACACTGATACCAAGGTATTTGTTATTTGTTTTCTACTTCAGCCTGTATGTTAAATCCAGTAGGTATTTGAGGATTTCGCAAGAATTGATGCCGCTGTTTTTTCAATTTAGTTTTTTACGATGTCTTCTATCTAGGACAGCAGTAAAAAGTTTGGGTGAAATGGTGTATCCCTGCCTCACTCCCTTTTTGATCGGCACAATATTGGTTAAATCATGCAGATCATATGCAGCACATCATACAGTATACATTGTGCTTTGTTCGTGTTGATCTTTGGGCTTCAAATCCGTTGCTATATATTAACAGTCACCCAGGGCATAAGGCGAGCAACACACTGATACCAAGGTAAATTGTAATTTAGCCTCTCCTTCTCCAAGTTAAGAATCAAGAATCAATCAATACAGGATGTATTGATTGATTCTTATTTTATTTTCTCCTAAAGGCTTTGCGTATATGTATATTTTTACGGAATTTGCCCTGATCTTTTTATTACCTACTCGAATATATATAACCTTATTCTATAAGACTAAGGTTATAAATTTGCCACCGTATTTTACGAACATAAGCTTTTATTTTACTTGCAATATTTTAATGTTTGTTTTGGACAAATCTTTTAAGCTGAATTATAACAATTATACTGACACTTTGTTATCAGATTGAATTGAGCCAGTTCAGTTAGTTCCGATGGCAATAACATAAATAGACTAAAAAACAATACTTTAAAAATGTGGCGGGAACCCACAGGATGGCATACCCCATAATAAGAGTGCCTATGTACCAAATGAAATAGCTTGAAAAGTTTTCAAACATTAATTTATGTTAGTCTAAAATTTCTATCGTTATTTTGATAGAAATATCCGGGCAAATTGTCCAAAATACACTTTTATAACATCACGAGAGAGAAATAACCGTTGAAATTGATAAAACTTCAACATGAGATTAATGATTCGACAACTTGTATTCCTACGGTGGCGTAGCGATATTCGTAGCTCCGTAGCATCGTAGCGATGCTCGTAGCAAATATTATTAACCGAACCATAATCTTCTATGTTATTTTGTTTAACGCACTAACAAGTATTGTAGTATTAGTAATTGCGCGTAAGTTTAGTTAGTCCGTAGTGCTGTAGAAATCCTTTTTGTAGAGGTAAATAATATATATCTACCAATAATAGCTCTTTTCTAACTTCTGTGGTTATAAGCGATTCTTATTCATCATTTACGGCACGTATTCAAACTATATGTTTTACTAAAATACTTGACTTTAGACAGTTTGCAGATGAAAGATGATTTACAAGACAACACCATTTTTCTAGACTTTTTATACAATTCGGAGATTTATATCAAATTTCAGACAAATTTGGTTAACCCAAATTTATTAACTTAGCTGTGGACTACAAACGACTGCTTTGCTTTATTTAGAAGGCGGTGACGGCGTACCTTTTGTTCGTAGCTCCATAGCTAGTCGTAACAATACTGTAGATAAAGATACTACACTTATAGAATTTTTTGAGCATAAAATTTCACTTTACGATAAATCTATATTTTAACTCAGTTCAATATTCAGTTCATACGAGTAGATCATTTTGTACATATTTAAGTAGTAACAGGTGAAATATTTTGTAAGACTGTATTTGGAAATTTCTTAAAAAAGATACACTTCGATCTTTTGGAAATGGACTGGTTCACAAAAGTACTTATTTATGCAGAGTATTTTACCAAGAACCTCTGCAATTGTGAATTATTGTTTTAAGCATATATTCTCATTTCTTAATGTATGGATGGAATGGTGGCCGAAAAAAGTCATAGTAGTGTCGGGTCGTTGGCGTGGTGAGTCATGGAGCACAGGATCGTGGTGGATGGCACAAACTTAGGGAGGCCTATATAATACCCAACAGTGGGTGAAATCGGACTGTGGATGATGATGATGACATGAGGGGAATAATGAGAGGCCTTTGCCCAGTACCTAGGTAGTGAAACCCAAACGGCTTATATTAATAATAGTTTTATTGTCACTAATCTGACACGTTTACTCAAAATAAGTGACGATAATTCTAAAACTTTGTCGTAGCACGTATAAAACATTTCATGGTCATGTGACACAACAAAGGAAAATTATAACCAAAAGCTTATTTATTAATGTTTTCCGTACGCACAATATCACTACAATCAAATCAAACGTGCACGTAACAGTGTCACGCTACCGTTATTCACGTAAATAACGTACCTATACCTATCGGCTTTTGGTTATTGACATTGACTTACAACTGAACAATGAAAACTCAGACCTTCTAGTTATAAATATTGAATTTGCCGTGGGGTGCCGGCATTAGAATCTGCCAAAGAAAGATAAGCAGCAGCGTCTTTCCGGGTATCAACGTAAATACCGCACTACGCTCGCTAACGAAGAAATCGCTCATGATCAGTACTTAGAGATTCGAGAGGGAGGCCTATGTCCAGCAGCGGACGTCCTATGTATAGCTGACATGATAAGTTATTAGTAATTAAGGTTTTAATGGTTTTCAAGGGTTATTTTTTTTATAATAGTACTAAATCTAAATTATACAATTAACAATAATAGTAGTATAGTTTAAACCATTATGTTTATCTTAGTTTTACCACTGAAAGCTGCCAAACATCATAAGATCAGTTTTGCATAATAAGAGTATACAGGAAACAACCTAGAATATCTGGCTACCCAATTCGGGTTTAATGTGTTCGTAAGCGCAGGAGAAGCTATACTCGTAAGTTTTATTTAAGGTCTCAGAATGACCATTATCCGAAGACTAGGAATACCCACCTAATTAAAACATCTTTTCTGAGTAAAGGGTTTCTTGGATCACCATAATTAGCCTTACTTCCCTATACTTACAGCTCGATTTGGTACGAAAAAATGTACCAATTTAGTATTCGCTGAAATAAGATTCCTCGTCGTAAATGAGTAAATAAAACGAAACTAATGCTCTTTTATTTGCTATCGTTGTTAACGTAAAAACGTGTAATGTTAGCAACGGTTAGCATTCACGACCTTTTTACAAGCTTTTATTTAACTTGCCCTGTATCTATGTATTTATGTATGAAACCATGTTTGTTCGGGTGGAATCTTGCAACTCAATTTTGAAGCAGATATCTTCAACCAATTGAGCTGAAATTTTGTATACATGTTTACTTTGGATGACAATGCATGGTCAGCTATGACATTACTCCAAATCTAACATGGCGGAACACCCAAGATGGCGGACTACTTATTTTTAATGTACGTACTATACATAGGTATCAAATGAAAGGGCTTGCTAAGAATAACTCAAAATATTAAATGACGTCACTCTGCATCCAACATGGCGGAACAACCAAGATGGTGGACTAGTTATTTTTAATGCACTCCTACAATATGAGTATCAAATGAAAGGGCTTGCTGAGAATAATTCTAAAAACGAAATAACGTCACTCTTAATCTATATCTATCTAATATGGCAGAATACCCATAATGGCGGACTAGTTATTTTTAATGCACACCTAAAATATGGATATCAAATAAAAAGGCTTGCTGATAGTTACTCGAAAAATTAAATGAGATCACTCTAAATCCAACATGGCAATATACTCAAGATGGCGGACCAGTTAGGAAGAGTACTGTCGACCATGCCGTTGTATACTTGGGTTCGAAGCTTTTCGATGATGGTCATTAGAAGGTCTACTTATAGAAGAACTAAACTGTTCCAAATTAACCGGCAAACGACCTTGCAATAATGATGCATTGAATGAGATGAACAGACTGAGAAACCTGTCCAGTGATAAAAAACTTTTTAACAAACAAGCTTTTATTTAAACGTACTAATAATAATAAAATAAACATTTTCCATAAAAGTTTAATGTCAACTTAAAACGTCTTTACACAATTTATGTGATATAATAGCTTGTCGCGATATTTACCTGCGTACATAAATAAGTAAAATAAATAACTAGATCTAATTGATTTAATTTTATTTTTCGAACAAAGTAAATACGAGTACCTGCTTAAATCTCGCGACAAGGTAAATATCACATAAATTGTCTAAATACGTTTTAAGTTGACATTAAGCTTTTATGGAAAATGTTTATATTATTATTTTTAGTACGTTTAAACAAAAGCTTGTTTGTTATTTTTTTTACTTTTAATAATATATCTGATCTTATGTTTTTTTAATTCATATCTTAAATGTTTATGTAATGCTTTAATTATGTGGTTTTACTCTTAACTTTATCATCATCATCATCCGCCTTTATTAGTCCACTGCTGGACATAGGCCTCCCCAAATCTGCGCCATTTCACCCTGTCTTCAGCATGCTGCAACCAGCGACCGCCCGCAAGGCATCACTCCATCTAGCTAGTGGTCGTCCTACACTACGCTTACCAGCTTACCAAGCCGCGTTCTCCACTCAAGAACTCGTTTACCCCAACGGTTATCGGTTCTTCGGCAGATATGGCCAGCCCACTGCCACATCAGCTTGCTAATTCTATGTGCTATGTTACATCATTCATGTTAACCTCGTTGCGGATTTTATCCTTCAGAGAGACTCCGAGCATAGCACGCTCCATTGCTCGCTGAGCGACTTTAAACTGGTGGACGAGCCGTACCGTAAGTGTCCACGTTCCGGCACCGTAGGTCATGACGGGTAGGACGCATTGATTAAAAACTTTCGTTTTTAAGCATTGTGGTATATGTGATGAGGAGACCCTACGTAGTTTCCCAAATGCTGCCCAGCCTAGCTGAATCCTCCGCTTGGCCTCCTTCTCAAAATTGTTTCTACCTAATTGCAAAATCTGCCCAAGGTAGGTGTATTCTGAAACAACTTCGGGTTAGTCCCAACTATTACAATTTTGTAACTAAGCAATGCCAGCTGAAGCTAGTCTGTTCAGCATCTGTTGCAGCTCCTCCAGCGTTTCTGCCATCAAGACTATATCGTCAGCAAATCGTTAGTGCGAGATGTGTTTGTGGGATGTTTATGCCCATACCTTTCCAGTCCAGCGTCTTAAACAGGTCCTCTAGTGCACTTGTAAACAGTTCGGGGATATTACATCCCCATGTCTTACTCCTCGGTGCAGCTGGATCGACTGAGACTGCTGGTTCTGAACTTGGACATTCATAGTGGCGGAACCATAAAGAGATCTCAGAACTTCGATATAGCGACAGTCTACTTGGCATCTATAGATTCCAGGACAGACCACGTTTCGACAGACTCAAAGGCCTTCTCATAGTCCAAAAAGGCCAGACACAGGGGCTGATTATACTCTTCGGACTTCTGTATAATCTGCCTCACTGTGTGAATGTGGTCTATGGTGGTCTATATTCTCCGCGAAACCCGGCCTGCTCCGGCGGCTGAAACTCGTCGAGTCTTCTTGCTAGACGATTCGTTATAACTCTGGAGAACAGCTTATAGACGTGGCTCAGAAACGAGATGGGTCTGTAGTTTTTAAGAAGAGTCTTATCGCCCTTCTTAAAAAACAAAACCACCAAACTCCCGCTCCACGCACTTGGAGTTATCCCGGAGTGAAGAACGGAATTGAAGAGGCGCAGTAGCTCTTGAGTAATTGGAGCTCTTCCTGCCTACAGAAGTTCTGAAGTAAGTCCATCTTCACCCGAGGCTTTTCCATTTTAATCTGTCTATCTATCGCAGAGCATGCACGATCTCGTCTCGGTCGATTTCCAGTAGTTCTTCGGTGTAGTGGCGTGTCATAACCGGCCGTAGAAGTCTTCAATCTCAGCGAGAATCTCCGGCCTCCTCAGGACGGTTTTGCCCTCCCGAGTCGTTAGTTTTATCAGGTGGCTCCTTCCAAGCTGATGAGGGAACACTTTGGACCCTCGGTTTCGCTTTATCTTTATAAGTTCAAGGAAATCAATAACCATATATTTTTTAATTTCGGTGGGGTACGCATTCACGTCGGTCAAAGCTATCCTTGACCCTTTATTAAGCCGAAAGTGCTTTAACCAACTAAGCTACGGATGACGGGCTAGTCGAAAATCTTGATAAGGTCATATCGGTTAAGCACCGATTTTGCGTTATCGGCGCTTCTTAATCGATGTTTGTGATGTTTTGAAATGTTCTACCTAAGAGTGGTTATACATTATAAAAATTACAAATTGTATCATTATGCTTATTTTAACAGACTTCAAAAAAAATCTGGTTCTCAAGGCCCCTGTATTTTTTTATTCAAATATTAAGATTTTTTTACATAGAGTTGTTTAGAAGATTTAAGGGCTTTGGTTAAACTGTAAGCCCAATTCTTGTGTTATTAATAAATTCATTTTTAATTTAAAATATATATTTTTTTTATATATACTGCTGAATACGAAGACACCTGAATAAATATAAGGCACAATTTACGAATAACTATCAATTTTAGTTAGATATTTACCAAAGAAAAAGGAATACTAAACATACCTAGTCATTATACTCTAAATTATCTTTAAATATACCTAACTAAATAATAGCTATCAATATAACGTCCTACCTAAAAGTTACAGGTAGGTACCTATTTAGTAGCTTTTTAAAGGGTGACACTAATAAGTTATTTTCAAATCGTGATATGATAAATATTGAAATTCATATTTATTCGATGGTGATTATAAAGATCTATTTCGAATTTTAATTCTTCGATCCACTCGAGAAAGGAATACATATTGATTGTCTATGGCTTTTGAATAATGAATGAATGTCTATACTCTACATGATTGCTGATCGGTTATCTATCGATGCATTTATTAGTAAAATGATTGTTTTAGAATATTCGGGGATTATCAAACAGTGGCTCAATAATGCAGACTATTTTAGGTTTATTCTAGATTTTTGGCACAGTTTTGGCAACACTACAAAATGTTTTTGTGAAAGCGAACACATATAAGAGGTTGCTAATAAATAAGTTAAACCCTCATGATCTCTGATGAAATCTCATGAGACACTCAAGAAACACTTGAGTCTTCGTTTGGTTGTCCTGTCAAAAAGGCTTGACTAGAGATATTTTATTTTTTTTGTAGCTCATATAACTCAAACATTTACAAAGAACGAGTAGGGTAACTCTGAAGCGTTTTTATAAAATACCGACCTTATGTATTATATATAGTTATAATAAAATAATTAAGTAAGTAGGTTCGCCAAATCTGTGCCAAGTTTATAGTAGCGCCACACCTCAAACCGCGCGTAAACTACGTTGTTTGTGTGAGTTGGTTACGGCATAGGTGTCGCGATATCACACGCGGTCGACTACGTAGCAGCTAGCGAGGCAAAAAACAGATTGTCTAGAGAACAGGAATCTACTTATAAACGCTAGTTAAACGGTGATTATTTTACATATTTTCGTAGAGAATAGAAACAGTTAAAAAAGTTCTGCTTATATTAAACCAGGGATTATAAGTAGAGTAGGTAGAGTTTAGTTCTGTTCTTTGCCTAGATGTCTGCAAAGCGAACATGTGGTGTGGCGCGGCATGCAAGCGGGCAGCGGGCGAGCTCACCGTTGGCATCAGCTGATCAGTACTCCTGACGCGCGTCACCTTATTCTTGTAGATGAGCTTCTTCACCGCCCTCTCCACCGGGTGGTTCCATCGCATGAACAGCACATACGCCCCGTACAGACTGAACAGCCCCAGCGCCTCCTGCCAGTGTATGTGGCTGTCCTTGAAGCAGTATATCAGGACGAGCAGACTGATGGAGTAGAAGGAGCAGTCGCGGAACAGCGGCCACCAGGTCAGCGTCAATGTCGTCCGCGAGAACAGCGCGCAGGCACCGATCACGAAGAGGATGTTGAACACGGCGGAACCGACAATCGTTCCTATCCCGACGTCGTCGAAGGAGACGAACACGCCGATGATGGAGGTGAATAGCTCGGGCGCGGACCCTCCGGCTGCCATAAACGTGGCGCCCGCGACGTCGTCGCTGATCGCGAGCCGCTCGATTATAACGTCCAGAGCGGGCACGAAGAACTCATCACAGACAATCGCGAGCGCGACGAACATATACCCCATTCCCATCACGTGGAAGATGACCGCTCCCGAGCGCCGCTGCTCCTCCGTGAAGAGGTCAGGCGGGAAGAGGGGGGTGCGGGCGATTTCTGTCGGCGACGGCGAAGGTGGGGAAAGATCGTCGTAGTAGATGTCTGTGGTATTGGGATCCGCGGCGCTGGCCAGCAGCGCCAGCAGCACGCCGCCACCCATGCCGTGAGCGACCGCGATCTGCCGCCACCCGCTAGTCGATACCTCCGCACTGCGCCGCCCCCCGCGCATCCCGCGCACCGCCCGCCCCCGCGCACGCCCTCATGCGTGTCTCGGTGCGTGGCCTAGATTGGATAGCAGTTACTACAGTTGGTTCGTAAGCGTGCCCTGGATTGCATAGCAGTTATTATCCACTGCTCCTATAGTGGTCGGCTGAAGTCGGCTGTGCCCTGGATTGCATAACAGTTACTACAGTTCGTTCTATCTGGGATAGTATTTTATTATCTGTGGTTCTATAGTGGTCGGTTTCGGCCCCCGGGCGTAGATAAGATTAGTAGTAGTAATAGTATTCGTAAATGGGCCCAGGCTGGGCTTTTAATTTCGAGTGTTGCCAACTTATTCCTCACCATTCGTTTGACACATTTTATATTCGAAAGGAATTATCCCAACTAATCGTGTTGATTGTCGAACGTTATAAAAATACGACATTTTGAAAAACTCGTAAGTAATATCAGATATTTCGAATAAATATATAGGTATTTAAATTATATATTTGTGCGATAAAAGTAAGAGGTATTATTAAATTAGTCCCAAGAATTTATGATAGCTGCTGTAATATTCGATTTTTGAAGTACTTACTTTATTATCTTATCTACAACAAGTCAATTGTTAACATAATCAAAAGGTATAAAGCAAAATCTGCTATTTTATACTGATATATATTTTCTAAGGGGCCAACAAACAATTTCCCGAAAATCCATAGAGACAAGTCCCTGGTCCAATTTCGGGAGATTGCCGATCCGACACGGCAACCCTATCTGTATCCGATACGTACAGATTCAGATTTTGTAGATAGTTTAATCATCAGCAACTGCATCGTACAGATTGACATTTTGTAGATAGTTTAATCTTCATGCAGCGCATAGAATATTGTACCATGAATTAGGCTTGCCCAGCCTCTCAGCAACGTCAGAGGAAAGAGCATGTCAATACGACTGAAGCTGTTTCAGCCATAGGTTTCTTTAACAATGTTTTTCGTTACCGTGTGGGTGTTAAATATGAACATACCTACATTTTTCAAGAAAGAAAAATCCACAGCAACCATCAAACGTTAGATCTTTAGATTGAAAGTTACCTTGTTACCATTATGTAATAGATACCTACCAGTATACCTAATAATACCTATTTTGTAAAAAAAAACAATAAATAAACAATAAATTGCCGTGGAGTGCCGGCAATAGAATGTTACCCCTCCTCTCATGCCCATGGATGCAGTAAGAGCCTGCTAAGCGGGGCGAGTATAGCAACACTTCCCTCATGATCTTGGAGATGCATGAGGGAGGCCTGTGTCCAGCAGTGGACGTGGACAATAGACCTACGGCTGTGATGATGATGATGATGAATAAATAAATATTTGATTTGATTTGAAAGTCGGGGGCACAGTTATGCGACACGGCAACCCGATACGTAGGTACCAAGTACCTACCTATAGATTACGTGAATTATCACGCCTAATCGTTAGCGGTCCGGAAATGGTATTCCCGGATATTTCTTGCGTGAATTTGTAACGGTATTTTCACTCATGCTTTCCTTTGTGAAACGAGAGTTGATAAAACGGTATTTTCACTCATGTTTTTTTCTTTGTAAAAGGAACGGAAGTTGATAGTATTTCTTGTAGTCCTTGATTCCCGCCTCCATAGCTTAGTTGATTTAAAGACCTGATACGCAGGTAGCGGGTTCTTTTCCCGGACACAGGACAAATGTTTTTAAGATATATTTAGGTTTGGGTATTTTTCTATGAAAAATATGTAGGTATTTACAAAAGCAAATGAATCTAAGTGCCTTATAATTCATCTGGTTCTTTAGCACCCCACTTTACCTATATACAAAGGTCTCCCTTTATATGTCAATATCTTTTTTTTGTCTCCTTGTGTTATTTCTTTTTATGGTGTACGTACAATAAAGAGTTAATCTATCTATCTATCGATCGATAAACATTAAAGACTGAATTGGAGATTTTTAAAAACTTCTGAGTAGATTACCGATTAAAGTGCACCAGATGGGCGGGTGATCAAGCCAGGGTTTCCGGACAACAGTGGATGAGACTTGCACAGGGCGTTGGCGTGTTGAAGTGGAGGCATATACCCAGCAGTAGGTGTCAACGGGTGATGATGATGAAAAGCACCTACCACCTACCTAAGTAAAGTTACGTACATACATATGTTGTAAAGTTAAAGTACGTCAAAGTGCACCTAATAAGTATTTGTATCAAATTTTTTTGTTCCAAACAAATTATCTTATTTTAGTTTACCTCTATCCTACAAATATATAAAAGTAAAAGTAAGAATGTATAATATGTATGTATGTATGTTCCCTTTTCACGTTAAAACCGCTGAATCGATTTGGATGAATTAGTGTAGGAGTAGATTAGACCATGGAGACGGACATGGATAATTAAATCAGAATAGTTCAAATAGGGGATGAATGTTGAAAAAAATATTATACACATGTTTCAGCGTTAGTTGTAGCACTGTGTAAACACTGGGGGGGTGTATGGGGTATATTATATATATTTATCTAAGTACATTATATTATTATGTTTATTATTTATAATATCATATCTATTTAGTACATTTATTTATTTTATTGGCTTTAGATAAGTAGTTTTAGGGATGTAAATATTAAGAATAGTTTTGTGAAGATGGAGCCTCTCCAAACACCCCTCTGAGTAGCAGAGAGGGCAGTGGATGAGGCAGATATAGGACGTCTTTGGGAGCGGGATCGGAATTGAGGGCCGGTTCCGCTCAGAATTGTATATAGGGGATATGTAGATAGTTTTAGGTAAGAAAATAGTGGTAGAAGGGAGCTCCTGGCTTCGGGAGGTCCTTTCAGAAGGGCAAGGACTGGCCTGTCTGGGGACCTGCTCGGAGTTAGAGCCCTTTTGGAGGTTTCCGGGTGGAATCGGGAGTTGTGGCCCTTTTTTCCCGGATTCGTGTAAATAGTGAGGGAGGGCTGGGTTGCAGACACCGGTAGATCTTCGGCCTTAAGCGGAGGCTGGAGACCTCACCGGAACTGCTGCCCATCAGAGGGAGATCTGGGGGCATCGGGAGTTTGGGACCCGATCTCGGCCAGATTTAAATGTTTGTGTTTGTCCTTAGTTTTTAGTTTGGAGGGAAGGATGGACCCCTACTTCCTGGGGTCGAGTGTATCCCCCGCCGTGTCGCCTGGGTGCCCATCAGGAGGATGTATATTATGTATATTGTTTGTGTTTGTCCATAGTTTTTAGCTTGGAGGGATGGATGGGCCCCTACTTCCTGGGGTCGAGTGTATCCCCCGCCGTGTCGCCTGGGTGCCCATCAGGAGTTTGTACATATGTATTATGTATTTATAAGTGATGGTGGCGGTGGAGCGAAGGCAGTAGCCACCCGCACCGCCTGAAGCATTATCCCTGTAAAGGGACCACTGGATCCGTGGGCAGCCTGGAGTTAGGGCTCTAGCTGCCCCTGTTACGGATCCAGGGAGGGCGATGGCGCATATGGCCTTGCACCATCGAAAACCGCGAGATGTGGGGGCGGTTATTTTAATCGCCCCTGGGATGTGCCCTTAGGGGCAAGATGTGAGAGGGGCACCGGAGAGTTCTTCAAGAGGAAACGGAGCCCCTCGACATACATCGAGGTAGGCCATCGGGGATGGTTTTAGTGGGTCGTCGCGTGACAACCCCACATAACCGTGCTGCACCCTTAATGCAGTACGGTATCTGAAAAAGCAGCAGATTTCCATCCTCGCAAACAAAAAAAAAAAAAAAAAGGGTAGTTGTAGGGTAGTAGGAGGGTAGTCATAAGTGGTGGTTGTAGTTATAGGTTCGATACGAAGTTCGCCGGGTCAGCTAGTTATACATATGTAAGTACAATAGTATGTTAAGCCATACACAGTTCGTGACATAGTTAAAAAATTGGCAAGCATAATCGCCTCTATAAAGTCATTGGACGAAATATTGGTAATCATTACCTTGCTCAGTCGATTATAAAACGCTACAGCAACAAAGAAAGCTGCGTAATGAAGATAAAGTTAAATTTATCAGTGCATTCTGCACGCGAGGTTAGATCACAATCAGCTAAACTAGGGAATTAGCGCAAGGTCATGCTTGTACCGAACGTTAATTTGTTGTTTTATGTTTCGAACTAGCAATATTGTTATAGCCTTTATAGATTCTACTTGAGTGAAAGCTTGCCAAAAATTGCAATATTATCGTAGGTTGTATTAATACATGTAGGTACAAAAACAATACAACTCAACAACATTATTTTAAGCATTTTTAGCAAAAGTCTTTAGAGCATGAAAAAAGTTTATTTTTTATTTTTTGTGTTCATAATATACTCGTAGCAAGTCTACGTCGTAGCGCTTGTCGTAGTGCTTCTACGTCGTAGCGCTTGCTCTACGCCGTATCATGTAATCCCTCCGAATTTGTAGCTTACTATGAGAGTTTCAAACTAAGCTATCAAAATGTATTTCTTTAGCATTACCAGTACTAGCTTTGTGCCGTTTTTGGACTTGGTATCTGCAAATAATTTGCATCGCCAATGGGTTGTCTTAAGAATTATTCTTAAGACAACCCATTGGCGATACTGGCGTACGTCGTGTGGGATTTCAACTTTTTCCAGAAATTACAAGCAAGACATTCGGAATTGATATTTTATGTTTTGAATTTTTTATGTTTTTTACTTCAAATTAGTAGTTGGTTTTATACGATTGTTTAACTATAACAACAACAAAAAATTACAAAATCTGTTCTGTATAAGTATAGATTTTCACTTCAGGTGAATAAAAACGATTTATGTCTATTTTATTTATGTCGATTCATGTCTATTTTTTATATATTATACCCTTCTAATGTATAATGGATTTTTCAAATGGGTATGGGTAAAAGTGGCGACGTTTGTAAAATTTTGCAGCCGTTATTGAAACCTCTATATATTTAGCAAGAACAAATCATTAGAAATAAATGTTGTTTCTAGCTGCCTAAACAGTATCGGAGACTTTTTATAACTTTATGAATGTTAGACTTTCTATTACAAAAGTCGTAACATTCATATAATTACTTCTAACGTAAGAAGTCGTTTCATAAGCATTTGTTTACCGACTTCAAAAAAAATCGGGGGTTTTGAAGTCGCCCGTATTTTCAATTTAAACAAAACATTTGACGAAAAAGACCACAGGTGGACACATCGTAACTCTTAACCCTTCTATCATCACATTAAAAATATCATTGTGTTATGCCATTATCATTTTGAGATCTCCTATGTTTGTTTGTGCTGGATCCCGCTGTTTTATTTGTTTTTCGAGCTTATCTCAAACATGTCCGATGGGGTTTAATAAATAATGAAAGTCTGGCGAGCGTGCTAGCCACGGCAAAACGTCAATTTCAACCTCTCGAAGATACCCTCAAACTATCGCTGCAGTGTGGGACCGGGCATTGTCCTGCATTACCTCTTCTATCATCTGGCTGTAGGCAAAACCTAGACTCGTCAGTGAACAATATATTCCCCCAGTCATCATCATTCCAGAGATGATATGAGCGAGCAAAGTTAGCCCGAGATACTTGATGATGTATGTAAGGGTCCTCTGGCTAGCAAGTACGTCTCTATTCCAGCTTCCTTCTCTTTTTCTGTTTTAGTGCTGTCGCCTGTCAAACGTCCTGGAGCATAGATCTGACCTCAGAAGAAGTCAAAGTGCGATTTCTCAGAACACTGCTCACCATAAATCTATCATCTCTCGCTGAAGTGACTCTCTTGCGACCTTGCCCTGCACGTCTCGTGTATTCACCAGTCTGCTGATAACGTCTAACATTTAGAAAGATGACGGATTTGGAAACTCGTAATGTACGTGCCACTTGTTTATAACTGTGACCTTTTTCAATTAAAGTAACAGCTTTGGAAACCTGAGCTACGCTAAGAACCGGCATTGTCCCTATCGGTATTCGTTGATGTGTGAGCACAACTATTGCGATACGTTTTTGTTTTTGAAAAAAATGGAAAAAAGACGGAATTTTATGAAATGAATACGCACACTTCAGCAAAATTATTCTAATAGACTAGTGAAAATATCAAATAAACGAAAAAAACATACGAAAACACGAAACAAAAGACCAATAAAAATAGTAATTCTTTTTTAGGGTTCTGGACCAGAATGGTAAAAAGGAACCCTTACCTGAGGTATCACTTTATCTGCCTGTCACAAATGGATATCTCGAGAACTACTGATGCTATCGACTTAAATTTGAAATGGTAAAAGATAACACTGTTTAATTAATATAGCATAGATGAAAATGTTAAAAAATATTCTTATTATGATTGTAGGGGCCCTGCAATCATAATAAGAATATTTTATATATAGGTAATCTCAAAATTTTTAATTGAAGTTACTAGGTCGTGTGGAGATGAAAGGTATTTATTTGCACATTAATAAACAGATTTAGTTTTCTTTTAAGCCGTATCGTTTTTGAGTTATTTACAAAAATGTTGAAAAAACGACCGTTCGCTCCCTTCATCTCCGAAGTTTGCAGAGATAAACCCGTGAAACTTTTATAGCTAATAGGATGTATGTAAAGTTTATAGGAAAAATATAGCATAGTTTTTGCATAGTTTTTTTAAAAATCATCGAAAATAATTAGATTGAATTGAATTTAATTGAATCTAAAGTGTAAAAAATCTACATAAGTTCCGCTATTAGACAAGAGATGGCGCTGTCAAGGTTCTCCAACAAAATATAAAACGCCTTTATCATAATATTAATATATTGTATGGCATGGAACCCTCGGTGCGCGAGTCCGACTCGCTGTTGCCCGGTTTTTTTAATTAAATGTTAAGGTATATGTGGCTAAGACCATTTTGTACATATTTCAGTCATTTTTTCGATTGATGAATCGTCCCTCTAAATAAGTCCATGAATGTAGTGTGATAAACAAAGATTTAATTAGGTACTAAAATTCTAATGTCTAAGCACCAAAATTCTATGTCTATGGTTTACTTTACACGATTGATTACCTAAATAATACCTACAACAGAAAAAAATCCAAAACCTGCACTATAATTATATAAACATTGGTTTTCACTTTACATGTGAATAAAAATCATTTATAACTTCCTACTTTTGCTGTGTCGTTTCAGGGTTCATGGTGATATTGTATGTACATATACAATTAGTAACAAAAACCCTGTCCGATCCAATAAAGGCGTAATTCTGGTTCAACATACGTACTGAAAAAAAATGTTATAAAAATGTAACTCATAAAAATCTAAAGTTATTGATTTTTTATTTTTATAATCCATGCAAAATTTAACACAGAATATGGCAAATTTTTATAAGTTGGCAACACTCCACCCGGCGGCAAAATCTTTTTATTTTTACCTATTTTTATTTCAAAGAACACCGCCCTACACTACCGCGTTGTAGGTACTCTTTCAACTCGCAGCCGACTCTTTGATGTCGCCGACTGGTTGTTTACTTTGTTGGCAGTCTTTCGTGGAGATAGCTTTCGATCGGACGTCCGTATATATCACGCGCTATCGTTTCGCGAACAATGTCGTATTCCAATCAGGAATATTTTATGTTCATGTTAAACAAATAGTTTATAAAAGAGAGTGCGATTCAGAAATCGAAGCCAGAACTCGGATTGTGGCAGCTTTCGACTCACTTAAATCGGACACAAGTGCGCTGCAAAGAGTACGTGCAAATTTAATGAAAAGGTGTCGAATGCGTATTAGTGTTGGAGGTGGACATGTGGAGCACGATCGCGGAAGTATGCAGCAACAGCAAGTGAACGTTTTAATAAACTGATAGGTACTTGCAGTCGGTAAGTACATTGCCAAAAGCACATCACATTTAAAAAAAAGCCCTTATGAGGGCTACATTTACTTAATTCGATTAATAATTGTTTCTTGATAAACAGAATTATTTCTGAAACACAAAATACAGTGTGTCTGAAATCCGGATCACTGCCTACAAAACAATATCAGCTGATACCTACGCATAGGTATGACGTAGCGTAACCTACGCTACCTCATACCTACCTACTACCTACTTCTTTCTCTTCTCTTTCATTATAAAGTTTGTTTGGCGGCACGCGACAAAGCGGGTTCATGACACCAGTGCTCAGGCGGCTTCTTTGACAAAAATCTGTAGGTAACTAACTGTAGGTAGTACACGTGAACTTTCACTTTAAGGTCAGCGATCAGTGTTGCCGTTGATCAGTTTTTTTTTATTTTAATTTAATTAAATTCACTGGGGTAAAATAATCATCTCAAATCCATTAAATGCTTACGTATATGTGTACGCGGTACGATGCCGAATAATACTCTTAAGGATCGGACAGGGTTTTTGTTACATGCTGTATAACAACCTTAAACAACGTATGCGCAATAGAAACTCAAACTTGATTTTTTTTCTACATAAGAAGTCTATATACCCTTGATAATAGATAACTAATTTGTATTTTGAACGAGAATTACCTACGGGCCTTCGGCGGCCCTCCTCAGTCCGCGTTTTACCATTGTAATTAAAACAATTACACCCAAATAATTGTTTATCAATGAGTCGCGTCGCCTTAAGCCAATTTTTGGTTTAACTAAAATCAAAGAATCAACCAAGTTGTTCGGCTCCGAGAGATTGGACATAGCGCCATCTATGAAGAAATAAGTAATACTAGTTGGACGTCGGAGAACTTGAGTTGGGGAATTAGTTTTGGTTGTACGTGGAATGGAATGGAGCGTCAGCTAGTGCTGTGCTACTTAGCTGCTTTCCCAAACCGTCAACCGGTGCCATCTGCGCGTAACTTCACCGAAGTTCATAGAAGATATCGAATACTGGACTTGGACTTCATCGCAATCCACGTGAGAGCCACGTGCTATTGATGATGTAGCAATAGAAGAAGCCGTACTGCAAGATTTGTATGCAGATCCTACTATCAGTACAAGACGTTTAGCTTTGCGACATGGAATATCGCAGAAATTGGCATGGCGCATTTTAAGAAAAGAAGGCTTACATCCCTACCACTACCAACGAGTGCAGCACCTGCATGGAGATGTTGATTTTCGTGCAAGGTGCGTTATGTCAACGTGGATTCAGACAAAAATTAGAGAGAATGATCAGTTTCCCAAGACACTACTGTGGATGGATGAAGCTACATTCAATAGAGACGGCATTACAAACTGCCGAAATTTACACATGTGGTGCCCCAAGGGTAAGAACCCGAAAATGAAAAGAGCGTCCACCATTCAGGTTAAATTTTCTGTCAATGTATGGACAACTCATAATGACGACATTTTGATTGGCCCAATCATACTACCAAGAACTTTGACGGGGCAGCGATTTTTAGAACTTTTAAGAGATTATCTGCCGATAGGTACTGTTGGAAAACGTCCCATTGGTTACGCGGCGCAGAATTTTTCTCCAAATGGATGGATGCCCAGCTGAGGGTTAGTAAGAAATTACCTAAATGAAAATTACCCCAACCGATGGATTGTCCGGCTTGGGCCTGTGGCCTGCGCGTTCTCCAGATTTAACGCCCCTCGATTATTTCTTATGGAGGGCAATGAAGCAAAAAGTTTATAACACGCCTATCACTACTGAAGCCGAACTGTTGGACAAAATTTTAAACTGTGCCAATAGCACAAAGTGACCCCGAATTTAATTAGACGAGCAACTTCTCAAATTACGCTTCGCGCAGCAATGTGCTTACAACAAAGTGGAGATCATTTTCAAAACTTAATGCACTAGGTATGTACATATTTTATGTAGAGCCACCCTTAGACAGAGACATGGGATTTTTGATTTTACAAAGGTAATACAATGGAGATTAACACAAAGTAATAAAAACCACCTGTAATGTGGGCATTATTTGGAGAAATTTATCAAATAATTAAATTACAGATATTTATCAAAAAGTAACATTTATTTATAACTTGTTGCCGTTTTCTGGGCATTTTATGTAGGTATTTTATTAGCATCACCTGATAATTACTTACTATCATTACTGTTTCTATTTTATCAGGATATACCTCTTAGATCAAAAGTTATAATGTTTTATTTGCAATAAGTCAACAGAAGGTAGGTAATTAAAAATAAAAAAAAATCTATAAAATTATTAAAAAGACTGATTTTTATGACATTTTTTCTTTCGATAAAAATGGAGGTCTAGTTTCACCCAGCTGTCAGCACATCACTAGTGTCACGCAAAGAAATCGAATCATCGAATGTCATTTTATGTCATTGACCGACTATCACGTAGGGTTTCTAATTAGATTATGTCTCACTAAAAATTGGTTTTGTGGTGTTTTAAATTAGTTATTCCGCTAGAGAACCGACAAGATGTGGCTAGACGAAGCAGATGGGTTCGCGGAGATTTTTAGGGGCTATTTGCCTTTCTATCTTCTTGTCGCTTTGCCTATTTTTATCATCATGTCTCCTGTGAAGCCTGTAGCGGCTTCTCACGAGTTCTCTGTTTACCGGATGCAGCAGTACGATCTCCACACAGTTCCCCATGGTAAGAAACCTTTTAGCAACAAGTTTCCATTTAAGATTCAGAAAAATCGATGATTTATAGGTTTAGAGGTTATGTTTTATCTCTTGGTTTCTGGCTGTTTACTTCTATGATTGTTATCATTGTCTGATAGAAAAAGCAAATAAGCCTCCTTTGGAATTGGTGTCATGGTATTTAAAAAGGTTTTATAGTTTATTGGGCTAGTTTCAGAATAAATACGAACCGTATCGAGTCGTACGTTTCGCCTCTCAGAATTTAAAATAATTACTTTTTTTTGAGATTTTTTTCCTATCTAAAACTTCAACATTTTTATTATTTTAATGTAACTTAGATCTTTTTTGCTTCTCTTCAATAAGCATAGTAGAAAGCAAAACAAATCAAGGTATTTAACTCAAAAGCCATCTAATTCATCGAAGCTGCACTCAGCATTTGACCACAATGAGCTGTTAAAAAACTGGGACCTTCACATCTATTTTGTTGCTATAATAATAATGCTGGCCACTATACTCATCAGTAGAAGATAGTAGAGCTCATGTTGTGGTCACTAGATGGTTGATAGAATATATTTTTTCATAGAAAAATACCCAGACTGCAGACAAATATCTGTAGAAATATTAACCAACAGCCAGATACAATATGAGAGCCTGTCATATAGCTGCGGCAACTGCTAACTTATGCTGAATGCCTGTTGTTTCTTGTTTTACATAAAATTGGGAAGGAACTGACTCCCAACATACACCTAAGACAAGTTTGGGATTCAGGGCTTGCAACAAAATTCTTTCAACCTTGTTGTTATCTATCTATCTAATCTAAATAGCCCCTCAGATCCCACTGCTGGGCGAAGGCCTCCCTTCCCTTTCTCCATTTGTCTCACTTTAGAGCAACAGTTGTTATAGTTAAGATATTTGTGTTTGTAGTGCACTCACCACTCACACGGCACTCATACCTCTAACAAACACCTATTATAAAGAACAACCTTTGAAAGCTTGTTCTTTACAAAATTTGAAGTTCACAAAGCGGATTGCTATGTCTAAAACAGTTTTAAAACTTTTGTTCCAGGTTGCCGTAGCACCAGCATCAACCTGGAAGGCCGTTCCCTGACCTCCTGGTCCACCTCCCGCCACTGCGTTGTAGCTCGAGTGCAGGACATCACTATTGACCAGTTCATGGAGATCAGGAACAAGGCTGGTGCTCTGCTGCTTGTGCTGCCAAAGAATGATACCATCTTGTCAGTGGAAGAGAAAGAGGTTTGTAGTTCATAATTTCTGCTGTAGGAATGCTGTCCACATCCATTGCTAGACACAGGCCTCCCACAAGGATCTCCAACATCATAAGGGGTTGTTGCCATACTCGCCATACTTGGCACGTGCAGTACAGGATGTTGACACATGGAGAGACTGCTGCCCATCTTCTGGAGGTATCTCTTGGCTGATTCTTGCTGTATCCACATATAAGGCAGGAGGGGAAAAATCCTTCTGCTGGGACACCATAGCTATCGATTTTGTTTTTTTATGGTATTGTAGAAATAATGGAGGACAAATAGGAGATATAACCAGTTGCCGACACTCCATATGTCATCTATAATTGAGCAAAAGGCCTTACTTTGTGGAAAAAAATACTTTGAAAAATACATAAGAACATGATGGGAATAATAAATGACCTACAGAATGTCAAGTGTACAAATAAAATAATTAAATAATGCAATTAAATAATAAACATTTCAATACCCAAAGTAAGCAGAGTTGTGGGGATTACTTAGATACATATTTTTTTTCGTAAATATCATACATAGAAAATTACCCTGCCGCAGTACAATTATCTGCAGGAAAAATCCATGTTTATCATCAAACCTGCAACCTTCTGTGTCTCAGATGGCTATTAAACCAACTACTCCACGAAGTTCTAAGAGTAGGTTGAAATCTTGGCTTGTTGAAAAGACCTTCTGTAGACATTTATATTTGTTAAATAAATTAAATGCATTACTGTTTTGTTGTAAGTGGTGTGTAATATATTTTTATTTGATAATGGTTCAAAGTTACTATTATTCATATTTGTAATGTATTTCAATTTATTAATGATATTACTATTTAATTTTTTTTTTCAATTCAGTTATTATTATTTTTATTGTATTTTGAATATTATTATTAAACAGACTTGTAAACATTGATTTATTCTGAAGGTTGCCAAGCATGTCACTGTATTTTAAACCCATGTATGTATTGTAATTAGTTTTGTTTCCATTGTATTGAGTCTTAACACAATCCTTGGCATGACAACTTAGTTCTAATATCAAACTCAATTTTCCAGCACATTGAGCTCCTAGAAATGGCAATGAGCCAACAGGACATCTCCACTCCAGTCTACTTCGCCCGCTGGACTCCTGACTTCGAGGAGATCATCTCAGACCTGCAACACAGCTTTATCACAGATGATAAGTCTGGTACTGCGCTGGAAGCCATGTTTAACTCTGTCTCTTCTAATGGATATCAGATTGGTAAGTTTTTAAATTTAAGATTGTATGAATAACGGGGTATTTCTTTGTTTCGAGGTGACTCATTTTCAGAGGAGGCTGTTCCATTTTGAAATTAAGACTTATGGGCAAGCACTTTCTAGGAAGAAATTACCCATAGGTTGACATAAGATGCTGATGATCTTTTTTGGCTCAACTCTGGGCTGTTCCATTGTGAATTGTAATTTAATGTTTATATAGTATAGAGCACGCCAACCTCTAAACCACGTAAAATATAATAATAATATAAATCATAACATTAATCCCACCTTTTGTAATTATGCAATAAAGTATTAAATAAATAAATCTTAAACACTGGCTAGCCTCCCGCGACCAAGAACGCTGAAATGTGTTCGAAACGTCGGGAAAATAATAAAAAAGGTACGCGATAAAATCCTGTAATTTTAAAACGTTTAAGAAGTTATATTGGTTATGTTGTTGAAATTTATTCTTGCGGTTTTTGTGTTAAATGTTTTAAATACTCATATTAAGCTATATAATTAACAATTTTTTGTATTATTTAACAAACGATTAGAAGATGAACATGTTTGTAATACTACTGAACAGATGTACCTAATGTATGGGAACGTACAGAGGCAATATTTGAACATGCACAGCTAAGCAGAAGCAAGCAAGTAACATAAATTCCACTGAGTCAATCTAATAAATTAAAATATATTTTATGCATGCCTTTGCAGGTAAGAATGATATAATGGAATGTCGTCACTATTATATATGAAATCATTGTAAACCTTCATTCTTACGAATAAATGAATTTAATTTAGTATTTATAGTGTCCATTAACAACTCCCTAATAATCTTGGAGATCCATGAGGGAGGCCTATGTCCAGGCAGTGGACCTGGAGAGGCGGTCCTACGGCTGAGATAAGATATATTTTTATTTATTTTCACACAGTCGTATCTGCCCCATCGCCTTCCAAACTGGAGTCCAAGCCTGTGACACTCCACGGCAAGTTAGCCGGTCGCTCCGCCGGCCAGACCATCGTGATTGCGGCGCACTACGACGCCTCTGGTATTGTGCCTGTGAGTATGGGAGCTTTATATAAAACATCTGCCCCGTCTGGGGATGTCCATCGCTGCCAGCGGCCGGCAGGCTGATTACGTATCTCGCGACAGATATGCAACAGGCGTATGTCTCACGATCGGATTGGCAGACGTCAATTTTTTGCTTTTATGCACTACAAAATTGACCATTGACAGCGATGATCGAGATTCACGCCTGTTGCAGCGTTGATCGCGAGATATACGCCTAATGCAAACCTGTCGCGAGAAACGTAATTACCCTGCCGGAGTCCTACTCTGGTATTTCAAGGAGTTGGGCTATACTTCAGCCAAATTCGATGTAGAATACGTAAAAAACTGTCAATAATTAACCTAAAAATAACATTCTTTCTATTGGTATATTTACTTTTATATTTTATACTTTTACTTATTACTCTTATATTTTACTTTTATATTATTTTATATTTTTTGATTATAAGGAATTTGTTAGTTTTACTTTGTGATTTTAATGACTTAATGGTAAGGGCGAGGCCCTTACCATTAACTCATGAAAATCAGTCTTAAAATCAATCCTTACGAAGCAATTCAATGCAAAGTATGGCAGTTTGTTTACAAACAGTCTAAATCAAACTTGGCTGAATAATAGGTTCGTGTAATGCCATAGGAAACGATGCACAATACACCCCAAGGCAGACGCCAGTTCGGATATATCCTACCTGAATTAGAATGGGAACCTAGAACAGATTTGTATAAATTAGCAGGATCTATCACATATCACGTAGGTTATCACGACTGTTTCCCTCATTCATTATCATCATTTAAGTTGTAAGGCGTCCACTACTGAACACAGGCCTCCATGAGATGTCCATGAGGGTTAGTTGCCATAGTCACCACGCTTGGCAAGCAAGACACGAGAGTTCATGCAAAATTATTGCATAATATATGGTTACAAGCCGTGGGGTGCCGGCAGTAGAATGATACCCCTCCTCTCATGCCCATGGATGCAGTAAGAGCCTGCTAAGGGATACCTCCGGAAGATGGGCAGCAGCGTCCATCCGTGTATCAACATCCCATACTGCGCTCACCAACCCGCCTGCCAAGCGTGGTGAGTATGGCAACTACCCCTCATGGAGATCCATGAGGGAGGCCTGTGTTCATCAGTGGACTTTTTACGGCTGGAGTGATGATATGGTTACAATAATAGTTAGATTTCTTGGCAAAACCAATGTGCGTGCATTATTGTTAACACACATTTAAAGCCACAGTTTTTGGTGTCAGGGCACTAATCTAATCAGCCTGTAGGATCCCACTGCTGGGCAAAGGCCTCCCTTCCCTCTCTCCATACTTCCCGGTCTAAGGCGTTGGTCGACCAGTCAGCACAGTACATGTCCAGCTCATCCCGCAGGCACATTTAACGATTTATATCTTTGAGGTCGTAAAAATGGCCCGCCCCCTCCACAGCGCGATCCTTGAAGATTCTATTTCATAAGAAGGTTTTAATGGTTACAAAATAAATAAATAAAATGCCACCTTTACAGGAGCTGGCTCAAGGCGCAGACTCTAACGCCTCCGGCGCGGTCGCGGTGCTGGAGCTCGCGCGCATCTTCTCCCGCCTCTACTCGAGCGCCTCCGCCCGCGGCGGCGCCTCGCTCGTGTTCGCGCTGACATCTACCGGCCACTCGCTGAACTACTTCGCCGCTAAGAAGTGGTTGGAGGAGCAGCTGGACTCAAACGACGCTTCTCTGCTGCAGGTTAGTTTATGCTCTATTTTATCATGGTCCCCGGTGTGCTATTGCAGGAATGGATCGAATCATATGACAACATTGCAAATCATAGTTGTAAACACTATGATCATTGTCTCAGACATACTTATCATGGAGCGTGTGACTGCGTCGAACTATCAGGAAACTCTAGAGACTTAAATCATTGTATAAAATCCCGTAGATAATGTTCATCGTCCTAGAGTTGTTCGTATGATCTTCCGCCTCTTCTGGCCACTCATTATTTCGTTAAACATTAAAGCTAGCAAAGCTAAAGTATCATTGTATAGTAACATGGTGTCAGAATTTAAACATTTTTACCACACATCTAGTGTATCCGTCGACGTAACGTCTAAAGCGAACGAGTCCAATTATAATATTATTATTATTATTACTTTATTCTATTTAAATGTGTCTTGTTCTTCTTTTGTAATTTGACTGTTTTATGTACCATTTTAATCTTTTGAATGAACATATAATTAACTTCTACTCTGACGGCAAACCTTGCTCTCTTATTTACTAGTATGAGGAATAACTTATTAACTGTAATAGGAAACGCAATGAAGGAAAATATACTGTTTTTATATGTGCACATAGTTTAAGAGACTTTACCTTGCCGTAACACAGTTTTTAACTAGCACGGGAGGTAAAATCCTAATAATTGCAGTAAATACGAAAATGTTATTGTGGTAAACTAAAAAAAAATATTGTTTCTTCCAGGACGTATCATTCGTAATGTGCCTCGACACGATCTCTAATCCCGGCCTGTCAATGCACGTGTCCAAGCCGCCCAAAGCTGGCGGCGCGCCGCACTCGCTGCAGACAAGGCTGGGCGTTCCAGTCACGCATAAGAAGATCAACTTGGCAGACGAGGCGCTGGCTTGGCAACACGAGCGGTTCAGTATAAGGAGAATGCCGGCGTTTACTTTGAGCTCGCTTCAGGTAGGGATTGCTCGAGAATCTTCTAGATAACTCTCGACAGGCGAGGCGTTGGCTTGGCAACACGAGCGATTCAGTATAAGGAGAATGCCGGCTTTTACTTTGAGCTCGCTTCAGGTAGGGATTGCTCGAGAATCTACTAGATAACTCCCGACAGGCGAGGCGTTGGCTTGGCAACACGAGCGATTCAGTGTACTGGGGATGCCGGCGTTAACTTTGAGCTCGCTTCAGGTATGTTTGCGCAAGAAGGTTAACGCGGGATATGGTCGACAATCTTTTAAAATGTTTCTAGATCTCTTAAAAAAAGAGCTTCTGTGCGCGCGTCACGCAGGTTTCTGTCAAGGGATACATCCGAAAGATGGTCAGCCGTTTATCAACATCCCGTACTGCGCTCGCCAACCCGCCTTCCAAGTGTGGTGAGTATGGAAAAACCGCATGATCAGAACATGGAGAACCATGGATCTCTAAGATCTGTTTATGAAAGGAATGAGGAGGCCTATGTCCAGCAATGCACGTCCTACAGCGGAGCTAAGGCTTTTATTTAAATAACTTAAAAAAAGATAATGTGTTTACGTTGTTAATGCTCTCCTCAGAGTCACAAAGACGGATCCCGCAGCACAGTCCTAGACACGCCAAACCCGGACAAAGCGAAGAGTCTCGTCGACAACATTGCATCCATCGCGCGCGCCCTCGCCTCACATATCTACAACATCACAGAAGAGGGCAGCGATGAAGATTCCGCGTTGTACAACGACGCCCTCGTAAGTAAATAAAAAACAGTAATTTACCTTATTTCCATAACAAATAAGAAAAGTTATATTGTTAAATTGTATACATGAAAATCTTAGTATCAACAATTTTATCAAATTTTGTAGTCATAGTTTGTAATTTACAAAACCTAGACGCCGTGGAGTGCCGGCAGTAGAATGATACCCTCTTCTCATGCCCATGGATGCAGTAAGAGCCTGCTAAGGGATACCTCCGGAAGATGGGCAGCAGCGTCTATCCGTGTATCAACATCCCATACTGCGCTCACCAACCCGCCTACCAAGCGTGGTGAGAATGGCAACTACCCCTCATGGAGATCCATGAGGGAGGCCTGTGTTCATCAGTGGACGTTTTATGGCTGAAATGATGAAAACCTAGAAAAGTCAGCACACAAGTTCACTTATTATTGGCCATCTATACATATAATTACGACACACGTTAAAGGTGAGGAATTAGGACGACGAAGTGTCACAAGGTGTCCTAAAATAGTACGGTACATTTAAAAAAAAATTGGTATGGAACTAAAACTAATTAATTGCAAGAGAGTAGGGGCAAAATTCCACCGTTGAAACGCTATAGTCTCCTTCGGTTCCTACAAACCTGGCGTCCTGTTAACCAAAGGGAGGCCAAAGACAGGCCTACTGCTACAACGCTCGCGTACAAACAACTTTGCAAAGGTGTAAACAGTTACTCACATATTGTTTTTTTGTTTTTAGAATGTAGACGAGAACTCTGTTAGGCATTGGTACAACTATCTGTCATCGCAGTCCAGATCTCCTCACGTCATCACGACATCAGCGCCAAACGCAGGTATGTTGTAGACATTTCTACATCTATAACTATAACAAGCATTGGTACGGGGGTACCAGAAAAGGGGGCGAAGGCCTCAAAAGGTCACCAAAGGTCAAAAATGTCATTTTTGGGTTTTTGGACGTTTTCGGCCATTTGAAGACTTATTTGACACAATAATTGCGGTTCCTGTGACCCTAGGGTCACCAAAATCAATCAGTACCCTTCTCTCAATTAGACAGTGCTAACAAAAAAGGTTTCATGTTAATCGGTCAACGCGTTCGGTTGTAATCGTCTCATACCTATACAGAGAGACAGACATACCGACAGCGCTATGCATATTAGGTGGCTTCGCCCCTAAAACCGTGCGTCCGTAAATACCTCATAATCTTCAATCATATCTAAATTAACAACAAATGTTTAGTAACAAATACGCTAACCTACATATATCTAATGAGAGCTTGAAAAAAAACACTCAAAAATAACATGACTCAAAAATGACGTATTCTACACGTGTTACGCCTCAACAACAGAAAGACTATTCGGTGGTGGAAGAGGCAATACGTCCAGAGTGCGGTGATGTTCGTTATCGGGCAACTACCTCTGCGTCTTCGTTGTTTCTAGTGTATTCCGTGACGAACGTGGACCCGATATCTCCTGAAGATGCCTTGTAGAGAGTCGAAACACGCATCGAATTCTGTTTGAGTTTTTTTTTTAAAGCGCTCATTATATTATAGGTTAGCGGATTGTTTTACTAAATATTTGTTGTTCGTTTAGATATTGTAATGTATTTCCGCAAAGTCACGCTTGATTAAATTAATTTGTTATATCCAAACGCCTGGTTACAATAGTATTGAATTCGTTATTTGTTCACAGGAGTAACGGGAGCATTAGAAAGGGCCCTATCACGGTACACGGAGGTAACGGTTAGCGTGCACGCCGTCGACAAAAGAGAACCAGAGTTCACGCTGTATGGACCTACGGCGTCTACACTTTATGTATACAGGTAGGATATTACCATAGACTTTTAGTTAGGCAATAGTGAGAACCGCCGTCACGCTTCACGGGCAACGTGCTCACCCTACGGTGACCACGTTAGCCGTGAAGCGGCGGTGTCAACTCTGTGGACTCTATGGATCCACGAGATCCACACTTAATGTATATAATTCAATTCAATTCGTTTATTTCAGACATCAATAAATATTATAACACATGAGAAAAAATAATTTAGAGTGTCCATATTCCAGTTATACAAATTAAAAATTAAATACCTACGAAATAAAATTCAAAACTAAAATTAAAATCAAAATTACAATTAAAATTATCAAATTCAAAATAATTCAAAGTACCTATGGAACACTGGTCAAGAAAGCACAATATACGCTCTTGTCCAGTGTTCCATAAAGATACAGTCAGTATCTAGTCTCTCAGCAATGAGCTGTAGGTAGCTGTTGGAGCTGTCACGCACCCGGCGCATCAGGGACGCAGATCTTTTGCGCATTATCGCCGCGAACCCATCTACTCTTGCGTCAGCAAACATTCCTGATGCGCTGCAGAAGCGCGGCAGCCCCAACAACACTCTGAACGAGTTGTTGTACTGGATCCGCAGGGCATTCCAAGACTTTTTGGTGTGCTTGACCCAGAGGCTGCACGTATAAAACGACTGGCAATAAGCACTAAAAAGCGTCGTTTTAACGTTCTTAGTGCAACGCGCAAACCTACGAGCCAGCATGTTTGCTCTGATGGATAATGCCCTGCGTTCCCTTTCCATGTCCTGGTCATCCGTAAGAGACTCGGTGACCCAATGGCCCAGATACTTAAAGCAAGCTACTCGCTTCAGCTCGCTGCCGTTTAGAAAAACCGGCGGAATGGTATTGTGAGTCTTATTGCCCGATTTAAAGACCATGAATTCGCTTTTGCTTGCATTGTATCTGAGCCCGTGGGCCTCCGCATATCTCTCACAGATCCCTAGCAGTTTTCTAAGAGCACTGATAGATGGGCTCAGCAGCACCATATCATCGGCATAGCTAATGTTATTGACCAAAACACCATCAATAGAGCAGCCGATCTCAGTGCCGCTGAGCTCACGAATCAGACGGTCTATATACAGGTTGAAAAGTCGGGGCGAGCTCACCCCGCCCTGCCGCACCCCACATTCCAACCTGTACTCGTCCGATAGTGAACCCGACCACTTTACATAGTTGCTCTGGTTGACATACCAGTGTTTGAGGAGTGATATGAGCTCACGGGGAAGGTCGGTATCCTTTGTCAGCTTCTCCCACAACCTATCATACGCCACTAGATCGAAAGCTTTCGATAAGTCGAGAAAACAGGCGTAGATAGGTGTGCTTCTGCTGGTGTAGTACTGGACGGTATGTTTGAGGCATAGTACTGCAGTTTCAGTGGACAGCCCAGCTCTAAATCCGAACTGGGCGTCATGCAGGTTCACATGTTTAGTAAGATGCATATCAATCACACCGTCCAGTACCTTTGCTATCACAGTAGCCAGGGATATAGGTCTGTAGTTGCCTATGCTGGACGCGTCTCCAGTCTTGTTTTTAATAACAGGTACAACTACAGTCCTTAGCATATCCCCTGGTAAATGGGAATGGCTGACGCAGAGGGTGAAGAACATGGCGAGCACCCCTGGCAGATGTACACCTGCATTTTGCAGGTGTTCAATGCTCAGTGAGTCGTGGCCTGGGGATTTTCCTCGCTTCATGTTCTTCACCACCCGCGCCACCTCTTTCGCTGCAATAGGTAAGGTCCTCTCCCCCCCGCGCACCCCCTCCCCACTCAGCCCCGTATGTGCGGGCCCCAGTGGGGATTGTACCCTAAAGTGCTTCTTAAACATATTGGCAATCTGGACGGGATCACTAATGCCCTCCACGCTCACCGGAACACTCGGTTTTGGGTTCAGTTTGTTAGTCTCTTTCCAGAACTTTGCAAAATTTTTGGCCTTATGTTGTGTCGCAATAATATCCATTTTTATTTGGGTCTCATTATTTTGACACCATTTTAGTTTAGCTTTAAAGTTACTCCGTGTCTCTCGCATTTTTTTGTACGTTGACCCACACAGAGGTTTTCCAACAGATCTCCATTCCTGAAACCAAAACCGAGCCTCCCTATGAGCGTCAGCTACATATTTATTCCAGCCTGTAACATGAGACTTTCTTTTACTATTCCTATTACTATCAACTAACCCACAGCTCTTACAGGCCGACTCACAAAGAATAGTGACAATTTCACTATACAGGTTGTCTATGATAAGTTTGTGTTCCAATTTATCACAGTGAGAGTCTGCACAACTTCTAAATGCAGGGGGAAAGCTCACATTTCGAAGCTTAGATGTACATAATTCCCTATATTTATTTTTTTGTAAGTAGTCTCTTTCACCCCATTTAACAAAATTCGGTACCGATTTAACCTCATCAACTTTTAACCTTATAACACTTAGGTCACAGATTATTTCTAAGGCAAAGTGATCCGACCATGAGAAGCTATAATTTATTTTAATGTCTATAATTGACTTCCTGGCAGCCTCAGTAGTTACAACATGGTCTAACCAGGAAGAGGTACCGTGCGCATCACTAATAGAAGTGTACGTACCCGAAGACAACCCTAGGAGGTCAATGTCCGCACATGTCCAGTTCATTTCACGACAAAAATGTTTAAGTTCCTTACCAAAAGGTGCCTTCGGATCCGCATTAAAGTCACCTAATATGTACACGGAGTCCACGTTACTGTTTTCCACAATGGCACCAATTTCACTCAAACAGCCTATAAATTCCGCTATGTTCTCAGGCTTATCTGTACTGTCAGTAGGCATATAAACTGAAAACACTAGAAACTGGCGGTTTTCGAGTACCACCTGAATAGCTGTGATATGCACACTCACACACTGCACAGTAGAAACGGAGCGAAACACATTCTTGCGCCACAGTATAGCAAGGCCGCCGTAGGGCCTGCCCCGCAGCATGCCCGCCGAGGTGTCCACTGCAGAGTTCCCGGTGTAGCCGAAGTCAGGATCAATTATCCCCAGGAAAGCGAGGTCGTGGGGCAGTAACCAGGTTTCCTGTAAGGCCACTATATCAGCTGTTCGACAAAGCGACCTTACAAAATCTATGTTAGTTTTAACATTTTTACAATTATAGCTCATAAAAGTTGAGCTATTTCTATTATTTTCTGTTATGAGATCCATTAAGTATAGGGTTTTTAAAATCAATAAAACGCCTAAACGTTACACCTACAGGCCATAAGCTGTTTTCTAGAAATAGGGCAAGTTTAGAGTGCGGTACCATCATTTTGTAGGCATTATATTTCTTCTGTACCCTACTATTAATTTTCTGCAGCGATACATTTGTTTGTGTTCTTGTAAATATGTAATCAGCGATATCATTCTCTGTTGTAGCGCTGTCCACGTTATTTATAAACAAAGGTACCTTAATTTCGGCTGCCTTAAACTTGTCGTTCGGGTACACTTTTGCATTTCCCTCCACTGTAGCAAAGCGATTTTTAAACCTCTTACGCTGAGCTAAAATCCATCCCTCATTCGGTTTTTCTTTCTTACATTGACCCTCCGCACTAACAGCACTCGCAAAGGTCTTCGGTGGCTGCGCTGGCGTAGACGCAGGCGGATGCGAAGTCAAATGTGGTAGATTATTTACCGTCTCTACTTGCATTTCCATCATATTTTGAGGCATCACGGGTGAGGTCGGGGTTCTTGATAGTATATCCATGCAACTGACATCGCGCCCTCCACTAGTGTTTTGCATTGGTCGATACAAGTCATCATTACAATCCCGCTGCTCGCGCGACGCCTTATTCGAAAGCACCGAACGGTTATTGCCCGGTGACGTCATCTCAGCTGATTGACTGCGCTCCAAAATATGCGGTAGGCCGGTAGGCCCGCTGTCCATATAATAACTATTAGACAAAACGCCGCCTCCGCGTTTTTTACTCACGTAGCAATCATAGTTATTGACAATAGATGTTTGTTTTAAGTTATTAAGATCATTTTTAACCTTTTCAAGCTTGTCAACTGATACATATGTTTCTTTTAATGTTTTTAAGTCATTCTGGAGTACAAGAATGTCCTTTAGTATTCTTGTTGCGTCCAAATGGTCCCACAGAATAGGTGGCAATTTTTGAAGCATCCTTGCAACAAATATCGGTGTTTCATTCGGATCCGTTTCTTTAAAAACACTTATTACATCGTAGAGATCTCGTTGAGTACGCCCGTCCCGTTTTCGTGAAATCTTTCGCTTTGTTGTAGTCAGCGAATCAAACAACAAGTTTTTTGCTTGTTCAATTTCTTCAGCCGTGAAAGATGACGTACAAATTCGAACAATAGACTCCTCGCTCATCACATCTAATTTGTTTTGTATGAACGACAAAACTTCACAAATCACTATATTGCAATTGTTGCACTTTACTACGTTGGACGTCATTGTGGACAGATGAGTCACGCTACCGTACGTTCGTTCGCGTTCGCGCCCGTCCGCACACTGATTATATTATATAAGCAGGATATCCAATTTTTACACATGTATGCAGAAAGGGTCTACAGAGTAACATTATCGGGGTTTCGCACTTCAGGGTTTACAACTGTGTTTTCTGAAAAGATTAATAAAGTTATTCTATATAAAGTTATTCTAAAGTTATTCAACGGCGTCCGCGACGCAATGTGCAAAGAGCCAACTCAGGCGCTAAAGAAAAGGCTATTTCGATTACCTTAAGATGATTCTAGTATTGATGTTTGTAATGTTTGATTCCAGCGTAAAACCGGCAGTGTTCGACCTGATCCTAACGCTGGCCATCGTGGCATACCTCACCGTGGTTTACTTCGCCATCCAGATATTCCCATCGTTCTACGAAGAGTACGCCAAAGCGGTCACGGGGAAAGCCAAAGTGCAGTAGGTGAGTTTACAATATTGTATTGTTTTAGTAAAGTCATACATACAAGGGTTTAGAATGTTGCGTTTACTCCAAAGTTTGCATTGCACTTATTGCAAAGTACCCGATTGAGGTTAAATTTCTTAAAAATGTTTCATGATTATTCCAATACTAAGGTAAATTTGATCGGTGCCGTGACATTGACAATTACATGTCTTAGATAGCTCGTATTTTGTTACCTTGACTGTTTTGTCACTCTTACCCGCAGGCTGGTACGCGATGATCGCGAGATTTAAGGCTCGAGCAGACCGGACGCGTATGCGCAGACGTGCCCGTACCACTGAGTTGTAATGTATGGAACTGTATGACGACGCGCACGTCTACGTTACGCAAGCGGTGTGTCCTGTCTCATACAGTTCCATACATTACAACTCAGTGGTACGTGCACGTCTACGCTTACGTCTACGCATACGCATCCGGTCTGCTCGAGCCTTTATGCCTGTTTGCAAACCTGTCGCGAGATACGTAATCAGTCTGTCGGTCTGCTGTGTATGTCCGATGTAACATTCTAGAGATTTCGTGTGCGACTGTGACGGCAACGTTTTTATCACGGCAACGAAATTCACTAGTGCGCGCTGCATTTATACACTCGAATTTTACGAAAACAATGCAACGATTGTACCTTAGCTTGTAAGTGTTGAACAATTTTGTTTGTAACTGAAACAATTATGATCTTCAGTGGTTTTATAATTGGAACCGTAATAGTAATTTATTTCCTCAAATAAATTATTCAGCGACTTGTTTACTTTCAAGTACAATTTCCATGTGGTGGAGTCGGTTAATACCACGGTCTTTATGAACTATTATAATTTATTAATACGATATATGTATAGATGAACCAAAAGACATTTCGTGAAAGGATAAGTTCGGTTTTGTTATAAATATTGATCTATTCTAAGGCAGGCTGCACACATATTTGCTACGAGTAGCATAATATACTGTGACTAAATTGAAATTTTCAGTCCGTAGATTAACAAAAACTGTTGTACAGGTATTTTTTAAATTTTTAACGTCATCAGAGAATAAAAGCTATACAATCATTATGACGTTGCGTCGCGTGATGTCGTGATACAGTTTATGGCTTATTATGATGTCGCGACTCTTAAACATCAATGCGCTATCTAAGGATTGGTAAATGAATGTGAAGGAGCAATAAATTATTTATGTATGCATTTTTAACGGACGGATTGAGTAACGGATTACTAAATTTATTTTCATACTCAAGCACAAAAAGTGTTTGTTCAGTATTTTGAGTTAGCAAAGGCTTCTTAGACAAGAATTAAATCACCAACAAGGCGGCTAGGCCGATTCGGACTATATATATACAAATGACGTATTCAGTCTCAATTTGTCCCACACACAGGCTATTGGAATTCTTAGTCGTAGCGAAGGTAGGAAGAAATAAGTCGAGCCATTTTCTTCGATTTAGGTTTCTCTGATGGTAATCAAAGCAAATCAAAGCTGTATTATGTGTGTAGCAGACCTAAGATAGCCTAGCCTTAGATGTAATGTTGTGAAGCAATACACAGTTGTAATAGTTGTAATTATGAAAATTGAATTTTATTTATTAAATTATTGATAATCGCATTCAAGTATTATTTTCGAATAAGACAAAGATCAAATGAAAATTTAAGTTTGTATTATCAGATAACACAATGGTTACCTACTTACATATTTAAGTGTTGCAAATTCAAATTTCTGTATAATAAATAATATAGGTATTTATACTATGAAAAAATACAACTATCACATTATCAAGGCACCCATTCAATGATCATTAAGTATTATTATTATTATTATTATTATTATTATTATTATTATGAGCCATTTGGGTCCCACTGCTGGGCAAAGGCCTCCCCCAATTCCCTCCATACATCCCGATCCTGAGCTGTTTCCCTCCAGTCAACGATGTACTGATCGAGTTCGTCCCGCCATCTGCGCTTCGGTCTGCCGCGTCGCCTTCTCGTTAAGAAAGAATTAATTCATTAAGTATAACCAGAAGAAAATTCAGCGCTAAACTCCTCAATTGAAAAGGCCAGAAATTGAAAAATCAAAGCCAAAATATGTGTCCTGAATTATGTAATTCTAAATAAGCAATGATGAATAATACTGTTTATAATGAGACAGTAAAATAAAGATGACAGTGCCTACTTTTCAATTTCTGGTTCTTTATATTTTGTATGGAGGTAGCCATATAGCACTCCCTTAATAAGACTAATTAGGCGAGTTCAATCTGTTCAGTTCTCAAAAGGTTTATCTATAAAAGTTGCTTTGAACTTAGATCGAACGTATTGAAACATAACTGATTATGAAATAATTCAGTAGTTTTGTTTACCGTCCTCTTTGGAGTTCCTTGTGCTGTATAATTATTAAATATTAGGTTTTGTACACATTTAAGACATAAAACTCATTATTTATTCATAAGCCTGATATTTCTCACTTCTGAGATGATCTAACTTGTCTTACATCTGTAAAATATTGATATTAGACATTTTATAAAACACAAAGGCTTACAGTGGAACTAGCGATAATCTTGAAAATGTATATACCCGCCAGAGCGGGCTCTTGCTGGTTCCAGAGTGACCTTTTGTCACCCGCCAGTGTGGCCTCATGACACCCACCAGAGTGACCTCTTGTCACCCGCCAGTGTGGCCTCTTGACACCCGTCAGAGTGGACTCTTGTCACCCTCATATTGAGTGTTTATTATATTGTTTCGTATTGTGAATAATTAAATAACAAGCTGTATCCAATGTGTACAAAATCTACCCATGCATGTTTAAATCCTATGAATGGAGTCATACCATACAAATAGCTACGTGTCCACTTTGCTTTGAGATGTTTCAGTTTACTTTGGGACCAGTTCTAGGTTTGGTGTTTGGGTGAGAATAGATGTTTCTATATCCATAGCTGATTGAGATGTTACTATAGAATAGAACAATGATTCATTTGTGCCACTATTTCATAAAAAATGTTAAAAATACACTGAAAATGATTGACAACAAAATTGATTGTCACTCAGCCTATGCAATAATAGAGTACCAATAATATTTATAAAGATCCTACCGTTGCGCTGGTTTTTCAGTGAGCAATAGCAGCGGTATTAAAGAGAGGCGTGTCAAAAGTACTCGTTCTTGCACTAACGATAGTTGATTTTTAGTCCGCCATGTAGGTTCTAAAAGTATATTGAGCACGTGTTTTTTATGTTTGAAGTCGAAAAATAACTGCTATACATTGAGTCGAAATATCGCGTGACGTCACGGCGTGTCCAAGTGTAAGGCACGTAATGTCGTCACGCGCGTCACTTAACATTAATGCTTCTTAATTATCTAAGTATCATTATTAATTTGAAAATGCGTATCTGTTATTTATTTGATTATCTAACGACGGACAAAATAGTATATTGATTTTCATACCCTCAATATGCCTAGTACATCCCAACTAGTCAAGGCATTATAAACGCTTATAATTTCGCAAGTGGACATGTAGCTTTAAAACCAGTTTTTTTGTGATAAGAGTTATAATAATATATGTACCGCGTTTGTGTTTTTTCAATAATTTAGTTTGAAATCAATCAAATGTATATAGGTATAGGTGTAATGGTGGTAGTGTTATAATTATGCGTAAGTCGTACACTTGGTATTACTGGTTCATACCGGTTTTCTTTGAACCAGGTAGCATGAAGCTTATAATTTACTGCTGGACATATACTTAGCCAAATTCAGTGTGTACAAAATGTAACCAAACGGCCAATACTTACCCTAAAAATTACCTTCTTGTTGATTTTAATACAATTTTTTTCTACATTGTAGATTGTTAACTACTCCCATCAATGTTATTTGTTCTTTCAAAAATAATGCTATGTAAGCATGATCATTTTACTGAATTCAAATTATCGTGACTTGACGTTATGTATATAAAGGCTTTCACCGCGTACCTCACATTATTATCTAGTTGATGCTTCGTAAAACATTTAAAGGCTTCATGAGCACCGTTCGCCTCTGAAGTCGAAATGGTCGGAATGGCCTCAAAATGGTCTACGAGGTAAGAACGAATAAGGTATGTGGTGAAAGCAGTAATATATTTATTAAAGATAATTTTGAGTGTTGCAGATTAATCACATTTTGTACATATCGATTTTGGCTCATGAATAGATCCAAATACAATTGAGTTTACTCTTCTTTGGAATTTGAATGTGTTATTTTGTTTCCTGGCTTATGCTAAATCGCATAGGAGTTTTAGAGAACTGTGAAATTTTGCATTTTGGTGTAAGTGAAAATGGTGTACGTTGTATGGAATTGATCAATAAAACTCTGTTTTTAAAAGTATTTTTGTTTATTCTACATATTTACAAGATACTCGAAATAACCCAAAAATATGATAATTTTTTTTTTAAATATAAAAATAAACTCAACAGCACTTAAACTTTAACCATTTTATGGCACTTTTAAAAACAATTTATAAAGTACATATATTATAATTAGCGAAGTGTGCTCTAAGCTTTATAGAGGTATAAATGCCTATTACGATTTCCAATTCTATCAGAAACACTGTTCGCCCTATTTTAATCTCTATCATGATAATTATAGTTCTTTTACATACATTCTAGACTTCTCTAGCCCTCATAAACCTCGGCACTAGCAGCTCCATTGATATCCTTTAGTTCGTTCGATTTGAACGTTGCTACGAAATTCACCTTTCCCGTTTTCTGTGGAAAAAGCAATAGTTTTACGATCGAATTATATAGAATACAGAAAAAACTTTCATAGGCGGTACATGAATTTGTACAATTATGTATAGTTCACGTCGCGGCGCGTAATGGATGCGACTGATTCACAGGATGGCACAAACCTATGCCTGAGCAATATGGATTTCGCGACCGGTGAGGCATGTCCAATGGCTCATTTAGTAAGAGGGTCAAACTACTAACATTAGGTTTCAACCTAATGTTAGTAAGTAGTTTGTATATCAGGCAGCTACCCAGCTGACTTTCAGTCAGCGTCTGTCCAGGCTCGACGTTATCACCCGTAGTGTGCGTTCATTGAATGTGAATCTGAACTCGCAACTCGTCTAATGGGTTCTTCAGAAAGAAGGTTCATAATCGCCCTGTATCAGTCCACTGCGGGACATAACCATCCTCCCGTATGCGTTTTTTCACCTAGCTGCGGCTTGCCGCATCCAGCGTGTGTCAGCACAGCAAACCGTTACTCCCATCCAGCTGTGGGCGTCCACCACGCCGGTCCGTATCAGAAGGACAATCTAGAACGCCCTTGTGGGGTGAACGACATAAAAGTATAATGACCTGCTTAGTAAAACGTCTACAATTAAAAACGCCTTACAAAATTAGAACGTCCGGAACGACAAATCGTCATGTCAGGTAAAAAGACTGGTACACTGTACAGAAAAGCACCCTTGTCAAGTCGCGGTCCACACCCAAGAACTTTTTGCCTCATCAGTTCGTTTACGGATGTGGCTCACTGCCACTTCAGCTTGCTAATCAAAACGCTATGTTGTGTTATACTTTGGTCCTCTGTCGGATAATTCTGGATTCAGAGACTAGCAGAGCACGTTCGCTTATAGCCTGCTCAGCGACTAAACTGATGAATTAGATAATACTTACGTTTGGTTGGATAGGCAGCTGGGTTGTTAGCATCTGTCCAGGCTCGACGTTATCGGCCGGGAATCGCAGAGTGCGTCCAGCTATTCCTGACGAGGTGAATCTGAACTCGCAACCAGTTAGGGGCACGTCCAACGGGTTCTGTAGGGAGAGGATCACTGTGGACGCCTGCCCGATTATCAGGTCCTCGTTGAACTGTGGAGTAAATAGTATTTTTATGTGCGGAACTAGCAGCAGTAAATGAAACGACGACCTATGTGGTTCAGTCGTAGGTATTAATAGTCTATTCGTGATAACATTATTACTTGCTCTCTGTTTTCAGTTACAAGTTTATTAGCTGTTGGTTGTCCAAATATATAAATAAATAGCCGAGTAAGACGCTGGAGTTGCGGATTCGATTCCCGCTCGGGAGCAGATGTCTGCCTTTCTACAGATATGAACAAAGAGTATTAGGATGCGTTTCCACTGATGCTGAGCCGGGCTTAATAGACCAATCCTAGCGCGTTTCCTCAACACGTGTGCCATTCGAGCAATGTGATAGGTCAATTAAGCCCTAGTTTTAGTGTGGATGTAAGATTGAGTGTGAAGAAGTTTCAAGATACTCATCTCTGCCGTAGCCTGTCCACGTCCACTGCTGGACATAGGCCTCCCACATGGATCTCCATGAGGGGTTGTAGCCATACTCACCACGCTTGGCAGACGGGTTAGCGAGCGCAGTACTGGACGGTGATACCCGGAAAGACGCTGCTGCCGGTCTTCCGGAGGTATCCCTTGGCAGATTCTTACTGCATCCACGGGCAAGAGAGGAGGGGCAACATTCTACTGCTGGCACCCCACGGCAACTTAACTACTTTTAGATACTAAACAACTAAAAATAGCAAATGGAAAAAAAGGAGTGGTGTGAATTTAACTTGTAACAATTAGGTGTCTAAGTTAACCTGCAATCTTACCTTCATGTTGATGTTAGGCTTGAGGACTTGGAAGTCGTCATCATCAGCCCAGGACTGCTTGGTCTCCTCCACAATGGCCATGGCGGATATCTTCATGTTGCAGTACTCAACCAGCTTTGGTAGGTAGTCGCTGGCTGTGACTAGGATGCTGATCGTTTCAACTGTAATATACATGCGTGGTTAGGCTATATAATAATAATAATAAAATACGTTTATTTCAGGCTTCGTACACCCATAAAAATACAAGATAAATTAAACTAAATTAAAATAAAATAATACAAGACCTCTTAATTAATTTTGATGTGACACTAATGAAAAATGAGGAATATTTACAACAATTATTTGGCAATGTTGCATTTGATGTTATTATTATTTAAATAAGCGTGCATCCTTGAGGAATGATACATATAGATGCAGTCAAACCTATTCGCGAACACGCTCAGAATGCTGTTGGAGCTGGCCCAGACCCTGCGCACCAGAGATGCTCCCCGCTTGCGCATGGTGGTGTAGAAACAGTCCACACGCGCCTCGGCGAACATCCCCGACGCGCTGCAGAACCGGGGCAGCCCCATCAGCACTCTGAACGCGTTATTATACTGCACACGTAGGGCGCTGTACTGTTTTTGCGTATGGTTCACCCACAGGCTGCATGTGTAAAAACTAGAACAATATGCTTTAAAAAGCGTTGTTTTCACCTCTCTAGAGCAGCGAGCGAACCTGCGGGCTATCATGTTCGCTCTTACAGCTTGCTATGGATTGAGGGCAAAGGCATAATTATAATAACTTTAAGTCGTTGACCATTAAATCTCAGCCGTAGGACTGCTGTTCATGTCCACTCCTGGACATAGGCCTCCATCATGGGTCTCCAAAATCATGAAGGCCACGTTTGGCAGGCGGACTGGCGAGTGCAGTACGGGATGTTAATACATGGAAAGACACTTTCTGCCTATCTCTTGCCCGTGGATGCAGTAAGAATCTTTATCTATGGCATCCCACCTGCCAAGCGTGGCGAGTATGGCAACAACCCTCTTGTGGTCTTGGAGTCGATGATGGAGGCTTATGTACAGCAGTGGAGGGAGAAACGTACGTTTGCCAGGTCCCACGAAGATCTTGCCCTCCACCTTCTTAACAGGCTCGGCCCTCACGCCGTTGTAGAAGACGCTGATGGCTGACAGGGACGCCTTGATGTTTCGGGCCTGGTGGATGATGAGAAAAATATAGCTACTGTTGCGCCGTGCGCAAACGTAAATCAGTAAGTTCGCGAAAGATCCAGAAAGGATCGGTGTTTGAGCGGCCGAAAGAGTCCAAGGTCACTCTCCATTGTGTACAACACAAACACGAGAAGTTTCTAGACAAACCGGTTTTGAAACAATAGTGCGGGTTCGGCTACGAGAATCTTCTTCAGGTGCGATATAAATACGCGGATGTGTTTGCCGAGCGGACAGTCTTTATTCGGCTACGGAAGCGAACAGTGCGATATTTCGGAGCGACAGTAAAGTGAATACAGTGACTGTGTACAAGTGCTATAGTAAGCAATTTTATTTAAAGTGTAAACCCACACTAAGGTATCATTATAGAAATGAAAAATGCAATCAAAATTTTGTCTCCGACGGGACTCGAACCCGTAACGTTCAGACGAACACCTTCAACGCAGGCTGCCTTATCCGTTCGGCCACGGAGCAATTAACCGTCGGGTCGAAAATCTTGACTGCCTTTATCGGTTTCGAACCGAGTGGCGACATCTAGCTGAAATTCTTAGAGATATTCTAGCCCACTGTCCGACAACAAGTAGTCAGTAAAGCAGTGAAGAGATGTCGCTTTAGTTAATTTTATAAGCAATTTTATTTAAAGTGTAAACCCACACTAAGGTATCATTATAGAAATGAAAAATGCAATCAAAATTTTGTCTCCGACGGGACTCGAACCCGTAACGTTCAGACGAACACCTTCAACGCAGGCTGCCTTATCCGTTCGGCCACGGAGCAATTAACCGTCGGGTCGAAAATCTTGACTGCCTTTATCGGTTTCGAACCGAGTGGCGACATCTAGCTGAAATTCTTAGAGATATTCTAGCCCACTGTCCGACAACAAGTAGTCAGTAAAGCAGTGAAGAGATGTCGCTTTAGTTAATTTTATAAGCAATTTTATTTAAAGTGTAAACCCACACTAAGGTATCATTATAGAAATGAAAAATGCAATCAAAATTTTGTCTCCGACGGGACTCGAACCCGTAACGTTCAGACGAACACCTTCAACGCAGGCTGCCTTATCCGTTCGGCCACGGAGCAATTAACCGTCGGGTCGAAAATCTTGACTGCCTTTATCGGTTTCGAACCGAGTGGCGACATCTAGCTGAAATTAATTAATTAAATTGAAATTAATAAATTATTAAACTGAAATTATTTAATTGTTCTACTGAAGGTGTTCGTCTGAACGTTACGGGTTCGAGTCCCGTCGGAGACAAAATTTTGATTGCATTTTTCATTTCTATAATGATACCTTAGTGTGGGTTTACACTTCACTGCTTTACTGACTACTTGTTGTCGGACAGTGGGCTAGAATATCTCTAAGAATTTCAGCTAGATGTCGCCACTCGGTTCGAAACCGATAAAGGCAGTCAAGATTTTCGACCCGACGGTTAATTGCTCCGTGGCCGAACGGATAAGGCAGCCTGCGTTGAAGGTGTTCGTCTGAACGTTACGGGTTCGAGTCCCGTCGGAGACAAAATTTTGATTGCATTTTTCATTTCTATAAGTGCTATAGTGTTCTGTGTATAGTGAACAAGTGTTATAGTGACGATCAGTGTTGTTCAGTGAAGAAGTGTTCTAATAAGAATCTGCTGTGAGATTATTATTGGTGTGATCTGTGATTAAAGTGATAATTTTGGTAAAAAACGAAACGAACCCCCAGCTCGTAACACTACTAAAGAAAATGGCTTTCACCCCGTACCTAATTTACGAGTATTATCATCTAGCTGACGTTTCGTAGAAAGTTTAGCCCCGGCCTCGAACGGTGCTCATGAAGTAGGGTCCACTTCGAGCGGTATTCGACGACCTCGAGACAGACTAGCTAGCCTCTTGGTCCAAGGACATTGTGAACGCAGTAGGGAATCAATGGATCCGGCTGGTACTGGGACAAGGCCGTCTGGTGCGTGATAAAGAAGACCTATTCCTACGCAGCAGTAAGTGCTTAAGGCTAGTTAGAAGATGAATAAAGACTTGGTCGTTTTGTTCGAAAAGAGTTAACAACTGGGAAATTCTATCTTAATTCTAAACCTCCTACGGAATACAAGTATTTCTAGATTCCGATTATCAAAGTTATTTACTCTGACAGGCGTGGGTTTGATACCGGCCGTACACCAATTATAATTTATTTCTTGAAAGAAATATGTGCACATTTAACACTTGCTTTATCAGTGACGGAAAACATCGTAAGGAACCCCGTGGCTTATAGTTAGTTTCAACGGTATTGACCTGTCCTTTCCTCTGACTAATAGTTGCCGACTCCCTCACTTGGAAAAAAAGTTATCTGAAGCGAACGAATTCAATTATGTGCTTTATTCAATTTAAAAGTGTCTTGTTCTTGTTTTGTAAATTGACTATGTAAGTGTAGCTTTTTGCTCTATTGAATAAACACTTATTGACCTTGACTAAGCTAATCCATCTAACAGTGTCCCAGGCGCTGCTGCGTCCCGTACAGCATGAACCTCGTTGCTGACGCTCCATATATCTACAATAGATTATGTTAAAAGACTTTAATCCATATACCACCCGTAGTAATATTTCTTTTTACAGCACCTACTCAGTGGATAATAAATAAATCATCATCATCATATCAGCCGTAGGACGTCCACTGCTGCACAAAGGCCCCCCTTACTGATCTCCAAGTACTGCGGTTGGAAGCCGTCTGCATCCACCGCCGACCAGCAGTTCTTACAAAGTCGTCTGCCCATCTTATAGGTAGACGTCCTACGCTGCGCTTGCCGGTCCATGGCCTCCATTCGAGAACTTTGCGGCACCATCGGCCATATGTTCTGCGAGCTACATGGCCTGCTCATTGCCACTTCAACGTGCTAATCCGTTTGGCTATGTCGGTGACCCGAGTTCTTCTACGTATTCATTTCTGATTCGATCCCGTAGAGAAACCCCGAGCATAGCCCTCTCCATAGCTCGTTGAGCGACTCTGAGCTTATTCATAAGGCCAATAGTGATTTATATAATAGTGAATAAATAAATAATGCTGGACAATTCACACAGCATCATCTGGCCCCAAGCTAAGCAGAGCTTGTGTTATGGGTAGGTTACTACCACTAGATGACTGAAATACTTAATACATTTTACTACATGAGAGATATTTTTATTATATATAGAAAAACATCCAGAATACCCTGAACAAATATCTGCAGATTATACAGACATTTATCCCGATGCGGGAATCGAACCCGCATCATCTTGCGTCGCAGGTGGACCCGCTGCCCCACAGAGGTCGTCATAAGTGTACCTCGTTAGAAGTGTTCTTGACATCGACGGTCACCCTGAAGTCTTTGCCAATCTGCACCGTGTCGATGTCTTTGAGTTCGAAGCTGACATCGTGCTGCAAGTCCTTTGCGACTGAGTAGTATCTGTGAAAATGTCAGTTGGGTAATTTAATTAATATTTTCGCTTTGTCTAGTGAGTAGAGAGCATTACTTGGCAAATGATGATGATAATTATCATCGTGTCTGCCACTGCCGGCCAGGCCAAGAGGAGGCGGAGATGGGACCTCCGCCTCCTCTTGCCTGTGGATGCAATAAGAATCCACCTAGGGATTCCTCTGGAAGATGGGCAGCAGCGTCTTCCTCTCATGATCAGTACTAAGGTTAGAATTGTTATATCAGGTAAGGGACTATTTAAAAGAGGAAATACGTCTTAAAGTTTGTGATGAACTTATTTTGTCCAAACTTAATTACGGAGATGTCGTATATGGTCCCCGTCTGATGGCTAAAACAGCTCGTCTCGTACAACGAATCCAGAACGCTTGTTGCAGATTCTGTTATCTAAATAAAATATCTACTTTGAATATGGATTCAGAGTATCTTTGTGCCAAGCTTGACAGATCTCAGAGGAGTAAGTATAGCTCAAGACCAACAAAAAATATATTACCTACCTACATTATTGCAAATTTAAAACTGTAGTTTTCAGGGGCAACCAAGTGTTGGAACAACCTACCCCCACCATTAAGACTCTTAAAGTCAAAGTTTACTTTCAGATGACATCAAAAAACATATTTTAGATAGGCATTTAACTGGGTTCATCATCATTTCAGCCATAAAACGTCCACTAATGAACAAAGGCCTCCCTCATGGGTCTCCATGAGGGGTAGTTGCCCATACTCACCACGCTTAGCAGGCGGGTTGGTGAGCGCAGTTCGGGATGTTCATACATGGAAAGTCGCTGCTGCCCATCTTCCGGAGATATTTTTGAAGATTCTTACTGCATCCACGGGCAGGAGAGGAGGGGTGACATTTTACCGCTGGCACCCCACGGCATATATATAAATAATATTATAGCTTTACAATACCTCTTAGCCCTTTCCGAGTACCGCACTCCGTTCATAAGCGCAAGCCGCTCGGATGTGGTGCCTTCCCTGAACTTGTACTGAGGAGTGATGTCTTCGCGGTCTTCGTCGCCGATGGGGTCGAAGACGTAAGGCTTTTTCGTGAGGATCATGCGGCCAATACTGAAAATATGGTAAGTGCTAAAGTTAGGTCCAATTCGATTTATGGAATTTTTGTTTATTTTGAGCAAGACACGTAGTTAAAAAATAATCTAATATTTCAAAGGTCTCAGAAGTGTTTCTATATTTTTACAATCAATAGGTAAGATCTATTTTTGGGTATTGAATAGTTCATTTAATTTATTGTTACTTTATTTATTTTAATCTGTATCTTATTGGTACGCCACTGTCTTATATAGTTCTCACAATCCTGTCCACCCAAAGGTTGCCTGGAAGAAATCTCTTCTAGCGATAAGGCCGTCCATTGTGCATTTAGTTAAGTATCTTATCCTCTACTGTTATTTCTTTTATTTTATGGTTGTACAATAAAGTTATAATCATTCATTCATTCATTCATCTAGTTTCCTAATCCGTATTTTATTTAAAACCGTTTTATATTAACTATAATTAAGTACAGGAATACAAGATATTGCCGTGGGGCGCCGGCAGTATAATGTTGCGTCTCCTAACTTGCCCGTGGATGCAGTAAGAATCTGCCAAGGAATACCTCCAGAAGATGGGCTGTAGCATCTTCCCGTGTATCAACATCCCGTACCTACTGCGCTCGCCAACCCGCCTGCCAAGCGTGGCGAGTATGGCAGCCAAGTTCAAGATCTTGAAGATCCATAAGGGAGGCCTATGTCCTACAGTGGACGTGGACAGCAGTTCAACGGCTGAGATGATGATGAAGTATTAGAGAATCATTAACTTCAAAGTCGGTGATAAACACGACTTTAAAATACCCGTCTTTACGGGGTACGTCCGAAGGTTAGCTAACTAGTTTAAGTTGGTCATAAGTGAAATTTTGTAATTTCTTGCTAACGTTATTCGAACAATAAATTACAAAATGTCACTTATGACCAACTTAAATTAAGGTAGTCTAGAATAGTTCGTATATTGTTTCGTTTGGGTGAAAAATTTTAGAAGTGTTTGTAACAGTGGTGGTCGTTGGAAAGTTTTTTCTTCGTAACATAAGATACGAATAAAAAAAAACAAGTATTCTGAAGACTTCTTGACGTGTCGCGTTTATTTCTCGCCAGCCGCTACCGACCGACATCTCATGGATCTCCAAGTACATGAGGGGGTTGTTGCCATACTCACCGCGCTTTGTGGATGGGCAGGCGCGTTGGCAAGCGTGGTACGGGATGCTGATTTACAGAAAGACGCTGCTGCCCATCTTTAGGAGATTCCATCAGATGCTTAAAGTATCCACAGGAAAGAGGGGAGAGGGAACAATATACTGGCCCACAGCATACTTCCAAACTGCTATAAAGCAGTGTTACAATATATTCGTGTTACAAGATGGGAACCCTTCGTTATCACGAGCGGTAAGCATGCTCTTTAAAGTTACGATAAGGTATCTTGCCTTTTATTTATTAATATTTTTTAATTCTGGGCAACTTGGGCTCAAATGATAACATTCTGACGTTGAGAATAAAGCAGGTCAATGACCATTAAGAACGCAGGCACGTGCCCTTTAATTTCATGTCAAAATGTCCAACTTGAACAAAATTTGGCAAAGGTCATCCTAGTGCCATCCACCACGGTCCCCATGCCAATCGCATCCGTTGACGCCCCGCGACATGGACATACTATGTCGCCGACCCACCTCGCCACCTCGGCACCGGTCTCCCGATACTTCTACTCCACCTGTCATCACCACGCCTTACTATGTGTCCTGCCCAAACTTAACAAACAACATTCCCCCTACTAGTATTCTGAAGACTTATTGACATGTCTCACGTTTTTTTCTTGCCAGCCGTCGTAGCCTACCGACCTCATGGACCATCCGGTCTCATGGATCTCCATGTTCTAATCATGAGGGGGTTGTTGCCACTTGCCATACTCATCGTACTTTGCAGCATGGCTAGCATGGCCGGAGATATTTTATCCTCGGGGAGAGGACAAAATACTATTCCCCTCTGTCAATTTTGTCTACCCTCCGAGCATGGCGACATGGGTGAATAAACTATTCACGGTGGACAAACTAGGGGAAACGTTTGTCCCCGAAATTATAGGCGGAGGGTGAGTATCCACGTCTAATGTCAAAAAGTGATATAATTCTCTTTCCCCCTGTTGCCGTGCTTTGGCAGGTGGATAAAATAATTTTATCCTTTGTCAGTGGAAATAACCAGTGGACAAAAGTTTTATCCCCAGCCCATGCTAGCCCTACAGGATGGACAGGCGCATTGCCAAGCATGGTAAGGGATGCTAATATACAGAAAGACGCTAATGCTGCCCATCTTCAGTATGTTTCTCTCAGATGCTTACTGCACGGAAAAGAGGGGAGGGGCAACATTTTACTGCCCCATCCTCCAAACCTAACAAACAACATTTCCCCTTACTGGTTGTTATTGGAGTCGACCATAGAGAGCTTGACTCCGCACCAGGGTCCTTTTCATCCACTGCTAGGTATAGGCCACCCTTAGTTCGTACCAGCCAGTTGCACCTGTTGACGCCCAGCAACCTGTACTATGTCACCGACCCACCTCGCAGCCGGTCGCCCTAAACTCCACCTGGCTTCACCACGCCTTGCAATGTGTCCTGCCCATACTTAACAAACAACATTTCTTCTTACTGGTAATTATTGGAGTCGACCATAGAGTAGCCCGACTCCGCGTCAGGGTCCTTTCGCCACCTCATCAGGTCAGCGTTCACTGATGCCAGCATGAACTCCACGTCGTATCCGAGTCCGATGACGCCTTGCTTGATGGCTTCTAATGAGGCGGGGCCACACTGATAGAATTCTGAGGACTTTTCTTGAGGGGTCGCGTCGATTGCTTGCCAGCCGCCGTAACCTAGAGGTTAAATGTTGTTATTGAAATTCAGATAATTAATAGTAATTATACTTAACGCTGGACATTTCGCAATGCACCATCTAACTCCAAAATAAGCTGAGCCTGTTTTATGGGTACCAGATGGTTAATAGAACATAAATCGATTTATTTGTGAATACATACTTATCATAAATAAGAAACACCCACCAGGACCAGAAACAAATATGTGCAGATAAAGCAAACATTTTGTCTCCCGGCGGCGATCGATATTGTATCCTTCTGCATCTCAGCCGGCTATTAAACCAACTGCGCCACGCAGGTCGTCATTATTTCATTATTGTTCATGTTGGTGGGTGGGTTTCGCTAAAACCTCGTTTGTTGTTCTGCGGGGTATACTACTTACAGTGGTGAGGTTGGCTTGAAACCCGAGTGATGGTTGTTGGGCCCTTATAGCCAAATATTATGGAAAACTTAAGCTTCGCTACTTTTGGCTGTCGCGCTTGAGACACCTCAGTGAACAGCAAAATTTCTGATTAGCACCAGTCCAAAATATTGTCCTTCCTTTACCCCACCTGGCAATTAAGGTTGGAGTAGAAGCAACGTTTGATAAGACAATCCTGGCGCCGCACCGTGTGGGCAGAAGCGACGAGCCACGGAATTACTTGGAGTGAAATGAAGAGTGAAGCTCAGGACCGTTTTCCATTAATGGTTACCGTAGACGAACTCTGCCCCACCTTGGGGACATAGGATATTAAGTCAAGTAAGTCAATAGCAACAAATGTTTATACCTGAAGGCAAGTCCGGCCTTGCCATCCACACATCGTTCCACACGTGATAGTTCCAGATGGAGTCCACTCCGGCAGGGTTCGTTGGGTCATAGTCCAGCTCCTCCATAGTCTCGGTGTAGAACTTGTCAACGGTCAGGGAACTGTTGGCGTCGTGAGCTGAGACCAGGTTGGAGACCACGCGAGATGGAATGCCTAGGGCGCGGCAGACTGGAAACACAAACGGAAATATGGTAAAGGGAACATTGATAAGAAGAACATACATTGATAGGAAGAAAATACATTGATATAAAGAAATTAAATTAATAGGAAGAAAATTCAGAAATTGACGATGGTGGCTAACTCTGTGTTGGTTAAACTCAAAAGCCATCCATATTATTACGTAACACGAATAATCATGATTTTCTGTCGATTTGTATACAAATCTTTTATTAATTGTGGAATGTTCACCACTCCCATCAATGTAAATTGTAACCAATTCTTTTAAAAACTGTTATATGATATAGATATTATCATATATGAAAGCAAAAAAGTGTTAAAGTTTGGTCACATCGAGTTTAGCCGAGGTATCGGTCATTTGATAGTGATTGGTTCCATAAAAACAATCGTAGTGCATTGTTACTAAACCCAAAATTAACTCCAATAAAATCGTTTCCCACAAGGTAGGTACCTGTATGAAATCACAGCAGTTACCTTGACAGAATTAGATTTTTGTTTGCAAACTTCCGTGCATTTTGTAGCGCCATTTTCTAATTTCGAAACAAAATTATTGGCCATGCGCCACGTCGTTTCTTTTTATCGCAACCGTTATTAAAATGAACTTTTTGTTGCTGGCAGCGAAGAGTTGGACCTACATGACCTTTCATGATAGGCGATATTGAAATATTATCTTAATAGCTTCTGATGACTTATTTTAAACTGGCCGCCATGAAGTTCTCAATTTTAGAGATAGTGCGAGTCATGTTAAAAATCTAATAAAAATTTTAGTTTTTTTTTTGGTTTCTCATATACGTTAGGTACTATCTAGATGCTTTTCAATTTTCTTGCACGCTCAGGATGACTGTTTAAAATGCTATAAGCATTAACTCTTCTGTGCTATAGTGGATTACACTGTCATATCTCGTCTATACAACTCACCAGTGGTAACGACTCCAGCAAACACCCGGCACTGGCCATACGGCACCTTCTGCTGGCTCTCCAAGTAGCTGGCGAGGATGTCCACGGAGCTAGTCCACTCGGCCGGCGCTATACTATCCTCTCGCCTGTCAATATCCGTCTGTATTACAACTCACCCGTGGTAACAACTCCAGCGAACACCCAGCACTGGCCATACGGCACCTCCTGCTGGCTCTCCAGGTAGCTGGCGAGGATGTCCACGGAGCCAGTCCACTCGGCCGGAGCGGTGCCGTCCTCGTACTGCCCGTCCCAGCGGCCAACCAGCACGCCGCCGTCGTCGATGGAGTTCACCATTTTGGAGATGTTACGTGCCATTTTGACTACGTCGCCGCGCCTGTAAGGAGTTTGGTGAGTTAGGTAAAAGCGTTTATAAGTCAACACTAAATTATCTTTATTATTATTGCCGTGGGGTGCCGGCTGTAGAACGTTACCCCTCCTCTCCTACCCGTGGATGCAGTAAGAGCCTGCTAAGGGATACCTCCGGAAGATGAGCAGCAGCGTCTTTCCGTTATCAACATCCCGTACTGCGCTCGCCAACACGCCTGCCAAGCGTGGTGAGTATGGCAACTATTCCTAATGGAGATCATGAGGGAGGCCTGTTTAGTAGCGGCTGAAATGATGATGATGATGACTACATTATTCACGTCCGTCAAATAGATCCTTGACGCTTCCTAAAGCCGAAAGGTGCTTTAAAAAATAAAAAAACAAATTATAAGGTTTTTGATTTCCTTGAAATGTTCTACCTAGCCAAATTCGATGTGCACAAAAAACACACTGCTACTCTTAAACTTTGTCTGTCTTTGTCTCTTACTTAGCACTGATTTTTCGTTAGTACATGATGCAATGAAAATGATGTGCAGTCATGCTGTACGGGATAAGAGGCTGCAGTGCCAAGGACATTGTAAGGTGGTTATGGCTTGCCCAGCACCTATATCAACTTCTCAGCTTGGTCAGCTATTAGTCAGAGGAAATAAACGCAATCATTCTATCGTTTTATATTATAGCCTCTAGTTCTATATTTAAGTCCTCTAGTAGTATTATGTTCTCTTAGATACCAACTCAATCATCATATCTATATCTCTATCATCATAATATCTCTATCATACGTAATACCAGCCAAAAATAAAATGGTTAAATGATGACTATAACGACCGAGTAAGATTATTATTTTTGTTTCTTTTCTTAACTGGCATATCAATTATGTAACTGGCATGCAAACAGATTCAATTATGTACTTTATTAACACATATTTAAACGGGTATTTATCGCGCTATTTACCTTTATTATTGCCCGACGTTTCGACAGGATTGCACCCATCGTGGTCCCGGGAAGACTGACATGTTAGAGGTGACCGCAGCAAAGCGAAGGCGTCTTTTCAGACTACCCTCACTTGGTCTTCATAAATATAAAAACTTGAGATTAAGGCTGTTTCACACTGGGACAGCACACTACACTAACTGTATCAGCACACTTAGGTTGATTCACACGTCGAGTACACTTGGCTATCACTGGATTCCATGAGGCAGAGAGTCTGAAGCCGTCTTCACGATTGAAATTAGGATACTTCTTAATTTCAATTGCTTCCCGAACCATTCTCTTGTAATAGTGCCTCTCGTTGGCTATAACTTTGGGATTGTGGAGTTCAATCCAGTGATTGGGTCCTGAGTCCACTACATGCTCAGCTATAGCAGACCTGGTCACTTGTCGATTTTTCACCGCTGCTATGTGTTCCTTTACACGTTCAGCGACTGTGCGCTTCGTTTGGCCTATGTAGGAACGTCCACAGCTGCAATCGATTTTGTAAACACCAGGAACTTGCAAGGGTACTACATCCTTAGGTGTACGTAGACGCTTAGCTACTTTAGTGTGTGGGGTGTAGATTGACTTTATTGAAAACTTCTTAAGTAAGTTTCCAATTTTGTCCGTTACACCTTTCACGTACGGCAAGAAGGCTGACTGTCTCTCGACTTCCGTTTGCTTATCTTTGCGCCTACGACTAGGATTCCATCTATGAGTCATGTAGCCATTCCGCTTGAGAACTCCCTGAACATGATTCAGCTCTCCGGGTAAATGTTCAGGGTCGCAGAGGTCATAAGCTCTATTCATCAGTGACGAGACTACTGACTGCAGATGTGACGGATGATGGTGCGACGCAGCGTTCAGGTATCTATCGGTGTGTGTCGGTTTCCTGTACACGGTATGACATAAGGACCCATCAGGACTCACCATGACTTTCACATCCAGGAAAGCTAAAGATCTGTTCTCCTCTATTTCATGCGTTAGCCGGATCTTCGGGTGTAGGGAATTCAGATATTCAGTAAGCTGATTAACTTCCTGGCTATTGTACCCGTTGATCACGCAGAAAATGTCGTCGACGTATAAAGGTAAATAGCGCGATAAATACCCGTTTAAATATGTGTTAATAATGTGTCGTGATCGCGAAAGTTTAAAAAAAAATTATGTACTTTATTTAACTAATTTGTGTTTTAAACTGTTTATAAGGGTTACCATTTATCGCGTTATTACCTTGTTTTATTATTTCCCGATATCGGAATAAAGTCCCGTTAAACCACTTAAAATTATGTCTATTGATCGCGAAAGTATACAAAGTGCTAATTTGTGTTGTTTTATTTCGTCTATTGACTTTTCTAAGAGGCCCTTGCTGAATAAAGGAGTTTTGAGTTTGAGTTTCACCTGCCGGAGTCTAAACCGCTAGCCCCTGCGTCTCAGCTAAAAATTATACCAATGAGTCGTTTTTATAAAAAAATAAGAACTTCAGAAACAGTTCTCTCCTCTTGTCTCGTCTTTTTATATTATGGCTTTTTGTGTTTGTTTTTACATAATTCCGCCAGTGTCAAGTTTATAAATTCTTATATTATTTGGCTGGCCATGTTGGCGGCCATTTTTTCAGTTCTCTCCTCATAGATGGCGTTAGTTTTCTTTTACTGGTAGGAAACACAATGTGACAATGACAGAGCTAATAAAGCACTAACAAACTTGCTTTCTCCGCTTGCCAGCTCCATAGGCCAGGTTTAGTGGAAGACACGTTTTTCTTTTTTACTGGCAACGGCTCATTACGTCACGGTCGGTTACATAAGAATGTATTATATGTATATGCTTAAGGTGACGAAAGATGTCGATATATTAGCAAAGGTAAGGTACTATGTGAATTTCGACTCACAGAGGAAAACCGGTCTTGATTCTCGACGAGAATCTCATTTACATAACAATTGTTTCTCAAGAATCGATGATGGAAAATGAAGAGGGATCTACCTTATTAGGTACGCATCATTAGTAATAATTAAAAGTACATTTGAGTTTAATGAGATTGCTTTGTAATGCTTTTTACGTATGATTGATGATGAAGAACAAAACAGGTTAATTATTCTATTATTATATTTCCTAGATATATTGATAGAGGTCTCGCCCCAAGAAGTTTTCGTCACTTGGAAAATTCATACCTTTTTAAAACGTGTGGATAAAATCTAGTTGAAATAACATTCATTTCATAAATTAAACACCTAGGTGTATAAATTACAATACGATATATTGTATTTAATTTATGAAATGAATGTTATGTCGATTATTATTTTATATGGAACCTACTAACGTATGGACAAATCATCACTTCCTGATCCGAAGTTCAGCAAATATTTTCTTCCACTTTCCTAACTAAGCAGTGGAAACAGGACATGCTCTACTGACCCCGCGTAATCTATACTAAAATTATAAAACTGAAGAGTTTGTTTGTTTAATTGAACGCGCTAATCTAAGGATCAAACTAGAGTTCTGTAATCTGTGCTCGAATCAGATCCAATCGCAAAAATATTTTAGTCTTGGATAACTGATTTATCGATGAAGGCTATAACATTTTTGTTATTATGAGAATAAAAATCATTAAACCGAATAAAGGTATTTAAATCTTCGACAAATAGTATTCAAGCAGATCATCAAAACACGTACGAAGTCGCGGGGAATAGATGTTCCCCGTGCGCGTTTTGATAATGCAGATTATTTTTAGGCAGATTACTAGATAGTAATGTGTAAGTTTGTGTTTTGTTTTTTAATGGAAGTTTTTGGAGGAGGCTTTTACCCGAACCGGGGTCCATAACAAAACCGAATAGATTTATTGATTATGATACTAAAATTATATATTTTAAAGTTTGAAGCGTACATAATATTATGTAAAAAAAAATTATAAATGCATGCTATATTAATAAAATTATGTTAAGTTTAGTTTTAGTCTAGTACATATTATTTATATTTTATTGTGTGGAATTAATAAAGCTATTTTTATTTTTATTTCATGTGTAAGAGTGAGTCATTATTAACTTACTGATGGAAAGGCATTTCCCCGCGATCCAGCATAAACATGACAGCTGGTAGCACCACGGCGTCGAACTGGCCGTAAGCCCAAGGTTTCCCACGAGTGGTCTTGATAGGACCCACCCATACCTTGCCAACGTCGTTCAGCACGTATTCTTGCAGCAGATCAGTGTCTTCCATGTAGGTTTGGTCATCTGTTGAAAGTAGTTTTTTTATTTACACATTGACACGATATACTTTTATTTTCTACCTATAACTTCAATAAAGATATTAAACATACAACAAAAGCTTGTAAAAAACAATTCAGTCATTCGAATACAGTTATTTACTGAACAGTCTTTTCCTCTCTTCTTCTAACTTTTATCAATGTTGTTTAAAATATTTGACTATGTCTTTATGACCTGCCTGATATCAGGAATCCTAGTTAAAAGTATCATCACCATCATCCACATATTTTACCCACTAATGATATAAATAGGTATAGGCCTCCCTTCGTCTGTGCTATTCGTCACAGGCCTACCTATGCTAGTCCTATCCATCAGCCTTCTAAAGTCCAGTTTCTCACATTGTTCTTCGTGCGATTCCTCGCAAAGCGCATCCAGCTCTTGGCGATGTCGTGATGCCTACGATATTGGTGATGTCGTCTGTTCAGCGCATAGGCTGCGTCCTTACTTTTCTTTTGCTGGTTCTCTGTGACCACCATTCGGTCTAGTTACAATGTAACAATGAACAGAAGTGAAAGAGTGAGGTTTCTTGTTCGCTTCTTTCCCTCACTTGAAAAAAGTAATCTGAAGCGAACGATTTCAATTATGTGCTTCATTCAATTTAAATGTGTCTTGTTTTTATTTTGTGAATTAACTATTCTATGTAGCGTTTTGCTCTATTGAATAAACACTTATTGACTTTGACTTAGACTCGACACAGTTTTACGGGTCTATCGTTCATAGTTTATCCCGCGATATTATCAATGTCGTCTACCAATATTGCTGCGCGACTTAGATCACACAGGGTAAATTAATACGTGAAAACTTACCCTGGTTCCAAGGGTTGAACAGGATGTACAAGTCCTGGCTAAAATCGTATACATTCCGGGAAGTTCCGTGCTTCAGTCTGGACACCACACGCAGTGACCAGTTGCCGACCGGCAGATTGACTGGTGTCGACACCTAGGGATAAGATAAATAGTTAATTAACCGTTTCCAGAAAAAAGGAAGTAAAGTATTTACTACTGAACTCAAAAGATGGAACACCCAGACCCAGAACAAATGTCTGCTGTTATTGCACACATGTTTTCCCGATCGAACACGCAACCTCGCGTGTCCCAGCCGGCTATCAAACCAACTGCGCCACGGAGGTCGACATCAACTACCTATGTTGATTTACGGTTTAGTTATTAACTGTAATAATCTAGGATTTAACAGTCTTGCTCTACCTGTGACGATAATGATGATGATGCCAACCAACAGCAATTTTGTATTTACATTGCATTTACATCGTTCAATTTGCATATATTTATTGTAGCCATGTCACCATGTGTGCAATTGAAGATGGATAAATATAGTCGTTACGCCACACAGCCTGCCTACATAATATGCGTATCATCATTCATCATTTCAGCCATAAAACGTCCACTGATGAAAACAGGCCTCCCTCATGGATCTCCATGAGGGGTAGTTGCCATACTCACCACGCTTGGCAGGCGGGTTGGTGAGTGCAGTATGGGATGTTGATACACGGATATACGCTGCTGCCCATCTTCCGGAGGTATCCCTTAGCAGGCTCTTACTGCATCCATGGGCATGAGAGGAGGGGTATCATTTTACTGCCGGCACCCCACGGCGGCGACCCAGCCAAATATGCGTATAATATCACAATAATACTGCCGTGGGGTGCCGGTAGAATGTTACCCCTCCTCTAGTGCCCGTGGATGCAGTAAGAGCCTGCAAGGGATACCTGCGGAAGATGGGCAGCACTGTCTTTCTTAGTATTAACATCCCGTACTGCGCTCGCCAACCCGCCTGCCAAGCGTATCTCTAAAGTTTTGTATCGGAGATGTATTATTGGTATTACATTAGTTATGGTTCCGCGCTAAAAAATAAAAAAGCGTGACAAAGCCGTGGACAGCAGCATAGTCCATTCCACTTAGAAATACAGCGAAATAGAGCAGAATAGTTATGAAAGAATTAAGAATTGCAAAAGAGACAAAGCAGTTGTCCCTTTTTCGCTCATGGATTTTAAAATAATCTTGCTCTGACCGGTCTCATCCTACGTGGAATAGACTAGTCGCTAAAGACGTACAAATTATGGCACATAATCATCATCCATTAAGCCATCTTTCGATATCGTCACCCTTGAATTTTGTAATATTAAAGAGTTTCGACAACCATCTGTGGTTTTCTTCATCAGTTCCACTTCTACCAAATCATACTTTCTATATGAAAATGCTTGACCTTTAAAAATGCTAGGTATATGTCCTACAATGTACAATACGTCAGTTTATTATATCTGGCAAACAATATATCATTGTATCTTTTGAATCTATCATGTTTTTGAACAATCATCATCATCATCATCATTTCAGCCGTGAAACGTCCACTACTGAACTAAGGCCTCCCTCATGGATCTCCATGAGGGGTAGTTGCCATACTCACCACGCTTGGCAGGCGGGTTGGTGAGCGCAGTACGGGATGTTACATATTATATACGGTAAGACGCTGCTGCCCATCTTCCGGAGGTGTCCCTTAGCAGGCTCTAACTCCATCCACGGATAGGAGAGGAGGGGAAACATTCTACTGCCGGCACCCCACGGCTGCACATTCTAATTCTTTGGACAATAAAAGTGCAATATTTACCATGATTTGAGTGTTTTTGAGTTTCCCGGTATTAGTTTCTCACGTCTAACAACAGCCAAATCATGGTAAATATCCGTAAATAGTCCATAGAATATTGCTTTGGTAACTTCTAATATTAGTAACATTTTATTGAAATGATCTAGCTTCTTTGTAACATGCCATAAGCATCGATATTTTACACAATGTATGCAACGGAAACGTTTTACAATCTCATTATTGGTAGCCTTGGGGAACTAAACATATGAGGTATATTTGTTGGTCGTTTGTGGAAAGCGCCTAGTGGTAACTGCCAAACAATATTTGTTACTTTGTATTTTAAATTGTTGGGATTTATAATTCATAAATTTCAACGACCATAAATCTCATTTTCAAACCGCTTCCAGAAATCCCTACAGAGTCTACATCATCATCATTTCAGCCGTAAAACGTCCACTACTGAACACAGGCCTCCCACAACTATCTCCATGAGGGGTAGTTGCCATACTCGCTACGCTTGGCAGGCGTGGTTGGCGAGCGCAGTACGGGATGTTGATATACGGAAAAACGCTGCTGCCCATATTCCGGAGATATCCCTTTGCAGGCACAGGTATGAGAGGAGGGGTAACATTCTACTGCCGGCATCCCACGACTGTCTACATGGAGTCTACATACTCAGATCATTATCCGCAGGTTTTCTCACGATGTTTTTCTTTGCCGTTAAAGCACGTGTTAAACGTGCACATCATCATCATCATTTCAGTCGCAAAACGTCCACTACAAACGTCCACATACCTACGTAAAGAAAAATCCATTGGTACACGACCGGTATCGAACCTACGACTATAGGCCGGGTGTGGACCGTACAGTCGCGTTCATAGTAAGGTATAGCACTAAGCCTTAGTGGTACCTTAATACTACCACTATTAGTGGTACCTTAGTGTTCTTTACACACTACTCTACAGGGCAACACGGCTTATTATGCCACTATGTAAAGACAGATAAAATAACTATTCTTACCTCAAAGGACACATTGTTCCCTTCGTTCCCGATAAGCTTGGCGGTCCAGGAATGCTTGTCGGGGACGGCGTCTGGTCTGATGAACACTGACCCTTGTGTGTCCATGGCTGGCTTGTCTCCTGTGGGAAATTGGTATTAAAGGAAAGATTTTGAATGATTCCGCGTTTTGTTATCGAGGGCGTTTCGGGTTTTGGTTTAAGGCAGAACTGAGAAATTGTTAAGTTTCTTTACATAAGTGTGGGAAAATAAATGATATTTTATTTGTTTATTTAAGCCTTCCTCGATAATTGGGTTATCTGAGATTAGCGTGTTCAAACAAACAAACTCTTCAGCTTTGCATATAATATTCGTATAGAGTAGATGTTTCTCGCGACTTCTTACGCGTTTTGATGCTTTGCTCGTATACCTACTATGAATTTGTCTGAAGCCTCAACTATCTAACCTACATTTTACCTACCTTTTTATTTATTACCTAATTTTTCGATTTGAGCAAGTAGTTCCTGAGTTTAGCGCGTTTAACAAAATAACAGAACTCCTTAGCTTAATTATATCTCACTAATATTATAAAGCCGAAAGTTTGTATAGATGTATGGATGTTTGTTACCTCTTCACGCAAAAACTAGCCTATGTATTGAGCTAAAACTTTGCACACATATAGATATTGACTAGGATTGACACATAGGGTTATCCGGGTACAATGCATGCCAAGCGGCGGGCAGAAGCTAGTTTTTCATTTTAGTATTAGCTATCGTATGTACCAAGAGTAAATAGGAGCTGTATCAGATCATTGGTCTCGTCGTAAGGCCTGTTGAACGCGATGACTCCGTTGAAGGGCTGGCCGCGACGCACGATGGTCGCAGGCTCTTGTTCCTCGTTCACTGCTTCGTATCTATGGATAAGGATTTACAGTAAAAACTATGGAAACTAGAAGGGGGCAGCAGCGTCTTTACGAGTATCAACATCCTCTAACTGCGCTAGTCAACCCGCCTGCCACACGTGGCAGTTCTACGGCTGAGATAAACGATTATGAACAGTAAAAAACATTGCGCTTTATAGTAAGCCGTTATTTTTTATTAATTGGAGTTATCGCCATTAAAAAGGCCTAATTAATAAATATAATATATCAAATTGAAGAACTATTCAGCTTAATACTATACGCCGTGGGGTGCCGGCAGTAGAATGATACCCCTCCTCTCATGCCCATGGATGCAGTAAGAGCCTGCTAAGGGATACCTCCGGAAGATGGGCAGCAGCGTCTATCCGTGTATCAACATCCCATACTGCGCTCACCAACCCGCCTGCCAAGCGTGGTGAGTATGGCAACTACCCCTCATGGAGATCCATGAGGGAGGCCTTTTATCATCAGTGACGTTTTATGGCTGAACTGATTCAGCTTAATACCCGCAGCTAACTTCTATCACCGCACTACTCGTCATAAAATGAATTTTCATCAGCACCATCTGGATAGCTGGTTTTCTAGAACCACTCGTTTTTCGCGCTCTTTTTTGCCGCGGACGATCAAAAGCCGGCAGTGCATCAGCCTCGCCTCTGGTGTTGCAGATGTCCATGAGCGACGGTGACCACTTCCCATAAGATGGCCCGTCTGCTCGTCTCCCTGCTTCATCATTTCAGCCGTAAAACGTCCACTACTGAACTAAGGCCTCTCTCATGGATCTCCATGAGGGGTAGTTGCCATACTCACCACGCTTGGCAGGCGGGTTGGTGAGCGCAGTACGGGATGTTGATATACGGAAAGACGCTGCTGCCCATCTTCCGGAGTTGTCTCCCTGCTTAAATAATATAAAAAAAAAGTTGGCTGATTTCGTTCATAGTGACTAATTCGGACTGGACAGGCATGTTAAACATTGAGTACATATTGGAGGCATATGAATGGATGTAATTGTTCCACCCTTTGGCGCGCTCTCTGGTGACTTGTATACCCATGTTTGTTGGTGAAGGTACAAGCGCCCTTGCATGTAAATAACCCGCCGATATGGTTTTAAGGCATGGCCACTGGTGGTCGCCATTATTAATAATAATTGTAAGGCGCTCTAAGCTTTTGCACCTTTATATTTTTTTTTCCAGCAGAATTTATTTTAGTTTTCTATTAAAAATATCTTTGTCAAATCTACCCTAGATTGGAAGAGGAAACATGACGACCCCACTTAATGTGGAATACGGACAGGTGACTGATGAAATAGATATTTATTAATAGAAAACAATAATACCTCTAAATAATGATGGACACTAAACACCATCTAAATAGACCCAAACTAACCAAAACTTGTACTATGGAAACCCGATGAAATACGTAAATATTTTTTTTTCTAAATACTTATAATATCATACATAGATAAATACCCAGTCCGAGGACAAATTTTTGCAGAACAATTACATATGTACATTTGTCCCGTGAATCGAAACCAACTGAGCCACGGAGAAAGAGAAAAGTGTCCTTATGGTTTTGGCAGACGGAGAACTTGAAGGAACCTGGCAGAACTTTAACCTAAAGAACTTACTTGTTAGTATTATGTGTCTGAGCATTGTCCCGAGGGTAGAAGTAAACAATTTCCACTACAAGCGGGTCCATTTTGTACTGCTATTGCCTGGAAAAAAAATAACAAAATACATTAACAATGTAAAACATGTAATATTATATATCGCATAGGTGTTTTAAGTGGAACAACAAAAATAACTTTCTCATTATTTATTTATTTTCAACGTTCCCACACAATCAAGGGATTTTCAACAACAGCCTGTATAAGTCCACTGCTGGACATAAGCACCGCCGCAGGTAGTTTACAAATACAACGTCAGGTTGTAATACTGACCATTTCTTAGTAAGGCTATTATATATCCTACTAATATTATAAAGCCGAAAGTTTGTTTGAATGGAGGTTTGTTACCTCTTTGTCTACGGATTGAGCTGAAACCTTGCACACGTATTCATGTTGACCAGGATTAACACATAAGCTACTTTTTATTCGGGTACATCGCATGCCAAGCGGCGTGCAAAAGCTAGTATTTTATACAGTGTTAGCAACTGGTATCCATGTTGCACGGGATGCTGCAGTGCCTGGGATATTGTTAGATGGATTGGGCTTGCCCAGCAACTATACCTTCCTTTCAACTTAGCCAGCTACGTCAGAAGAAAGAACAGGTCAATACGTCTGAAGCTAACTAAGCCGCGGGTTTCCTCACGATGTTTTCCTTTACCATTTAAACACGTGTTAAATGTGCACATACATTTTTCAAGGAAGAAAAATCCCTTGATACACGGCCGGTATCGAACCCACGAATTTCAGATTGAAAGTCGGGAGTAGTGACCACTCGGCCAACACGGCTGTGTAATCATTGGTACAATACCAGAAATGGTCAGAATCCCGGTCTTCACTTCTTAATACAATTTATTAAGAAGTGAAGACCGGGATTCTGACCATTTCGTGGGTTCGATACCGTGCCGTATGATCATCTGCGTAAATAAAAATTGCAGGATGAACTCCGTAGTTTCATCCGCGTAGTTCCCGTATTCCCTATTAGAATGCTACATTATCCCTGAGTATCATAAGCCTATGATACTCAGGGATAATGTAAAATACAAATTTTTCCTCTTAATAATATTAGTATAGAAATGAAAAGTTTTTATTAGATTGACACAAGATGAAGTAGCTGTTTAATTAAAGACTTGACATATGATTTATTATAATAGTTAATAAATGTACCTACTCATATGTTCACAGTTAACGCTTACTATATACTTTTTGAAACTATCACAGTTGTGTACATTATATGCATTATTTACGGGATATCGGAATTTTATTTATTTATTTAAACAAAATCCACAGTCCTTAATCTAAATTATCCTAAATTACATATATATCCTACGACCAATAATGGATTTACATTATATAAAAGAAGTTAAAAAGTTGATTTTTTTATTGAAAGTTTTTAAAAGATCATATACTATGTTTACCTAACTCAAAATAAAATAAAAAAAATGATTGCAAAGCAGTCTAGACTGGACAATTAATTTCTTATGTTTATCTGGTTTTTGCAATGGGTAAGCATCTCGAATATTTAATTTAATCACATAGCTGCATCATTAACCATCTGGCCAATAAAATGATTATAATGTCTGCCAGTTTTTATTTTGTAACTATTTAATATTATGCTTCTTGAAGTGATCTTTTGCTAAATGTAGAAATATATTTGTTTTTTTTTATTATGTTCGTGGATGTGTTTTCGTTGAAATAGCAGCGCTTACGGTATACACTGCTCAATCTTTTTTTCTTGATTATCCTATCGTATAGGGCCGTTATCTAAGGAACCATACATAGCGCGTGGCCCAACACGCACCTGGCCTAAATTATCATTATTTATTAACTAGCTTCTGCCTGCAGCTTCGCTCTCACCCAAATCAAAAACCTATGTATAAAATGCAATGAAAATATTTAGTTTTAATTCCGCTAATGCATAAGCGGAATTAAAACTAAATATTTTCATTGCCTTTTATTGTCATGGATTTCCGCAAAGTAACGCCTGATTCCATTAATTTAAAAACCTATGTGTTGTTTTTAGTCAACATCTAAACATGTGCAAAGTTTCAGCCCAATCCATAAGTTAGTTTTTGCGTGAAGGGGTATCAAACATACACCCATAATATCAGTGAGATTTAGAACGTCCTCTAGCTCTAACGATGCATCTTCCTAGTTTCAGGTTCAATGAAGCCAATTGCTGTAGGCGATCATGTTCTATTTATATCCGATTATCAGAATAGGTATGATCAGTACTGACTAGGTCTTAAATTAAACGTGAATAGTCAGAAAGAAAGATCTGTTTTCATCATCTAGGAATTATTTCTGATAAATAAAAAAGGCTGGTTATTTTACACAGCTCCATCTAGGCCCAATTTAGGTTTCAGAACCGCAAGAGGGAAAACCGGAACCCTTAGAGGATAACTTGTTTGCCTGTCTGTCAAGACCCTTTTTCTCCGAAAAGGCTTAAGGTATTAACTTGAAATTTATACGAAACATCAAAGTCTGCAAGCAGATGATGCCCTTCTTAAATCAAGGTTCTACCTCAGGGTATTCAGAAGCTACAAATCTCTAGGGCACTTCCAGAAGTCTCACGACTCTGAAATGTGGAATGCTCTCTGCATTCACAACTTTTGTGGCACAAGTAAAGGAAACATTCTGCATTTTTTAGCCCCATTATACCGCTATACCGTATTGAAGTTTGAAGAAAAGGCCTTGAATAATTCAATAGCGCTATTTGAATGTTATAATGTGGTATATTAGATAAAAAACTACTCGTATATACATATATCGAAGTCATGTCTATTGTAAAACTAAGTTTAATAAATTTACAATATACGTCTTTTTAATAAAGTTTATTTGTGTTTCAATTAAATACGTGGATAAAAGGTATTTTTTGTCACAATTGGCGTATAATGGCCGAAGGTCCTACCAGTCCTAGGCCTAGCATAGATATATCATTAAGTATTACGCGAGTCTCGCTCGTACTTGTCCGTTTTATTTAAATACATACTTATCATACATTGAAAAATACCTAGACCCGGGGTAAATATCTTCAGAGCAACTATAATATTTTGTCCCGTAGCGGGAATCGAGCCCGCTACCTCCTGCGTGTCAGTCGGTTGGACCAACTGAGCCACGGAACCGCAGTCATCCAAGTCTAAAACGTATCGTTTTAAAAATAATTTCTTTGTAAGAAACAGATAGTAACGTACCTTTTTTTGTAAGTTTTGGTAAAAATTTACATAGATTATTAATAAAAATATCAAATAGCTGTAAAACCAAATGTAAATCATCAAAACTTGAACAGGAAAAAATACCTGTTTAATGTTAGCTATTCATCCATGAACGTCCAGATAGTTATCAAACCGTAGATATAATATATTACTCGCGTTATTAAAATTTGCATTTTTATGTTTAGAAAAACAATATAATAACTGGTAGATGTCAGTCCGTTTCTAAATTCTTCAAGTTTAGTGTTTAAAGCCCCGTTTCTAAATTCATAAAGTCTAAGGACTAACTATATAACTCTCTCCAATAACAAAATATAAATAAAGATATACTTACGGGATTCTAATAAATAAAGATATACATGATTTGAATCTTTTCGTATTGTCGAAATATCGGAACATTCGAAAAGACTCAAATCGTGGTTCACAACGATGATAGTTTCAAAAGTTATAATTAAATTCAAAAGTTAAATTCAAATAAAGTAAAAACAAAACTATAAATACCTCGTTAAAACTACACCAATAAAATTCACAACACAAATCCACAACACACGATAATTCCGCGATTAATATTCGAACCAAGAGCTTTTAATATTCAAGAAGCTGCTATATGCGCCTGCGCACGTTCGTGAACTGACTCTACATTTCGCACATCGATCCTATATGAACATCTCGAGATTTGGGCGTCTGTGTAGGGTGACAATGAGTAAATGTGACTCATACCTACTACCATATAATACCATACAATATTGTAACAATGAATAGAAGTGAAAGAGTGAGGTTTCTTGTTTGCTTCTTTCCCTTTCTTGGTAAAAAAAGTTTTCCGAAGCGAACGAATTCAATTATGTGCTTTTAAAATTTAAATGTGATTGTTTATTTTGTAAACTGACTATTACAAGTAGCGTTTTTCTCTATTGAATAAACAATTATTGACTTTGAATTTGACATAGATTCTGAATATAGCCGGCTAAGAGGATAGGTAGTATTACTTGCTGGGCAAGCCTTATCCATCTTACATTGTCCCGCAGGCTGATTACGTATCTCGCGACAGATTTAATTGACCATTGACAGCGTTGATCGCGACATGTACGCCTGTTGCAAACCTGTCGCGAGATACGTAATCACCATGCCGTATAGTATAAAAACCTATTGGTGATGGTATACGTGACACAGCAGGCAGTGTCATTTATAGTTTTGGTAATTTGTATACCATACCGAAAGTCTCTCGGTATGTACATATATAAATATTAATAAAATCCACTAATAATTTTATTATTTGTAATTTGTCGCGTACCTATATTTTCTTGTACACATAAAACTTTTTTTGCAATTATTTCTGAGTGGCCTGGTATATAAGTATAGGCTTATTTCTATATGTTACTTTAAATACCAGTCTTCCCGCGACCACGACCAGGTGCAATCCGGTCGAAACGTAATTATTAAAGTAATTACGCGATAAATACCCGTTGATCCAATATAGTAATAATACTATAATTTGTATTTGTTTAGTGTTTATTTGACGAATCTAAGATATGTAATTAAAAAAATAAAACAAAGAAAATATATTGAATAAGTTATAGTATTTTATGTACGATGCCATTCTCTTTCTAATAATAAAATACTTGTGGCAAAGTATTTTCAAAAACAATAAAAATATTTAATACATTTATTTCAACACATTGTCCTCGTAGGTAGGTAGGAAGGTAATAATATTTATATCAGAATAAATAATGAATGCAACTCTTACGCGCGCGTTTATGTCTTTTATATGCATGTTATAAAAAGTTTAATTTCAGTCATACTTACCCTTCACCTAAATACTTCAGATACCAGGTGATTGGGCTCTACTGGCTCTACTGATTGGTGTACTCAAATTACTAAGTAAACAATCCGTTAGCTAAATATTTTATTAGACTAACTGAAAATAAATTGTTGACGTGAAAAACATATAATATAATAAGTCTTGTAGTTTTCAGAATTTCATCAAGTTATATAAGTGTATAATGTTATCCTCCTGTTCTATGTATTTGTCAATTTCTCGAAGAGTTATTTGTTTGCCAGCGCTGACTCAGTTTTGTTCCCATTTAAAACCGCAACCATGGTTACTCTATGATTTGGCAGTACGGCCTAGACAAATTCGCAGTATCCCTCTATAAATAATGAAGCGTGGCCACTAATAGTGTTTCCCTAAGGTCGTCGACATACGTCATTGAGTCAAGTTCATAGATTACAAAATAATTAGAATAACACGTCATTAGTCACTTCGACTCAACTGCCATTTTTTTATATACATTATGTAATGTCTTGATGTTTACTATTCTAGGTAGTAAGCGCCTATTATACAGAATCCGTAAATAATGACACTATTAAATCCATTATTAACGGCTTCTGTAAATGTAAATTCGTTGGCACACTTCCTAGCTCAATCTAACTAAAATTGCGTAAAATAGACTAAAATGACATTTTGTTGGTGCTGTTCCTGAAAAAAAGTCGGTACAATATTATATTAAACTATATAAAATATTTATACCCGTATATGGCCGTTTGTGTTTTATAAAGAAACTTAATTATATATATAATTATTAATGAACTATGTACCCACATAACTGAAGCAGTTATTGTACATTATATATGTTAAGTTTAGAGGTATGTGTAGACAAAAACATTCCCGTATATTAGAGGTCAATGACATCTTACAAAGGTTACCTACCTTTGTTTCATGCCATTGTACATTATTTTTAATTAGGTAACAAAAATAAGCTTTGATTTGCCTCCTCATTCAGGAAAACATATAATCTAGAAGCAATAATGTAATGCGTAGCTCTGTCAGACCTGCTAGGTAACACAGTGGACGTAAATATTCTGGTTGTGTAGGTCTCAGAAGTGTAGGTAGGTACATATGTCTATTGCAGTCAAAGTCAAAGTCAAAGTCAATAAGTGTTTATTCAATAGAGCACAACGCTACTCAGAATAGTCAGTTTACAAAATAAAAACATAACACATTTAAATTGATTAAAGGACATGGGCAGCAGCGTCTTTCCGTATATCAACATCCCATACTGCGCTCACCAACCCGCCTGCCAAGCGTGGTGAGTATGGCAACTACCCCTCATGGAGATCCATGAGGGAGGCCTTAGTTCAGTAGTGGACGTTTTACGGCTGAAATGATGAAAGGACATAGTCATATACTAGTCTAGAATATAGTTCACTAGTACATGGTCTAGTCTAGGAGTCACTGGCGCGGACTTTGAATGTTTATTATGTACAAGAACGAACAAGTAGGTAATATAAATTATTAGCTAAGTATACCTTCACCTCACTTGCCGTGGATTCAGTAAGTATCTGCCAAGGAATACCTCCGGAGGATGGGCAGCATCGTCTTTCTGTGTCCCGTACTGCGGTCGCCCGCTAAGCGTGGCGAGTATGGCGACAATCCCATCATGGTCTTGGAGATCCATAAGGGAGGCCTATGTCGAGTACGTGGACAGCCAGTCTTTATTTATTTAAATAGGACATCCAACACAGGGTTACACATAATAATAATTCTTACGGCTGACATGATGATGTTACCTTTTTCGTTTCTTTTCCTCGCTTATCCCTTTTTTCCTTTACGTTGAGACCGCTAAACTGCTATTTTATTTACCGTAAATTAATTACATCATAATGATCAGTACGAGTAATGTAATGATTCATTAATGATGACGTGCTAGACTTTGGACTTATTGTAAGTAGCATTATTTAATATTTTATTTTATATTTAGTTATTTTTGAATTACGTTAAATAATTAAAAATATGTTTGAAATAGATTTTGTTAATTCTACCCTGTATTCTCCTTAACAAAACAAATATCATCTCCTTGCCCCTATCCCACGCTAGGTGTGGTCGGCACATACTTTCCTCTTCCACACTCCTCTCTCAGTCGTCATCTCACCACCTCTTTCTTTCTCATATCCTCAGTAACACATTCCATCGCATCAAGTCCCAATAGAAACAGCAAGCCAAATTGCTGGCAGCTTGTACTGAAGTTTACAAAAAAATATACTGGTCTTAAATGGCCAAACCACACAGATTACGGCAGACGAAAACAGCTTGTAACAGGTTTTTTGCTAGTATGTATTAATAGTCTTGGAAACATTTGCAAATGTATTCATTGGTCCATTTAAGGATTTTGGCGTTTAAATTATGTTGTTTAACACGTATTAGTCTTTTGAGGATTTGTGTCTATGTATCTTTAAGGTGTTTAACAAACTAGAACGAGGGTCATGTTTGAATCATTAACATTTCTAAGACCTATAAAACTTTGAACTTAGATCGTGTACGACGCATAGCCGGCTGAGACGCAGGAGGATGTTTGTGGGTACGATTCACGCCACGGTGCTGTGTGAAATGTCCAGTATTGTTTATTTTTTTATATTACCATTTCCTTTAATATCTATGGATATCTGGCTATGCTCTAATACAGATCTTAGACTCTACCCAACTTCTCAGCTTTATCTCCGTTTATAACTGTGCCTGGTATCTGCTATTTTCTGCGGCCCTCGAAGTCATATACCAAATATTTTTCATGTAAATTCTCTCTCTTTCAAAAAATAATAATTCGAAAGGTTATTAACATATGTACATATAACCGGGTATTTTTATTATTTATATATGCCGTAAATTTTAATTTACGCGATAAATACCCGGTTATACGAGTATGTATGTTAATAATGTGTTGTGATCGCGAAAGTTTAAAAAAGACAATTCGAAAGGTAGTCTGGTAGAGATCGCTCTCCAGCGATAAGACCGCCGATTGTCATTTTATGTTCAGTGTTTCTCTTTTTTTTTGTTAATTTGTTTAGTTTAAGGTGTGCAATAAATCATTTTCTATCTATTCTATCTATCTATAATTTGTACCTCGTCTTTTTGCATAACATCATAGCCGAGCACGAAAAATCCCCATAACATTCGAATAGACGAAGTTAAGGTAAAGATATTTTATTCATACAAAAACATGAGTATAATTCAAAGATTTAAATCGTTAGACGTGCCTTGTTACCAAAAACTGTGACATTATTGTTAACACACATGTAAAGAAATGTGTGTTAACAATAATGTCGACGCACGCACACTGGTTTTACCAATCAACCAAACTGTTATTTCTACCATTCACTGTGCAACCATATTGCACGAAATTTCATGGAAAATAATAACACAAACCACGTCCGGATAGCACTATGTTTAGAGGTACACTGATTCCAAATGAGCGTGCTCACTCATTTCGTGTGGAAACAAAACGGCGCGGTCTCATTAATGTAAGGGCGTATGCTAAATTATGTATGACATCATTGTAAACCTTTTTTTATTTTAATTTAAAGTTATCTTGTGTTTTGTAATTTTTTTTTTCTTGCATATTTTTTTTTTGCATTTTACTTAACGCACAAATGGAACATGCTATGTACGTACACCCCAATTGTCAATTGTATCAGGTTGAATACCTTGATTTTAAATGTGTTAATTAATTACTTTTTAGTACATTTGATGTATGTGTACTTTTAATAAATAAATAAATGATCATTTATTTGTCAAAATGAAGGTTTATTCATATTGACAAATACATGAAATGAAACGTTTTAAATGTTTGTTCTTTAAACAAATATTACTTCTGAACTTCTGTTGTACCTTCTAAAGTACACAGCTCAATGTTCTCAGTGACTCAATGTTTTGTTCCTGTTCGTTACTAGCCAGAGCAGTAAGCTAAGCTACTGCAGCATTACCATAATATGTACCATAGATTATCAATTCGCTAACTGATTTACCGCATAATTCATGAGTCATTATGATGTTGGGCGTGATATCCGCCATCATCATCACTTACGAATGTGATGCGAGAAATAGTGAGAATGTGACTAAGAAAAACCTTTGTAAAAACATTTCTTTGTTATTGAGATTCCTGGATTTAGATTGATCTGCGGTCTGTGTTGGAATGTATACGGTAAGACGTGGTAAGTACTTTTTTATGCAACTAATGCTAAGCGGTAACCTCTAGAAATGCAATGCCGCGGTGATCACGTTAACGAAACACGGGACCAACGCTGCATTGCATTGCGTCTGTCGTCACCCTGAGTCAGAGTTACTCGGTACAGGAGTCTTCTAGAAGTTACCACGGTCTTACTCTCCCTACTTATAAGGAGGTGTGTACATATATTTAGTGTCATAATGTTTGATACTATGTATGTTATTTTAAGTTATGTCCGGTAGGGTGTCTCGTTCATATCCAAAATAATCACAACAGCTGCCAAAAGTTGCGTATTTTAACACAGATTATAATAAAAAAATATATAATTATATATTATGGCCTAAACCTTAGCTAGAACTTATTTATTTCTATCAAATATGAAGAAAACTAAAAATAGGAGTAAGAATGAAGTATTTTATGGTATAAGACAGAAATAGTTATGGTAGTTTGGTAAAACCGATCTAAGGCTATTTGACATTACTGCAGGTACTTAAATATTCTTTCCTTTCCAACATTATCCATAATTCAAAAATAATAGCAGGTCGTGCACACATTTCATCTAGCCGCGAGAATCGAACCCGCAACTTTCTTCGTCTCTGCCGGCTATAGGGCCACTGAGATCTTTGTAAGCAATTATGTAGTTATAACTACATTAGACCGTAGACCCGTGAGTAATAGGATAATCACCGGGTAGATGACCTAGATTTGAATAGGGCCTCTTTCTATGGAAATCCTAAGACCAGAGTTCACCAACAAATGATTAAAATTTTACAGTCGGTTTCGCAGTAAACAGCTCTTTGACAGCAAATGTTTGGTGCGACGCTGTCAAATTTTTTTTGGTAAACAGCTGATTACTGTTTAAAATTTTAATTATCTGTTGGTGAACTCGGTTCTAAGTCTGAGCCTTAGAAAAATAACGAAATTATTCTAAGGTCTGAGCCGTAAGGTAGACAAGTTTGGATGCAATCGAACTTTTGATAGAATTCTAGACATAGACACATAATTTATTTACTAGATAACACACAACATATTCACACTAAAACTTAATAAATACTAAACAAGTTGAGTATATATTTTTTTTATATATGTACAAGTGTTTATTACTTGTTTATAAAAAGAACAAAAAGTTAAAAATAGCTCAATTACTGAGTTCCTATGGTTACCTTTCAGCTCCATCATCAGACCCTGACAGTTACCATCTAGCACCAAAGTACTCGCCAAGGCGAATCAAACCAGCCCAAACCGATGGGGTTATGTCGTTTAATTACTGAATTCCTATAGCCATCTTCCAGCTCCATCATCAGACCCTGGCACTAAAGTACACGTCAAGCAAGACGAATCATACGAGCCCAAACTCGAAGGGGCTGTGTCTTTGACTGCCGAGTTCCAAATCAAATTTGCAAGTTAAATTTAATCCACTTTCCGGTTACTGATTGTGCTGAAGTTTTGCATGCATGTGTAAATCGGATGACAATGCAACATTATTGGCCACCTTCCGGTTCTATCATCATATCAGCTTCATGTCATAATAATTTTAGCTCAATTGGTAACCGGGAAAAGGTTAAATTTAACGTGCAAGATTTGATTACAGACAGACATCGGGACAGGTGAAACCAAATAAAAGCTTGTTAAAAGAAATAAAATTTCAATGTTAAAAAAATATTCATCATCATCATTTCAGCCGTAGGACGTCCACTGCTGGACATAGGCCTCCCTCATGGATATCCAGTTATTGCGGTTGGAAGCGATCTGCATCCACCGTCGACCTGCGGTCTTCACCAGGTCATCATCCCATCTTGTTGGTGGACGTCCTACGCTGCGCTTGCCGGTCCGTGACTCGAGAACTTTTCGGCCCCATCGGCCATCTGTTCTGCGAGCTACATGGCCTGCCCATTGCCACTTCAACGTGCTAATCCGTTTGGCTATGTCGGTGACCCGAGTTCTTCTACGTATCTCCTCATTTCTGATTCGATCGCGTAAAGAAACCCCGAGCATAGCCCTCTCCATAGCTCGTTGAGCGACTCTAAGCTTATTCACGAGGCCAATCGTGAATGACCACGTCTCGGTTCCATATGTCATCACTGGTAACACACACTGATTGTAGACTTTCGTCTTAAGGCACTGAGGAATTTTGGACGAAATTTGAAAAAAATATTATGATATACATAAATAAAAATAATTAATAAGTTAAGTTTGGGCTTAGATGGCAATGTGTAAAATTGCAGCATAAGTTTCCTTATTTTCTTTGCTAAACATCAAATTAAAACAATTAGTTGGATGTGTAATGCAGACGACTTACTGAGAAGCCATCCCATAACCAGAGAATGACTGACTGATTGAATTCTTGCAATCGAGTTCTTGACATACTTTGTCAAGGAATATCCCATTTTTAATCATGTTGGTTTGCAACCTTATGACCTGTTTTTATAAGAATCTGAATGATGTAAGAAATGAAATAACCCCTGTTGTATCAGGAATGCTATTCGGTAATTGACAAATAAGGGGATTTGTGGAACTTTTGTCCAGAAATGCCCTTAGCGGGCCCCTTGAGAACCGAAAGTTGATTTTTGCATAAAAAGTTTAATAATCCCCTTCGCAGGGGATCTGAGGCGTTTCTAGAATGAGCCACAACAGACGACCTCCGTGGCGCAGTTGGTTAAATAGTCGGCTCGGATGCAGGAGGTTCTAATTTCGATTTGAGCCGCGGTACAAATATTAGTAGTTTTTCGGCAGATATTTGTCTTGGTAGGGTTTTTAACGATAAGTATATGTATATTTACAAAAAAATGTACCTACTTAAGTATTCTATCAACCATCTGGTAACCATAACACAAGCTTTGGTTGGGACTTGATAGTGTTAAATTAAGCTAGAAATTTTAAACCTTTTTCAAACGCTAAAAGGTGGTAAGTAAAATACTTATAATTAATTAAACGCTGAATTCGAGTGGGGTTTTTGTTCGAAACGTGACTAAATCGAGACGAGAATGTTCTTAGTTATGGTTAAAGAAAATCTGTTAGACATTTTGTTAAGACATTTAAAATTAATTACCTAGTATGACGTGGTTTTTTATTTTTGTTATACCTTCGATCGACTTAGCTTAGTCAGCTCCAGATGTTATGACCTGATTTTCCTCTAATTATGGCCAACTATAAGCTGAGAGGATGGTAGAGATGATGGGCAAGCCTAAAGCATCCAACGTTGTCTCTGACATTGCAGCGATAAAATCTTTATCCAGTACAGCATGAATTAACAGCCGCTGCTGACGCCCCACAAATCATCTAAAGGAAACTATTTGTTGTGAAAAACTATTTCACTTGTGTCTTCATTGCCAATCTTTAACCAGCCTGTAAAGTATGGACAAATAAAACATCACATTCTTTCATTCTCTTCCCGGGACCACGATGGGTGCAATCCTGTCGAAACATCGGGCAATAATATAGGTAAATAACGCGATATATCCCCGGTCAAATATATGGTAATAAAAACATCATAGCTTGAAATACAATGTCCAACGTGTAGAAATAATATCACGGGACATTTAGGATGATGATTGAAATACAATGTCCAACGTGTAGACCTACTATCACGGGATATTTAGGATGATGAGAAGAACCACAGACATTTCGAAGAATTGAAGAATTAATTTTTATCAACTGTACGGGACAATGGCATATTTATCCTCTTCTTTCTAGGTCAGGGTCAGCGTATTCTGTGGAAGTTATTAATTTGACTCATAGGCGGTTATCACACTGCCACGCACCACGCTGCATATTGCGTGTCGACGCGCGTACTTGTGGGAGTGCAGATCTGCATCATCTGCGGGTTTTTCACGCACTCACGCGCGTAGTTGCGTTTTGCGGATTCAAGGCGGCTCTTGACTCATTTCATTCAAAGCTGTTCGCTAGACTGCGGGACTCAGTGTGCCATACCTTGCGTCTCGCCCCGCACCTACGCGCGTGGTGCATGTTTCTCCGCACCTACGCGCGAGATCTGCATGAATGCGCGTATATGCATTTTCGGTGTGTTGGACTGTGCGTGCTTTCTATACAAACGGAGATACTGACAAGCAACGTTAGAAGACGCATTCACGCAAAATGCAGCGTGATGCGTGGCAGTGTGTGAACCGCCATAAATTGGTTCATTATGAGTCATATGAGTATATTGTTATCGTGATAATTGCGTTTTTTTGGATATGTAATAACCCGTCTCCGTAAGTAGGCAGTTAAGTAGGTGCCTATTAATAATAATCGATGCTCGATTTTTATTAATAAGAATAAAACAATTATCAATGCAATCTATGCAAATACGAGTAGATGTATAATAAATTAAAAATAAAAATACTTTTTAACAAACAAGCTTATATTTAAACGTACTAAAAAATAATAAAATAAACATTTTCCATTAAAGTTAAATGTCAACTTAAATCGTCTTTACACAATTTATGTGATAAAAAAGCTTGTCGCGAGATTAAGCTATCCACCTGTAAATTGATGTAATTGATTTAGTTTTTTTTTTAAACAATGTAAATACGTGTAGGTACCTGCTTCTAATAATCTCGCGACAAGCTTTTTTATCACATAAATTGTGTAAAGACGTTTTAAGTTGACGTTAAACTTTATTGGAAAATGTTTGTTATATATACATATATATATATATATATATATATTCATTTCAGCAAGTTTATTTATAACCTAGTTGGCAATATTGAATGAACATGTCAACATGCGCAACTTTACATTTGCCGCAACGTTCACAGAGCTCATAAAGTTTTGCGCGACCTCTACAACTAAAGTTTATACTTGACGGTCAGATTTACCCCCTTTCGGCTTATGTGAAATATTATAATGCATTCTGTATGAATAAGAAAGTATATAAGATAAGACAGCTTCAACCAAAATACAATTTTGTTTTTTTTGTCAGTCTGTTTTTTCAGGTATCTTCCAAACGGCTGCACCAATTTTAACAGGGCTTATACTGGCAAATAGCTGATGTTATTAGTAGTTACTAAGGCTACCAACATTTTAGAAAAATAATGAGGATTCCGCTCAAAAACATAAATACTTACAATAAAAATGCGGGCAACGCCGCTAGTTAGAGATAAAAGGAAAAGCCTGATGCTAAAATTCCAAGTAGCCAATAATAATAAGACTGCTTTCTTGAAAGCGTTTCTATTAAACTACTACAAAGAAATATAAAATTATGGGGCCTACTTAAAGACAGTAAAACTGTCATTGTTAGTTGCTTGAGTAGTTTTAACTTAAGTATTTTCTAATGCATAGTACAAGAATGAAAACATATCAAGTCAACGTATAAGTACAGTCATGAACACAAAACTTGTAATAAAATTTGCATCTTAATAATTATTTCCGCATGTGTCCCTTAGCACAGCAGGCTCTAACAGCATCCGCGGGCAAAGTAAAAAAAAATCAGGAAGTACCAGTACCAAATCTAAAAAAAATCCGAATCAATTTATAAAGGAGCCATGTGGTAACAAAGAGTAAACCAGTCGAATTGAGAATCTCCTTTTTTCTGAAGTCGGTTAAAAAAACAGAAAAAAGCATCCTTCTCTTCTACAGTACTTTTTTGTAGACTAAGTACGGTAGTCATTTTCATACATATTTCCCTTATAAAATATGCAAAACAGTACTGAACCTTTGGCAACTTTGTTTGAATACGTTTACTCCATAACTGATTATGGACTTATCAAGTCGTTGACAAAATAATCAAGGCATATAAACAGGTAAGTTGGCATACAATACAATATAATACAATACAAAATACTTTATTGCACACCTTAAAAAATGACAGAAAAATACTTATATCACTCAAACTGGTACAATGGGCGGTCTTATCGCTTAGAAGCGATGTCTTCCAGACAACCTTTCATCACGCCCGCCGTAAAAAGTCCACTAATGAACAGGCCTCCCTCATGGATCTCCATGAGGGGTAGTTGCCATACTCACCACACTTGGCAGGCGGGTGGCGAGTGCAGTACGGGATGTTGATACACGGTAAGACGCTGCTGCCCATCTTCCGGACGTATCCCTTAGCAGGCTCTTACTGCATCCACGGGCATGAGAGGAGGGGTAACATTCTACTGCCGGCACCCCACGGCTAAGACAACCTTTGGATGAAGTGAAATATGGAAGTATGAGAGGCTATGAAGTATTACATTATCTACAATAAATTAAATCCTGCACTAGTTTAAATAATTGTCAAGGCTAGCTTATTTACCTTGATCTTTAAAGTAAATAGTAATTCAGTTCACGTTTTAAATAAATTAATCTGACTGGGCAGCTCTTTAGCAGGCTCCTACTGCATCCACGGGTATGAGGGGTAACATTCTACTGCCGGCACCCCAAGGCATACGGCGTACATAAAAAAATAATTTAGGTAATAAAACATTCTAACTAAGCAAGAGTGTTTAAGGTTCATATCAATACAATTACAATTAGCCATAAGTGTCCCACTGCTGGGCAAAGGCCTCCCCTCCAACTCTCCATGCATCCCGATCCGCCGTCAATTCGACCCATGCGCTGTTATGCCGGTCTAACTCGTCACGCCATCGCTTCTTCGGTCTGCCGCGGCGCCTCGCCGTGTTGGGGCTCCACTGAGTATCATATCAATAATTTACACATTAATTAACACAATGATTATGATGATAATAGTGATATGCCCATCTTAAAATATACGGCATAATTACAATTGGCGCAAACGAAAACATCGGCCAAGTGCGAGTCAGACTCGAGCACTAAGGGTTCCGTACCGTTAGTCTGTAAAAATTTCAAGCGTCTACCGGTTGCCGTTATTAACATCGAGCAAAAAAAGGCAAAAGATCACGTTTGTTGTATGCCCCTTAAAAAAATATATTATTTTTTGTTCTGATTTTTGGTATTTGTTGTTATAGCGGGAACAGAAATACATCATCATGAGATACAGCCTGTAGACAGACAGACAGACGGACAGCGGAGTCTTAGTAATAGGGTTACGTTTTTACTCTTTGAGTACGGAACCCTAAAAACTGAATACAGCTCTTTGTATGATGATGCTCCTAGCTAATTTCGGCCATGGCGACTGTGTATTCAGAGAGAAGGTCTTAGAGGTTTTTGGTTTTCTACCCCTTCATGTGCTCTGAGGTGACTCGAGTACCCAATCTTATGAGACAAGGTACGAGAGCACTTTGGGCACGTTAATAATTAGCTCTTTGTATACAGCTATGATAGCAGTTTAACGACGAGCTCTGTGGCGCAGCGAACGAAGGTCCGCCTGCGACGCAAGGGGTTGCGGGTTCGATTCCCGCCTCGGGACAAATGTCTGTACGATCTGCAGATATTTGTTCAGGGTGTTCTGGGTGTTTTTCTATATATAATAAAAATATCTATCTATGTAGTATAATGTATTAAGTATATCAGTCATCTAGTACCCATAACACAAGCTCTGCTTAACTTGGGGCTAGATGATGCTGTGTGATTTTTCCAGCATTATTTATTTATTATTTATTATCTAAGTTTACGAGTTCTATACTAATCTTCTTTATTCAAGATGGGTAGAGGTCTCACTAAAGCTGATGAAAATGATTATGATTATAAAACTTATGCTGCTGGCGATGTTGGCTACAGAAGGTTCTGCTGATGACGTGGACGTGGTGATGTCTTTTGCGAAGATGGATGAGAGGCCCGTGTCAGTTCTGATACCGCACATCTGCTGGGATAACTGTAAGTTAACATTGTAATAAAGGATATACAATATTTAATTATGTGCTTAAATATAATAAAAATAATATTTATTAAAAAAAAGCCGTGTTGGCCGAGTGGTATGTACCCCCGACTTTCGATCCGAAGGTCGTGGGTTCGATACCGGCCGTGCACCGATGGATTTTTCTTTCTTGAAAAATGTATGTGCACTCTTAACACGAGCTTTAACGGTGAAGGAAACATCGTGAGGAAACCCGCGGCTTAGTTAGCTTCAGACGTATTGACCTGTTCTTTCCTCTGAATAATAGCTGACTAAGCTGAGAGGATGGTATAGGTGCTGGACAAGCCTAATCCATCTTACAATGTCCCAGGCACTGCAGCGTCCCGTACAGCATGATTACCAGTTGCTGACGCTGTATAAATCATCTATAATAGATGCAAAAGCCTTAATTTTTTAAATTATGTGCTCGAACTCTGAAGTAAAATATTGTAGAGATATATTTATTAGCGGGAATGTTCACGTTTATCGTCGGTGGAGGCACCAACTGTTTCGACCCTTATCGAGGGCCTTCGACAATAACAAGTACGTGTACATTCCCGCTAGTTAATATGAATGTAATAAGTCACGAAAGTTTCTATAGTAATATTGTAGAGATACTTGCAGCTTAGTCGGTTCCAGACCAGGCTTGTTTATTTCCTTTGGAAAGATATCCACGTTTATTTTGTCACACATTACAATAAATCAATATAAAATAATAAGGTTCTAAAAAAATGTGACAAAAATGCTCATTACGCAGCATATGCTGTGCAGAAGGGAAACGCACCCTGGAACACTAAACAACCGGTTTAAAATTAAATGATCAATAAATTGCCGTGGGGTGCCGGCAGTAGAATAACATTCTCCCCTCCTCTCATTCCCGTGGATGTAGTAAGAGCCTGCTAAGGGATACTTCCGGAAGATGGGCAGCAACGTCGTTCCGTGTATCAACGAAACGTAGGTACTGCTGTCGCCAACCCGCCTGCCGCATGGTGAGTATGACAACTTCTTCTCATAGAGATCATGAGGGAGGCCTGTGTTCAGTAGTGGATGTTTTACGGCTGAAATGATGAAAAAAAATATCATCAATATAAATGACGCGTTATCTAATTATGGTAAAATAGAACTTCAACTAGCATCGTCTGTGTTTCCAACCTGATTACGTTTAAGAAAAGAGATAATAGGCATTTTCTAGGGAAGCTCGCTCCATCGTCGATCTTATTCTTGCGATAGCAAGGATGAAATTAAGAGCTAACCTATCTAACATAAAAAAATGTTGTAACATCACAAATAACACTCATAGATCCGTACCTCGCAGTGTTTACGTGAAACAGTTTCTGTAAAGTAAAATAAAAGGTTCATTTAGACAACCAGTTCCTTCTAGTACGGAGAAATAAAATTCAATTTCTCCTTTATTACTATCATCATTCCAGCCGTAAAAAGTCCACTACTGAACAGGCTTCCCTCATGGATCTCCATGAGGGGTAGTTGCCATACTCACCACGCTTGGCAGGCGGGTAGGCGAGAGTAGTACGGGATGTTGATACACGGAAAGACGCTGCTGCCCATCTTCCGGAGGTATCCCTTAGCAGGCTCTTACTGCATCCATGGGCATGAGAGGAGGGGTAACATTCTACTGCCGGCACCCCACGGCTTTATTACTATAATAGATTGAAAAGCGCTTGGTCTTTCAGATAAATTAATAACGCTGGTAAAGGACCTATACAACGCCGGGATAACCGTCGCCTACTCCTTCCAACCGGACAGGACTGAGGCATATCTCCAGCATGTTCTCGTGCTGGCAGACCTGTCGTGTGCCGGCACTGGTCGGTTCCTCGAGGACGTAAGTATTTACTGAAGAGCGGTAAAGACTTTGACAAAGAGGCCTTTGCTCTATGGGACAGTGGAGGCTAAATAATTATAACCAACAACCTGCAGAACACCAATGCAGAGAAACTACCAAAATACATCGATCTTAAAAATGAGATAACACCCGCATGTGGCGTCTGCGCTTCACAATTTTTTCAATCATAAGAATATCTAAGTATACCAAAGCATATACCTAAACAGTACACACTTCTCTAAAAAGCAGTACTATACACTACACGTAGAATCGTAAGAAAAAAATTACAAACGGACACACATTACAAATTCCTAATGAATCGTCCCACTGAACCTTACTTGGCTTCGGCCCGTGAGTTCCAGTTATCTTAAACCGAAGAGAGTAAAATCTGAAACTTTAAAAAAATAAACTAAACTAATAAACTGCTGTGGGGTGCTGGCAGTAGAATGTTACCCCTTCTCTCATGCCCGTGGATGCAGTAAGAGCCTGCTAAGGGATACCTCCGGAAGATGGGCAGCAGCGTCTATCCGTGTATCAACATCCCGACTGCGCTCGCCAACCCGCCTGCCCAGCGTGGTGAGTATGGCGAATACCCCTCATGAGGGAGGCCTGTGTTCAGTAGTGGACGTTTAACGGCTGAAATGATGAATAAAAATAATAATTCGGTAAAAACTGAGGTGGCTGGTCTTATGCAAATGTAAACTCTTACTCTTACACGCCATTCATGGTCCCCTTTTAAGACGACGCATTGGCGATACCTACCGACTTCATGGAACATCAACTTTTTCAGCAATAACAAAGCATTCGATTTCACATGCTTTTTACTTTAATCATTTGGTAAGTGCACGTACACTAACAGAAAAAATACCCAAAAACTGCTCTATGAAAACATACATTTTTCACTTTACGCATAAACGAAATCGATGAATGCCTCTAAATTTACTGTATATAAGTCTATATACCCTTTTAAAAGTGTTGATTGGAATTTGGAGTTACCAAGAGTTTTTATTATAGACAAGAATTACTGTTTCGGCCCGCGGCGTTTACCCACTTTTTATTGCAAGCTAGCTTTTCGCGTCAGTTTGTGTGCAGGCGGCCCCCCATTCAAATAATTGTTTATCAATTCGTCGCCTTATGGTACGGGGTCATCGGCCCGCGCCGGACGCACCACACGCACGGCCCGCAACGGATTCGATGCGGGTGGCCCGGATAGTGGACTTAGCGCTATGTGAAATCATACAAAGTCAACTAAAATCCGCTGCGGGCCGTGCGTGCGATGCATCCGGTGCAGGCCAATGGACACGTACCTATAATCCAGGATACGCCTCACCGGGCATTGCCACTCGGAAAAATTGGTTCATTCCCTCTAGACTATGAACATTGTTATAAACCTTTTTAAACTATCTTTCTTTGAAGGTGTGTCTAACTTTGTATGGCGAGTTATAATATTAATTTGACAGACGGGACCCTACAATAGAACACAATCAACCAAACCCTTTCTTGGTCAACCCCACATAATCAGCTGGTTTACTTTACAATTTGAACTCCCTTCCGCTTCGAGGGGTCCAATTTGTAGAATGCTTCAGCTGCAGTGCTTATGAAGTACCTAAATTTTATCAGTGTGTCTGTCTGAGGGTGACGGGCGCAACGCAATGCAGCGTTAGTCACGTGCTTCGTGAATGTGATCACGTGATATTGTAGTTGTTATAGGTAGAGGTTACCGCTTACCATCAGGTGGGCCTACGGTTTGTTTCGTCATTGAGTAGTATAAAAAAGAAGTTTCATTTTTACAGGCCAGTGATAGAGAACTGTTCAAGTCTCCGTACCGCTGGCTGCTCCTCTCCAGGGATGCTGACCTGTCTGTTCTGGACAATCTTAGTGTACTCGTTGACAGTGACGTGGTGGTCGCCCAGATGGGCCAGGAAAAGGTCATGTTTACAGAAGGTATGTTTGTAGAATTATTGGTGAGGGGTTTTCATTTAAAAGTTAAAACTTCAAAAATAGTTCCCTCGAACCTTATAGATGGCGTTAGTTTGCTTTGTCTTGTCTTGTCTTTTTATTTAATGGCTTTTTGTGTTTGGTTTTACACAATTTCGCCAGTGTCAAGTTAAATTTGCAAAAATATTATTCATACTGGTAGGAACCACAATTTGACAATGACATCAATTGTGATTAATCACAAACTTGCTTTCTTCGCTTGCCAGCTCCATCTGTTAGGTTTAGTAGGAAACAGTTATTTTTATTGAAATCTGCTTATTTGGAAAGAGGTTAACATTTGATAACAGATTTTAATCACAAAAGCGATACCTCTAATTTAAAAAAAATCAGGGCCCCCAGTCGCAACGTTCGCCCCAGTCACCACAGTTAACGCAATGGGCAAGATAGACGAAGGACAGTCGCCCTAGTAATAACTCGCACATCTCCAAGCGTCACGCGTCACCTCTCGTCCGATCGGTTTTACCTCCCTCAAAAGATGTTTTACATAAAAAAACCTACTTTTACAATAAATAATTGGTACGTTTATAAAGGTGTTTTTACGTAGGCATTGGTAAGAACAGAAATAATAATAATAAGAATTAATAATAATAAGGATTTAATATACGTACTACTAAGGTCAAAATAACGAACAGAAATAGAATGCACTGGGCTCGTTAGGTACCTACTCCACCAAAATGTTTTTATTACTTAGTCCAATTTTGCATAAAACAGCATTCCATTACGATCAAGTAATTAGGACTAGGTAGGTACAGACAGCGTCTAGATAGATAGATAGATAAACTCTTTATTGTGTAAATCATACAGAAAAATAAAAACAAAAATAACTAAAATTATTATACTACAAAAACCACATAAATACACAATGGGCGGTCTTATCGCTTAGAGCGATTTCTTCCAGACAACCTTTGGATGGAGAGGATTTGAATGGAAGAATGGGGTGTAGTGTAAATATCCTAATATTTAAATCCTAACATATACATATGTATATGTACTATATACATATACAAATATATATAATAATAACACAAATAGATAAGTATCCCCATTGCACAAGGCACCCAGCTTCAAATCTTACTTAATTGTGACGCTCACTGTACGTGTTTTGGGTTTTTTCGTAGTATGAATATTTTTAACTTGACCTCTAGACATCAAATTAGAATAACAGAATGTAACCGATTTAATTAATCGGGTAACTACCAACCTAGACTTCCTTAGATTGAATTTATTTGTAACGTACCTACATTAATAGAAGGGCATTTGTTTTTTCTTCCTAACTAATAAATATATTCATGTGAATAATCAATATCAGTAGACGTGAGGTACCGGCGGTAGAATGCTGCCTCTTCTCTTTGCCTGTGGATGCAGTAGGATTCTCCTGAGCGATACTTTCTGAAGATGGACAGCAGCGTCTTTCCGTGTATCAACAACATCCACGCCACGGGTTGGGTTTTAATAATAAAATGTAACATTATTATTTTTGGACGCTGCGGGTGCGGTGCGGATTGTCAATAAACATTTAATCTTAACGCGAGTGAAACCGCGCGGGTCAGCTAGTCTACATCTACACTAGTAATAAAGAGGAAAGATTTGTTTGTTTGTTTGTGCATTGAATAGGCTCCGAAACTACTGGAACGATTTGAAAAATTCTTTCACCATTAGAATGTTACATTACCTATCCCTGAGTGACATAGGCTATATTTTATTCCCGTATTCCCACGGGAACGGGAACTACGCAGGTAAAACCGCGGCGTGCGGCTAGTTAACAATAAAACGATGCCATAAATATTGTAAAACACCAGTTATTTCCATACAACATAGCATTTTACGAGCATTTATTTAAGACAAATAGCGAGTGAGCATAGAATTATGTATTTTGTATTAAAGTACTTAATGGGAATCACACATATCTTGACCCACTCAAGGAATCAACATCACGCACTCTTTGTTTATGTACATTGATAGGTGATTTTATGTAGTAGGTACTGAGGTAGGTTATTAGGCTAAGTGCTTGCCATGTAATAAATAATATAATTTTAGAAGGTTACAGAGCGTTAAGTCGCGAAGAGTGGAAGAAGGGAAGAGAGGGGAGGCTTTTGCCCTGCAGTGGGACAAAATCATCATCATCTCATCCATAAGACAAGGTAGGTCGTTATTACAATTTTGTAAATAAATTACAAAAAAATTATATCCAATGAAAAATATTCTACTTTATAATTTATACACATTATAACGTTTCTAAATTTAGAACCGTCAACGTAAAATAACGTTAAATTGTTGCGTTTTTATAGAACGGCACTAACCGAATATCTATTATGTCACTAAGGCCCATTTTACGCAATTTTAGTTTGGGTTACTTGGGAAGTGCGCGAACAGAATTCACACCAATATAATTAAATATTATGTACAGGATTATAAAATTGAAAATTTTAAGTTACCCCCTACACATTACTTATTTTTGGAGGTGTCCTTATTTTTTGTAACACAACACAGTTTTGCAATCCATCCTGGCCTTTCATTTGATACCACACTTGGGTATATTTGAAAACCATTGATTACTCATTCCCTCTTTTACCCCCCATATCTTCTAAACTTCTTAACCGATTTTGATAAAACTTAAACAAGAACCACCGCTGGAAAACCTGCTTTTAAAGAAAAAAAACTACATGCAAATCCGTTTACTCCTTTAAGAGCTACGGTGACACAGACAAACACACAGGCATAAAGACACACAGACACATAGCGGAAACAATCAAACTTATAAAACCCCTCTTTTTTGTCCAGGGTTAAAAAAACTATGTAACATGCTTATGCAAATTCTTTTTTGTTTGCAGCATTTAAAATTACTCAAAAAACTGAAGTTATTTTCACACCAAGAGCGTCATGGCAAAGCGTAAATTCCCTGCAAAACTCTACAGACAACGCAACCTATATACTGTACATGTCTGAAAGAACTGTTCATGGAGCTGTAGAAGATTACAGAGAGTCCAAAGTGTTATCTACTAGAAGGAGAGATTTCAGAAGAAACATTCTGATAGCAGGCATTGTAATAACTGACACTAATGATACTAAGAATCATTTGGATGATAGACTGTAAGTTCCTATCTGTAGGTCTACCATGAGTTTTCACAATCTATACTCGCTAGAGCGACTGTAGTTAGAAAAATGTATGAAAACTTGTACAGCGGATAGTTTGGTACCAAAATATGCAGTAAACTATACTACAGCGACTGTAGTTTGGGCTTCATTTGCTTAGAATTTGGTACCATGAGTTACAAATCTGAGAGATGTCATAGTAACGTATAGTATCAACGTTACTATGACATCTGCAACAATTATAACTATAGTAGTAACAGCAGGCGATCTAACAGCGACAACTCACGGTAGACACACCGAGGGTAAAGTGGGTAATTAATGTAAAATAACTCGCAAGCCTTTGGGCTGTCCATCATCTCAGCCGCATAATGTCCGGTGTTGGACTACGGCATTGATCTCCAGTGATCATGAGAGGGTTGTTGCCATACTCACCACGCTTGGCAGGCGGGTGGAAAGACACTGCTGCCCATCTTCTGGAGTTATCCCTTGGCAGATTCTTACTGCATCCACGGTATTCGCCGTGGGGTGCCGGCAGTAGAATGATACCCCTCCTCTCATGCCCATGGATGCAGTAAGAGCCTGCTAAGGGATACCTCCGGAAGATGGGCAGCAGCGTCTATCCGTGTATCAACATCCCATACTGCGCTCACCAACCCGCCTGCCAATCGTGGTGAGTATGGCAACTACCCCTCATGGAGATCCATGAGGGAGGCCTGTGTTCATCAGTGGACGTTTTATGGCTGAAATGATGAATGCAAGTAGGGTCACAGCTCATTAGTATTAACTGGCACTCGACCAGTACCGGCTCGTTTTCGTTCGGCATCTCCTCATGGTCTACAGGTGGTCTACAGGAGGCTGCGTTGTCACCAGTGGACGACGCGTGGTCAACTAGTAAACCTCGTATGGTCGTCATGTGCACCTTGCGTGGTTACATTTTCACGTCACATTATTCATACAAATTTTACACGCGGGTGACTCTAATGAGCTGTGACCTTATAAAAGGTCTTTTAACGATGAACTAATTCAGCTTATATACAGATAAAGGGTTAAAGGCTTGTGAGTCCTTCGCAGTGGAAAGCTCGCACACATTGCTGATCAAAACTATTTTATGCAACTTGTTTTGACACTATATTTATTGTTATGAAGGTTCCTGCACCAGGATTCCATATCCAAGATGTCGTACATAATGATATCCATATGTTTCGACATGCTGAACGCGACTGTGAACAGTCTCTTTATGTCATCTTGGGGGTACAAAGGCAAGGACGGCAACTGGACGGGCCTAGTCAACCATCTCATCCATAAGGAGGCGGATTTAGGTGTGTCCTTTTTTAACCTTTTTTGTATTGTTTATTTTCGACAAAAAAACATTCAAAACGATCATGATACCAATTATGCAAATTTAAAATGAATTTAGATATCCTCAAATGCTCAGTCTCACAGGCAGCTCAATAGACAAAATAGTAATTATTGCGACACGATATTCCTACCTGTATTATACATATACGATAGAGCGGAATAAAGGCTCCAAAGTGTTCGCAAGAGATAATTCTATTGGGCAGAGCCAGGTGACGAAGCTGTAGAGGGAAGATGGCAGCATAACGTCAAGTAAAGCAGAAGTGTTAAGGGAAGTCGAAATGTTACATGGACGGCTCTGCGATTCGGTCATTAAACCTGTTTGCAGTGCAGCCAACGACTCAAGAGCCAAACTGACCCGACATCATACCGAGGATATCCCGGACATAAGCCTGTACGAGTTCAGGATGGTCTTGAAACAGCTTATGAACAGCAATGCGCCGGGTGAGGACGAAATCACTTCAGAGCTTCTGAAAGCGGGTGGATCACCGGTACTTAAATTCCTTCAGAAGCTCTTTAATTCTACCTTGCTTGAAGGTATGACGCCAAAAGCATGGAACGAGGGCCTGGTGGTTCTGTTCTTCAAGAAAGGTGACAACACCTTGCTTAAGAATTACAGACCCATCTCGCTGTTGAGCCATGTTTATAAGCTGTTTTCAAGGGTCATCGCGAACCGTCTCGAACGCAGCTTTGATGACTTCCAGCCTTCCGAACTAGCCGGGTTCCGAAAAGGCTACAGTACCATAGACCGGCACATACAATGCGGCAAGACATACAGAAGACCGAAGAGTATAACTTGCCGCTATGTCTCGTGTTTGTGGACTATAAGAAAGCCTTCGATTCAATCAAAACATGGGCGGTGCTTGAGTCTCTCCAACGATATTGTGTGTGTAGGTATGCGGTGTGTGTCTATGTGTGTGTGTGTGTGTAAATAAATGTGTGTTTATGGGGTGCGTGTATGTGTGTGCGTGTGTGTGTGTAAGTGGGGGCAGATTAGCTTTTTTTAATGTTTTAGTAGTGTCTAGCATTATTAATTGATCAATGTTGTTTAGGTACAATGACGACGTTCACTCTCGGCCGCACCGGTGTCATAGACTACATCGCCATGGTGGGCTATACAGCGATCCGTTTTGTGTTCCGCAAACCCCCTCTACCGTACACGTCCAACATCTTCACCCTCCCTTTCACGTCGGGGCTGTGGATGGCTTGCTTGTTCTGTGTTCTGGGCTGTGCGCTGTTCATGTTGATCACTTCCAAGTGGGAGGCTTCTAGGAGCATGGTAAGTTTTATTTATTTTATTTATTTATTTATACATAGTTTGATAGTAGCTATACAGTAACAACCAAAATGCTTACTATCTAGGATTACAAAACATCATAAATACTAAAAGTTCTAAACTAACACAAGAAAAAAGAAAAGAAACAATCTGCATTAGAACACAAAAATATAAAATCATACTAAAAATCTAATGAAAAGTTAAATATGATCTTAACGCCATAATAATCGAACTAAGACTATCATCAAAAAGGTCTACATGGTGAAACTCGTGCAAGAAATTGTTGAAAAATGTGAGTGCCCGTAATGTAGGAGCATTGTTGGCATGTTGTGTTCGAGCCGGGCGACAAGCAAACAACCGGTGGTGCCTTCTACTGCTTCTCGTGTAGTTATTTGGGACATAAAGAGTTATATTACTAAGTATGGTCGGATTGTTCACTTTATTTCGCAAAATTAGGCAGTAGTGAATTGCTAGCTGCAGTTTGCGTCTGAAGTGAAGTGTATCCATTCCAACCATACCTGTCACTAAAAGAGAAGGGAAGAGATAAGGGTAATACCCATACATACGCTTATATATACATATATCTAGCAAGTTTGCGCTGAAGCCTCTCAATCATTATGTCATATTTACTTTCTCGAGGATCCCAGCTTATTGCACTAAATTCTAGTCTGCTGCGTACAAAGGCATTATAAAGCATAATTGCTACACCAATGTCCTTAAAATGCGAAGCCGTTCTCATGATAAAGCCTAGAGCTCTGTTAGCTTTCTTACACATAGACACAATATGCTCACGAAAGTCAAGGCGCACATCTTCAATCAGCCCCAAGTCACGAATGCTCTCTACTCGCTCCATAACAGTATCGCCTAGAGAGTAGGGTTGGACTTTGGGCACTTGTAGTCTAGTGAACGTCATTACTTTGCATTTAGTCACATTAAATGGGAGCCTGTTAAGCTGGCTCCACTTTGCCACAAAGTTGACGTCCAGCTGTAGTGCCACAATTTTACCTGTTACCATAAGTCTAATATTTTATAAGACTAAATGACGAGGCAAGCCAAAGGCCCACCTGATTTAAGCGGTAACCTCTACCTGTTACAACTGCAATACCGCGGTGATCAACGCTACATTGCATTGCGTTTATCACCCTGAAACATAGAGCTGTAAGGTCTCATGTGCCCGTAATTTCACCGGCACCCTTCAGACCCGAAAACAGTAATACAGACATTGCTGCTTGGCTGATAGGTATGGTGGTAGTAGATACTTTCTGTGTCTTAGTGGTTTAACTAGTAATTAAATCAGCATCTAACTAAAATCCTCCTATAACAAGGAAAATCGTCTTTAGGTACTTGTATTGTTTTAGCAACCACGTGAGGCAGTGCAACTGGACGGGTCGTGGGCAGATGTGCTGATCCTCATCATCGGAGCAGTTCTCCAGCAAGGCTGCACTCAAGAGCCAAGAAATGCTGCGGGTATCATATACATATATCTAGCCAAATCAGTAGAGGAGCCGTTTTCAGTTAAAATAAAAAATCAGCCAAGTGCGTGTCGGACCCGCAAACGAAGGGTTCCGTACCATTATTGGACAAAACAACATAAAACGGAAAAAAAATCGCGTTTGTCGTATGAGATGGGATACCCCCCTCAAGTATTTGTTTTATTTTAATTTAATTGTTTAATTTTAAAGTGAATAAACAACTAAATATTCTGTGAATATTTCAAGCGTCTACTTGTTGCCGTTATTAATATCGAGCTAAAAACTTCAAAAAATCACATTTGTTGTATGGAAGCCCCCCTTAAATATTTACTTTATTCAGTTTTTAGTATTTGTTTTTATAGCGGCAATAAAAATACATCATTTGTAAAAATTTCTATTGTCTAGCTATCACGGTTCATGAGATACAGCCTGGTGACAGACAGATAGACGGACAGATGGATAGACAGACGGACAGCGGAGTCTTATTAGTAGGGTCCCGTTTTTACCCTTTGGGTACGGGACCTACTACTAAAAAGTATTCCCTACTGAATCTAATGCCCAAACTGCACTTAGGTCGCGGATCGCGGCCTTAGACGAGACAAATCTTGTCTAACATCGCAGCGCACTTACACAACCCAAACTTAACGATTGTTTAAAGTAATTACTCAATGATTTTTTTGCCACGGTAGGGAATTACCTCTACCTAAAAAAAATATAAAATCATAGACCAGTACATCGTACACTAACGTTCTCAGCATAGCCGCATAATTTTTTCGCTTCGGAGGATCACCCATATCTTATTATTGTATTATGAGCATGTGAAATGATCATTATTAACAACTACATTCATTTGCGATGAGCAATCCTCTATGAAGCTAGATGTTGAAAAAATGGCTTTGACAATTAAAAACTTGGAATCGGAGAACGCCCGTGCTCAGAAAGAGCTGAGCACAGTGAGTCATCGCCTTATGTCATTTGAAAAAATATCTCGTAGCCTGAACCTTGAGATACAGGCTGTACCTGAAAGTAGGAATGAGAACCCGCTACGGTTATTTCAGAATCTGTGCCAAAACTTGAATTTAACAATTGATGAATACAAAATCCATTCCTGCCGCAGAATTGCTAAATCTAATCCTTCTTCAGACCGACCTAGAAACATACTTGTTACCTTATCAAACCCACGATTAAGAGATGAAGTTCTTTCTGCCTACTACCGATTTAATCGTTCTAACAAGGATAACGCCGTAAACACCACACACTTGGGTCTACCAGCTGAAAGACGCAGGATATACGTTTGTGAACATCTTTCGCCTGAAATAAAAAGCCTACATGCTGCCGCTAGACACGCAGCCAAGCTTAAGAAGTATAAGTACGTCTGGGTAAAATATGGGCGTGTTTATATGAGGAAGGATGACAATGCCGAGTGTATCCAGATAAGAAACACGGACTGTCTTAATAAACTAGCTTAATTTGGGTTTTTCTTACTGTTTGTTATATTTTCTTGCGAAACATTAAATTATTTAAATATTGATTGAGTAGGTATATTATATAAATTATTATTAATCCTTATTTTTAACCCATTATCAGTTGATTAAGTTATTTCAATATTGTAAAAGGGAATTAATTAAAGTTTTTGCTAATTTCTTTTTTTTCTATTATTGCACAATTTAATTTTTATTGATTAAAAAAATTACCTTACCTGATGTTAATTTTTTACCAAAATGTAAATCGTTTACGAACAAAAATCAAAGATTTCTATCTTAATATTCTCAATAGCGACTACGACATAATATGTATAACAGAAACTAATTTAGATGATAGTTATTTCGATCAAGAACTTTTTGACTCGCGCTACAATGTTGTTAGACGGGATCGTTCAGATGCGAATAGCCATAAGCGGACGGGCGGAGGTATTCTAATCGCACTTAAAAATAACATAAGTTTCATCCACCAGGCCTCTTGGGATAGCGCCGTTGCTGAAGATATTTGGATAACTGTTCTGCCAGATAGTTCTTCTTCAAAAAAAATTCACATTTGTTTATGTTATCTCCCACCTGACTTGGCAAGAGATAGATTAGACATTTTCTTTTTCAATTGTCAAAATATAATAGTGAATGCCGAAGACTCGGATGAATTTATTTGTTTGGGGGACTTTAATATCCCTGAGATAAGCTGGACTAAATTAAATAATAAAAACACTATGATGCCTGGTAATACACACAGCCAAAAATCTGAGCTTCTACTTGACACTATGACTTTATGTAATCTCACGCAATTCAATAACGTACCAAATGACATAGGCCGTTTTCTTGACCTGATACTTTCAACCATGGGTTCATTATGTGTATATGGGGCTATTGCTATGAGCAAAATGGATAAATACCATCCGGCCTTAGTTATTGATGTTGACATACCAAACCGCTATTCACGGACGTTTAAAAGTAACAAAGGTAAAAAGTTAAACTTCTACAAAAGTGAATTTGCAAATATTTGTGATGATATTGAAGCTGTTGACTGGCAGAATACTCTGTGTGGTTTGGATATTGATGACATGGTTGAAAGATTTTATTCAGAACTTAATAGTATATTAACCAGGCATACGCCACTTTCTAAAGACGATTCTCATATGTACCCTGCTTGGTTCTCCCCTGCTCTTAAGCGGTGCCTAAAAGAAAAATTTAAATACCATCGTCTGTATAAAAAGTTTCAAAACCCGCGTGATTACGATTGTTTTTCAATGTTACGAGAAAGGTGCAAGAAGTTTATTGACGATGATTATAAGATATTTATTTCGTCGGTAGAGTCCTCATTAGTAAATAATAATATAAAAGGTTTTTGGAGATTTATAAATAACAAAAAAACATCAAACAACCTTCCACAGACAATGAAATTTGGAAATCTAATTTCATCAGACAGCAAGGGTGTATGCGAGTTATTCTCCAACTACTTTAACTCTGTTTTTAATAAGCCAGGCACTCGATCTGGATGGCAGCCTAATAATACTTGCAATTATAATCACATCATAATGCATAGCATTTATATTTCTCAAGGCGAAATAATTCGTAAAATTGCGCGTCTTGAGAGTGGTAAGGGGGCAGGGCCTGATGGCATTCCTCCTTTAGTTATTAAAAAGTGTGGCAAGCAATTGAGTGTCCCGTTGGGTATCATATTTAATACATCTCTTCAGACTGGATCCTTTCCATCTATGTGGAAGACTGCGCACATTATCCCAATATTTAAGTCCGGTGAAAAATCTCGCTGCGAAAACTATCGCCCAATTAGTATTTTATCATGCTTCGCTAAGCTTTTTGAGTCTTTGGTTTACAACGCATTGTATCATCACCTGCAGCCCTTTTTGTCTCCAAGACAGCATGGTTTTATTAGAAAGAGGTCGACTACCACTAACCTTCTTGAATATAAACATTATGTATGTAGTGCATTTGCTGGGAAGGGGCAGGTTGACAGCATCTATACCGATTTCTCAAAAGCATTTGATAAGGTGGACCACTCCATATTGTGCTCTAAACTTGAGACATATTACGGGATACACGGTAATCTGTTGCGCTGGGTGGAATCTTACCTCTATAAAAGAAGCCAGTTGGTTGCTATAAAAGGGTTTACCTCGTCTCCGGCAATTATAACTTCTGGAGTACCGCAGGGATCACACCTGGGTCCACTTCTTTTTGTAGCATTCATAAATGATCTTGTCGAGATGTTGTTTTGCCCCTGTCTTTTGTTTGCCGATGACTTAAAAATATATAACACCATCAACAGTTCGGCTGACTCCTTAAAGCTTCAATCTGACATCGATATGATAGCCCATTGGTGTGACAAAAATGGCATGCTTCTTAACGAAAAAAAGTGTTTTATTTATTTTATTTATTTATTTATTTATCGTACAATACACTTTACAACCATATACAAAATAAAGTAAAATAAAATTTATAAACTAGATCTTGATTGTAAAATAAACATTTGTACGCACAGCTATAATATGATATAAATATCGAGGTATAAATACAAACACAACACACAAAGAATAAACACAGGCAAATTTAGAGTACGAAATAAGAAACTAGCAGCTATGTCTATAAGTAGGTAATTAAGTTACTTAAAACTATCCTTATGTCTAGACATATCCCATCTAGATGGGATATTAAATTGGAGGATCTCTTTTGAGGTTGAAATATATTTACTAAATTTAACAAATATGTCGAGTTCAATATGGGTTTTGTGTAGATCGTTATATTGACGCGCCATTCTGGTTAGCGGATTATATGAAGATATATTATTCCTATAAGTTTTCAAAATAAAAATATTAGATTTATTTGAGTGTCTTGCTCTGAAGTTAATATTGAAAGATATTTCTGACAAGAGTTTTGGAGAATCTATGATTGAATGAATTATTTTATAAAGAAAAATCATATCAAAATAAATACGTCTTGTCTCTAATGATGTGACATTGAATTTAAGAAGCCTCTCTTCGTAACTTAGACTCAAGCGACCAGGTTTCAACCGGTAACATAAGAGCCTAAGAAATTTTCGTTGAACCCTTTCAATGTTGTAGGTATGAACTTTGTAGTTAGGTGACCATACTGGGCTTCCATATTCCAATACGCTTCTAACAATGGAGTTATAAAGATAAATTAAACTACAAGCTTTTCTAAATCCTTTCGTTGATCGTAGAACAAAACCGAGTAACCGGTTGGCTTTATCTGCGATGTGCTGATAGTGAGCGCGAAAGGTAAGCTTGTCATCGAATAAAATACCTAGATCCTTTGCAACATGAGACCGGCTGAGTTCCTGGCCATTGATAGTGTATACAAAACTTACTTTATTGCGTTTATTTGTAAAAGATATGATGTAACACTTACCAATATTCAACGTCATCTTGTTGCTTTTGCACCATTCAGTGACTGTGTTTAAATCATTTTGGAGAGCCAAGCAATCATTTCTCTCAGAAATAACGTTAAATATTTTTAAATCATCAGCATATAGTAGGCAGTTGCAGGATAGGCGCGATACAAGGTCGTTTATAAAGATAACGAAAAGAAGCGGGCCTAAATGGGATCCTTGAGGGTCACCCGAGGTTACCGCAACCGCTGATGAAACGTAACCATGTAAGGTAACCAACTGACTTCTGTTATCTAGGTAGGAGCAGATCCAACGATATAGATTTCCGTGAAAACCGTATTTACCAAGCTTGCGACAGAGTAACTGATGATTGACCTTGTCAAAGGCTTTAGAAAAGTCTGTATAAATAGAGTCAACCTGTCCAGATTTGGCGAAAGCCTGACAAAGAAAATGTTTATATTCGATCAGATTGCTAATTGTGGACCTATTTTTTACAAAACCGTGTTGCTTTTCAGATATAATGGGTTTGATGTGGTTATAAAGTTGACTGTATACCAGGGATTCAAATAGCTTGGCAAAGCACGACAGTAAGCTTATAGGACGGTAGTTTTCGCACCGTGACCTGTCACCGCTTTTGTAGATTGGGACTATATGAGCTGTTTTCCATCTGGTAGGGAAAACGCCACAGTTAAGTGATTTGTCAAATAAGATGCTTAGTGGAACAGCCAATTCCCTACCGCAAGATTTAACAAAAGATGTTGGAAGCAAATCTGGACCGGGCCCCTTGTTTTTGTCTAATTGTTTAATTTTTAAGAGAACATCGTCTACATTTATATATACTTGTGATAATGAATTAGATATACAGTTATCTAAAGAGGCTAGACTTTCTTTATCAGACACAACATTAACCGAACAGTCCTCATTTTCAAATACGGAGCCAAAGTACTGAGAAAATAGTTCACATACACCGTAGCCACCAGTTGACGAAGCATTTTCCAACGTCATTGTCTGAGGTACAGAATTTCGACCCTTTCTATTATTAACAAACCTCCAAAAATATTTTATATCATTCTCTATTGATTCTTCGGTTGATGAGATATACTTGTTGTAACATTCCTCTGCTAGGTCTTTACATCTACTACGAAGCATGGAGAAGGTATCGTAGTCACGGGGGTTTCCGAATTTCTTATATAATTTATGAAATTTATTTTTTTCTTCATTACCTTTGATTAATGGTTTACTGTACCAGACGGGATAAGACGTGTGTTTTTGTGACCTAAGTGGTGTATGTCTATTAATAATATCATAAAGAATATCATAAAATATATTAGTACAGTAGTCCACATCAGGCGAGTTTAATGTATCATACCAACTTATTGAGTTCAATTCGGTTCTAATTTGATCAAAATTACATTTATCAAAGTTTAATCGTTTGGTATTATAGCGTTTTAAATATTTACAAAATTTGAATAGTGGTATATTAATTACGATAGCAGGATGTAACTTGTCCAGACGGCTCAAAGATAGTGTTTCAGCAACAGTAATATTGTCAATATTGGTTAGCACCAAGTCCAATAGACGATCTTTAATATTCAACACATTGTTAAATTGTTTTAAATTGCATAAAGTAAGGAATTCAATTAAAATACGACAGATTTTAGAGGGAGCCGGTAGTTCTGCAGACAGATGAGAGTTGAGAGATATGGAATAAAAATCAGGGGTGTTAAAATCTCCCAGTAATAAAAAATTATCGTCGGGATAGTCATTCAATATCAACTTTTGGCAGTGTGCATAGAATTGATCTCTTTTAATAAAATCAATGTCAGGGGGTAAATAACAGACGCAAACATTCAAACGGGGGGAGTCGCGAGATTCGGGATTAATAGTTATCCAGAGATCCTCCATTTCAGTATCCCAGGAAAATTGACGAATTACTTCGTACTTTTTAAAAATGGCCAATAATACACCACCGCCATCACGCTTTTGAGAACATGTATCGATTCGATCCCTTCTAAAAACATTGTAACGATTGTCTACCACTTCACCATCAAAAACGCTTTTATTTAGGTTTGTCTCAGTCAAACATACTATATCGAAGTTAGAGTTTAGGAGATTTAAATAAAACGTTGATAGCTTACTACGAATTCTATTAACGTTTTGGTAAAATACCGTTACCATTTCGTACACAAAAGCGACTATGAACAATAACAAAATTTACTTTCCTAAAAAAAAAAAAATATACAATTTTTAGAAAACGTACTTAATAAAACTATAAAAACTAATAACTAAAACAAAAATTTCTAATTTTTTCAATGAAATACAGTTAGTTATTTCAAAACGGACAACTCACAACTTAACTTATTTAAAATATCAAAGTTCTTAATTAATATAGCTGGACTCTTCTCATCCTTGCGTATAAACACTTGACCGAAACGTACCCATACGAATTTATATTTTTTGTCTCTACAGAATTTTCGAGCTGATCCATGAAGTTCTTTTGTTTCGGGAGGTAGGTGCTCTGATACATAAACTCTTGTGGCAGCGTCACTGAACCCTAATTGGGATAGACAAAGTTTGTCGCTTGAGTGGGCCTTATTAAAACGTGTAACCGCAGATAGAAGCACGTCACGTTGGCGCTGTGAAGAAAGGGTGATGAGAATATTTCTAGGCCTCTTGGAGTCAGTGTTCATCTTCGCTACACGACGACAGGCTCTGATGTCACTATCCGAGATGGTCACCTGAAGGCACTCGCAGAGTTTTTTAAAAAGAAGGACGAGATTTTCATTTTTGGTCTCGGGCACTTCATGAATCTCCAAATTAAGCTCACGTGATATCCTTTCCATCGTAGTAACACGGTTTTGAAGTTTGGTAACAGCCAGCTGATTTTTTGATAACTCAGACTCGAGATTCTTAATTCGATTATCCTTCTCCGCGATTTCTGATTTTAAATCGTCTTGTTCAGCAGTAATGAAGGTAGTGGTGGTCGAAAAATCGTTCTTTACTTCCTGAAGAGCCCGAGTAATCTCCACAGAAACCATTTTTTCAATGTCTTTCTTGAGTTCTGAACGAAGGTTTATCATGAAAGCAGACCCTGGGGAAAGTTTTATGTCAAACAATTTGCTTATACTCTCTATGGTAACTGGCTCGATTTTCTTAGCGGAGCCGGCAGAAGCGCTCATTGGTATCTGAGAGTGCTCAAGGGAGGCTTGGCTAAACGAGGCGTTCATAGTGTTATCCAGCGTTCGATGTTGACTCTTTACTGGCGTATTGTCGTTTCGTTTGCGTCTCGTTATATTCTGACAAGACGGGCAGCCCAGTGAAGCTAACAGATCAGCGCTAATCTGCTTGGATGAATCTGCAGTGATATTCAAGCATAGGAAACAGTATGAAAAAGCACAATTGTTACATTTCAGGAGATCTTTAATATTATTTTCAGCCTGGCATCCGCTACAAAGCATTTTTAAGATAATATAAAGCTTTTGTTCAAAGCACAGTTAAGTTGTGAGCAGCGCCACCTGTTAGCAGATGACTCGTGGCGCCATCTAGTCAATTAATACTGAACTAGGTAGATAAGTGGTTTTCAATATTGCTCAGGAGTGCGTGTATGAAGCGTTTAGAATCCGAGTTGTTGTCGCCGTCTGGTGTCGAATAGCAGAACCACAAGTGTCAAACCAAATAAAATGACTTGCGAATTTCAAAGATTATCGGCAACTTGAGCTCAATATGTTATTCCAATATTTAGTTATTGTCCGGAAGATTGAATTACTCACGGTGCTACGTAGAATTATATAACTGGTTGTATGTAGTCTACTAAAGGTGTAATGTTCCACTGACGCGACCAGTTTAATGTACGACACAGCTGATTGAAATTTGGTAAGTGTCTTATCACTTCTTATCTCTGGCAAAGGTTGGCACAAATTATCACAGTCGATAGTTCCAGGTTCTATGAAGTTGTTTCATGTACACTTTATTTGAGAAATGCACTGTTGAGTTTTATATTTAATATTTGTTATGAGAGGTTTATAAAAGGCACGATTGAGGTAAACGCCCTCTAGCGGTGTTTTGTGATTTCTTTTACAAGAAAAACTCAAAAACATCTTTATGACTATAAATTAAACAATCACACCCTTGAACGTAAACCTGTTGCTCGAGATTTGGGTATATTCTTTGACGAGAAGCTGACTTTTCATTTCCACTATGACTACGTCGTATCCAAGGGTACTAAGCTTCTCGGCTTCATAACTCGATCGACAAAGGAGTTTAAGAGTCCCAATAGTCTTATAATTTTATACTACTCGCTAGTTCGGAATATTTTAGAATACGGTGATGTCATCTGGTCTCCATTTTATAAAATTCATATAAATCGCATTGAAAAGGTCCAAAAATGGTTCTTGAATATATTGTGTTATAGAAGTGGTATAAGCAAAAGGAATCTACCTAGCTATACCGATAAACTGTTTAAATTCAATTTTACGTCTTTGGAGTGTCGTCGTAAATATCATGATACAATTATTCTCTACAAAATCATTCACTCGCATATTGATTCATCTGATCTACTTGGACAGCTGGGCATCAATATTAGGTTGAGGTCAAGACAACCTTTCCTGAATACTTTCGCCCTTCACGTTTATACAAACAATACCTCGTATTACAATCCCGTCGTTAGAATGTGTCGCTTATTTAATGATCTGTTGTTAGTTGATAATGGCATAGATATCTTTGTTAGTAGCATAGCTAAGTTTAAAAAAGTAGCTTTAACCACTCTGATTACAGAGTGTGCGTAAGAACATTTGTGCATTTTAACTATTTTTTTTTCTTGTGAATAATTTTATTTAATGTTACATCTATGAATTATTTAACTTTATACAATTATTAATATTAACGTGTCTTATAAAAAAAAATACTTCTTTGTTTAATTTTAACTTCATTTGGAATTTTATGTTGTATAGTCCTTTGTTTCATTCTCGATAATTTTCATGTTGTGTATGCATGTTTAGGAATTCAATCTAGTTTAAGATCTATAGTTCTTGTTATTATATTATGTAATGTTTTTGATTGATTTCTGTTTTGTATACCATAAATAAATAAATAAATAAATAAATTATGAAATGTGGATTTACGAATAGTTAAAATTACGTAACTTTGAAAAAACAACTCTTTAAATTTGAAAATAAAAGAGAAATTTGAAATAAAAGAGAAAACTTCAAATCCTACGCTTTTCATTTGAGTAGTTAAGTACTTACTTAATTTCACATAAGTATATATTTTTTTATACAGGTAGAATGGTGATGCTAATCCTTTTCATAGCGATGACAACACTGTACGCCGCCTACTCGGCCAACATTATCGTGCTGCTGCAAGCCCCGAGTGACTCTGTGAGGAGTTTGCAGGACCTGTACAATTCACCGTTGAAGATGGGCGCCAGTGATTTTGAATACAACCGATATTTTGTACAGGTATGACCTTTCACATTAGGTAGATGATAATATTTAACACTGGCGATAGTTATAAATAATAAATAAATAATGGCAACTAATCCATCATCATTTCAGCCGTAAAACGTCCACTACTGAACACAGGCCTCCCTCTTGGATCTCCATGAGGGGTAGTTGCCATACTCACCACGCTTGGCAGGTGGGTTGGCGAGCGCAGTACGGGATGTTGATACTCGGAAAGATGCTGCTACCCGTCTTTCGGAGGTACTTAACAGGCTCTTACTGCATCCGCGGGTATGAGAGGGATAACATTCTACTGCCGGCACCCCACATCAACTTGTGTGTTGTATTTTGTATGTGTGTAACTAATAAACTCAAAAACTAATGGACCGATTTTCAAAATTCTTTCATCGTTAGAATCCTACGTTATTCTTGAGTAACATAAGCTATACTTTATCCCTAAATTCCCACGGGAACGGGAACTATGCGGGTAAAACCGCGGAGTGCGGCTTTTAGGACTGCTGTTCTCGTCCACAGCTGGGCATAGGTTTCCCTCATTAATCTCCAAGATCATGAGAGGTATTGCCTTAACTCGGCAGGCGGGTTGGCGAGCGCAGTACTGGATACTTAATTAATACATGAAAAGGCGCTCATGCCTATTTTCCAAGAGAGGAGAGACAAGATTCTACTGCCGGCACCGCACGGCCATTTTTAACTTATTTTTTATTAATTAACAGCACCTGACTGAACCTCTCCGCAAGACCATTTACGAAGAGAGAATTGCTCCGAAGGGAAAGAAACCGAATTTTATGTCTATGGAAGAGGGAGTGGAGAAAATAAGACAGGTAGTTAGAACCTTAGGAAACGGTGTCAGTAAGTAGGTAATTAGTTTTAGTTAGCTCGTTTTTTTGTCATCATCATCATTTCAGCCATAAAACGTCCACTGATGAACACAGGCCTCCCTCGTGGATCTCCATGAGGGGTAGTTGCCATTCTCACCAGGCTTGGCAGGCGAATTGGTGAGCGCAGTATGGGATGTTGATACACGGATAGACGCTGCTGCCCATCTTCCGGAGGTATCCCTTAGCAAGCTCTTACTGCATCCATGGGCATGAGAGGAGGGGTATCATTCTACTGCTGGCACCCCACGGCGTTTTTTTGTGTTCGTCACTAATTTTAATATATAAGTAGTGCTTACACTAACTGCGTCTGTACCTAGGTAACATGTTGCCAAAAATAAGAAGCAATTCGATCGTATGTTTTTTTGCATATTTGTTACGCGATCACTCCGGCAAATATGGATAGATTTTGATGATTCTTTTGTTATAAGGTAGGTCATGTTTTAGAGGTGGTCAAAATTCTCATGGATCATGGGATCTATACATAAGATCATCAAAAATTCTATAAATAAAGAATTTTTGTGTACAAATTATTCATTCATCGGTGAAAAATTAAATATTTGTGGTAGTAGACACTGAAGTCCCTCAAGGTATTTAATGTATTATGCGTATATTTTTTTATGCTACTAAATGACGAGACAAGCCTAAGGCCCACCTGATATTAAGTGGTAACCTCTACCTATACCAATTGCAATGCCGCGGTGATCACGTTCACTAAGCACGTGACCAACGCTGCACTGTAATGCACCCGTCACCCTGAGACAGAGTTGTAAGGTCTCATTTGCCCGTAATTTCACCGGCGCCCTTGCCCTTCAAATCGGAACACAGCAATGAAGACATTACTGCTTGGCGGCAGAAATAGTACATATAGCGGTTAAGGTGGATTTTTTTAATTATTCGTCGTAAACACATTCTATAATAGCAAAGTGGAGAACTCATTTTAATGACGTTGTTTTAGTTAAGATGTTACTAGGTCAAACCACTTCTTCCCAAGGACAGTAATTTTTTAAATAAATAATAATAAATAAATAATGCTGGACAAATCACACAGCATCATCTAGCCCCAAGCTAAGCAGAGCTTGTGTTATGGGTACTACATGACTGATATACTTAATACATTATACTACATAGATAGATATTTTTATTATAAATATAAAAACACCCAGAACACCCCAAACAAATATCTGCAGATCGTACAGACATTTGTCCCGAGGCGGAAATCGAACCCGCAACCCCTTGCGTCGCAGGCGGACCTTCGCCCGCTGTGCCACAGAGCTCGTCAAATTTTTCGTCTATACTTTTAAGCGAAATAAATGCCGACTTAATGCTCGATAAACTGAGTAATCAGTAATCATCACTAATCAAATCAGGTATATTGTTGCTCTACGTAGCCTGACGAGGTGGCCGAGAGGTTAAGGCGTTGGACTGCTAATCCAATGTGCTCTGCACGCGTGGGTTCGAATCCCATCCTCGTCGAGAGTTTTTGTAGTTTTGATAAGTTCTAAACAAAATATAGAAAAACTCAAAAATACTTAGCACTGGCAACTAGTTCGTGAAGACGGTAAGTGGGCTAACCAAGGACCAAGTGATAAATAGACGAATTATAATATTAAGCATCTATTTTTTTTATTTTGCTTACCTACTGTTGAGCACCCTCTTCGAAGCTAAGCTTGATCTCATGATGGCGTACGTACAACATTTCTTGGCTATGCTGTGCACCAATAGTTACCTTGAAATTACTGTGCCCTATTATATACTGTGTGCACTTATTAGGCTCCCGAACCAAAAGGATGCTAATGGCAATGTATGTATGATTGTATGTGCACATTTAACACGTTTTTTCCTTTACCTATAAAACACGTGTTAAATGTGCACATACATTTTCAAGAAAGAAAATCCACTGGTGCGTCTCTGATATATCAATATACCTTATACATATCAGCTGTTGAAGTTTAAATTGTCGTGCTCTTTTCTTGAATGAAAAACAACGAAACCTGTAACGTCACAGAGCTAAAGTTGTTCCTTGGGGTGGTCAGAACTACCCCGTTTCGGCTTAGTCTATTATAGATCATGTATACAGCGTCAGCAACTGGTAATCATGCTGTACGGGATGCTGCAGTGCCTGGGACATTGTTAGATGGCTTAGGCTTGCCCAGCATTATAACCAGCCTCTCAGCTTAGTCAACTATTAGTCAGATAAAAGAACAGGTCAATACGTCTGAAGGTAACTAAGCCGCGGGTTTCCTTACGATGTATGTTTCCTTCACCGTTAAAGCGCGTGTAAAGTGTGCACATACATTTTTCATGAAAGAAAAATCCACTCGCCCAACACGGTTTTTTATATATTATAGTAAACCCTAAAATAATATAGATTACTTTATACAGGGTCTATTCGCCTTCAACGTAGAGGTGAACCCGGCTTACCGGCTGATCCAGGAGACGTTCCATGAGATAGAGAAGTGTGACCTGGTGGAGATAGACTACATCAACGAGATCTGCCCCTGGGTTCCCGGGCAGAGGCGTGCCGCGCACAAAGATCTCTTCAAGATAAAGTGGGTGGCACTTCTCATTGGCAACAATACCCATTTCATTTAACTTTTTATCATTTCATTTTTGGTACTGTTTTTTATGCGTCGAAAAAAAACGGAGATTCCTCCATTATTATTATTTTATTTGTTTATTTTTTTATTTATGTGTGTTCGCGGATAACTAAGTCGTTTATGATTTTTTTTTGTTGGAAAGAAGATATACCAAATAAGTCCCAAATAAAAGGTAAAAAAAACCGATTTAGAAAGTTCTATTCGAGTTCGCATCTTTCAATGAAGTCTCATAATTTCATCTCGATTCTTATGTTGGGATGCATGAGGAATTAATAATTGCAATAGTGTTTACTGGAGTCCCTCAAGGAGTTAATCATCATCATCATTCCAGCCGTATAACTTCCACTACTGAACACAGACCTCCTTCATGGATCTCCATGAGGGGTAGTTGCCATACTCACCACGCTTGGCAGGCGGGTTTGCGAGCGCAGTTTGCGGTGTTAATACACGGAAAAACACTGCTGCCCATCTTCCGGAGGTATCCCTTAGCAGGCTCTTACTGCATCCACGGGCATGAGAGGAGGGGTAACATTCTTCTGCCTGCACCCCACGGCTGATTGCCGTCCATTATTTTTATTGCTAGGTACATAATTTTCTTGATAAAAATGTAAAATCTTGAAGGCGGGCGTTGGAAAAAATCGTTTTTCAGCGATAAGACCGCCCATTGTACCAATTTACTGTATGTTTTTTTTGGTACTTGTTGTCTTAATAATACTATATGTATATTTATGGATTATACTTCCAGCTTCATAAAGATCCGCGAGACCGGTATCCAATCCTGTATGCAACACCGCTTGTACGTGCCCAAACCGAAATGCTCCGGTTCAGTGGCGACGTTCAGCAGCGTGGGAATAATCGACATGTACCCGGCGATGATAGGAACCCTGTACATGGTGCTGATGGCGCCCGCTGTGCTGCTGCTGGAGATTGCACACCATAAATTGTGGGTACCGCTTATCTCATCCACTCGAGCTCAAACGAAGATAAGTCTAAATCTGTGTTGAGCCAAATCTTAGTTTGAGCATTAGTCGAAGAACCAAATGAGACTGTTGGAAACTTTAGGGGAGACCTTCGTCTAGCAGGGTTCAATAGAGATTTTTAGTCTCACAGCGTCATTCAGCCTCGACCTAGGCTGAACTTAGTAAACTAAACCGAAGTGTTCCGGGCAAGTGGCGACGTTCTGCAGTGTGGGGATAGGATAATCGACATGTACCAGGCGATAATAGGAACCTTGTACATGGTGATTATGGCGCCTGCTGTGCTGCTGCTGGAGATTGGTCACCATAAACTGTGGGTAACGCTCATGCATTATCACAGCTTGCTCTTATCCGATCGAGCCCAAACAAAGAGTAGGTAGTCTTAATATTTGGCTGAACAATATTTGCAATCTAGAAGAAATTTACCAAAAATAGGGGGGCGATGAAGGCGCAGAGGAAGTGATGAACTGCAAACTTAAAGGAGTGGCTTCAACTAGCTAGCCACAGGGAGAAATGGAAGAAAGGAAGGGAGGTCTTGTCCTGCAGTTGCAATTAAGGCTTATAAAAAATATTTATATCTTATATTTTATCTTCATTTGCTCGCATAGAGAGGATAGTGGTAGTCTGCGGAAACTTGGGAGTAGACTTTTGGGCAGCAGTGGGTTCAATTGGTTTAGTATGAAGAATTAAACACGCCCTCGTGGAGGTGGAGCGGCAACCTGCGAAAGGTGCAAAAATGAAAATGGCCGAATACCGGTCTCAGTGGCGCTTATAAGAAGAGACTATGTCCAGAAGTAGCTGATGATGATGAACATGTTTTGCCTACTACTCCACCACTTGGATAGCTGGTTCTCCACTACCGCTTGTTTCGCGCGCTCTATTTTGCTGCGGACGATTAAGTTGTGGAACGAACTCCCATCTGCGGTATTCCCCCGGAGCTTCGAAATGGGATCCTCGAAAAGGCGGGTATTTTCCTTCCTCAAAATCCGGCAGAGCATCAGTGATGCAGATGTCCATGGGCGACGGTGACCATTTTCCATCAGGTGGCCCGTTTGCTCGTCTTCCAGCTTATAATATAGAAAAAAAAAAACAAATAAGTAGGTACTATTGGGTTTGAGAAACGTCCCGATTGACACGTTTGAAAAAATTCTAGGCCTAGGGTATTTCTGTACACAAAGGTATACCTATGTATATGTGAAGAAAAACCAGACCCGGGGAAAATATCGGTAGTTCATATTACAAACATTCATCACTTAGGTAGGTAGTTATCGAACCTAACTGAAATACTTATAATCTAAAACCTATAAAAACACGCGAGGTAGAACCATATCTAAGTCAGAATTAGATAGGTATTGTTTCACATTAATTTAACCTCATAATTTTATTCTCAGGATGAAGGTGCGAGAAAAGGCTAAGCTGATGCGGCGCGACCAAGAAGCATTGCAGCAAGAAATGTTTTATTAGGGAGCACCATTATCACAAACAAATTTAAAATATTAGGGGGCGAAGCCCCTATATATTATTTGTCCATAGCGCTGTCTGTCTGTCTGTGCAGATTATAACCGAACACGTTAACCGATTTACAAAAAAGGTTTCTTTTTTGTTAGCACTGTCTTAATGATAAAAGGGTGCTTATTGATTTAGGTGACCCTAGGGTCACAGGGACCGGAGTTATTGTGTCCTCAATAGGTCACCAAAGGTCAAAAATGGCATGTTTCGGAAACCTTCGCCCCCTTTTCTGGTACCCCCGTACCAATGCTTGTTTATTGTAACCATGTTGTTGTTCAAATAAAACTGTAAAATCCATGTTAGAAGATCATAATTATTGATTGTCATCTATTTATATATATTTTACAGTTTTATAATGTTAATAAACTGAAAAATCCATTTATGGGTATGCTATGAGTGCCTTGCAATATTCAGATAGCAAACTCCAACATTTTTATTTAACCGTACCAGTTAAAAGCCGTGTTGGCACAGGTGGTATGTACCACTGACTTGATCCGAAAGTCAAATCAAAAACGTTCTTATCCGGTGAAGCACCAATAGATTATTTTTCTCTTTAAAACAAAGTAGGTAGTAAGGTACCTATGTGCACATTTAACACATAATAAAAACTAAAGCTTGTGAGTTGTGTGCCTAATCTTCTCGAATTTAATTTTGCATTTGCTGGAAAATATAAGACTGAAGACCGTGTAGTGTCTTCTGACCATGGGTAATATAATTAAGTAGATAGGAACTCGTAGTATTGTCTGCTCTGCATTCTCCTTCCACATTACATTTTTAACGTAATTGTGGCATTCAATAAACTAAACTAGACAATTACTTATCATTTTGATCGTAAAAATAAAATATGTTCTAAATATTGTGTTCCAGAGTTTTATTTGCATAACATCATTTATTTCATGGATGGTTTACTGAAGCGCTGAAGGTAGTACCTACAGTAAAAAAACAGGTTTTCATGAATGGACTTCATCTATCATAATTTTCAGACTCACCAAAAATAGAGAAGGATATTATTTGAGCGGTTATAATCCAATCAAAGGATCAATCGGCATTTTCGGGATGTTGCTGCGCTTTCTAGTTACGTCCTTCTTCCCCCTTCTGAACGTCGCTACCCGACGCGGACCATCGGCTTTAGTCTGCTTTACTGGTTTGTGTAACCTTTTCGAATTTAATGACGAAGGTTCGTCCAACTTGCTTTGAAAAGGCGTTACAAACACTTTGTTGCCTTGATTTTGGAAATTTGGACGGACTTTAGTGGGAAACGCCTGAATAGCTCTCTTTTTCCTTGGTTTTGGGGTGGAATCCTCAAACTTAGAATCGTATTGAATAGCTGCACTCTTTCTAACAGTCCGGATCAAGTCCGGTGCCATCTCAGAGTTAAGTCCATCTGATATATTGGTCATCAATGAGCGAAGGTCACTTAAAGTTTCTCCATGGCAGCTTACTGAACTTTGCAGCTTATCCAATTTAATTTCGAACTGTTTGAATGTGTTCATCACCCGCTGCAATGCATCCACAGGTGTATGTGTTTTTTGCATTACCATTCTCATGAAGGTAACCTAAATAATTTGGTTTACTGGTAGGTAGGTATTCTCTTTTGATTTAGGTAGGTATCTTTATTCAATTCAACCTTTCAGCTTTTTATGTTTGGTTTGTATGTAAGTACCTGTATTCATAAATTATTACAAAAAATTTGTTCTCATTTTTATTTATTGACTTTTCTCGAAGGTATCTTTCTAACGTTTAGTTTGATTTGGTTGGTTATGTCCGTCACACCCGACACATTATTTCACAGTAGGTAACAACACGAAGGTTGGTTGAATTAGGTAGGGTAGGTAGGGGGCCGTCCAATAATCTCGTGAGCCTCGACAATGGAGGAGAGGGGTGTAGTGAGAATAATCACGTGTAGGTATTTATTTATATTTTTTACATGATTACCTACACCTTTTCGTTATTATTTTTAAGCCAGTAAAAAACATGTCTTAACCCTCACCGCGCATCACCAGGGTGGGGGTGAGGAGTTAAATAGTTGCTGAAAACATCACGTGATTAATGGACGGCAGCGCCTAGGAACCTTTTGTACCTGGCCTGGCGCATTAACTAAAATTGTTTACCTACTCGATAACGATATAAAGTGCAGACCAAAATCACAACTGCTTGTTCTTTAGAAAAAGTGGGCCTTGGGCATGTCTCGTCATTTAGATGTATAAAAAAAAGTCGACCGATAAACGACGCGCGAGGGGCGCTGCAACTATGTAGGTACCAATTTCTACGACTAATCTCAAAAACTACCGGATGAAGTTTCATACGGTTTTCATCAATAAACTGTAAAAGTCTCACAAAAGTTTCACAAGAGTGAAACTAAGAAGAAGAAAATGTATCCTGCCAAAGAACGCTCTTCTGTCAACGTCAGAACAGCCTTGGATTGGAAGAAAACTTTCGATAATGTCATTGTCAAAACGTACGTGGTACCTACCTACCTACCACCTACTCGAGCGCAATGGGTGATACAGCTGCCGAAGGAGTCCAAAAACTAAATATTGACGAAAAGGCAGGGTTTTGAGCAATTTATTACGTTACCAGAAGTCATTTAGTGTCGTATGCAAGTGATGTTAAAGTTTATCAGCTTCCGTGGCGGCTGCGTGGTCCGCTCTCAAGAGGCCTACGCGTATGCCACATGGGTTTGTAGGCTTTGCAGGAATACCTATTTCGTCAGCCAACCGTTTGAATGAATCATTGAGCTAATTCCTCTAAACTTGTTGCCTTTTTTAAAACAATAACGGCAATATAGGTACAAGAAGAGTGAATTTACCGGAGATAATTTCAAGTCTTACCATGAAGTTACATGGAGTTCTTCCTTGCAATGATGCCACATTATTATCATATTAGAACCCATAGCTATAATGTTTATAACATTTGATTCAATAATTCAAAATTTAAATTTACATAACCTTTTTAGGATAATATAGCCAGTCTGTGTATAGTAAATCCCACATAGAGACATTCTTTTAGTTTCTTGCTAAAGATATAACTTGGATGCTCATTGAAAATAATTACTTATTAAAACTTCTACTCTCAATCAATTGTTTTGATTACCAAACTTTAAACATTAACTTATTTACCTTCCAGTCAAAAACCAAAGCCATGAAAGAGAAAAAGAAGAAGAATGAGGATTCCTCTGGCATTGCGGAGATGAAACCTTGGCCAGAATTCATCCAGAAACGCATAGACCTCTGGGATAAATACAAAGTTGAATATCAGGAGAAGCTTGCTGCTAAACCAGACCTGAGCATAGTTGTCACACTGCCGGATGGAAAGACTGTGGAAGCTAAGGCTTGGAAGACTTCACCTTATGATGTGGCTAAGGGCATCAGGTTAGTGGATTTCTGTCAACATTGTGATGTAGCTATAAAAAAACTTTATGATAAAGTTCAGTAACCTTCTTAGGATGCACCAGACACAGTGGCCAAACAAAATGCTCCTTTAGAGATTGCGCAGAAGCTGTTGACTGGGAACAATAACATAGACTTTGTTTTTAGGAATTTTAGTGGCTTGTTATTTTTTGTTTTTTAATTCCTAACAAATCAACTACTCTCTGAATGTTATTGTCATGCATTTAGTGCTTTGAGGTCATACAAATCGCCCGCCCCCTCCACACTGTAATACTAGAATATTGCCATGTCTATTTGACTATAAGGCTAATGGTTAAGCACTATGTACCTTACTCATGGACTATTTGCTATTTTCTTCATATATGGGGAATTACCTAGAGATGATGTTTACTGTAAGGGGAAGTCCCTGGACAATGTTTGGTTGATTTGATGCTTTAAAAAAGATATTGATTTATTGGTGGTTTTCATGAAATTGTAACTCATCTGCATAATATCCAATTTTTTTTTTTAAATAAAATTTGTCTATCTGCAATCGGCAGCGGCATAGCTTTAATCAGATTTGATATTGCACTGTTCTATAATATCCAACTTGAAATTATTTTTATAAAAAAAATATTAAATTAATATTATTTAAAGACTAGGATTGCTTTGCTTAATTAACAGTCATTTACCTAAATATGGTTAAAAATCAAGTTAATTAATTGTATGTTGTTTAAAGAGTGTGTTCATAATCCTATTAAATTATGTACACTTTATTTCTTATTTGTCTTTTTTATTAACAAAATTATCATTTTACTTGCACACAAGCGAGTTTTGGAGTGAATAGTAAGTACTTGCTTCACGGGCAGTCCTGAATGTGATGTTGAATGGTTGTTTGTATATTAAGATTCCGCTGATACACCCCTTAAGACAAAGTTCAGTTCTCACACAATTTTAAGTTATATTCGCTGTGCCATTTCTGTTTAATGGCTGGTGCAATCAGTGTTCATACATAATAAGTGTAAAGCTTGATCAGTTTTATAGTTTGCGATCACCAGAATACCAGCGGTGGTCCTTAGTAATAAATGGGTCAACACAATTTTTGAGGCAGGACCTTTTGGTCCACAAATCAGACAAATATTGTTTTGTTATTTTGTTTATGGTGGATCAATAAATACATTTAATTTTTTCATATAAAAGTATTTTAATTTTTTGTGATAATGTGTAGTCACTGACACTCACAAATAATGTGACTTTCTGTTAGTAATCAATTTTCAAAATTGGTATAGATAATAAAAATAATTTTCGAAATGTGTTTATTTACGAACTCACATTCCTCTAAAATTATCAGAGTTTCTCTCCTATATTTTGCATGTATTATATATACATAGAAACCTTCTTCTTGAATCACTATCTATTAAAGAAAACTGCATCAAAATCCGTTGCATAGTTTTAAAGATCTAAGCAAACATAGGGACAGACAGACAGCAGGAGGCGACTTTGTTTTACACTATGTATTGATACAGTATCAGGAACATGTAATCATGCTGTATGGTATGCTGCAACTGGTATTTATGCCTGGGACATTGTTAGATGGATAAGGCTTGCCCAGCCAAGCACCCATACCATCCATTGTTGGCATTTAGTCAGAAGAAAGATTAGGGTCAGTAGTCTGAAGCTGACTAAGCTGAAGGTTTCCTCATGGTGTTTTCCTTCACCATCAAAACACACATTAAATATGGACATACATTTTCAAGAATGAAAAATCCATTGATGCATGGTCGGTATCAAATATGTATTTTACTGTAAGTGCAGCATAGTTGATGTTGGTGTGATTATGCTTGCTTTATCAATAACAACTAATTAGATGTTTAATTATAGTGTGATATAAAGTGGGATATAATTTTATTATTGTCTTGCAATAGTATGAAAAATACTGCTTTCTACTCTGTTTTATGGATACTAGGCATCTGTACCATCCTTCTAACATAGCCCAATACAGATAAATGCGGGGTTCACTATCATTTTCAATTATTGGATATGTAAAAACTAAATATATAGTTAAACTGGTCTCTTTCGAGTACAAATGTTAGGTATGTTGTACCATCACAACAAAATCTTTCAACATTCAATCTACCACACTCCTCCTTCACCTTAGGGGGCCTTGCATAAAATACGGCACACATTGACAGGGGGGGAGGGCGTCGACGAAGTGACAAAGGGGTGAGATGGAACCTGAAATTCGTGACGTCACATTTGAAAAAATAATTTAAATGTAAATCAAACTAGTTTGTAATTCTATAATGTTAAACCATACTTAGGTAGAACATGAAGGAAATTAAAAAAAAATACGATTCCGGTGGGGGGTTATATCGGTAATCAACCGACCTAATATCGAGAATTTCGACGCTACCTGACACGGGTTCCGTAGCGTAGTGGTTAAAGCATTTACGGCTTTATGAAGTGTCAAGGATCGATTTGACCTGACCTTTAGTTATGTTGCTTTTGAATGACACAAGTTTAACTCTCACGATTATAAAAACATTTTTATTTTGCTTGCTTTTAAGAATATAATATAACCCTATTATCTAGCATGTACATCAACGATGACGTCTTCCTCTCTTCTATATTTATTGTTGTGCCCAACAGGGTCTATAATGCTACCTAACACCATTGTCAACACCATTGTACCTACATTATAGAACACAATAAAGTATTGAGTATTGACGGACGTGGGAATTCTAGAAGTGGAAAAGTAGTGCTAAATTTGGCTGTGACATTACACTATGGAGGGGGGAGTCTCACATGAAACTAGCTGTGACAAGGAATGTGGGAAGGGGCGGCCAAAAAGATCATGAAATTCGTGTGACGTCATTTATTAATGGTGACCCCTTACGTCATAATTTCTGCAGTGTAACCGAACAACCAATCACATCACACGCAAACTGCCCACATTCCACCCCTAAGCCTCACTCTGACCCTTTTCTCTCCGCAGCCAGGGCCTTGCAGACTCCACCATCATTGCTCGGGTGAACAATGAACTCTGGGACCTGGATAGGCCGCTGGAGGGAGATTGCAAGCTCGAACTCCTGAGATGGGATAACACGGACGCCCAGGCTGTGTTCTGGCACTCATCTGCTCATATGCTGGGCGAAGCTATGGAGAGGGTGAGTAGAAAATACCGTGTTACTGCTGAAACGTTGCAAGATAGGCAGGCGGCATTGATAAAGTCCCGGGCAAACGATGGATCTGACTGGCGGATGATCGTGGCGGATGGCACAAACTAAGGGAGGCAGTGGGTGATGTCGGCCCGTGCAGGATGATGATGTATCATCATCTTAAGTTTAGTTTTTTTTTTTTTTTTTTCATTTAAGTTTCTTTTGTTATTATGTTTAGTTTTAAGGTGTGCAATAAAGTATTTTCTATCTATCTATCTATCTCAGCCTTAGGACGTCAACTGCTGGACAAAGGCCTCCCTCATCATGGATCACTATGTACTGATCACCAAGTACTTGGCAAGTGGGTTGGCGAGCTCAGTAAAAGGGCTGTTGTGTTGATACACGGAAAGACGCTTCTGCCCATCTTCCGGAGGTTACCCCTTCGCAGATTCTTACTGCACCCGCGTGCAAGAGAGTAGAGGCATTCTACTGCCGGCACCCCACGTCAAGGGGGATGACGCACTTTGTCTTATGTGCTTATTATTTTTCTTCAAACTGGTCCTACTTCAGTTTGGCTTTATTAACACATATTTGACCTGCAGGGTGGATTATGTATATCGCGACAGGTTTGCTATAGGCCTCGCGATCAACGTTTAATTAAATATCTAATTAGTTGTTCCTGCGGGTATTTATCGCGTTATTTATCTTTATTATTGCCCGATATTCCGACAGGATTGCACCCATCGTGGTCCCAGTAAGACTGGTTTAGCTTTACGCTTATTACAATGAATGACTGCATTTTATCACAAATCTCCTCTTTTCCAGGTATATGGAGGCTGTCTATGCTACGGCCCGCCTATTGAAGAAGGATTCTACTATGATATGTTCTATCCTGAGAAAGGGGTAAGGATATTTATTGCTAATAATAATAATAAAACATTGATATTCAAACTTTATTGCTGAATCTCTCAGCTGTAGCCCTATGTCCAGGCCTGCCATTATGGATCTCTGAGATCATGAGGGGTTTGTTGCCATACTCACCACGCTTGGCAGGCGGGTTGGCGAGCGCAGTACGGGATGTTGATAAAAGGAAATACTAGTTGCCCATGTTCCGGAGGTATCCCTTGGCAGATTCTTACTGCATCCCCGGGCAAGTGATGAAAGATTAGCACCCCACTGCATACTAAATACATACTCTAAAAAAATACTAAATCAATTTTACAAAACTCTTCCGTTACTGACTGAGTGACTGACAGACAACGCACAGCCTAAACCACTGGACCTAGAGACTTGAAATTTGGCACACATATGTATACCATGAGTATCCTAGAGGTGCACTAAGGAGGAATTTTTCGAAATTCCCACGGGAACGGGAACAACGCGGGTGAAACTGCGGGTGCGACTGGTAAATAAATAAAGATGAAAACAAATTCCCTTGCAGATATCATCCACTGATTTCCATGTGCTAGAAGGTCTGATTAAGAAGATTGCTAAAGAGAAGCAGCCGTTCGAACGCCTGGAGCTGACGAAGGAACAGCTGCTCGAGATGTTCGGCTACAATCAGTTCAAAGTGCGCATTCTGAACGAGAAAGTGAAGACGCCGACTACCACAGTGTACCGCTGTGGGCCCCTTATCGACTTGTGCAGGGGACCCCATGTCAGGCATACGGGCAAGGTCAAAGCCCTTAAGGTTACTAAGGTGAGTTGCTGTTAAACTTATACTTAAAAAAATTATTTGTGAAAAGGAAACCCGTAGTCCTAGAACGCAAGGGGCAACTGGCTGTAATACTTGATCAGTTTTATAGTTAGCAATCGCCAGAATACCAGCATTGGTCCTTAGTAATATATGGGTCAACGCTATGTTTAGGCAGGACCTTTTGGTACACAAATCAGACAAATATTGTTTTGTTATTTTGTTTATGGTGGATCAATAAATACATTTAATTTTTTGTGATAATGTGGATACTAGTATTATACTACACACAGGTGTGGTTTTAGTCAGTAAAAGTCTGACACGCCCTCCCGCTCCAACCATAGCGGGAGAAGTCATTAGATGATTTCCACACCTAAAAAAAAATGCTTTAAAAAAATTAAGCAATTAATTGATTCAGGCGTGACTTTGCGGAAATCCATTTTATAATCTATGTGAATGACAAATATTTTAAAGCGGAACGGAGAATATCGACGATTGTGTCACCCGTTGTTAGAAAATGTTGTTGTTCGTTCTCTGCGTTGTCGTTGCTTCTAGAGTATTTCGCTGATTTCTCCTGAAGTGGCCTTGTATCGAGACGAAACACGTGTCGTGTGAATTATTTTTGAGTGTTTTTTCAAGTGATCATTTGATATAGGTTAACGGATTAGTTACTAAAATTTTGCGTTAACTCCTAGATTATTAATATAAATTGGGTAAGCGGTAACTATAAATATATACCTATGTATATATTTGTTAATTTTAATTTTAATTTTTTTTTAATTTTGTGTGATTCAATTTATTTGCTTGTGACCTAGTTTTTGCCTCAAAAACAGGATCACGCTTAGTTCATTAGGTTTCTTTGATTAAGCATATTAGATATAAGTAATACGTACTACTTAGCCGTAAGTTATTTGAATAAAAGTTATTGAATTTATTGTATTTAATGAATACAATACAATACAAATACTCTTTATTGCACACCAAACAAATAATAAAAACAAACAAATAATAAAAAGAAAACATTAAAAATATGAGGCACAATGGGCGGCATAATCGCTAAAAGCGATCTCTTCCAGGCAACCTTTGGATGGACATGAAATAAAGAAGAAGAGTAGACGGCGGCGTACACGTAACCACAATATAGTTAAATATGTAAAAACTATATACATATATAATATTACTTAAACCTACATTACTTTATTATTACTTAATTTAGATAGGTATACATATACATATATAATAAATGTATATAGATACAAATAGATAAGTTTTATATAGATATTGCAGAATTATGAGTTTGATACAGAAGATAGGACGTGCGTAATAAAGTGCATAGATATTAATGCGTGTTATATTTCCAGAACTCAGCCACGTACTGGGAGGGCAAAGCGGAGGCGGAAAGCTTGCAGCGAGTGTACGGAGTCTCTTTCCCGGAGCCGAAGCAGCTGAAGGAGTGGGAACACATACAGGAGGAGGCCGCTAAGCGCGACCACAGGAAAATCGGCAGGGTGAGGCGGAATAGATTCTGACTGTCCCACCCAGAGCGGGAGAAGTCATTAGATGATTTCCACATCCAATTAAAAAAAAAAAAACTGAATCAATCATTTATTTATTGCAGAAAATAACACACAGTAGGTACATTACGGTACAACCAATGCGTTATGTTATACATAATAAAAAAAACACACGTAAGAACGATTAAACAGAAAAATAAAAAAAGTTTTTAAGGTAAAAAATAAACTGAAATATTAACAAATGGTACTAAATTCTTCCGCCGTGGGGTGCCGGCAGTAGAATGATACCCCTCCTCTCATGCCCATGGATGCAGTAAGAGCCTGCTAAGGGATACCTCCGGGCAATAGCGTCTATCCGTGTATCAACATCCCGTACTGCGCTCACCAACCCGCCTGCCAAGCGTGGTGAGTATGGCAACTACCCCTCATGGAGATCCATGAGGGAGGCCTGTGTTCATCAGTGGACGTTTTATGGCTGAAATGATGATGATGATGACTAAATTCTTACACTATCAACTCCTTCACAATAACTCAGACATTCTCTACGTACATCATTTCAACTGTCGGCAAATATGTCGCACAGTGATCATGTGGACAGTCATGTAAAGTTTCGCAATATTTTTAATTTCTTCTAGACCTTCGCTGTTCCGTAGTTTTTGTCGACTTGTGGCGATTATAATACATGTCTGCATCATCATCATTTCAACCGTAAAACGTCCGCTACTGAACACAGGCCTCCCTCATGGATCTCTATGAGGGGTAGTTGCCATACTCACCGCGCTTGGCAGGCGGGTTGCCGATCGCAGTACGGGATGTTGATATACGGAAAGACGCAGCTGCCCATCTCCCGGAGGTATTCCTTGGCAGGCTCTTACTGTATCCATGGGTATAAGAGGGGTAACATTCTACTGCCGGCACCCCACGGTAAGTTAAATAAAAGGATACATGTCTGCGTCCTTTTATTTAGCTCAGGTCAAACGTTAAGGAATTAGTCACAGTTTTTTTTTTAATATGTTTTTGTACACAGTCATTTTACACAATTCTATGGTTCTATTGTGTGTGTGTGTGACTCCGTTTTCCGCATTTAGACTCGTAGTTGGTCCATTATGCGTGAGGTGTCTGGCTAGCATAGCCAGCCCACCTCCGACCAGAAGCGCAGAATCTTCCTGGGATCTTCACAGGCTTCACGGAGTGACCTCGGTTGTTTGAGGATTTGTTGTCTTTGTATTTATGGTTCTAAATTATGCCCTTTTCGTTGAAAACACTGTGTATAATGTATATCTCTCATAGAACTTGATAATTTTAATAAGCTTAAAGGAATTTTATTTAATTAGATTCGACCAAATACTGCTGAAGATTCCTTATATTTTACAAAAGAAATAGTCAATTTCAAACTTAACCTACGTTACATCCGTAGATAAGTGTTGATTATTGGCGATTCTATGTGAAACATGGTCCTATGTATGTAACAAGGTAATTTATAAAATGAACCCTATTATTTCAGGAGCAAGAGCTATTCTTCTTCCATGAGCTGTCTCCCGGTTCTTGCTTCTTCCAGCCGCGCGGCGCGCACATCTACAACACTCTCGTGACCTTCATCAAGGACCAGTACAGGTGAGCACACTTTTACCATCCTCTCAGCTCAGTCAGCCATGTACATAGGAAATAACACGCCAATACGTATAAAGCTGACTACAATACAACAAAGTTAATAAGCGTCTGTTCGCTAATAAAGTAATTCGGCGTAAGAGCTATTCTAATTCCACGCGCTGTCTCGCGGTCCGTGCTACTTCTTATTTAACGCTTCCAATCGTCTTTTATAATGCGCACTGCTCTCGACTGGAACAAACTAGCATCGTCTGTGTTTCCAACCTCTTATGACCCGATTACGTTTAAGAAAAGAGTTAATAGGCATTTTCTAGGGAAGCTCGCTCCATCGTCGATCTCATTCTTGCGATAGCAAGGATGAAATCAAGAGCTAACCTATCTAACATAAAAAAAAAGGACCAGATGAGAACACTTGACCGTCCGGTACCAGTTTTAATCAGCTTAGTCATGTTCAGAGGAAGAACACGCCAATACGTATAAAGCTTACTACAATACAACAAAGTCAATAAGCGTCTGTTAATTCGGCGTAAGAGCTATTCTAATTCCACGCGCTGTCTCGCGGTCCGTGCTACTTCTTATTTAAGGGCCCGGTGAGGACACTTGACCGTCCGGTACCAGTTTTAATCAGCTTAGTCATGTTCAGAGGAAGAACACGCCAACGTCTGAAACTGACTACACCAAACAGCGTTGTTTCATTTGAACGCAAACACCATAATAGTCAGTTTTTGAAAGACATCAGAACATTTTAATTAAATTGAAGATCAGCACAAACAGTCTCAAAGTAGTAGTTAAAAATAAGAACAAGACGACAAAATAAAAGATGGGAAGTTGAGATTGTAAATACTCTTATTAGCTTCTTTCAAACTCTCACTGTGCTACATTTCATTAATTCAATTGTTGTCTTCATGTTAAAATATTGGATAGTTTGGATGTTTCGATTTTATTTTTTATCCCGGATGAGCCGAGCAACACCGGCCAAGAGTCATCTTTCAAATATTCACCTATGGAGTAATACGTTTTTTGATTAGATGGGACTGCAATTTTAACCTATAGCATTATTTCAACAGGCAACGCGGCTTCCAAGAAGTGGTAACCCCCAACATGTACAACTCCAAACTGTGGCAGACTTCCGGCCACTGGGCGCATTACTCCGAGAACATGTTCTCGTTCGACGTGGAAAAGGAAACGTTCGCGTTGAAGCCGATGAACTGTCCGGGACATTGGTGAGTGTATTGCTCTATTCTGCTGTGACCGAATTCATCTTACGTGAAATGGACTATATAAGTATTATAATAAAAAAAAATTTGACTTGCTAAATGAAAAAAGATAGAGAAATATAGGATTTAAATTAGTTCAAGGTTGAGCATATGTGACATTTTAAATAATTACCTCCCTAAATGTTTCAAATAAGGTTATTAATTTCTTTGAAAATGTACTACCTACATAAGTGTGGTTAAACACTATAAAAATGGCAAACTATAGAATAAGCTGTAGCGACATCTCGAGTCATTGCTACTGAATGCAACTTCAGACAATGAACAGGAGAACTCCAGTAGTTACATGTAGATGGCGCTTTTTGGTTGCTCAAACCGACGTCACCTTATCAAGAATATCAGCGGGTCCCGACATGGGTTATAGCTAAGTGGTCAAAGCACTTCCGGCTTAAGGAAGCGTCAAGTATCGATTTGACGGACGTGGGTTCGAATCCCACCGGAACCCTAAAATTTTTGATAAGGTTATTCATTTCTTTGAAAATGTTCTACCTAAGTGTGGTTAAAGACTATAAAAATAACAAACTATATAAGTTTTATGTTGAATTTGGTGTTGGAAATAAGGAAGGTAAACGTTAACACGAAATTGGGAATTCCTCCAAGAATTTCATCCTACTTGGAAACCGCGTTCCATCTTATTTCCAATTTAGGATCATGTTTTTTATATCAAAATCAAATCAAAAAACGTTTATTTGCAACTTAGAAACACATAAGTACATAACAGAATACACTTTAAAAGGCAATACAAATAAGAGGTCATTATAGCTAAAACACAAAGAGGATTTTAGCCTTAAAATAAAAATCAAATACTAAAAGCTGCAAAATGGTCGCAACTCAGCATATGCAGGTTACGGGATAACCTGCGCTGGTCTTCCGTTGAGGCCTTTGGGACCGATTCTAAAACTAACATAAATGTAAACGGACAACGTTAAAAGTGTATAAGGTGACTTGGCCGAGTGTTTATGACTGTTCCGTCCAATTGGACTGTAATCAATTATTCTTATTCCAGCCTAATGTTCGACAACCGTAACCGTTCGTGGCGCGAGCTCCCCCTCCGCCTCGCCGACTTCGGCGTCCTGCATCGCAACGAGCTCAGCGGCGCGCTCACCGGCCTCACGCGCGTGCGCCGCTTCCAGCAGGACGACGCGCACATATTCTGCGCGCCGCAGCAGATCGAGGACGAGATGGTGAGTCGCAGACGTGCGCCGCTTCCAGCAGGACGACGCGCACATATTCTGCGCGCCGCAGCAGATCGAGGACGAGATGGTGAGTCGCAGACGTGCGCCGCTTCCAGCAGGACGACGCGCACATATTCTGCGCGCCGCAGCAGATCGAGGACGAGATGGTGAGTCGCAGACGTGCGCCGCTTCCAGCAGGACGACGCGCACATATTCTGCGCGCCGCAGCAGATCGAGGACGAGATGGTGAGTCGCAGACGTGCGCCGCTTCCAGCAGGACGACGCGCACATATTCTGCGCGCCGCAGCAGATCGAGGACGAGATGGTGAGTCGCAGACGTGCGCCGCTTCCAGCAGGACGACGCGCACATATTCTGCGCGCCGCAGCAGATCGAGGACGAGATGGTGAGTCGCAGACGTGCGCCGCTTCCAGCAGGACGACGCGCACATATTCTGCGCGCCGCAGCAGATCGAGGACGAGATGGTGAGTCGCAGACGTGCGCCGCTTCCAGCAGGACGACGCGCACATATTCTGCGCGCCGCAGCAGATCGAGGACGAGATGGTGAGTCGCAGACGTGCGCCGCTTCCAGCAGGACGACGCGCACATATTCTGCGCGCCGCAGCAGATCGAGGACGAGATGGTGAGTCGCAGACGTGCGCCGCTTCCAGCAGGACGACGCGCACATATTCTGCGCGCCGCAGCAGATCGAGGACGAGATGGTGAGTCGCAGACGTGCGCCGCTTCCAGCAGGACGACGCGCACATATTCTGCGCGCCGCAGCAGATCGAGGACGAGATGGTGAGTCGCAGACGTGCGCCGCTTCCAGCAGGACGACGCGCACATATTCTGCGCGCCGCAGCAGATCGAGGACGAGATGGTGAGTCGCAGACGTGCGCCGCTTCCAGCAGGACGACGCGCACATATTCTGCGCGCCGCAGCAGATCGAGGACGAGATGGTGAGTCGCAGACGTGCGCCGCTTCCAGCAGGACGACGCGCACATATTCTGCGCGCCGCAGCAGATCGAGGACGAGATGGTGAGTCGCAGACGTGCGCCGCTTCCAGCAGGACGACGCGCACATATTCTGCGCGCCGCAGCAGATCGAGGACGAGATGGTGAGTCGCAGACGTGCGCCGCTTCCAGCAGGACGACGCGCACATATTCTGCGCGCCGCAGCAGATCGAGGACGAGATGGTGAGTCGCAGACGTGCGCCGCTTCCAGCAGGACGACGCGCACATATTCTGCGCGCCGCAGCAGATCGAGGACGAGATGGTGAGTCGCAGACGTGCGCCGCTTCCAGCAGGACGACGCGCACATATTCTGCGCGCCGCAGCAGATCGAGGACGAGATGGTGAGTCGCAGACGTGCGCCGCTTCCAGCAGGACGACGCGCACATATTCTGCGCGCCGCAGCAGATCGAGGACGAGATGGTGAGTAGGTAGAACGTCAGTGCCTTTCTAAGCCTGCCGTCAAACTAGATAGATAGATAAACTCGTTATTATTTAAATCATACAGAAAATAAAAAGGTAAGCTTATATTCTGCGCGCCGCAGCAGATAGAGGACGAGATGGTGAGTAGCAGAACTTAAGTGCGTTTATATCCAATGGTGTTTATATATATATATATATATACATATGTATAAACCGCGACTGTTTCGTCACTTTTACCCGCAGCCTGATTACATATCTCTCGACAGGTTTGCGACTGGCGTAAATCTCGCAATTATCGCTGTCAAAGTCAATAAGTGTTTCTTCAATAGAGCAAAACGCTACATAGAATAGTCCATTTACAAAAGAAGAACAGACACATGTGACGATCACAAAACAGCATTCATAGCATTTTAATATCTTCTCTCGCGACTGTACATTACCTTTATGTATTTTGTTTGTATGTTTTGCTTTTGTGTTACAATAAAGAATTTAAAAAAGTAATTAATATTTTATAATGTTTTGTCAACAGATCGGTTGCCTGCAATTCCTGGAAGCGGTGTACACCACTTTCGGCTTCACGTTCCAATTGAAGCTGTCCACGAGACCTGAGAAGTATCTGGGTGATCTCGCCACCTGGGAGCAGGCGGAGAAGGTGAGAGCATTTCTTCGTTGCAGTATGATTGAACGAGTGAGCGAAGCGAATGAAGTTCTTAGTGGCAGCTAGGCGTTACGGCTGAATGTTTGTATGTATATTTGTATGTCCGCAATTTTTGTCCTAGGATATCTCTTGAACGGATTATCGGATTTTAATGACGTTTAGCTATTCGGTTATTGCCGTTCTAAAATCAAAACGTAACAATTTGACCTAATTTTACGTTGACTGTTCTAAATTTATAAATATCGGGAAACTCCTTCGCCTCAAATCATGGTAAATATCCGATAAATATTGCATATAATGTTTACAATCGTGATAGTTTCAAAAGTTATAAATTTAGAAACGTCAATTTTCTAATTATAATTAAAGATAAGGTAAAGATAAAAACAAGTTTATTTTGTTACCAAGCATAAAGTACACACAAACAATTCGAAGGTACATGAAATCAAACAAAAAAACAATTAGTAGATACTTAAAAATATGATAACGAAAATGGCCACCACGCAGCAAATGCTGTGGCACAATAAATCGCGCCACAGCGCTGGTCTTCCGTGGTTGCACACATAAACAAGTGCAAAGTGGCCGCTTTGCAACACAAAATGAAATTAGAAATTAGCTTTAGGAAGTGCAACAACAGAATCGACACCAGTGTATATCTATAGTCTTTTTTAAACTTACGCGATCACGACACATTATTAACACATATTTAACCGGGTATTTATCGCGTTATCTAAGATATAAGAACACACAGAAGAAGAAAAACCAGCGACCAAAACCCTTAGCAAAATTCTTGGTTCCGACGACAAGCGGCTACTTCCCAGGACCACCTAAACGTTGATTCCTTTCTCCGCAGGCGCTGCAAGGCTCCCTGGAGAGGTTCGGTAAGCCCTGGCAGCTGAACCCGGGCGACGGCGCCTTCTACGGCCCCAAGATCGACATCACGATACAGGACGCGCTGCGCCGCTCGCACCAATGCGCCACCATCCAACTGGACTTCCAGCTGCCGGAGAGGTTCAACCTCAACTATGTCAGGTAAAAGTCAACAAAAATATCTAGATCCATTCATATTAAATATCGGGAATGGTCACGTACTTGTTAAATTGGTGGACGCACCAACTGTTTCGACCCTAATCGAGGGCCTTCTTCAGGTTGATAGGTAGATAGATAGATAACTCTTTATTGTACACCACATTGAAAATATACAAACAAATAAAGAACCTTATATACAAAACCACACAGGAGTACAAAGGGCGGCGTTATCGCTATGAGCGATCTCTTCCAGGCAACCTTGGGATGGACAGGAAATATAAAATGATATAGACAGTGGCGTAAATATAAAAGAATAGGGATATCGAATAAATATAAATATAGTCATAAATCAGATACATACTATCTATATTAGGGAAATAAACAAACATACATAAAACTAAAACCAAAATAGACTTACGTACATACAAATACATAATAGTTAATTATAGCGATAGATAATATTGATGAAGCAGTTTTTTAAAGATGGCGAGTGATTTAGCTTTTCTGATGTCCAGGGGAAGTGCATTCCACTGACGAACGGCTTGCACTGTAAAAAACTTTTCATAAAATGTGGTAGTGAGGTTTTGAGAATAAGGGTCTCGGAGGAGCGCAAGACAGTTGATGACATTCTGCGACCGTTTGTATCTAAGTTTGTGGTATCCAACGCGGTTCTGTGCTAGTCGCCATCCGTTGAGTCTGGCCCGAGCCGTGAACTATATCGGCGTCCCGGTGCCGGGGTCGACATCGCTATACCAGTGCGCTACCATTCGCTGGACTTCCGACTGCGGCAGGGTGATTACGTATATCGCGACAGGTTTTGCAACAGGCAATTGACAGCAATATTGCTGTCAATTGCCTGTAGCAATCGCGAGATACGTAATCACCCTGCCGGACGTATTCAGCCTCAACTATGTCTACGAGTAGTGAGGTAAGTAAGTATGTATGTCTGCAAGTATCGAGAGGTTCGGCCAGCCTTGGCAGATGGCACCCGTGCGATGGCGCCTTCTACGCCGCTCGCACCAGTGCGCCACCATTCAACCTCAACTATGTCAGGTGAATAATATCTGTAACAGCAAATGTTTAGTAACAAATCCGCTAAACCTATAACCACACTTAACACGTGCTTTTTACGGTGAAGGAAACATCGTGAGGAGACCCGCGGCTTAGTTAGCTTCAGACCTGTGCTTTCCTCTGAATAATAGTTGACTAAGCTGAGAGGATGGTATAGGTGCTGGGCAAGCCTAATCCATCTAACAATGTCCCAGGCACTGCAGCGTCCCGTACAGCATGATGACCAGTTGCTGATGCTGTATAAATCAACTATAATAGATGCAAAAGCCTTACTTTATACCTAACTAGCTTTTGCCCGCGACTTCCTCCGCGTGGAAATCCCCTTTTTCACGCAGAGCCACTTTGATTCGAAAATATAAATCCCATTTATTCCCTATCCCGTGGAAATTTCGAAAAATCCCTTCTTAGTGCACCTCTAGGATACTCAAGGTATATGTGTGCCAAATATCAAGTCTTTAGGTCCACAGGTTTAGGCTGTGCGTTGATATATCAGTCAGTCAGTAAGTCAGTCAGGACTTTGAATTTTAAATATATAGATTTACCGAAATTCCTAGTGCACCAGCTCCAAAAAAAGAAAATAATTGCTCAAGTGGCAACACTGGTGAACGAAATTCGGTCGATTCAGAATGATTTAAACAGTACACCCGCATGTGGATCGCTGTCAGATCAAAATGAGCATGATATTTTTGGTGCAATTGTAGCGAGCCAACTTAAAATATTATCGCCTCTACAGGTCATTATTGCTCGGGACGGAATCAATAGTGTAGGTATTATCTCGTTGCCGAATTGCAGAAGTGAATATGGTTAATACAACATTTTCATACAAGACACCTAATCACGACGACTCTTCAAACACGACAGTTGATAGTTGTACGACAGTTTCAAGATAACACGACTTTTACTTATGAAATACAACCAGCTTCCAGGGATGTTTTTGATGTCATTGCACTGAACGATGCATAGTCAATTACTTATATTTTATAATAAATAAATTGTTGATTTCGACACAGACTTCTGGTATAAATTTGGAAATGGAAGATCTTGCAACTCGATAAAAGTGACTGAGCTTCTAACTAGTGCCGGACGAAAGAAAATCTAGTTTGACCTCCAGGTTTACTTTTGCTGGTAGTGCCTGTCTCATAATTAAATAAAATAAAATAAATAAATAATGCTGGACAAATCACACAGCATCATCTAGCCCCAAGCTAAGCAGAGCTTGTGTTATGGGTACTAGATGACTGATGTACTTAATACATTATACTACTTAGATAGATATTTTTATTATATATAGAAAAACACCCAGAACACCCTGAACAAATATCTGCAGATCGTACTGACATTTGTCCCGAGGCGGGAATCGAACCCGCAACCCCTTCCGTCGCAGGCGGACCTTCGCATTAATAATTGTATCCATTCTATTTGGCGTTACAAGACTCAACAGAATATCAAACAAATCAGGCGTCATTCGCAAAACACTCTTATATGCTCGCCCAAATCTTCATTGCGAAGTTCTTCCAAAAGTAAAGATGATCCACGTTCATCTCTTCTTAAAATCCACGGTCTTGTCCACACCCATTTTAATTGTAATTCATCTTCTATCTATCGTTCGTCTAGTGCGAATTGGCACAGTCTTCGCAGTAACTGTTTTAGTCGAATAGTATTTTTCCTTCGCATGCAGTTCATTTTGGACGTGTGGTCACCACATCACTCCACTAAATACTAGCTTAAAATAGCCTCGTGTAAACAGAACTAGCATGCTCCAAGCCAGGTCAGCAAGCCAGGACAGTTTAGTAGAGAACTAGCTTGCTATATCCTAGCTTGAAATACTAGCCTCGTGTAGCCTGGGCATAATCTAGCGACAGGTTTGCAACAGGCGTAAATCTCGCGATCATCGCTGTCAATTTTGTTTTAGAAAATTTTATTTTATTATTTTAGATAATTAGGTAACAGCAAGGAATCGACGTATGACAGCGATGCCTGTTGCAAGATACGTAATCAGCTTGCCGGTCCCAAGATCGTCTCATTAGTGTGTACCTAGCATAAATAACCTATTGTGTGAGGGCGAATAAACAAAAAGTCAATAAGTGTATTCAATAGAGCAAAACGCTACGTAGAAATAATCAATTTCAAAAGAAGACATACATTTAAATTGAATAAAGCACATAATTGAATTTATTCGCTTCAGATAACTTGTTTTTTCCAAGTGAGGGAAAGAAGCGAACAAGAGACCTCACTCTTTCACTATTATTCATTGTTACAATGTCTTCCTTAATATTATGCTTAATTTAATGTTCGCAAGGATATTGCAATCATTGACGAGCTCTGTGGCGCAGCGGGCGAAGGTCCGCCTGCGACGCCAGGGGTTGCGGGTTCGATTCCCGCCTCGGGACAAATGTCTGTATGATCTGCAGATATTTGTTCAGGGTCTTCTGGGTGGGTGTTTTTCCATATCATAATAAAAATATCTATCTACGTAGTATAATGTATTAAGTATATCAGTCATCTAGTACCCATAACACAAGCTCTGCTTAGCTTGGGGCTAGATGATGCTGTGTGATTTGTCCAGCATTATTTATTTATTTATTTTATTGGATATTGCAAGATGACGTTATTTATTATTGTGTAAAAAAGCTATTAATTCATGAATTGCAGTGAGAGCGGCGAGAAGAAACGGCCGGTGATCATCCACCGAGCGATCCTGGGCTCCGTGGAGCGAATGATCGCGATCCTGAGTGAATCGTACGCGGGCAAGTGGCCCTTCTGGCTGAGTCCTCGCCAGGTCTGCGTGGTGCCCGTCGGGCCGGCCTTTGACCAGTACGCTACGCAGGTACCTTCATAGCAAATGTGATATTCGACTAGAAAGCGTACACGTGTTTCCGTAGTCGTATGGGACCTTAGCAAAAGAAAATATAGCAAATGTGATATTCGACTAGAAAGCGTACACGTGTTCCCGTAGTCGTATGGGACCTTAGCAAAAGAAAATATAGCAAATGTGATATTCGACTAGAAAGCGTACACGTGTTTCCGTAGTCGTATGGGACCTTAGCAAAAGAAAATATAGCAAATGTGATATTCGACTGGAAAGCGTACACGTGTTCCCGTAGTCGTATGGGACCTTAGCAAAAGTAAATATAGCAAATGTGATATTCGACTAGAACGCGTACACGTATGGTAAGTCGTATGGGTGATCTAAATGATCGATTCATCGATATTTTATATTCGACTGAATAACACATTTGCTTAGCAACGTTTTTACTTTTATGTAGTTGGGACAACTCGTGTCGGTATTACAAAATACGGCTTTTTGAAAGCCGAAAAAAAGCATAGTAGAATTCGATGAATAATATCACTTATTATTATTATAATCCATCACAATCGCACTGCTCTATAAAATAACTTTTGTCATATCTTTAGTCATATCTTTATAGCAGTGATGGTTACCTACAGATTAGTTGGTTTAAAAAGTTGAAGGGATCATATCGAAAGCAATTACTGGCCATCGTAAATCAATGATTGTGATTAGGGACGCTACAACTAGGCGACCGGCCGTCCTGTCATCAGAATGAACGGTCCCCTTTAAATGATTTTTTTTATTCTAAAATATAATGGAAAGCAATTGTCTGAGGATCGGAAGCAAATAAAAGCAAATGGGAATCAATTAATGGGCATAAGTTCAACGTTAAAACCGCCTAGCGAAGTGACCGTTCATTCAGTCGCTCACCTTTTGCCACTTTTTCATAACATATGTGTAGAAGCCGTGGGGTGCCGGCAGTAGAATGTTACCCCTCCTCTCCTACCCGTGGATGCAGTAAGAGCCTACTAAGGTACACCTCCGGAAGATGGGCAGCAGCGTCTTTCCGTATATCAACACTCCGTACTGCGCTCACCAACCCGCATCCCAAGCATGGTGAGTAGGTATGGCAACTACCCCTCATGGAGATCTATGAGGGAGGCCTTAGTTCAATAGTGGACGTTTTATGGCTGAAATGATGATGATCATAACATATGTAATTAGAGTTTTTGGCTTTAGTTGTCACTTGTAGTATAAATAAATAAATAATGCCGGACAAATCACACATGCATCATCTAGCCCCAAGCTAAGCAGAACTTGTGTTATGGGTACTAGATGACTGATATACTTAATACAATATACTACATAGATAGATATTTTTATTATATATAGAAAAACACCCAGAACACCCTGAACAAATATCTGCAGAGCGTACAGACATTTGTCCCGAGGCGGGAATCGAACCCGCAACCCCTTGCGTCGCAGGCGGACCTTCGCCCGCTGCGCCACAGAGCTCGTCAAACCCTAGTAAAGTATAGTCAAGTATAATTTTACTTTGCGTTCCAGGTGAACGAGCAGCTGTTCCAGGCGGGCTTCATGTCTGAAGTGGACACAGACGCGGGCGACACGCTCAACAAGAAAGTTAGGAATGCGCAACTCGCCCAGTTCAACTATATCTTAGGTGAGTTACCGTTCACTTTTCATAAGCTGAGTGCTCGCCGGTAGAACGTTGCCTCTTCTCCCTTGCCTGTGGATGCAGTAAAAACCTGCTAAGTGACGAAGATGGGCAGCAGCGTCTTTCCGTGTTACAACATCTCGTGTTTGTCATGCTTGGCTTGTGGGCGTGCGCCCTTTTCTAAACAGCTTGTCACTGGCATGTTGAGTGTATTGCTCTAAATAATCACTTAAATCGTTTGTGCTAACTACACTATTTATAATTTATTATATCTTTTAATTTATGCCGTGGGGTGACGGCAGTAGAATGTTACCGCTCCTCTCCTACCCGTGGATGCAGTAAGAGCCTGCTAAGGGACACCTTCGGAAGATGGGCAGCAGCGTCTATCCGTGTATCAACATCCCATACTGCGCTCACCAACCCGCCTGCCAAGCGTGGTGAGAATGGCGCAAATGGAGATCCATGAGGGAGGCCTGTGTTCATCAGTGGACGTTTTATGGCTGAAATGATGATATCTTTTAATATATGACCTGAAATAGATAGCCCAGCGATCTTCGAATCGCAACTACTACAAATCTACTACTCTACAACTACCATTACTCTACTACGACAACTATACTATTTAAGCTTTCAAGCCAAAAATATGCCATAAAATGTTACCAATAATAAATGACTTTTAATGACTTACAGTTGTCGGCGACCGTGAGAAGAATTCCGGCACGGTGAACGTGCGCACGCGCGACAACAAGGTCCACGGTGAGATGTCAATCGCCGGGCTCATAGAACACCTCAACGCGCTCGTAAAGGACAAGACGCTGTCCGAAGATAGTGAACTACTCAAGTAGGAACTTAGGTAAAACAATGATGCAATTGAAGATTGTAGGATTTAATAACAACCCAAAAACAGCTAGCTTGCTTGCTTGTTAAAAGCAGATACTTTCTCAGCTGCATTTTCAGTGTCAATTCAAGAGGTCATGACTTTTTTATATTTAAAATTCGACAACAAAGTCGCACGCGGTGAGATGTCGACCGCCGGCCCCATAAACCAACGCAGTGATTAACTAAAAAACAGTGAACTACTCAAGTAACACTACTCTGTAGGTGAGACAATGATTATTTCGCCGAAGATTGTAGAACGTGATAGTGTCCTTAAAATTGCTAGCTTGTATAAAACAGTTCACGAGTGTTATAATAACTCTCTGTTAATCTGTCAATTTGAAAATAGTACAGTCATGATGAGCTCATAAGCATGCAAAAAATATTATCAGCTGCAATTTGATTAGGTACAATTCTAGATTTCTATCTATCCTGTCATTGCAGCTGATAATAAAAATAGTATCAGCATGCTTATGAGCTGATCTTGACTGTAATATTTTATAACACTATTGACATCTTATGTAACTTATGTTAACTATATGAATATGAGATTTTCCCAACTGTATTTTCAGTAGGTATAAATTCAAACTATAAAAAAAGTTTTAGTACTTATAAGTGAAGAAGTGTTATGATAAATTTATTTAATCCGTGGCTTAGTAAGCTACAGGCGTATTAACATGTTCTTTCTCCTAAGTATAGCCAACTAAGCTGAGAGGATGGTAGGTTCTGGGCAAGCCTAATCTAGCAATGCCCCAGACACTGCAACGTCTCGTCCAGCCTACATTCGAGATGCTGACGCTTTACAAATGTGAAAGGCAATTTTAAACATTAGTTGAGAGTTCAATTGAGACCGACATTTCTAAGTTAAAATCTTGTCAAACTTCTGCAGGCATTTCGCAAAAATCGTACTCTCTATGTATGTAGAGAAAAGAGAAAGCTAGTAATTTTGGGTTGTTACCTAAATTTAATGTTTTATCTCTTTATGAAAGACTTGCTCGTAAATTTATGTCCGCTTTGCATTGTATACATTTCGTATACATTTTTCCGTATACATTGAAATCCTTATCTTTTTGCATTTTCTACAAGAAAACTTCAGTATGACTTCAACTCTATTCATAAGTATAGGGGCCACAAACTTAATGTTCAATAGAACTTGGTTGGTGGCACTGTATGTATTAAAACGCTAAATTTACATTCAAAATGATATTGCGTTTGCGACACTTTTCTATTTTCGCCTTCCTAGATGTAAAATTGTAATGGTAATTTCAGCATTTATTTATTACTAGCGTAAGAAGGTGATTTTTCAATAAAAACTATTCAAAATGTTACATAATTATTTTATTTCTAAACAGAATATTACAAGAAACACTCCTTTGCTCGTATAACTTAAGTAATAGTTTCAAGTAATATCTTAATATTTCTCTTGTCTGCACAGAATACTAGGACTAGGTGGCAGGACACGATAGGCTACTTGACAAAATATAAATCAAAATCTAATGGACACGCATTTTTTCTTTTTTAACGTAATCCAAAAATAACGGGGCATAACATAGGAAAGACCCGTTTTAGGCTGCAGTGATTTTTAAAGGTATAAGGCTGATGGCTTTATTAAAAATCCCTTAGAAAGCCCTTAAAGCCCTTGCCTTTTACCGTCTCTAAAACAATGTCTACCTTTACCACTAAAACGATGTACCAAGATCTCAGCAAACAGCAGAAGAAGTGACACCGCCATGCCTATAGCCATCAGGGTTATGACCGGTCGGAGTTCGTTCGCGCCGACGCTTGAGAAAGACGCCACGTGACCGAGGCATTTCGGTTTCGGTACTAGATGGCGCCGGTTCACTGCTGCCAGGATACCAGTCTCTCGGATGCGTTTGAAACTGGAAAATGCATGTTTTAAAGCTAAACGAATGCCTTCGTGGCTCAGTTGGTCTAAAGGCCGACTGATACGCAAGAGGTAGCGGGTTCGATTCCCGCCACGGAACAATGTTTGTAATTGTTCTGCAGATACTTAACCCAGGTCTGGGTATTTTTCTGTGAGTATTTACAAAAAAATGTATTTAATTATTCCATCAATCATCTGCTTTCAACTTGCTTGTACTAACAAGCTTTGCTTAGTTTGGGACTAGATGGTGCTGTGTGTAGTGTCCCGCATTTTATTTTTAATTTCTAACTCCCGCACCTAACAGTGATTCTCTATTTTATTAAAAACACTCTCGTACAGATTTCAACTAAGAATCGAGCAAAGTGCTACACCTACGGTAAGTGTTCTGCTGTTATTATTTATTGGAAGCAGAGACGAGTACTCTTGATAGGTACGTAGAAAGTAAAATGATTCAAGTGCTTATGTGTGGTCGAGAAATCCTGCTTTAAAATGGCCACACAGACATTGTGGTCAAACTTATACACACCTCTAGCGACGGTGTGCATACTATAAAATAATGCTGGACAAATCACACAGCATCATCTAGCCCCAAGCTAAGCAGAGCTTGTGTTATGGGTACTAGATGACTGATATACTTAATACATTATACTACATAGATACATATTTTTATTATAATATAGAAAAACACCCAGAACACCCTGAACAAATATCTGCAGATCATACAGACATTTGTACCGAGGCGGGAATCGAACCCGCAACCCCTGGCGTCGCAGGCGGAACTTCGCCCGCTGCGCCACAGAGCTCGTCAAAAAATACTATAAACCTCAAGGCACTCACGCAACACGAATCAGCTCCAAATAAGGCGAGCCCTTCTTCACAGGGACGTATGGATCAAACGAGGCCAGATAGTCTATCTCCATGAGGTCACACTTCTCATTTTCCATGTAAGTGAGCTCAACTCGGCGGTATATTTGCTCTGCAAAGCAGTGCATGGCGAAGATACCCTGCATTAACAAGTTTATGAAATAAAAAAAAACTAAGTTACACCCAACACTTTACTTCTCGGAGGTTACCTAAATTGTTTTGTAACGTGTTTCCTCAGTTTTGTATTATGCCCTTTCATTTGGTACCACACTTAAGTAGGTATATTTGAAAACATTAGATTGTTCACCCCTACTTTCAACCCCTATGCCGTGGGGTGCCGGCAGTAGAATGTTACCCCTCCTCTCCTACCCGTGGATGCAGTAAGAGCCTGCTAAGGGACACCTCCGGAAGATGGGCAGCAGCGTCTATCCGTGTATCAACATCCCATACTGCGCTCACCAACCCGCCTGCCAAGCGTGGTGAGAATGGCAACTACCCCTCATGGAGATCCATGAGGGAGGCCTGTGTTCATCAGTGGACGTTTTATGGCTGAAATGATGATGATAATGACTTTCAACCTCCTTGTCTCAGGAATGGCTCGACCGATTTCTATATGACTATTAGTTTTGCATTCTACACATAATTTCCTTTCATTTGATACCAAACTCGGGTATATTTAGAAACATTCGATTATTCAACCCCTCTTTCACCCCCCATATCTTGTAAACTTTTTAACCGATTTTGATTAAACATGTTTAAGAACCACTGCCAGATAACCTGCTTTTATACGAGTATAATTATATTCGCATCGCTCCACTCACTAGTGTTATTATGATTATATAATTTTAGTGTGACGTAGGTACTAATTTAGATAGATAATCTCACACCCTTTTCCACACCCTCTTCTCACAATGTCACACTTCGTCGTCGTCCCACTGGCTCGTGTTATCGTGAAGTAATTTTGCGTCTTATTTATTTATTTTATTTTTTATGACCTTTTGCCCCATACTGCTACAGTGAGCATAGGTTACATTGTTTTTTCTTTATTTCTTTATTTATTGGATTACTCTAATATATGTTTCTTCTATTTGTTTGTATTGTTAACCTTTATAAAGATAAAATAAGATAAAAGATAAAAATATGAAAATAATATGAATAAAATTATCCTTAGAACTAAGTCAAAGTGACAAAAAAGGTCACCATTCAGCTTGTGCTGCGGCCAAGTAAATTAAACCACAGCGCTGGTCTTCCATGGTCACCTTGTTTGTGATAGATGGCATATCTGAGCACACGCAATAAAACATAACATTATAAAAAAGGTATCAAAAAATAATTATATCAAGTACAGAGACGATATCATTCATGGATAAACACAGTTAACAGTAAAAGGGATATAGGACTTTATGGTAGTAACAATATATAAAATAGCTGTATCTATATGTAGTTAATAAATACATCATTCATTCATCCATTTACCTGACGAATTTTTTCGACGCCTTCACTGAGGTTGTAAAATTGCTCTTTCCCTTTCTCTGGTTCAATTTTCTTGTAAATTGACACACGAACCGGATCAGTATAGAGCTGAAAGATTTCCAAATAACTGAAAGTATTGAAATGATTTTTTTTGATACAATTAATACCGCCGCAATTAATAATGCCTTGGGTTACCGGCAGTAGAATGTTACCCCTCCTCTCATGCCCGTGGGTGCAGTAAGAAAGAGCCTGCTAAGGGATACCTCCGGAAGATGGGCAGCAGCGTCTTTCCGTGTATTAACATCCCGTACTGCGCTCGCCAACCGGCCTGCCAAGCTTGGTGAGTATGTGGACTACCACCTCATGAAGATTCCGAGAAAACAAGTAGTTTTTGAAGGTCAATGATCGTATCAAGAATTAGCTGGCGTTTTGGTTGCCATTATCGTTATATCAGCTGTTGATGTTAAAACTTTCGTGGTGTTTTCTTGAATAAAAGTCATCGAATCCTGAAAAGTCGTAAAACCAAAGTTGTTCCTTGGTATGTATCATGCGTCACGGAGCGTCTATTAGTTGCTTGAGACGATTTTGATCATTTTTCGTTCCTTGATGTGATATTTTACCCATTAACTTAAGCGGGGCCAATCCAACTTACTTTTCATACAACGCTCGTACGTGGGTGTGGCGTTGTAATAGATATTTCTATGAAACTTGATCTAATACCTAGGTATCTTGTGCACTATATCTAGGTTTCAATCTCTATCCAAACAAAAAATCAAAATTTGGAGAAATAAATTCCGTATAAAATTTGTTTCTCCAAATTTAGATTTTTTGTTTGGATAGAAACCTAGATATAGTGCACAAGATACCTATTAGATCAAAAGTTTCATAGAAATATCTATTACGACGCCACACCCACGTACGAGCGGTTGTATGAAAAATAAGTTGGATTGGCCCCTCTTAAGATTAATTATCTTTATTGCTATTGTGTGCTGATGTGTCTATGTATTGTAAACTACAAACTATGGCAATAAAGTAAATGATTTTTATTTTGTCATCATCCAACTTACTAATCTACCTAGCAATGCTCCAGCACTGCAGTGTCACAAGATCCGTTCAGCATTTATTAACCCTGACCCTGGATAAATCATCTAGATGGTTGTAAAAAAACAATTTACTTACAGCGAATATAAAGTGGTTGTAGTCAGCGTCGACGGCTGCCAGCGTAATCTTGGAGTATGCGAGCTGCTGAAGCGAAGAGACAGAGTGCGAAGGTGCCTGCAGCAGTGTGACGATATTCGCAGAGTATGCTGCGTATAGAGCCATCAGTGACAGGAATACCCACCAAACTGCTATGCGTCCTGGGACACAATATTCAATAGTCGCTAGGTATTTAGAGAAAAACCTTAAGCATAACATTATCAAGTAGAAACCGAATTCAATTTCCTCAGTTTATCTGTGCCTCAGTTTAGTTAGGCCTAAACAGACCGTTATAAATAAAATCTCTATTTTACTTGGCACAAGTGACTAAGTCGCCTGTGCAAGAAGGGATACTTCCGGTAGATGAGCAGTAGCGTCTTTCCGTGTATAAACATCCCGTACTGCGCTCGCCAACCAGTCTGTTATGCGTGGTTAGTATAGCAACCACCCCCTCATGATCTGTACTTAGAGATCCATTAGGGAGGCCATTGTCCAACAGTGGATCAATCTAATAACTAAAATTAAAATAAAATGGGTTTTATAGACCTGACAAGAGCATTCGATGCAGTTAATCAGTAGTCTTTATAATTTTGAAGAAACTTTTAAGGTGTAGCATTTAAGTTTCACACAGTTACCTACTTGGGGTAGAGGGTACCAAATCGTCAAGATTGAACGCAGTATCAAAAGCTCTCCTCAACTTATTACTTACGTAGTTCCCTAAGGCTGAATAATAGGACAACTTATATTCTTGATCTATTATCATATCAATGACATTATGTAGATTATGTTAGAAATTGTCACTTCACGCACATTATACCTACTCGCGTATTTCCTTAATTAAGTCTGATCGCGTCCTTATCGATTTTATCATAGGTACTAATTAAATAGTTACAATTTCTTGGATTTTATGCTTGGTTTTTAGCGTCAACAAAACATGAAACCTACCAGAATTGCGCATAGGTTCCATGATGCATCCTTGCTGGCTGAGTGCACCCATAGTTAGGAATAAAACATCACTTATTCCACCGTCTAATTGCGTTGCACTCTGAAAGCAACGATTAAGTAGCTAGATGATCAATGGCCCTTTCTAACCTATAGTATGCCTAATAATGGATAAATGTAACAACAGAACAAGAACAGCTTATGAAATAGTTAAACCTAATTGTATCCGCAGATAGCTGCGGATTGGGACCCAAACCACGTCTGGTAGGTCCACTCAGAAAGAAGAGGTTCACTGCAAGTTATTTTACCTTCCCAGAATATTAATAGTAGATACAATTAGCTACAATTCTATGGAAAACCGGAAGTTTTTATCAGAAGCAGCCGATGCAATAACAACAAATATGTGTAGTACAGAGCACCTTACCTTCCCAGACAAAGATTCCCATCTAGTAGCTGCAAACAGCGCTACTGCAGAAACAACAGTACACGCGGATATAGCTACCCACACACCAGTGGAAAACGGGAGAGAGTAGATGTTCACGGCGTATGATAGAGGCGGCTGGCGGAATACGAAGCGAACTTTGTAAGGCGCCAAGGGGTCTGAGTATGTTACTACGGACAACCGCTCCTTGTCTGATATTATGCAATTCGTACCTGAGAAAAGACGTTATGTGATTTTTTATTTATTTATTTAACTTTAGTTTTACAACCAATAACATTAATCAAACAGAAACAATATACCTACAACATAAAAATTTATTAAAAATAGGAAATAATAATCAAAGGTACCTAACTAACATTAGCATTGCTCAAGAAAAGAAATGAGTCAGTTAAAAGTAAGATATTAAAAATTCAATTTTACATAGATCATAAATAATAATCAAATGTCCAAGAAGAAAGTAGGTACCAGCTGATTATTGACAGGGCAATTGGCAAACCTCCACTTCTTTGGATTGGTACCTACACATGTTATAATCTATATTACACACTGCATAGGTATAGTACAATGATTCATGATGAATGATGATTCACGCCAGCAAAAATATCAAGGAAAGCCGCCTCGGATAGATAACTATTGATAATGATGGATACGGCCGCGCGGCCTCTTAGTAGGGGTTATCATGTATAATAGTGCCACTTTAATACGTCTAAGGAAAAATATCTTACGTAAGTAACGTTTTGGCATGTCTCAAGGATGCAAGCTTCGTCTCATCCTTTTTCCCTAAAAACTTGTCCTTGTTGTACTATGGAAAGGGTTCCGTAGTACAACAAGGAACCCTAATAGTTTCGCTTTGTCTATCCGTCTGTCTTTGCAAAGCGACTATTATAAGGTAGTTCTAAAAAGCTGTTATTTTACATGGGCATATCAAATAATGACGCCGAGGTTATTAAATATTGTTTGGGTTTATGGTAAACTAGCTGTCCCGCACTTCGTCTGCATCACATAAGAGCGAGCGTGGGTCGTAGAAACCTATAATTAAAACGTGAGCGGTAAAACTGTGATATCTTCCAAGATATTCCATGAATTCTGGTGTAAAAGGCAATAAAATTCCGTTCAAAATTTAATTTATATTAATTAACGTAATTATTTGTATAAGGATTGATAGTATATTTTTATTAACACCTTCGCAAATAACGCATTATTTTATAACAATTTTTATTACCACAAAAAGTTTTATGTGGGTCAACCTCAAAAGGTGGACATAAGCTATCGCAGACTTTTATTCTATTTGCAATTCTGCCATGATCATGGCTGCGTAACTTTAACCGTTTGCGCAGCGCACGCAACGGAAGCACTTAAAATGAATAAATATTTCCCGTCCATTAAACATTTTTCAATGATGATCCGCTTTTATTAGTCATAGCGTGATGTTATAGGTATCTCCCTCGATAATTGGGCTATCTATATAATATGGCATCAATATATTTTTTATATTCGGATCAGCAGTTCCAGAGATTAGCGCGTTCAACCAAACAAATAAACATTTCAGCTTTATAATATTAGTATAGATATTACCTATGTCAGCGTCTCCAGAGTGTAAATCCTGGATCATGCCTGACCACTGTCCGTCCACTTTGTACCCGTAGCGATAGCTGAATATGTACCGCGGGGTCGCATTCAACATCAGAAAAGCTACTTTGGCTATAATCCAACAGATTTTAGTGTAGGGATCGTTTTCGAAATCTCTGTAAATAAGTTATAAACTTTTTAAATTATCATGGCTGAGTTACAGCAGAGCAAAGTCAAGAATTGTCAAAGGGGGTACGCAGCATTCTCGGGTTTTAACAAATCGACTGAGTTCGGAACAGCATGCTGCGTTCCCTTCACAGAGCTATACCTTAATAATAATAATAATTTCTCTTCATCCTTTCTGTGTTCTGTGGTTCAGTGTCCTGGCATCACAGATGTCGGTCAGAAGGCTGAAGTGGGACTGGGCGAGCCACGCTTGGCGGATCTTTGCCAATCAGTGGGGCAACATAAGTTAAATAAAAAAAAATATTACCTGCATATTAAACTTATCGAACTTGTTAAGCTTTCGCGATTTCCAACTTGATCTTCATTATGTCAGCCGTAGGACTGCTGTCCACCTTTACCTGGACATAGGCCTCCTTTAAGAATCTCTGAGATCATGAGAGGGTTGTTGCCATACTCGCCACGCTTAGCAGGCGGGTTGGCGAGCGCAGTACGGGGTGTTGATACACGGAAAGACGATTCTGCCCATCATCTGGAGTATCCCTTAGCGGGCTCTTACTGCATCCACCGGCAAGAGGGAGAGGCAACATTCTGCTGCTGGCACTCCACGGCCTTAGGCCACAGATTACAGAAACTAATATAACTATTAATCAATTATATATAACTAATAATAAATAAACTAAACTGCTTAGGCCTTTAAAAACTCACAATCCATCTTCCCTCGGCAGATGGTACCGCGTCTTGTTACTGTCCTGTATAACATTGGACATTGTCAAGGGATGCCCGTGGAGGTCCATTCGCCGCCGGAACAACTCTCTGCGCGGTCGGAGGTCGCGGTAGGTTCCATCATAGACTCCACGAGGAGTGAATATTGCTGGGTGCTTGAGAGACGTCCTGTGGACTTGGTGAATATTGAGGTTAATGCTTAGACGAGATAAGGTTAATGAGGTGTTTTTAACAAGTAAAAACTTCAAAAATAGTTCCCTCGAACCTTATAGTTTTCTTTTACTGGTAGGAAACACAAATTGACAAATACAGCAATTGTGATAAACCACAAACCTGCTTTCTCCGCGCCAGCAGAGATTTCGACTTAACCTAACACTGTTAGGTTTAGTAGAAAACACTTTTTAGGGTTCAGTACCTCAAAAGGGAAAAAACGGAACCCTTGTATATATATATTAAAATATACATATATATAAAATAATTTATTTATTAAATATATATGTATATGTTTAATAAATAATTTATTTCATTAAATACATATATATATAAGCGAACGTGTCTGTGTTCCGTTCGTCATCTCGGCTTAACAGATTTTATGAGTTTTATTCAGATTCAGATTTTATGAATTTCATTAAATTTTGTTTGAACGGGAAAATAGATTAGAAAGACCTTGGAGACGAACATAGGATACTTTGTTGTGAATTTTAAAGTTGAAGGGGTGGCAATCTTCTACTATAAATATGGAAAACATGTTTTTTCATATTTAGGTAGTTCTACAATAAAATCCTTAAACAACCAAGGTCCCTCCGTAAAGCCTGTGAAGATCCCAGAAAGATTCTGCGCTTCTGGTCGGAGTTGGGCTGCCTATGCTAGTCAGACACTTCTTAATGGAAAACTTTAGTCTAAATGCGGAAAATGGAGTTAGATACATACACGAAGAAGAAGAGAAGAGTGGGTAGGTAGGTACTCAGAATTGGCATATTAAATGAACACTCAGAAAGGATTTTTGGAATTTTTACACTCTAAAAGTAATTCCTCAGGAGTCCTCGCGGACGAAGTTAGTTTTATAGGCCTTACGTTTCCCACTGTAGAACAAAGGAATCCTTTCTCTCTTCAAATTGATCTTTATCTTGTTAACACATGGTATTGCGTTAATAGGTGGTAACCAAGCTCTTAAAGTCTCTCTGTGGGCTGGGGAGATTATTGAGTGTAAGTTGTATAGATTGAGGAGTGTTCATCATCATCTTAGCCGTAGGATGTCCACTGCTGGACATAGTCCATCTCCAAGTGATCATGAGGTGGTTGTTGCCATACTCACCACGCTTGGCAGGCGGGTTGTCGTGCGCAGCACGGGATGTTAATACACGGAAAGGGGTGCAATCAACATCTTCCAGCACCCAAGCCAACCTAACCCTATCTTGGACCGTGTTAATTAGTAGACGAGGCATAGACAAATTTTAATCCCGCAGTGCACAGACGTCAGGCAGGCAGCCAGACCTAAAACACTCCATCAACATAAATTGTTAGATACACATTATTCATGAAAGTAGAGTTCACTGAAATAAGACAGTCAGCACCATGTTTTTCTAACGAAGGCTTTCTCTACATGGTCGTAGCACAAGCGGATTTTAAAGCGACTGGGTTCTAAATGCTATATAGAAGCTTACGAACCTAACCTTCAATCAAATAGAACTGATTTTCCTTTCTCTCAGCCAGCACCACATCACTATCAGTCAGCACGGGGCTGTTGAGCAGAACTGCTTTAGCATCGCTTGACGAATTAATGAGGCACAGCCAACGGTAGGGGGTGATGAAGAGGTTCTTAGAAGTTGCCTGTTTTAAGAGAGATAACATAATTATTAGCTAAAAAAATTGTTAAGAAATGATGATCCAAGGTGATTTTTTTAATGAATGAATGAATAATTTATTTGCTAAAGTTACAATTTACACTATATAATTAAGATGCCTTAACTAGTTATTTAAACCAAAGAGCAATTATATTAAAATAGTATCGATCAGCATCATGAGTTATCATAGGTGTTTTAATTTAAGGCAAGTTTTAAGGGGCAAGTAACGAGCCTTGCGGGTTTTCAGTAGTCACTATTGCAATTATTTCATTCCGCATGGATTCCATTCACAGAACAAAGTTATGATAGAAATGGGACCAATCTGGAGGTGTCCATTTCAACCAAATTGAAAAAAAAACAAATCGGTTCAAAACCATCAGAGTTCTGAGGTATCAAATATTAAATAAAACCGGGCAAGAGCGAGTCGGACTCGCGCACCGAGGGTTCCGTGCCATCATACAATATAGTATAAATAAATGATAAAGGCGCTTTATATTTGATGGAGAACCTTGACAGCGCCATATCTTGTCTGATAGCGGAACTTATGTATATTTTTTACACTTTCGATGATTTCTAAAAAACTATGCAAATTAGACAGTTCGTTATATTTTTTTCTGTAATCTTTACATACACTTCTATTAGCAATAAAAGTTTCAGGGGTATTTCAGTTCGTTATAATTTTTCAACTTTTTTTTTATTTTTCCTCATGAACGCGTAGAGGTTTTTAATTGAAATTAATATCAAATACTCAGGTCTTATATACCTACAAGTTTGTATGAACCCTCGGTTAGCGAGTCTGACTCGCACTTGGCCGGTTTTTTTGAAAATAACTCGGAACGATACGGCATAAAGGAAAAATAAAAACTGTTTATCAATGTGCAAATTAATACCTTTCATATGAAACCCCACACGACCAAGTAACTTCACTTAAAAATTTTGAGATCCACCCCCCTGCAATCATATTAAGAATATTTTTTAACATTTTCATGCAGATACTTATGCTATATTAGTTAAAAAGAATATTAAACATAATTTTTTTTTCAAATTTCAAATTTCAAGTCGATAGCATCTGTAGTTCTCGAGATATCCATTTGTGACAGACAGACAGACAAAGTGATACCATAAGGTCCACCATTTTGGTCCGGAACCCCTAAAAATTAAAGTCGACTTGAGAACCTCTTCTTTTTTTGAAGTCGGTTATAATTTTCTTTACGTCTCCCGAAAATAAACTATAAACAAAGTTTTATTCTACTCGTTAAATTATAAAAAAATAACAAACAACCTCTCTTCCTTTATATCAAAATATCAGAAGATAATATTATTATCTTCGCCATAACTATCAAGAAGTAAGGAACTCACATTCATAATTATTTCATTAACTTTAAAGCAATCTAGATCCACGATGAACAGTAAATTATGATCTTGATATTTGTTGGCCATGGAGACTGTTGAAACACTGCTTCCAGATTTTATAATTCCATCGGTCAGTTTAATCAGTTCATCTGCAAAAAAATATATATCAAAAATTACATCAAACAATTTATTATTAATAAACACATTATTATATTTTTTTTTTGATGAACTGAGCTTCTTACTTTTACTCCAGCACAAATCACTTAGTACAACGACTGTTGGTTTTTGTTCATTCAAAATGAAGCTTGAGATAAAATGGTACGCAATATAGTCCCTTGCAAAACAACAATTTAGGATTGCTGCTAAAACAAGAGAAATTTGTACCTGCATTTTATTTCAGTGCGTTCGTTGGTTGTCTAAACCAGTTGTGGCGGTTTCGTTATCATTCAAACGAAATCACCAATCCATTTAGTAAGCATACTACTATTTAATTAAATCCCCAGTAAGCTTCTAAAAGGACACAACAGTAAATAACAACAACAGAATCACAAGTACCTACAACAAATCCCTGACTGAATGTTCGTTTTCCCGGGCTGCAGGGACTCATCTTTTGTACTCAGTTATTATATACTTAATACTTGAAACATTATACAAAAATAATAAAGCTATAAATAAAGCTGTTACAATCATTATAATTTAAATAACCAAAGTTAATAATTATTTTAATTTACCACTCATTTAAAAGTCGGCAAACGGTTGTTTTTCTAAAACAGCTTGTCTTCTGATAAAGGCCTTCTCTAAAGACTTCCACTTGTTCCTGTCCTTTGCTGTAAGCGTCCACTTTGGGCCTGCTACTTGAACAATATCATCCTCCGACCTCTTTGTATGTGTACGGAACCCACGGTGCGCAGGTGCGACTCGAATGCGCGGACGCTGCAGTCTGGCCCGGGACATTGTTAGATGAATTAGGCTTGACCAGCACCTATAGCCTCCGTTTAGTCGACTGTATTTCGAAGAAAGAACATGTCAATTCTTCTGAAGCTGACTAAGGCGCGGCTTTACATATATGAGGCCATGAGAGCCAAAGTGGCCTAACTGCATTTTTTCAATATTGCTCTTTGTATTGGAATCGGTTCTAAACGGGAAAAGTAATAGAGCAATAGTGGCCTACAGTTGATGTTTGATTGGTATTAACTGTAGGCCACTATTGCTCTATTACTTTTCCCGTTTAGAACCGATTCCAATACAAAGAGCAATATTGAAAAAAATGCAGTTAGGCCACTTTGGCTCTCATGGCCTCATATTTTTCAAGAAAAGCATTTATGTAAAAGCAAATATCTGCACATTTGTCCCGCGACGGAAAAAGCTCATGTCTTCTTCATGCTACTGTTTTAGTTAACCTGTGTTGATGAAGGTTTTGCACAAAGTCAATAAATATTGAACAACATAAACGCTCAGACGGTGCACAAATGGCTACATGAGCTTTAATTTAATAACCTCTCATTAAAATAATTGCTATGATTACGGAGACCTAACAGCAACAACCAATTTAGTATAGTTGATGAACAAAAGACGGAATAGATTTTCAAGGAACCTAATAATCATCATCACCGGCCTATATCGTGGTATTGAGCAAGCCTATAGGCGATCGCAGGGGCACAGCACTCTTTTTAAGTGTCCACGAAGAGTATACTACAATATAGGACTATTTAGTATCTGCCTGTAATTGGGAGAACACTCATGATTTTTATTGTTTTTACTGTTGTAGTTTTTCTTTGTGTATCTTCTGTTGGTGGCTTAAATAAATAAATAAATATTAATAAAACTAGCCGCACCCCGCAGTTTCACACGCGTAGCTCCCGTTCCCGTGGAAATTTCGAAAAATCCCTCCTAAGTGCACCTCTAGGATACTCAAGGCCTTTATTGCCCATGGTCCCTGTGATAGTCCCTGGACTAACCTGTTGTTAACAAAATTAACAACATAAACATACTCCTTTAGTTCCTTCCAAATGCAATCCTTCTTTTGGTTTACCGCAGTTTATCCCAACTCTTCTTTAACAAGGACTCTGCTGTTTCTAAGAGAAGATCAGACAAGGTCTGTAAAGTCGAACGTCGCACTACGACCACAGCGAGCCGTCACTTCTTTTACTGCAGTCCTTCATTGTACAACCGTATAAATAGCAAATTAATATATTTCCCCTATCTAACTCTAATTGCAAAATAAATTGCCTCAAGTGGCTACTGACTCTTTCCTACGAAGAAACTGAAAATATATTATGCTTTACAACTTAAGAAAAAAAAAAATAACAAAAACATGTATTGATGTATTGTAACTTATGGCCATTTTGTTTTTGATTGATTCGCATTCACACACCCACAAATAACACACCCACACACACACAAACACCCACAAATAACACACCCACACACTCACACACACCCACAAATAACACAACCACACACTCACACACACCGACACTCATACTCACACACAATCAGTAAAAATGTTATTTTTAATTACTATCTTAGTTTGTACCTCTATAATTTAATTTAATCTAAAAAGGGAACTACGCCTGTACCTGCATAGATAGAGGGCGTTGATTATCGCGACACAGTATATTTTTTACTTCTGCGATTATCATCGTTTATAGTTTTTTGTTATATTTTACGTTTGTTCCCAATAAATAAATTTTTATTTATTTATTTTTATTTATCAAGTGCATGGCCAACGTCTGTTATCATCGATTAGGTTGGTACCCACCCAACAAACCATCCTGTACTACAGTATGCTGACGCTGTATACGTAAAGGCCTAAAAAACCGACCATAGCCAATCATTATGTTTTTGACACATTTCAAATATAACAGTAAATGTCAAAAATTACAGTATACGTAAAAAATGTCGGTAAATATTTAAAATTGTAGACTTATATTACATAGAGCTAATTTAACGCATTGTCTTTCACTTTTTCGATGACCAAGTGCATGGCCAACGTCTGTTATCATCGATTAGGTTTGCTAATCGATGATAACAGACGTTGGCCATGCACTTGATAAACTGCGGTAAACCAAAAGAAGGATTGCATTTGGAAGGAACTAAAGGAGTATGTTTATGTTGTTAATTTTGTTATAATAATAGAGCACAAACGCATAGAGTATATGTAGGTACTTATGTTTTATTTTATTGTTTTCTTTAATAATATACAGTTAAGTTATTATACCTTTTGAAATTAGTTGGCTTATACAAAATTCAGGGACCACGGGTAAAATAATTCCCGTGATACCTTCCAGGGACTATCACAGGGACCATGGGCAACAAAAGACTCAAGGTATATGTGTGCCAAATTTCAAGTCTCTCGATCCAGTGGTTTAGGCTGTGCGTTGTCTGCCAGTCACTTAGTCAGTAACGGAAGAGTTTTATATTTATATTGATTAATCTAATGTAAATATATCGGCATTATTCACGAGTCGTGCATTATGATGATTAATTCATTTATCACATTGGGTATTGTATATATATATATATGTACATATATATATGGTATATATTATGTATTTCAATATAGTTTATGTATGGTATATTTTGTAATTACTTTTAACTCAACTTGCACCATAATAACCCCTTGTCGTATTTTTACAATCCAATCCATCCCAAGGTTGCCTAGTAGAGATCGCTCTTCAGCGATAAGGCCGCCAATTGTCACTATGTTCTCAAGTTTCTCTTATGTTTGGTTTTAACGTGTGCAATGAAGTATTTTCTATCTATCTATCTATTGTTTATGTATTATTTATCAGGAGCATAGCAATGAAACGAGCGTGATCTAGCTATGACCGCTTTATTCACTGCCTACCACAACATCATTTAAATATAGATACCGACAGGTAGGTAGTTATCACCTTATCGATGATATACCTATGTTTTTATCATAATCATGTCATTGGCAAATTATCAGAAAGGAAAAGTATAAATTAGCAAAGTATGAAACACATACAGCAATCATCTTAAGATGTTGGGTGCAAGTGCAGTAGTGTGCCTGATTGTCGTGGCAAGTGTGGGGGCCCAGACGGAAAGGGTGGTGGCACTAGCAGAACAGGGCAATGTGAGGGGTTATAGAGATGTTAGTGGGGACTTCTTCAGTTTCTTCGATGTCCCTTACGCAACTACGCCAAGCGGGTCACATAAATTCAAGGTAAATATATAGTATCACAGTTGCCGCTGGGTGCCGGCAGTAGAATGTTACCCCTCGTCTCTAGCCCGTGGATGCAGTAAGAATCTGTTAAGGGGTGCCTTAGGAAAATGGGCAGCAGCATCTTCCGCGTTATAAACATCCTATACTGCGCTCGCAAACCTGCCTGCCAAGCATGTCGAGTATGGCAACAACCCCTCATGATTGTGCAACCAAGGACCAGGCCCCAAGTCCCCAGCAGCCCCATTAGTCCTGGCTACAGTAGCAGCCACGATAACGGCAGGGCTAGGGATGCTAAAAAAGAAAGGGTGAAGCAATGATGAGTTGAGAGTGGGACAATTTGGGTATGGGCAACGGAAGCCCAGGGGACAGAGGCTGGCTCGTATTAAAGATACGATAGAGCGGAACAAAGGCTCCAAAGTGTTCGCGAGAGATATGTCTATTAGGCAAAGCCATATGACGAAGCTGAAGAGGGAAGATGGCAGCATAGCGTCAAGTAAAGCAGAAGTGTTAAGGGAAGTCGATAGGTTCTATGGACAGCTCTACGATTCGGTCACTAAACCCGTTTGCAGTGCGGCAGAAGACCCTAGAGCCAAGCTGACCCGACATTATACCGAAGATATTCCGGACATCAGCCTGTACGAGATCAGGATGGCCCTGAAACAGCTTAAGAACGACAAGGCGCCGGGGGAGGACGGAATCACGTTAGAGCTTCTGGAAGCGGGTATATCACCGATACTTAAAGTCCTTCAGAAGCTACATATTCAACTCCGTCTTGCTCGAAGGTATTACGCCAAAAATATGGAACAAAAGCGTCGTGGTACTGTTCTTTAAGAAAGGTGACAACACCTTGCTTAAGAACTACAGACCGATCTCGCTTTTGAGCCATGTTTATAAGCTGTTCTCAAGCGGGTCATCGCAAATCGTCTCGATCGTAGGTTTGATGACTTTCAGCGTCCCGAACAAGCCGCGTTTCGAAAAGGCTATAGTACCATAGACCATATTCATACGCTGCGGCTAGTGATACAGAAGACCGAAGAGTATAACTTGCCGCTATGTCTCGCGTTTGTGGACTATGAGAAAGCCTTCGATTCGATCGAAACATGAGCGGTGCTCGAGTCTCTCCAACGATGCCGAATTGACTATCGGTATATCGAAGTGTTGAAGTCTTTGTATAGAAACGCCACTATGTCAGTCCGAGTACAGGAACAGAGTTCGAAGGATATTCCCTTAAAAAGAATAGAATAGAATATAATTATTTATTCAGGTAAAAAACAACATTACATTTCGGTTAGAAGTGCCTTAAAGTCTGTGTTAGGTTTAACTAGACACAGAGTTTTCACTTGGTTCAATAAGAGGTATTATTAGGTAGGTATGTTAATCGAAATCTTTCAAGCTATATTTAGAATAATTACTAGCTTCTGCCCGCGACTTCGTCCGCGTGGAATAGTTTCTTTGGGCTAACGCTAACTCTTACCCACGACTTCGTTTACGTAGAAGGTGAAAATATAATATTTTTAAATAATACCTACGTTAAGCGTAATTTTAGGTAGGTAGGTACCTACATCACGCTTTCATCAGTAAGAGTGGAACTTTAAAACATTAGGTAAAAGTACTGGGTCTTATAATCTTATATCATTTAGATTGTAGGTTATTCTAATAATTCATAACTATGTTATTTTATAGTACTTCTGCGTACACTATATTTTCAATTTATCTATTCAATTCACAAAGTATTATATTTGTTTATATAAAAAAAGTATATTTACAATCACAAAACTAAATGGAAACACAAAGTAGGCAAATTTAATTAAAATGCTGGAGGCGGGCAGCCCTATCGCATGTTTACGTACCGCGCGGCTGTAGGTATTTATTTCAAAAATACGGCCGAGTCAAACTACTGTATACATTACTATTCTGTGCTACGACGACGTATGATTTGAAGGTTTGCGTTATATTTAATTATTTTCCCTCGTTGAATAGTAAACAAACTAAGTGTAGGTGTTATAATTTCGGTGATGAACTGATTACCTATCCGTTTCTTTGTCTAAAATGAGTATTAACTTATCACTATGATTACTGAGCATAAAGTTCGTATAAATGTCTATCTAATTACCTCCTCAAGTTTAAAGCGTAGCTAGTTATGTAGTACTATATTAATTCTGTGGTGTAGGTAATTAGATTTTATCTGTATGTAATTTAACAGTCAGTTGAATAAAAAATCGTATACAAATCAGATCAATAGCTATGGCGTAAAGTGATTCTAGACAGAGTTTTAATGTTGTAGATAGGTAGCTCTGTATAGGTTCCTGTGGGAATGAGATATTTTCCCGAAGTAAAAAGTAGTCTGAATTTTGGTACCTTCCTACCCTATAAGTTAAGTAGTGTGATGGTATGTCGCTAAGTTTCGATCCAAGTAAAACTGTTAAATAAAGACAGATGCATCAAAATTTTATAATAAATTCCCTAAATTATGGCGCCTACCGACCCTCTAAGTCAGAAAAGTGATCAAATACTAACTTTAAGTCTTAGTAACACTCATTTAAAAAAAAACATCAAAATCATTTCAGTAGCTATGGCGTCATTCGCTTCTTGACACGATCACGCTAGATTTCCGCGGGAATGAGGTATTTTCCCGCCGTAAGAAGTAGCCTGTGTCCGTGCCTAGGATCCTATCTTTATATTAACCAAGTCTTATAAAAATCCGTTCAGACGTTAAGGCGTGAATGAGGTAAACTTTTAAACCAAACTATTAAAAATCACTAACTTAATTAGTTTTCTGCCTACTGCCTACGCCTTAAGTACGATAGCATGAATATTAATAGCCCATATCCTTTTCTAGGTTACTATCTATCACCTGACTAAATTTCATCAAAATCCGTTCAGCCGTTTAGGCATGATAGAGCAAAACTCCCACCAAAAACCATAAAAAAATCACTAACTCAATTCAGTTTTCTGCCTACTTCCTACCCCCTAAGTACTATGACGTGATCATTTTGATCTTATATCCGTTTTTAGGTAACCATCTATTACCTTACTAAATTTCATCAAGATCTGTTCAGCCTTTTATACGTGAAAGAGCAAAAGTCCCAACAAAAACGACTAAAAATCACTAACTCAATTTAGTTATCTGCCTACTACCTACCCCCTAAGAACGATGGCGTGATTATTTATAGCCTATGACCATTTCTAGGTTATCATCTATCACCATACCAAATTTCATCAAAATCCGTTCAGCCGTTTAGGCGTGAAAGAGGAACAGACAGACAGACAGACAGACAGACAGAGTTACTTTCGCATTTATAATATTAGTATGGATAATAAAAACTAAGACAACCCGATGAATATCGTATGCCTGTTGAGAATTAAAGCCAACAAAACCACCATGTAATCCGTGTGCAGGAAATTTAAAATAAGGATATGGTTTTTGGCTATTTTAGCTTGTCTATCTTTACTTTACGGGATATTTACCTACCATGATTTGATTATTTTTGAGTTTTCCGATATTTCGGCGCAGTTCCAAACGGCAACGCATTCGTGTTGATGATACTTTTTCCTCATGGAGTCAACTGCATGCCGGTGTTCCTTATGCGGCGTTTTATCTCCTTTTCTATTTTCTATATTTATAAATTACTTCTCTCACCTACTCTCTTCTCCCTACCATCTTTATGCAGATGATTTAAAAATTTACACGCAAGCTCTAATCGAATGGTTATCTGAGGCTGTTTCCAAAATTAACTCCGATATGGAAAATATCAGCAAGTGGAGCAAATCATTTGGACTTACAGTCAATCCAACCAAAACCCAGGTGATTATCTTGGGTAGCTCTAGGATGATCCCGGGTCAACTGGTTTGACCTACCTTAACCAACTTTTGACGGCGTCAATATAAAGATAAGTGACAGTGTGAAAAATATGGGTCTCAATATGGACAAAAACGCGTCATGTGTGCCGCAGCTGGCAGCGGTAAGTCGAAAAATGTTTGCTGCGGGTGCTTCCTTAAAATGGCTGCGAAACTTTCTTCCCACATCCACCCACGCTAGCACAGTTCTTCGTTGCATCATATTCTAGACAACGCCGACGCCAGCTACCCCGATTTAACAGAAGATCAGCTCGACAACCTCGATCGTCTTCAAAATTTCTCTATTAGATTCATATTTGGCTTGCGTAAGTTTGATCATGTCTCTAAAAACCGTGCTATGTATAAATGGCTTCCCATTCGTCTTCGCCGGAATGCTCACATCTTGAATCTCCTTTCCTTTTCTCTCCTTCTACCCCTTCCTACCTCAAAGATCGTTTTGAATTCCTTCACAACTCCCATCCCCGTTCGCTTCGGTCTTCTGACACCCGTCAACTAAAAACTCCTCTCCATACTTCCCAGTTTTATGGCGATTCCTTCACCATACAGTCAACAAGACTCTGGAACGCACTCCCTGTTCCCATACGACATTCCAAAAACCTTTCCATCATTAAAAACCTGGTTCATCAATTTTATCTGGTTTCCCTTGATAAGATTTCCTAATTAAATAACATTAGTATTAGTTTATTTTTAGAGATATGTATGTATTTTATGAGTATGCATGTATACTTTATTATTGTTTTTAATTTTTTCATATATTATTGATAATATTATATTTCCTTATTATATCTTATTAGTACGCCGTGGTAGGAAATATACATATACTTTGTCATAATCCTGTCCATCCAAAGGTTGCCTGGAAGAGATCGCTCTTAGCGATAAGGCCGCCCATTGAACATAATTTAATTTCTCCTGTATTTGTGTTATTTTTAAGTTGGTGTGCAATAAAGTAATTATCATTCATTCATTCTACACGCCATGATCACGGCAGACAAAACGAACTACCCTTTTTCTAAGTCTCTTACTACGAATGATGGCCTTACTATCGGTTTCACTTTCGAACGCAACTCGATCACGGCACACAACACTAATGTAAAGAAAATAATGTAAAGTTATATTAAGCCTGTTCCTGTTTTGTTGCAAAATACATTTTGTTTACGAACTGGGATTCAGGATTAAATAACGTAGTCTAATTAGACCAAAATTTACACTTTATATACTAATTATACTATATTACTCCATAAGAATCTCACAGCAAATTTACACAAGAATGCTTCTTCACAGAACACTAATTACCACTATTACATTTGTTCACAAATCCCTAAAACACACTATAGCACTTGTATTCACTTTAAGTCGCTCGGATACATCGCACTGATCACTTTCGTAGCCAAATAAAGACTGTCCGCTCGTTTTTTTTTTTTTTCGAATTGACAATATATGTTGTTGACCGCAAATGGCCATGACAACGTTACCGGACTATGGCGAGCGAAGAAGGCGCCCAGCCGCAAAAGTTAGGTTTGGGCAACAAGCTCAAGGGCACCACTTAGGTTCGAACCTGTTGGACTGTTGCCAGATTTTTGAATGTACTGATGGTTAATGTCCAGGTGCAAAACTGCACCTTAAGACGGAAGAGTGTATTCTTCGGCCCCGCCGGCGGGACCGGTTATTGATTGTGCCTAGCAGCTAATGTGGGACGGGTTGACGTCACCTCCGGGTTAGCGGCGATGAGCTCGTCAACGGGCAGGCCGAGAACGTGTCTCGGTCGACGTCCGCTCGGCAAACACGACCACGTATTTATATCATCTAGTTTAAGACACAGGAGATTTCGAGAACATTTCTTTGTTCTAAAAATAGAAGTGACAAACATCATGAACCTTTAGTTCATGACCTTTAGTTCTGTCCCTTTCTAACATGTAACATAATCACCGGTCCTTTTTAGGGTTCCGGACCAAAATGGTAAAAAGGAACCCTTATATAATCACTCTGTCTGTCTGTCTGTCTGTCACAAATGGATATCTCGAGAACTACTGATGCTATCGACTTGAAATTTGAAATGGTAATATACAACACTTTTTTACTAATATAGCGTATATGAAAATGTTTAAACTATTATTATTCATACTGCAGGGGGGCGGATAGGGGATCTTAAATGTTTAAGTGAAGTATCTAGGCCGTGTGGGGTATCATATGAAAGGTATTAATTTGAACATTAATAAACAGTTTTTATTTATTCTTTATGCCGTATCGTTTTTGAGTAATTTACAAAATTTTTTAAAAAACGACCTTTCACCCCCCCCCCCCCCCCTTATCTCCGAAGTTGACAGATATAAACCCGTGATACTTTTATTGCATAAAGAAGTTTATGTAAACTTTATAGAAAAATTATAGCGAACTCTCTAATTTGCATAGTTTTTAGACAAGGGGGTGGAAGAGGGGTTTTCATAAATTTTGTGAAGTTACTAGGTGATGTGGGGTATCATATGAAAGGTATTCATTTGCACATAATTAAACATTTTTTAATTTTCCTTTAAGCCGTATAGTTTTTGAGTTATTTACAAAATTGTTGAAAAAACGACCGTTCCCCCCCTTATCTCCGAAGTTTGGAGAGATAAACCCGTGATACTTTTATAGCTAACAGAAGTATTTGTAAACTTTATAGGAACATAATAGCGAACTCTCTAGTTTGCATAGTTTTTTAGACAAAGGGGGTGGAAGGGGGGTTTTCAAAAATTTTGTGAAGTTAATGGGGGAAGTGGGGTATCATATGAAATATATTCATTTGCACATTAATATACAGTTTTTAGTTTTTCTTTAAGCCGTATCGTTTTTGAGTTATTTACAAAAATGATGAAAAAATGACCGTTCCCCCCCTTATCTCCGAAGTTTACAGAGATAAACCCGTGATACTTTTAAATCTAATTAAATCTAATTTGCTCAGTTTTTTAGACAATGGGGGTGGAACCCCTTCCACAGGTTTTCAATTTTTTCGGAAAGGGTGATGTGGGGTATCATATGAAAGGTATTCATTTGCACATTAATAAACAGTTTTTTCGTTTTTGAGTTATTTACAAAAATGTAAAAAAAATAGCGTTCCCCCCTTATCTCTAAAGTTTGCGGAGATAAACCTCTGAAACTTTTATTGCTATTAGAAGTGTATATGAAGATTACAAGAAATTTATTACAAACTCTCTACCTAGCATACTTTTTTAGAAATTATCGAAAGTGTAAAAAATCTACATAAGTTTCAAGACAAGAGACAAGAGATGGCGCTGTCAAGGTTTTCCAACAAATATAAAACCGCCATTGTCATAATATATTATATTGAATGATGGCACGGAACCCTCGGTGCGCGAGTCCGACTCGCTCTTGCCCGGTTTTATTTGATATTTCGCTAATTTTCTTTTTAACTATGTCTTTCTTTCTATTTATGTAAGAACTTCTGATAGCCGTCCTTCAAAACAACTATTATGACAACTAAGATGAAACACTGGTGAATGTAAATTCGTTCCAAAGATATTTAACAGTTATTTCGAGATGCCGCGAAAAATATTGTAGCAGATTTTGCCCCATATACCTAAATAGATTAAAAGAGATTCTGTCTGACGCTATGTATCCCTAGTCGTAAACCTTTCAATCACAAAATCTTGGCAAAGTTAACAGATAGGTCCTAATTTTTTACAGGGTCCACTCCCTCCTCCAGTATGGTCGGATACGTTTGATGCTGTGTACCGAGGTATAATCTGCACACAAAGTGGAATGCCTAGCTTTGGTGCCGAAATAATGCAGGATGACTGCCTCGTCGCAAACGTTTTCGTTCCTGACACAGACGCCACCAACCTACCGGTAATGGTTAACATTCACGGCGGCGCTTACAAACTTGGTAGCGGTTCGCAGCACACATATACTAATCTGGTAAAGACGAAGCGACTTATAGTAATCACGTTCAACTACCGACTTGGCATTCAAGGGTTCCTTTGTCTTGGAACGAAAGATGTTCCTGGTAATGCCGGATTGAAGGATCAAGTGGCACTACTACGTTGGGTGCAGAAGAACATCGCGAATTTCGGAGGCAACCCCAACGATGTGACTATTCAAGGATGCAGTGCGGGCGGCGGATCTGTTGACTTTTTGTCCCTGTCTCCAATGGCAAAAGGACTGTTCAATAAGGGTATAGCTGAGAGTGGATCGGCCTTCGGATACTTAGGAGCACTTATAGACCCAATAGAGAGCGCGAAAACATACGCCAGGATTCTCAACTTCACAAATGTTGATGATATCGAAGCCTTAGAAGAATTCTATAAAACTACTTCGAATGAAGTTTTAAATTTAGATTATGGTGCCAAATTTTCGGATGCTACAGTAGCTTATTTCGCACCGTGTGTAGAGCGTGATACGGGAACGGGTGAAGAAATATTTATATCAGAGAGTCCCTGGAGTATATTAACCAGTGGACAGTATCCGAAAAAAATCCCCTTTTTATATGGGTACACAGAACACGAAGGAATGTTCCAAGTAGACTATCTTGCTGTTCAAGGACAAGATATTAATCAGTTTTTTAGCAAATTATCTAGTAACTTTTCCCAATATTTACCGTTCGACCTTCAATTCGAAAGTGATGAGGAAAAAGAGGAGGTAGCAAAATCTGTTCGAGAATTTTACTTTGGATTTGGAGATACCATAGACGAAGGATTGATGTTGGAATTCGTCGACTACTATTCAGATATAATTTTCGCATACCCCATGCTGATTGGTTTAAGGTTGCGTAGGGCAGCTAAAAGTGATACTATATATTTGTATGAGTTCGTATATTCAGACGAGAATACAGACTTTATTCCAAACACAAATGTGCGAAGCGTAAGCCACTGTGAACAAACAGGTACCATAGCAGATGCTCAGACCGAAACATCAAACCTGACGCCAGAATTCCTACAAATGCAACAAAGTTTGCGGAATATTTGGATCAACTTCGTTGTTTCTGGGTAAGTGTGTCCTACTCATATAATTTTATAAATCCGTAAGTTTTTATGGATTTTTGTTACCTCTTCAGACAAAAAGTACCGAACATTATCAAGCTATCTTTGCACAATCATAGACCAGAAATAACACGTAGGCTACTACTTATCCCGATATAACGCGTGCGATGCAAGATGATGATGATGATGAAGGCTAAGTGGGACATAGGTAATAATATGTTAGGTCAGGTGCGTGTCGGGCCACGCGCTATGTAGGGTTCCGTAGTTAACCTGCTGTTAAAAGTTTGTGTATATTTGTTTTCGTTTACCAAAACATATAAACGGGCACTATCTATATCTATGAATTTAGTTTTTTTTATTATTTGTATATTATGTATTAAGTAAGTATATCATCATCATTGGTATGTATTTTGTATATGTAATGTATATGATTATTAATGTATGTATTATTTTGTATATATGTATATTATGTAGGCTTAACTTTTTATCAGTTCTTATATTATATTTATTTATGAATTCGGTTATATTGTATTGTTAGTTCTAGATTTGTTTATGTTATGTATCTCTTAATATCCTTTATTCTTAATATCCTATATCCTAATTTTTTCCCTTATCCTATATATTATGGTTTCCCTTAGCAGATTCTTACCGCCTGCCGGACACCCGAATAATACATTCTGTTAATATAATAAAAGTGGGGGAAAAATTGTTAGACTTGATTGACTTCTTCGGTGTCGGCAGTAGAATGTTGCCCCTTCTCTCTTACCCGTGAGTGCAGTAAGAAGACCAAGGCATACCTCCGGAAGATGGGCAGCATGGTCTTACCGTGTAACAACAACCCGTACTGCGCTCGCCAACCCGCCCGCCAGGCGTGGCGAGCAAGGCATCAACCCCCTCATGATTTCGGATGTCCATGAAAGAAGCCTATGTCCAGCTGTGACCGTGGACAGCAACTGATCCTACGGCTGAGATCCATTATCCGCCTAACAACCTCGTTTGTAACACGCTTTTATCATCTGCACCTGTGTCTATGTATCCCTTTATCTATGGAACGGAACTCAAGAACGTTGTTTTAACCAGGATCAGATCTTCAGTATATCAGCAGATACTTCAGCAGATCTGGTCTACCATGAGTTTTCACAATCTATACTCGCTAGCGACTGTAGATAAGAAAATGTATGAAAACATGTCCAGCGCCTCTATCGACTGTAGTTTGGGCTTCATTTGCTTAGAATTTGGTACCATGAGTTACAAATCTGACAGATGTCATAGTAACCGTAGCATTACTACTGTAGCAACGGCATCTAACAGTGACAACTCATGGTAGACACACTGGACATTAGATTTAATTGAAACTTTGTATACTTATCATGGACCGATGACAATACAATAATCGCATGTGCAATAGTAGCGTGTTTTTTAGTTTTCAACCTAAGTATTATTATTTTCAGGAACCCTGTGACAGACTCTTCTCTACCCGAATGGCTGCCAGTGAGTGACCTCAGGGCCCCGCACATGGCCCTAGGCAGTGAGTTTGCGATGCGCGACACACTCATCATGGAAGACAGGGCGCGGTTCTGGGACGACATCTACGCCAAGCACTACCGCCATCCAATACCACCTGGCCCCAGCAACGATGCGGTGATGATGCGGTGTGAATTGCCCAGCATTATTATTATTATATATCTTGCACAATTCTTTCGTATGTATTATTAATGTTAGTTTTAAGATTTTTCTGTTGTGTACAATAAAAAGTTAATTAATTCACCCTATTCTTTTCCTAACTCGAGTGTCATTCATTGACAGCGAACAAACTCAATCAGGCGTTTTCATTAAAAAGTAAAAATCACAAGTTTATAAACTTAAAAATTTTAAGTAACTCCCTGACACTTTTACAAGTCCTGGTCTTTCAGGACTGGTCATCTCATTTTTAGGGTTCCGGACCAAAATGGTAAAAAGGAACCCTAATGGTATTACTTTGTCTGTCTGTCGGTCACAAATGGATATCTCGAGAACTACTGATGTTATCGACTTTAAATTTGAAATTGTTAAACGCTTTTTTACTAATAGCATATTAATGAAAATGTTAAAAAAATATTCTTATTATGATTGCAAAAGGGGCGCATATGGGATTTCAAAATTTTTAAGTAAAGTTACTAGGTCGTGTGGGGTATAATATTAAAGGTATTCATTTGCACATAAATAAACAGTTTTTATGTTTCCTTTAAGCCATCTCGTTTTTGAGTTATTTACAAAAATGTTGAAAAAAACACCCTTCCACCCTTATCTGACAAATTTGAAGACATAAACCCTTTAAACCCGTGTAACTTTTATAGGTAATAGAAGTGTATGTAAAGTTTATAGGATAATTATTGCGAACTCTCTAATTTTCATAGTTTTTTCGACAAGGGGGGTGGAAGGGGTTTTAGACAAATTTGTGAAGTTACTAGGTCATGTGGTGTTCGATACATCGAACACCATTTCCGCATCATCAGCAGTTTGGCCTAAGGAGGTCGTACGCGCCGCAAGCGCGGACGGGTGATCGACGTGAGTCAGTGCATCAGCAGTTTGGCCTAAAAGGAGGTCGTACGCGCCGCAAGCGCGGCCGGGCGATCGACGTAATTCAGAGTATCAGCAGTTTGGTCTAAGGAGGTCGTACGCGCCGCAAGCGCGGCCGGGCGATCGACGTGAGTCAGTGCATCAGCAGTATGGCCTAAGGAGGTCGTACGCGCCGCAAGCGCGGCCGGGCGATCGACGTGAGTCAGTGCATCAGCAGTATGGCCTAAGGAGGTCGTACGCGCCGCAAGCGCGGCCGGGCGATCGACGTGAGTCAGTGCAGCAGCAGTTTGGCCTAAGGAGGTCGTACGCGCCGCAAGCGCGGCCGGGCGATCGACGTGAGTCAGTGCATCAGCAGTTTGGTCTAAGGAGGTCGTACGCACCGCAAGCGCGGCCGGGCGATCGACGTAATTCAGAGTATCAGCAGTTTGGTCTAAGGAGGTCGTACGCGCCGCAAGCGCGGCCGGGCGATCGACGTGAGTCAGTGCATCAGCAGTATGGCCTAAGGAGGTCGTACGCGCCGCAAGCGCGGCCGGGCGATCGACGTGAGTCAGTGCATCAGCAGTTTGGCCTAAGGAGGTCGTACGCGCCGCAAGCCCGGCCGGGCGATCGACGTGAGTCAGTGCATCAGCAGTTTGGCCTAAGGAGGTCGTACGCGCCACAATCGCGGCCGGGCGATCGACGTGAGTCAGTGCATCAGCAGTTTGGCCTAAGGAGGTTGTACGCGCCGCGCGCGGCCGGGCTATCGACGTGAGTCAGTGCATCAGCAGCATCCACACAAACCGCACTCATTAATTAGAATTATTATCTTTAAGTTTACAATATAAACTTAATTGTAAAGTGAACTTAATAGTTTCAATCCAGCATCCCGGGAAATAGCGAGCGCGAATTCCTACATGGGCCTTCGAGCCGTTTGAGGATTAATTTCGTGATTATAGTAGTGCCGTGAAGGCTGCGAACACACCAGCTTCTAGCGGATCGCAGCATCCGGTAGCTTACCAGTGAGCTTATCGCTCGCGCCCCAGCATCAGCAACCGTCGTCGTGAGACCTACCCGCGACACAGCCGCAGCAGCAGCGAGTCAACGAGTCAGCTCGCGCCCTTAGCGACTTCAGCCAGTACTGCAGTGGGGAGCAACCCACGCAGCCAGCGTCCAGCAGCAGCCGTAGGACAAGCGGCTTACAATTTTATTAAGAGCGTTCCGTATTTTCGTGTATTTCGTCAGACCTTCCCCGACTAAATGGGAATCTCTATACTTCCAACAAACCGAATTAGCGGAGAGCATTCGGAAAATCCTTGTTAATTTTAAGAAGGATAGCAGCGAACCTAAAACTAAATAATACGGTAAAAAGAGATAAGACCTTCTAGATTCGTATTAGAGAGAGTATGAGCATAATAATGAAAAATTTTCGAAAATAGAGGCCATAAGTACTTTGTAGATTCTGAGTTTGAGCGAACAAAAGAGTTGTACCTAACAGTTTAAGGTAACAATTGTTAGGTATTATGAAGAGTTGAACCAGGAAGAGTGCCCAGCTTCCCAATCCGAGGCAGGATCGCCACGTAGCAGAGAGCAGCAGCCGAGGACCCCGGCACCAGCACCGCCGCTCGGCGCCACCCACCAGCTTTCGAAAGAAAGCTTTCAAAAGAAGTGTAGATAGCGTAGATATAGAGTCCTTCCGTGAAAATGGGAATTCGAAGACGCCCTTCGTGTCTTACAAGTTCGCTGGGCGACGGTGGACAACTGTCATTGGGAGATAATGCTTGAATAAGAAGAAGACAAAGCGTACGAGTACAAATACAACAAACATGAGCGTACCTACAACGGCCGGAGAAAAGCTATCAGCTCGAGGATGTGGTCAACATCGTATCGCGATATGGTTTAAGATTTCTTTGGAAATGGAAAGCAGTCCCTTCAACCCGAGCGGGAGGACTGCGCGCACGCCGCCTCCAAGCTCTCCCGCGCCCGCGTCTACACCCGCCGCCACCCCTAAAGTGCCGACCAAACTGGAGGAGATGGACCTCGTACCTACCCTAGAATTACAGAACTAGTTGTCCGCTGTTGACGAGTGCTTAGGCGAGGTATGCACTGTAGCCGAAAGCAGTAAGCTCAACTCAGAGCAAAAGTTGAACATTAGTAAATTGTGTCGAAAACTTGGCCACGCGCTTTCGCAAATAGTAGTGAAGTACCAGGGCCTCAAAACGAAAACGGTTCAAGTCTGCACTCAAATGGATTAACTTCAAGGCCAATTAGACGTATCTCATCGACTGAAAAACCTCGAGGAAACAATTATCAAGACCTCCAAATCTAGCATGGAAACATCTTTTGCCGATATGGTAAAAAAAGGCTCGACCAATTATATTAAGCCTACTAATCTGAGCTCGTTGGCCATATATGCGAACGACAAACTAAAGTCAAGTGACAAAGCAAAGTCCTTAGTACAACAAATTATCTGCCCTGAACTATTAGGTACATAAACAAGTGGATTACTTGTTATTAAAAGAACAGTTTTTTAATGATTCCATAAAACAATCGGTCGAACACCCTGTATATACTCGGGCCGTTTCCAAGAACTTGTTGTGCACGCAGCGCGCGAACAATGCATACGGCGAGCGGACGACGGGTTATATTGTTCCGAGACTAATAAACAATTTGCCTATTGATTTACGGGACAGTTTGACACCAACTAACATTAAATTTTTAAGTACTGAAAAAATATTTTGTTGGTATGAATTCTGTTGATATAGGTAGGTAGTGTAATAGTGTATTTTATAGGTACTGTATTTTTATTATTTAGTTTAAATAAACTTTAAGTTAAAGGCTCACGATAGCACAAGATAAACCTTAGTGGCTTAATGTGTTATCCTTAATTAAGTTGTAATTTATTCTTTTGTATATTTGATAATAAATAAAAAAAAAAAAATTGAAGCTACATGTACGCCTATGTTTATTTTCCCGATAAAGAGAATGACCCCAACTCTTGAAAACTTGGTCCAGCGGGAGCTTTTTAAAAGAAGGATAAAGTTAAGTTGTGAGAGGAAAAGGAAAAGGCGTAGGGAAAAAGAGTAAGCCCAAGAAAGAAGCTGATAAAATGAAGAAACAAATTCTGCAAGATTGTAACGATACTTCGGTGTCAGATGTCAATACAGATGATTTGTACCAAGATGAAGAAGATGTGATTGAAGATGTCGTAGAAGATTCTGGCAACCAATGTCTAGTTTGCGGAGAATTTAGCCGCGATAACAAAATATGGTTCAGGTTCACTTCGTGTGGGCTGTGGGCCCACTCAGATTGCACTGGATGGGATGTCCGTGGCCGAACGGTTAAGGCAGCCTGCGTTGAAGGTGTTCGTCTGAACGTTACGGGTTCGAGTCCCGTCGGAGACAAAATTTTGATTGCATTTTTCATTTCTTAAATAGTCTTGTTAAGCAAGCAACGTGAAAATTGAATTTTTTCATTTCTTAAATAGTCTTGTTAAGCAAGCAACGTGAAAATTGAATTTCAGGAATTTTCGTGGACAATTTTTAGTGGATCCTCTCGTGCGTGTAGTACGATGATTCATTCATTCATCACATGACTCTCTATCGGGTATCTTAGTTATCACCTCTCGCTGATATATATTCTTATCCTAATAATCTTCTTATCTTAACATAAAAAAGGAAAACTATAAATAAGCAAAGTATGAAACACACAGCAATCATCTTAAGATGTTGGGTGCAAGTGCAGTATTGTGCCTGATTGTCGTGGCAAGTGTGGGGGCCCAGACGGAAAGGGTGGTGGCACTAGCAGAACAGGGCAATGTGAGGGGTTATAGAGATGTTAGTGGGGACTTCTTCAGTTTCTTCGATGTCCCTTACGCAACTACGCCAAGCGGGTCACATAAATTCAAGGTAAATAAATAGTATCAAGACAATTTAAGTGTTATCTATTCCTAAATTGTTCATAATCCCAAAAATATATTGTCGAACGAGTGAGCGAATCGAGCGAGGTTAGTTCTTGTGGCAACTAGGCGTCAGCTCAATGTTTGTATGTATGTCCGGAATTTTTGTCCGAGGATATAGGTAACTCTGAACGGATAATCAGATTTTGATGAAATTTAAAACATAAGGAGATTACATAAAGACAAATCGATTGTCGTGGGGGATTTTTGATATATGTATATTGTAAATTTTGAGATATCGGGGTTTATTCGTTTTTTTTGCCCGAGGATAACTCTTGACCGGATGATCGGATTTTATCGGATCGGAGGAGATTACATCAATACAAATACAAAAGGCGTAAAATTAATGAGTTGATCACTACTCAAATCGTTTAATAGAATAAACAAAAACTTTTAAGCATCGATAATACATCGAAAGGTTATCTGGTAGAGATCACTCTTTAGCGATAAGACCGCCGATCGTCACTTTTTTTAGTGTTTTTCTTTTTTTTTGTTAATTTGTTTAGTTTAAGGTGTGCAATAAATCATTTTCTATCTATCTATTGTAGAATGTTGTCTCTTTATGCTAGCACGGCAAGCAGGATGGTAACAAAACCACCATGTAATCCGTGTGCAGAGAATCAGAAATAAGGATATGTTTTTTGGCTAATTTAGCTTGTATTATCTTTACTATATGCAATATTAACGGGATATTTACCATGATTTTATTATTTTTGAGTTTCCCGATATTTCAGCGCAGTTTCACACGCCATGATCACGGATAAACTGAGGTCTTTTGTTAGCGGGTATTCTTTTCTTTCTTCTTTCAAAGTCTCTTACTACGAATGACGATAGTGGGGCCATCATTCGTAGTAAGAGACTTAGAAAAAGGGTTCACTTTCAATCGCAACTCGATCACAGCACACAACACTGAATGTTCGTGGCGAACAATTAGTTGTATGTATAAAGGAAATAATGTAAAGTAATATATATTAAACCTGTTGCTGTTTTGTTACCAAATACATAATTGTTTACGAGCTGGGATTCGGTATTACATAATGTAGTCTCATTAGACCAACAAGCATTGGTACGGGGCTACCAGAAAAGGGGGCGAAGGTTTCCGAAAAATGCCATTTTTGACCTTTAGTGACCTTTTGAGGTCACAATAACTCCGGTCCCTGTGACCCTAGTGTCACCAAAATCATTTAGTACCCTTCTCTCATCAAGATAGTGCTAACAAAAAAGGATTCATGTAAATCGGTCAACGCGTTCGGTTGTAATAATGGCCTGCACAGACAGACAGACAGACAGACAGACATACAGAGAGGCAGACAGCGCTATGCATAATAGGGGCTTCGCCCCCTAAAGTTAACACTTTATATGTATTTTGCTCCATAAGAAGTCTCCCCGCGACCACAACCAAGTGCAATCCGGTCGAAACGTCGGGAATAAAATAAAATAAAGGTAATTACGCGATAAATACCCGATAATCCAATATAGTAATAATACCCCATAAGAATCTAACAGCAGATTTACACAAGAATACTTCTTCACAGAGCACTAATTCCCAAGTAGCACACAAGCGGTAATAAGAAGCTCTATAGTAGTCGATTAAAGGCTGTCGATTACGGCATTGGCTCTATAGACAATTTGTACAGTAGCCGTATATACTGCTATACGACCTCTTTGCTATCAAATAGGCACTTTTTATACAGGTATTATTTCTAAAAGAGCGCTACAGCAGCGTATATGGGGTTAGAACCGCCATACAACGGCGCCTTAAAAGCGGTAGTGCACGCTTATTGATCTAAAATGGCGCTTTAAGAGCTGTTGCGAGCGCTTATGACTACAAATAAGATTTTTTAGCGCTATTATACAGCTCTCATCGTATTTGGTGGCAACTGTACAGCTGAATTACTGCTTAATTTTTATACATTTATTATTATTTTAACTGTGAAGTGAACAAATGTTTCATACATGCTTGCTGTGTGACAGACATTAAAACATGTCTCTGTGCTAGTTGGGTTACCATACCACTATAACACTTGTTCAAAAATCCCTAAAACACACTATAGCACTTGTATTCACCTTAAGTCGCTCGGATACATCGCACTGATCACTTTCGTAGCCAATCTAGTTTAAGACACAGAAGATTTCGAGAACATTTCTTTGTTCTAAAAATAAAAGTGACAGACATCATGAACTGATCTTTAGTTCTGTCCCTTTCTATCATATAACTAAAAATTACTAAAACTATAAATAGGCCTTTGGTTTGTGAACTACTACAAAATGATCTAGATAAATTATCAGTTTGGTGTCACGTAAATAATATGTCACTTAACACTGACAAATGTCTTCACATATGTACATTTAAACCCAGTAAAACTCAATTAAACAACAAATATTATATTAATGGACGATTACTTAATACTGTAAATGAAATTCGTGATCTAGGAGTTGTCATTGACACAAAACTAACATTTAACACCCATATTCTCAAAACTGTGTCAAAAGGATTAAAAACACTAGGCTTCATTCCGCGCAATAGTAAGGACTTCAAGAAATCTTTTACGAAAATTAAATTATACGAATCCCTTGTCCGTCCTATTTTAGAATACCTACTGCTCTATAATATGGAATCCCCAATATGAGATTTATAGTAAACGCTCGGAGAATGTACAACAACGATTCTTATACCACCTTTCATATGGTGACCACTTGGCCAAAAACTGTAACAGCTGTGATAAACGACTACGACGTTACAAAATGACCCCACTGACATTGCGACGAAAAAGATCTGACTTACTATTTTTGTTTAAACTCTTCAACGGTTATATTGATTGCATAAACCTTAACAACCAATTAGTAATATATGCTCCTCTAAGATTACCCAGAATTAAGGCCTATAATCTGTTTCATGTCCCATATCAGGACCAACCTGGGAAAAAACGCCATTATTCAAAGACTCTGCAGACACTTTAATTCCTTATCTAAGAATAGTTTACTAGAATTAAGTGACCCTCTTCAAAAATTTGATAAAGACCTCAAATCTATTATAAGATTTATAAGGAATGACCTTCTCTTTATTTACCTAATTTTCGTATGTAATATTTTTTCTTCTTTTCTTTGTTTTTTCTCATACTTTATTACATTGTACTTAATAGTGTTTATGTTAACAAATTCAAAATATTTATATATATATATAATTTTATTAGTTAAATTTGATCTCATCTTTAGACTATAAGCTTTTGTTTAGATTGAATCTATTTTGTAGTGCACGCTGTGACGTCATAAATGGAAAAACACATAGTTTTTAAGACCATGATTGTTATTTTAAGTTTTCATTGTGATTTTTTCGTTGGATGTCCATATTAAATAAATAAATAAATAACATAAACACCGGTCCTTTCTTGATCTTTCGCTAATTTTCTTTTTAACAATGTGTATTATCTATTTATGTAAGAACTTCTGTTAGCCGTCCTTCAAAACAAACAATATAATATGGCAACTAAGATGAAACACTGGTAAATGTAAATTCGTGCCAGAGATATTTTACTGTTATCGAGATGCCGCGAAAAATATTCTAGCAGATTTTGCCCCCATTTAAATAGATTAAAAGAGGTTCTGTCTGACGCTATGTATCCCTAGTCGTAAACCTTTCAATCACAAGATCTTGGCAAAGTAAACAGATAGATCCTAAATTTTTACAGGGTCCACTCCCTCCTCCAGTATGGTCGGATACGTTCGATGCTGTGTATCGAGGTATCAGCTGCACACAAAGTGCAATGCCTGGCTTTGAAGACGAAATAATGCAGGATGACTGCCTCGTCGCAAACGTTTTCGTTCCTGACACAGACGCCACCAACCTACCAGTAATGATTTACATTCACGGCGGCGCTTACAACCTTGGTAGCGGTTCGCAGCTCACATATACTAACCTGGTAAAGACGAAGCGACTTATAGTAATCACGTTCAACTACCGACTTGGCATTCAAGGGTTCCTTTGTCTTGGAACGAAGGACGTTCCTGGTAATGCCGGATTGAAGGATCAAGTGGCACTACTACGTTGGGTGCAGAAGAACATTGCGAATTTCGGAGGCAACCCCAACGATGTGACTATTCAAGGCTGCAGTGCGGGCGGCGGATCTGTTGACTTTTTGTCCCTGTCTCCAATGGCAAAAGGGCTGTTCAATAAGGGTATAGCTGAGAGTGGATCGGCCTTCGGATACGTAGGAGCAGTTAAAGACCCAATAGAGAGCGCGAAAACGTACGCCAGGATTCTCAACTTCACAAACGTTGATGATATCGAAGCCTTAGAAGAATTCTATAAAACTACTTCGAATGAAGTATTAAATTTTGATTATGGTGCCAAATTTTCGGATGCCACGGTAGCTTATTTCGCACCGTGTGTAGAGCGTGATACGGGCACGGGTGAAGAAATATTTATATCAGAGAGTCCCTGGAGTATAGTAACCAGTGGACAGTATACGAAAATCCCCTTTTTATATGGGTACGTGGAACACGAGGGAATGTTCCAAGTAGACTTTCTTGCTTACCAAGGACAAGATTTTAATCAGTTTTTTAGCAAACTATCTAGTAACTTTTCCCAATATTTACCATTCGACCTTCAATTCGAAAGTGATGAGGAAAAAGAGGAGGTTGCAGAATCTGTTCGAGAATTTTACTTTGGATTTGGAGATACCATAGACGAAGGAATGATGTTGAAATACGTCGACTACTATTCAGATATAATTTTCGCATACCCCATGCTGACTGGTTTAAGGTTGCGTAGGGCAGCTAATAGAGATACTATATATTTGTATGAGTTCGGATATTCAGACGAGAATACAGACTTTATTCCAAACACAAATGTGCGAAGCGTGAATCACTGTGAACAAACATATACCATAGCAGATGCTCAGACCGAAACATCAAACCTTACGCCAGAATTCCTACAAATGCAACAAAGTTTGCGGAATATGTGGATTAACTTTGTTGTTTCTGGGTAAGTCTTATTATCTATTCATGTACTTACCCCAACACTCCTTTTGCCCCAAAAGTGAGGCTAAGGGACACATTTTAGGTAGGCCACCAGCTACAATTTCCCTCCTTGTCTAACCCGACAAGGAGGGAAATTATTTTACTTATTCTTATACACTTCTATTAGCTATAAAAGTTTCACGAACGTTTAAGATCAGTGCAACATGTGAAACCTGTAACCTCACACGAGATTTATCTTGTCTGAAGCCCCTTCGTTTTGTTGTTCTTTTTGGGGTAGGTATATTGCCACTTGTTTGGCTAAGCATACCTACATGAGAACTGTAAGACCGATTTGGCTGATTTTTTTTATCTGAAATGATCATGAAATATAGGATTTTTTTAATACTTATTTGAATACTTGTTTACATTTTAATGAGACTACTTCTTATTTCCAAGAGAGAAGATTATAAGAGATTGTGGGATCGGTTCCTGCTTAGGGACAAATGTCTGTACGATATGCAGATATTTGTTCAGGGTGTTCTGGATATTTTTCTTTAAATAATAAAAAATATCTATCCATGTTTATACAAGTATATTATATAAAGTATATCAGTCACCTAGTATCCATAGCACAAGCTTTGCTGGCTAATGAATCTTCAAAATCATGAAGATGTTGTTGCCATACTCGTCACGCTTAGCATGCGGGTAAGCGAGCGCAGTACGGGATGTTGATATCTACACGGAAAGACACTGCTACCCATCTTTCGGAAGTATTCCTTGGCAGATTCTTTCTGCATCCACGGGCAAGAGAGAAGGGGCAATATTCTATTGCCGGCACTCCACGGCCAACTACATTATCGCTATTAATCAAGAGGTAACAAAAGTTCAGTTAGCAAGAAAATTAGTAATTTACGCACGAAGAAGTCAAATCAAGTCACTATTTTTCCTCCACATTTATTATATTACTTAACAGAATGTTATTAATAATAAAAAAAAATAATAAATAATGCTGGACAAATCACACAGCATCATCTAGCCCCAAGCTAAGCAGAGCTTGTGTTATGGGTACTAGATGACTGATATACCTACCTACATAATACATTATACTACATAGCCTTCGCCCGCTGCGCCACAGAGCTCGACAATTATTAATGTTCCCAATTCGACTGTACATATGTTTTATTGTTTGCGTTTACTTCGTCAGTTAGGTACGAATGGATTTTGATGAGTTTTTATATGGTACCTAGGTCATGTTTCAGAGATTGTTTAAAACTCGATTCTGATGATCGCATCCATGTGTAATTAAATTATTTTAGGTAATAGTAGACACTGGAGTCCCTCAACGCATAGTTTCATGCCCCAAATTTAAACTTGCGGTTGGGTTTTTTGCTCTACATTAAAATATTTCCTTGTTTTTTTGTCGTACCCAGTTATGCAAACGGGATCCAATAATCAATCGAGGGAAACACTCAAAAATGTTATACAGCCCTTACATATAGCGGTTTGGGTATTGTTAGCAACAAGTCAAGGATTTTATCATAAAATTAGTTTTTTTTAAATACATCGTTTAAGGGCAGGCGATCTAACAGAGGGAACTCATGGTAGACACACTGGAAATTAGATTTAATTGAAACTTTGTATACTTATCAAGGACCGATGACAATATAATAATCGCGTGTGCAATAGTAGCGTATTTTTTAGTTTTCAACCTAAGTACTTTATATTTTCAGGAACCCTGTGACAGACTCTTCTCTACCCGAATGGCTACCAGTGAGTGACCTCAGGGCCCCGCACATGGCTCTACGCAGTGAGTTCGCAATGCGTGACACACTCATCACTGAAGACAGGGCGCGGTTCTGGGACGACATCTACGCCAAGCACTACCGCCATCCAATACCACCTGGCCCTAGCAACTAAAGTTTAGAACTCTTTGACGACCTCTGTGGCGCAGCGGGTGAAGCCTGCGAAGCAAAAGGTTGTCGGTTCGATTCCCGCTGTAGGTAATTACCCACCCGCTAATGAAACTGTAAAGAAATTCTAACCACGTAAAGGTTTAGCCTACTTTAAAACCTAAGTGATACATCCCTAACTATTGGCGTAATGGTAGGTAATAATGTGATCGTCTAGTTCTTTAGAACTAGACGACTCCCGATGTTGTGCTAAGTTTGGAGTATAAGATAAAATATTGTTCCTTTACATTACATAATTTATTCGAACATTGAGTTTAATGCACAAGGCAAAATCTGTTAATTTATCCTGAAAACATGACAAGACATTTATATATTAAGAAAGATAATAAGTAAAAGTAGCTTACAGTAATACAACTGAATGTGATTTTTTTGCGGATTACTGGATATATTGTCAGAGTGTTTGTGTTTCTCTGAGAAGGATGGATGATTACGTTTTTTCAATTGTTATATTATTTTTATTATATAAAATGATGATTATTATTTTACTTTTAATTGTGTTCGTTTTTGTTTTTGTCTTTAATTATTGTAATTGGTTTTGTATCGTTATAATTAAAGTAAATAAATAAATAAACAACCCAAACGCTTACTATTTACACACATTACACATAACTTAAAAACAATAACAAATTTAAATAAATAGAATTAAAACTATCAACGAATATGTGGACATGCTTATACTCAGACAGAAACTTATTAAATAATGCGAGGGCCCGTAGTGTTGGTGCGTGGTTGGCATGCTGTGTAGGTACGCCCTGAGAGATAGCTAAACAACCTATGATGTCTACGACCACTTCTTATAAGTATAGTTGTCCGGCACATACCTCTATATACCCATATCACTAAGTAAGGTTGGATTGTTTGCTTTATTGCGCAAATTTAGGCAATAGTGCATAGCCAATTGTAGTTTGCGCCTCAGCTCTAGTGTGTTCAATTAAACCATATCAGACACAAATAGGGATGGGAAAAGGTATTTGAACCGTACATACGCTCATAAATGTACCTAGCAAATTTACGCTGAAATCTTTCGATAAGTACTGTATTCGACGCTTAAAATCTTCTTATTCTCAGCGGCGGGCCCTAACGCTATTCCTCCTTTTGTGGTGAAGGACTGTTTGTACGTGTAGTAGATAAGTAGTGCATAAGTAGTGCTCTCGTGTATCCCAGCTTATCGCACTGAACTCTAGTTTGCTTCGGACAAATGCATTATAAAGCATGATGTCCTTAAATTGCGAGGCAGTCCTCATGATGAAGCCTAGAGTTCTGTTTGCTTGCTTACTAATGGTGATAATGTGGTTCCGAAAGTCAAGGCATTTATCTTCAATAAGCCCCAAGTCACGAATGCTACGAGTATCTACCCTTTCCATCTCAGAGACGCCCAGACTCAGAGAGTAGGATTTGATTTTCGGCGCTTGGAGCCTAGTGAATGTCATTACCTCGCATATATTGAACCGCTAGCTCCATTTGTCTCCACTGAGATAATGTCTTGCTGCAGCTTAACACTGGCTGCCTCAGAGTCAATAGATTTGTAAATTTTTAAGCCATCGGCAAACATAAGACACTGCTGATTTCAGAACCGCAGGAAGGTCATTGAACATGGTCAAAAATAGAGTCGGTCCAAGCGTGCTGCCTTGACTGACACCTGATCTAGTGTAGAACTCGTGAGATCTGAATTGTTTCAGCTGTACATACAGCCTACGGTCGCATAAGTAATCAGCAAAAAATCTCAGCAATCGGGGTGAGGTTCCTTAAATTGCGAGACAGTCCTCATAATGAAGCCTAGAGTTCTGTTTGCTTGCTTACAAATGGTGATAATGTAGTTCCGAAAGCGATTAGGTATCAGTAGAAATATTCCAATCTTTGCTGTATACATCTTGTTGTTATCTTTATACGTAAATCTCGAGCTATAGCTAGCTCGAGGTCCTGTGGTACCTAATCTGAGATTATGAATCTGTTGACATGTCGTTATGTATATAAAACTTGACCTTGCAGGGCAATGCTTCATATTATGTCTTCACATATGGCCTCATGGCTGCCGTGGGGTGCCGGCAGTAGAATGATACCCCTCCTCTCATGCCCATGGATGCAGTAAGAGCCTGCTAAGGGATACCTCCGGAAGATGGGCAGCAGCGTCTATCCGTGTATCAACATCCCATACTGCGCTCACCAACCCGCCTGCCAAGCGTGGTGAGAATGGCAACTACCCCTCATGCATGAGGGAGGCCTGTGTTCATCAGTGGACGTTTTATGGCTGAAATGATGAAATGATGATATTATGGCCTCATGCAATAAGCGGCATACTAATGCTCATCGTGGACAGTCAGTCCGACGACTTACATGTGCAGAAAATTTAAGGACATAAATGTATTCACCTGTGAAAGTCAAAATCTGTGTTTGTTTTAAGAGAGCCGTTTTTGTGTTTTTTTTTCAGTTGTTTTAGGTAACCGATCGTGTAAACCAACTCAATTTAAAGTGAAAACCATGAAAAATTATAAAACATTATAATATCAATTTCGAATATTTTGTAATGCTGAAAAAAAATATTAATCATCAATGCGCATTCTTAAAGTAAATCTTTCTTTTTAACTTAAACTAGTTGCATTCGTTGCAAATGTCAAATCGCATTTTAAACATCATTATCATCTCAGCCGCGGGACGTCCACTGCAACCAGTTTTAGAACATACAAGTAAATTTTTAAATATAAAAGTTAGTGTATATCAACTGAAATACTACATTTAATGGCTACCATTCAGCGATCTTTGCCGTGAAGTGCCGGCAGTAGAATGTTGCCGTGTATCAACATCCTGTACTGCGCTCGCCAACCCGCCTGCCAAGCGTGGTGAGAATGGCGTTCATTCATTTATTCCCCTCATTAGCGGTACTCGGTCAACAATGAGACAGGCTTTTTTCCTTCGACTGGAAGAGAGTAAGCGATCTCAGGTCTCCTTGACCTTGACACATGAACTTACGCAACAAGTTTGCTGTGAGTGACTCATCCATCGTGGATAACCGGGTACACTATCGTCCGATAGCACCTCGAGCCAACGGAAGATTAGATAGTACTAGCTGTACCGCGCAACTACACCTGCGTGTGGAACTTTTCCAGAGTCCAGAAATCCCCTTCCGGTTCTCAAAGGGAATTTCTGGACAAAAAGTCCAATAATCCCCTTCGAAGGGGCTCGTCGCTGGGGATTTTTAGAATAAGCCAGGACAGGACAGCGGTCGTAGGCACCTATAATAAAAATGAGCGCGCGGTAAAACTGTGATATCTTCGAAGAAATTCCTTGATGATATCCTCGATGAATGATGATTATTTGAACAGAAAAGACTTGAATTCAAATGTACAACACCATTTGAATTCAAGGCAATTCTGTTCAAAATATAATCATCATCATTTCAGTCGTAAACGTCCACTACTGAACACAGGCCTCCCTCATGGATCTCCATGAGGGGTAGTTAGGTCAAAATATAATAATAATGAGCCAATGCGGCATCGCTGGAGAGCCTCAAGCACCGCCCATATTTCGATCGAATCGAAGGCTTTCTCATAGTCCACAAACGCGAGACATAGCGGCAAGTTATACTCTTCGGTCTTCTGTATCACTTGCCGCAGCGTATGAATGTGGTCTATGGTACTACAGCCTTTTCGAAACCCGGCTTGTTCGGGACGCTGGAAGTCATCAAACCTGCGTTCGAGACGATTTGCGATGACCCTTGAGAACAGCTTATGAACATATCTCAAAAGCGAGATCGGTCTTTGGTTCTTAAGCAAGGTGTTCTCACGTTTCTTAAAGAACAGTACCACGACGCTTTTGTTCCATGTTTTTGGCGTAATACCTTCGAGCAAGACGGAGTTGAAGAGCTTCTGAAGGACTTTAAGTATCGGTGATCCATTCAGAAGCACTGACGTGATTTCGTCACCACACGGCGCCTTGTCGTTCATATGCTGTTTCGAGGCCATCCTGATCTTTTACAGGCTGATGTCCGGGATATCTTTGGTATAATGTCGGGTCAGCTTGGCTCTAGGGTCTTCTGCCGCACTCGTCACCAATGTCGTTTTATGTGTGTATATATACATTATATATGTAAGATATATATAGGTAGCTTTTCTTTTATTTCAGATATCTAGCCCAATCCAATTTCCCGCATCTTTCTTAAGTAATACCACAGATTACCACAGACTACAGAACCTAAGTAATACCTTTTTTTGCCAAACCCAAAAGAAACCAAACTTATAGGAGTTGGGACGACCTTCCATACATTATGGGCCAAATATTAGTACAGAGGTAATATTGATGGCATCTATTAGAGATATTAACTATTGAAATGGACCATATTTTAAATTGACATTTCAGTTTCTTTAGTGCTCTTATAAATAAACACTTATTGACTTTGACTATGAGTCGTGAATGAATAATTTCTTTCTTTCTTTTATATTTTTCTATTATCATCATCATCATCATTTTCAGTCCGTGTCAACCCACTGCTGGCTGGGCGCCTCCTCGATTTTTTTCTATATTCTATAAATATTGTAGTGGCCAACAGGATCTGTAATGCTACTTATCATAATTATTTTATAAACAACTATAACTTCATCATTTCAGCCGTAAAACGTCCACTACTGAACTGAGGCCTCCCTCATGGATCTCCATGAGGGGTAGTTGCCATACTCACCACGCTTGGCAGGCGGGTTGGTGAGCGCAGTAGGGGATGTTGATATACGGAAAGACGCTGCTGCCCATCTTCCGGACCCTTAGCAGGCTCTTACTGCATCCACGGGTAGGAGAGGAGGGGTAACATTCTACTGCCGGCACCCCACGGCGACTATTACTTACCAACAATTAAATATTCCGTATTGAGTAAGTAACAAGTAGATTTATGAAAACACTGATTGTGAATAAATAATTTAATAAAATACTGAACATTTTACTTAAAATTAATAAGCAACAAATAATGACAGGAATGTGTTCACTTTTACATGACAATAAATTACATTTAAGTTAGCGTGATGTAAAATGACTAGTGATCGCAATATTTAATTACTTAACACCCTATATAAATAATAAGTTTGTAAGTGTAAGTATAAAAATATAAGTACAAATATGTACATATCATCAAAGATTTAAATCGATAGATACGCCCTTACTGTCATGAGACCGGGCCGTTTTGTTTCCACACGAAATGAGTGAACTCGCTCATTTGGCATCAGTGTACATCTAAACACAGTGTTAGCCGGACGTGGCGTGTGTTATTTTTTCAACGCAAGATCGTGCAATATTATTGTACAATAAATGGTAACAATAACAGTTTAGTTTATTGGCAAAACCAGTATGCGGCGTTATTGTTAACTGATAATGACAATGCCACCAGTTTTTGGTGTCAGGGCACATCTAACCATTTAAATCTTTGCTCGGGACCACAATATGTGGTCCTGTCGAAACGTCGGGCAATAATACAGGCAAATACCAGTAATACATGTGCTTACAAAATATTATAAAGAAGAAAGTTTGTGTGTATATGGATGTTTGTTACCTCCTCGCAAAAACTACCAAACGGACTTTGCTGAAACTTTGCACACGCATAGATGTTGACTAGGATTAACACATAGGCTACTTTGTATCCGGGTACAACGCATGCGAAGCGGCGGCCAGAAGTTAGTGTGTTTATAATGTGTCGTGATCGGAAAGCTTAAAAAATATATATTTATAAATTTTAGAACTGATTTACGGGACTTCATCGCGTAATTACCTTATTTTATTATTTCTCGACGTTTCGAGTGCCCCGCTGCGTGGTCACTGGTAGACTTATCATAATTTCGATAATAGCCTAAATATAGGTGACTAATTATTAGATGGTAGTTTATGCTATAATAGATAGTATTTATTCTCCACCTTGTTTTTGTGTCTGAAGCATACTGTTAATAATTTTTTCTCTTTTACTTTCTTATATCTATTCGTGATAACCTTTACTTGCTTTATGTTTTCACACTGTTGTATATTAGTTTATTATAGCTGTTGGTTGTCCTAATAAATAAATAAATAAATAATAAAATAAGGTAATTACCCGATAAAGTCCCGTTAACCAGAGTGTTAAAATTATGTCAGCAGATCGCAATGTTTACAAAGTACAATATTTACATACTTTCTCCATATAAAAATAATGTCATTTGGCTATGTTTCTTTGGCGTCCACTAACGGTACAGCGCTAGCACTGCTGTTCGTTTCGACACTCGAAAGTTCCTTGTCTTCGTTCAGCTGGGCGAAGTTATCGCACTGGAATACGACCTGAAATTTTATTTATTTATTTATTTCATATTTACATTGCCATGACAGTATAACAAAAGACCAAAGCGACAAAGAAATGCATAAATTTTAAACTTAACCTAAATTATTGATATGGTGTCGTTATTGATATAGGCGCACTTCCTAACTAAAGCTAAATAAAATTGTGTGAAATTAGGGGTCGAAGCCCCCTTAACATGCATAGCGCTGTCTGTCTGTCTGTCTATGTATGAGACGATTACAACCGAACGCGTTGACCGATTTCCATGAAACCTTTTTTGTTAGCACCGTCTTAATGAGAGAAGGGTACTGATTGATTTCGGTGACCAGGGTCACAGGGACTGGAGTTATTGTGACCTCAAAAGGTCACCAAAAAAATAAAGTCAAAGTAAGTCTTCAAATGGCCGAAAACGTCCAAAAACACAAAAATTGCATTTTTGACCTTTTGAGGCCTTCGCCCCCTTTTCTGGTACCCCGTACTAATTTGCTTGTAGACTAAAATGACAGATAGCTTTTGTTGGTTCAGATAGATTCCAAAATTAAAACGTATCAATTTCACCTTAACTTTGACACCTCTAAATTTAGAAACATCATTATTTCTAAGGAAATCTTTAGGAAGTGCCAAAACCGAATCAACACCAAAGTTTCATTCAATTTCTTTCACGCTTTTTAGGGTTTCGTAGTAAAACACGAAACCCTTATAGTTTCGCTTTGTCTGAAACTTTTTTCGAATATGTTTTGGTAAACAAAAAAATGTGATATATAAAAAAATTAGGCCAGGTTGTTGTCGGGCCGTAGAACCGTAAACCTACATAGCCCCACATAGACAAAATGACGAGACAAGCCAAAGGCCCACCAAGCGGTTACCTCCTATAACAACTGCAACACCACAGTGATCACGTTCACTGAACACGTGACCTAGACTGAATTGCATTGCGCCCGTCAACCTGAGACTTAAGAGTTGTAAGGTCTCATATGCCGGTAATTTCACCGGCCCCCTTACCCTTCAAAACAGAACACAGCAATGCGGACATTGCTGCTTGGCGGCTATAGGTATGGCGGTAGTACGTCCCCGAATTAACTCTGCACAAAAAGTTATATTACTACGAGAATAAGTGAATATTGTATATTATAATGACGAGCTCTGTAGCGCAGCGGGCGAAGGTCCGCCTGCGACGCAAGGGGTTGCGGGTTCGATTCCCGCCCCGGGACAAATGTCTGTACGATCTGCAGATATTTGTTCAGGGTGTTCTGGGTGTTTTTCTATATATAATAAAAATATCTATCTATGTAGTATAAAATAAAGTATTAAGTATATCAGTCATCTAGTACCCATAACACAAGCTCTGCTTAGCTTGGGGCTAGATGATGCTGTGTGATTTGTCCAGCGTTATTAAAATAAAAATAAATATTAAATAATTAATCGTGGTAGACCTACATGAGACCAGGTAGGTCTACCATGAGTTTTCACAAACTATACCGCTAGCGACAGTAGTCAAAAAAATATTGTACAGCGTCTCTAGCTAATAGTTTGGTGCTAAAATACGAGTAAGTTAATTAAGTTAATTTTAGTTATTTTTGTTGTTATTTTCTGTATGATTTACACACTAAAGAGTTTATCTATCTATCTACGCAGTAAACTATACTACAGCGACTGTAGTTTGAGATTTATTTGCTTAAAATTTGGTACCATGAATTACAAATCTGACAGATGTCATAGTAACGTACTATTACTACTGTAGTAACGGCAGGCGATCTAACAGTGACAACTCATGGTAGACAAGACACATAGAACTCTTACATCTCAAGCGTTAGTCACATGCTTAGTGAACGTGATTAACGCGGTATTGTTGTAACAGGTTACTGCTTAACATCAAGTGGGCCTTCGGCTTGCCTCGTCATTTAGTCGTATAAAAAAAACCTATGACGCGGGTTTCGGTAGGAGTTATTTTATTTAATGATCATTCATAATTTCAGCCGTAACACGTCCACTACTGAACACAGGCCTCCCTCATGGATCTCCATGAGTGTTGCCATACTCACCACGCTTGGCAGGCGGGTTGGCGAGCGCAGTACGGGATGTTGATACACGGAAAGACGCTGCTGCCTATCTACCGGAGGTATCCCTTAGCAGACTCTTACCGCCAGTACCCCACGGCATTTTATTTAATACTGTGCAAAAATCCAATCGTTATCATTTCTTGTTTGGACACAATTTTTTACATTAAAATGTGTTGATTCCTTAGGATGTGTTTCAAGGTCCAAGAGCTCTTCTTATAATAATCGCTTATTATATTATTATTTCAAACAACTATTTAGGTGCCACTTTATTTATTATTGGTTAAATTTAAAAACTACAGACAAAATGTCATCCGTACAAAATGTCATCCCGTCTTATTTGCTTAATATTAAAAATTATTTTATCATAATCCTACGTTTGGTCACTTGAGGAGTACTCATGTTAGTTTACAATATATATAATAAATTTCCTTATTATTTTATATTAGACTGTTTGCATAGTAGTAGTTTAGGTATCACTACTAATTTTGTTAGGTGAATAGGACTGATTGAGTGAATAGGACTCACCGTATACACCAAGACAGGCAGTCCCAGCACCCCGCCGGCGAGCACATCCCACCAGTGGTGCCGGTGGTCCAGCATCCGCGACAGGCCGCAGAAACCGACCAGCAGAGAGAGCGCTATCTGCGCGCTCAGCACAGCGTGCGAGCGCTTCGCTCTTCGGTGGAGGTAGTACTGGAAATAAACACTTGTGGTTTCTCTATGACGAGCTCTGAGGCGCAGCGGGCGAAAGTCCGCCTGCGACGCGAGGTTGCGGGTTCGATTCCCGCCTCGGGACAAATGTCTGTATGATCTTCAGATATCTGTTCAGGGTGTTCTGGATGTGTTTCTATTTATAATAAAAAATATCTATCTGTGCCAGTGAGTTGTAAATAGATAGAGTAGCTATACCAAACAAAAAATGTGTCGCAACTTGATGACAGCGGGGGTGCCTGCGCGGGGCGCGCTCGCAAATATTCGCTGCAGCGCTACACGATTAGAATGTCGTCTATCCATACCATCAATACATGCAGCGCTAGATCGCTAATAGAGTATAGTTTTCTCGCGACCAAAACGTCGTAAGCGCTGTGAATTTCGTGGCGCTTACACGTTTCGTTCAACATAGTGTAACAACATGTCGCTCTAATAGATTTTTTTACCGCAGAAGGGACACTTCAGACAGCTATTAATGCAGTAGGTACCTATGAATATTATATTTCAAAACGTAAAAATATTTAAGTACATTAAATTAAAACGAATCGTTAAACGTTTAAAGACATTTTTTTTAAATAAATTGGTATTTTATCTAACAAGTACGTACATAGGTAGGTACTTACACTAACTAGACCCCACACTTTATTTCACTCTGCCCCTCCTCTCATGCCCGTGGATGCAGTAAGAGCCTACTAAGGGATACCTCCGAAAGATGGGCAGCAGCGTCTTTCCATGTACCAACATCCCGTACTGCGCTCGCCAACCCGCCTGCTAAGCGTGGTGAGTATGGCAACTACCCCTCATGGAGACCCATGAGGGAGGCCTTTGTTCATTAGTGGACGTTTTTTGGCTGAAATGATGATGATTATCTAGCCCAAAACTAAGCAGAGCTCTTGTTATGGCTACTAGATAACTGATATAATAAATACATACAATACAATACATAAATACCTATTTATTTATTATTATACGTAGAAAATGACCTGAACACCCAGAACAAATATTATATCTGCAGCGATCACTAAACATTTGTCCCAAGGCGGGAATCGAACCCACCTCCTGCGTCGCAGGCGAACCTTCGCCCACCACGCCACAGAGGTCGTCAATCGATCTATTACAAATTTATAAACCTTAAGAATTTATTCAGACAATAATATAGGTATAATACAGCTTCAGTTTATAAGTAATGACGATTGCAAAAGATACCTGCAGTAGGTACCTACTGTTACTGATCAGACAGACGGCATAGGGCAAGTAATATGAGTTAAAAATAATCAGTTAAACCTTTGTCGCCAACCCTTAGTAGGTACCTACACATCCCATCTGTACGAATCACTTTTCATAATCTATGATTTTCAAACAAAATGTCAGTACAATAGAAAATAATATACAAAAATTAATTTTAGTTGGTTTTAGTTGATATTCTGTTGACTTTCCGATGATAAGTCACGGCACTATCTTTTTTCTTCGCAGTTGATTGATTTTTACACGTTTTTAACACGCAAGACGGCATTTTTAATTTGGGTTTATTCGCGTGCGGTCGCTATGGGCGTCGACGAACGACTAAATGAGTTGTTGCCGGCCGGCAACAACTCATGGCGCAAACTTGTTGTTCGCGGGTGTCAATTCTATACGCTAGTAATAATACTTCAATGATCTGTGCGGTATATTGAATTAAGTATATCAGTCATCTAGTGCCCATAACACCAGCTCTGATGGTGCTGCGTGAATTGTCCAGCAAATATTTAAATTTTATTTATTTATATTTATTTTAATTCTAAAGGGTATTATCAATTACCTACCTTAATTTGTATACCTCCTATATTAGTAGATCTGTCACCAATTTTATCAATTATGACATAACTCTTCATCATCTCCATCTCAGCCGTAGGACGTCCACTGCTGGACATATGCCTCCCTCATACATGTCCATGTACTGATCATGATGGGTCGTTGCCATACTCACCACGCTTGGCAGGCGGGTTGGCGAGCGCAGTGCGGAATGCTGACACACAAAGACGCTGCCCATCTTCCAGAGGTATCCCTTGACAGATTCTTACTGCATCTACGGGCAAGAGAGGACACGGCCCATAAAAATAAACATCATCATCTCAGGCCTAGGCCCGCTGTCCGCGTCCAGTGCTGGGCGTAGGCCTTCCTCATGGATCTCCAATATCATGATGGCGTTATTACTATAGATAGAATACTTTTTTGGTAGATACATAGGTACATTTCATCATCATCATACAGCCGTAAGGCTGTTGGCCCTCATACATATCCAAGATCATGAGAGGATTGTTGCCATACACGCCACGCTCGGCAGGCGGATTCGCGAGCGCAGTATGGGATGTTCATACACGGAAAGACGCTGCTGCCCATCTTCCAGAGCAAACCCTTAGGCTCAGCGCAGACGGAACGGAGCGCAACGGAGAGGATTTTATTGACGCACTTGAAAATAAACTTTAATATTATTAAAATAAAGTGCAAAACGCCGCGCGGGGATTCCCGCGTATTTTCGAGGACGCGCGTGGTTTTTTTTCAGGTTCAAGCATTTATGCACTTTATGATAATAATTTTAAAGTTTATTTTCAAGTGCGTTAATAAAATCCTCTCCGCTGCGCTCCATTCTGTCTGCGCTGAGCCTTAGCAGATTCCTACTGCATCCACGGGCAAGAGAGCAGAGGCAACATAGGTACTTACATTACATTACATAGACAAAAATTACCCACGGAACAAAATACGTAAAAGAATACAAACACTTTCCCAAACACTTGCCCCGCGGCGGGTAATTATGTGCAGGTACTCACAACAAGGAAGAGACCGGCGTAGATGCCCAAAGCCGTGTGACCGGACGGGAAGCTCGTGCTCGACTGCGCTATCATCACCGGCACCTTCGTACAAGTGTAGTAGCTCACATACTCTGACCTGGGTAGGGAGTAAAGCCTGTATTACATAACACGGTATTCAGGGACCCTTACCCTAACTAGGAGTGGTTTTTTTATTTTTTATTTTAGATAGGTTAGCTCTTGATTTCATCCTTGCTATCGTAAGAATGAGATCGACGATGGAGCGAGCCTCCCTAGAAAATGCCTATTAACTCTTTTCTTAAACGTAATCGGGTCATAAGAGGTTGGAAACACAGACGATGGTAGTTTGTTCCAGTCGAGAGCAGTGCGCATTATAAAAGACGATTGGAAGCGTTTAGTTCTCAGCTTTGGGATTTCAACCAAATGAGGATGATAGTGTGCAGTGTGTCTGTAGTTTCTATGGAAAAAGGGTGATGGTGGAATTAAGTCATGTAGTTCCTGCGAGCACTCTCCGTAGTATAATCTGTAGAAAACTGATATACATGCTACCTTGCGACGGTGACTTAGGCTGTCAAGCTTTGACGTCACAAGATATTCCTCACCAATGAGCCTCCTAGCTCTGCGTTCCACCGAATCGAGTGCAGCCAGTTGGTATTTAGCTGAACCATCCCAGAGGTGGCTGCAATACTCCATGCAAGATCGGACTTGACCTTTGTAGAGTGCGAGAAGCTGTCCCGGTGTGAAGTATCGCTTTACCTTATTTAAGATGCCCAACTTCTTAGCCGCTATTTGAGCCTTTGATTCGATGGAAGTGCCAAAGCTGAGGTTAGCTGTCAACTCTATGCCAAGAAGTTCAAGGTGGCCAGTAACATCTACAGTAGTACCACAAAACACTGGCGCTAGGTCAAATTCGTGTTTTTTGGCAGATATTTGGTGTAATAAGAGTTAGAGCGTAAGGGACGGGCGATCGGTCGGACCCGCAGGGTGATTACGTATCTCGCGACAGGTTTTGCAACAGGCAATTAACAGCAATATTGCTGTCAAATGTCAATTCCTTGCTGTACTCTAATACAAAAATTTACATTTGACAGCAATATTGCTGTCAATTGCCTGTTGCAAAACCTGTCGCGAGATACGTAATCGCCCTGCCGGCAAGCCTTGATAGATAGATAAAACGTTTATTTACGACTACAGACACATACAAGAAACAAAAGCTGAGTACAACATTACAATACATCAAATAAACACAAAATATAACAAATTAAGACAATATAATTAGCAATCAAAATGTTATGTGTGTGCTGCAGCACGTCAAAATGTCATGGCTCAGCGTGAGATATGCTCAAGGAGCAAACGCTGATTTTTAGCCTTGCTCCCTAATCGCCCTAACTACCGGGCCCTGAATACCGTGCAGTGTAATACAGCTTTAATAAAAAAATGCGTTTGTTGATACGCCACACGCTAAACGTAATTTGACGTCCTATGTGGCGCAGCGCAGCGCAGAATCGGGTTCGATTCCCGCCTCGAAACCGATGTTTGGTATATGGAGATACTTGCTCCGGGTGTTCTGGATGTTTTCTTATATACAATAAAAATATCCATCTATGTAATATATAATGTGTATTTAAGTATATCAGTCATCTTGTACCCATAACACAAGCTCTGCTTAGCTTGGGGCTAGATGATGCTGTGTGAATTGTCCAGCATTATTATTGTTATTACCGCCGTGGGGTGCCGGCAGTAGAACGATACCCCTCCTCTCATGCCCATGGATGCAGTAAGAGCCTGCTAAGGGATACCTCCGGAAGATGGACAGCAGCGTCTTTCCGTGTATCAACATCCCATACTGCGCTCACCAACCCGCCTGCCAAGCGTGGTGAGTATGGCAACTACCCCTCATGGAGATCCATGAAGGAGGCCTGTGTTATTAGGAGGCGGAGATAATGGAAGGGCCATTATCTTCAAGGCTTGCACTGTGACAACACTGATCAGAATTCCATTCATATCAGAAGTCCATTATAATCATCTTAACCCGGTATCACCGACTGCTTGTCATCAGCCTCCTTTCTCAGACTGGTTTCTCTTCCTCATATACCAGACTGGTTTGTTTTGTGCTTCTCGCATCCGAGAGTGCCCAGTGACTGTGACCATCTTTTCCATTAATCTTGCATCATTTTCAGGCGGTTCACACACTGCCATGCATCACGCTGCATGTTGCGTGTGTGCGTCTTCTAACGTTGCTTGTATCTCCGTTTGTATAGAAACACGCACAGTCCAATACACTGAAAATGCATCTACGAGCGTTCATGCAGATCACGCGTTCAAGCGCGGAGAAAAATGCATCCCCGCGCGTAGGTGCGTGCAGAGAAACAAGGTATGGCACACCGAGTCCCGCAGTCTAGCGAAAAGCTTTGAATGAAATGAGTCAGAGACGCCGTGAATCCACAAAACGCAACTGCGCGCGTGAGTGTGTGAAAAACCCGCACGATGATGCAGATCTGCACTCCCGCAAGTACCCGCGTAGGTGCGTCGACACGCAACATGCAGCGTGTTGCGTAGAAGAGTGATAACCGCCTAATTAACTCAAAAAGCCTTCCCTACAAGTAGCTGCCTCATTAGGCCCGCAAGTTTTCGAAGTGCGGTCTCGGAGACCCCACCATCTTCTTCAAGGCTTGCACTATGACAATGCTAGAAAACATGTTTTTTGTACCATTTTAATCATTAATCAAAATCCCTTACCCTTCACAAGTAGAGGCCTCTTTAGGCCCGCAAGTGTCGAAGAAGTGCGGTCTCGGAGACCCCACCATCTGCTTGATACCTTGCACCGTGACAACGTTAATCAGAATCCCGTAAACATACTCCTTGTACCATTTCAAAGCAATCGACTTGGCCGGTCTTTCTGGGTGGTAGGTGCGTTCTACCACTAGTAACTGAAAATAATCAATTAAATGAAAAATAATATTATCATACATTATACTAATGTCGCCGGGGGGTCCGGCAGTAGAATGTTACTACTCCTCTCATGCCCGTGGATGCAGTAAGAGTCTGCTAAGAGATACCTCCGAAAGATTGGCAGCAGCGTTTTCCCGTGTACCAACATCCCGTACGCCAACCCGTCTGCCAAGCGTGGTGAGTATGGCGTTTAGCCCTTACAGAGTTCATGAGGGAGGCCTGAACGATTTACGGCTGAAATAATAACGATGATGATGATGATGATATTCACCTGCCCTCTCCTCTGCCTAAATTGATAAGCTGGGAGAATGGTATGAAGCTGGGCGTCGCCTAATCCACATAGCAATGTCCCAGGCACTGCAGCATCCCGTACAGCAAGAATACCAGTTGCTGACACTGTATTAATCATTTATCATACTCGCAGCTTACATTTATTGTATTACTAGTTTTTTAATTATTTTGTAGTAGTACCTAGTGAAAAAGGAGTGTCCTCACTCCTTTAGTATTCCCGTAGTGATACGACTTTAAGGTGCAACCCAGGAGGGTTGCACCTTAAAGTCAAGTACGCATTATCAGCATTATTGTGCACTAGCTTTTGCCCGCGCCTTCGTCCGTGTGGATGTCATAAAACGTAAAATCCCCTTTTTCACGCAGAGCCACTTTGATTCGAAAATATAAATTCCATTTATTCCCTATCCCGTAAGAATTTCGAAAAATCCCTTCTTAGTGCACCTCTAGGATACTCAAGGTATATGTGTGACAAATTTCAAGTCTTTAGGTCCAGTGGCTGTGCGTTGATATATCAGTCAGTCAGTCAGTGAGTCAGTCAGGACTTTGAATTTTATATATTATGTACATACATATATTGATAATAGATTTGAATGCATAGATCTTGTCAGAAAAGTCTGCTAATTAGTATTTTATCATTCATATTTTTTCCAAGAACAAGCTATGCTTAAATCTGTAATTCTACCTTTATTTAAACCTATTCCAAATTACAATGCTTATTAAAGTAGTAGGTAATAGGATTGTGATACCTACTATTTCAGTTATTTTATATGTTGAGTGGCGCAACCTTGGAAAGGTATTAGGTACATAAAATGAATGGCTGGTAAGATTAAGAAGTAAATTGGCTTTTCATAACTATTATTAAATGAATCATACAGCGTCATTGCAACTGGTATTCATGCTGTACGGGACGCTGCAGTGCCTGGGACATTGTTAGATGGATGAGACTTGCCCAGCACCTGTACCATCCACTCAGCAAAAGTAGGCTTTTTCATTTCTAGCAATAATAAGTATTATTATAATATAAGAACACATAGAAGTATTACATTAAGTAGCCGTGGGGTACCGGCAGTAGGGTGCCTCTCCTCTCTTGCCCGATAATGCAGTAACAATCGACAAAGGGATGCCTCCGGAAGAGAGGCAGCAGCGTATTTCCGTGTATCTTTGTGTCATCATTTCAGCCATAAAATGTCCACTAATGAACAAAGGCCTCCCTCATGGGCCTCCATGAGGGGTAGTTGCCACGCTCGGCAGGCGGGTTGGCGAGCGCAGTATGGGATGTTGATATATGGAAAGGCGCTGCTGCCCATCTCTCGGAGGTATCCCTTAGCAGGCTCTTACTGCATCCACGGGCATGAGAGGGGCAACATTCTACTGCCGGCGCCCCACGGCTATTATCTTAGTGTATATCTTCATATTTGGAGAACCATGAGGGAGGCCTTTGTCCAGCAGTGGACGTCATGCAGCTGAGATGTTGATCATCATTTACATTTCAGCTGTGAAACGTTCACTACTGAACACAGGCTTCCCTCATGATCTCCATGAGGGGTAGTTGCCATACAGGCGCAGTACGGGATGTCGATACACGGAAATAAACTGCTGCCAACTTCCGGAGGTATCCCTTAGCAGGATTTTACTGCATCCGCGGGCATGAGAGGAGGGGTAACATTCTATTGCCCCGAGATAGATAGATAGATAAACTCTTTATTGTGTAAATCATACAGAAAATAAAAACAAAAAAAACTAAAATTAACTTAAACTACTTACTTTACTTGACATTCTACTGCCGTAGGGTGCCGGCAGTAGAATGTCACCCCTCCTCTCCTGCCCGAGGATGCAGTAAGAATCTGCTAAGGGATATCTCCGGAAGATGGGCAGCAGCGTCTTTCCGTGTAAGAACATCCCGAACTGCGCTCACCAACCCGCCTGCCAAGCGTGGTGAGTATGGCAACAACCCCTCATGTACTTGGATCTCTAAGTCAATGAGGGAGGCCTATGTCCAGCAGTGGATATCTTACGGCTGTAATGATGATGATGAACTTAAACTCCAAAAACAACAAGGCAGAGGATGACAGGATAATCAACATACCACAGACAGAGGCAACAGAAATAGTGTTCCAAAGAGCTGCTTAGCTGTGATGGTGTCTCCAGTGAACTCGTAGGACAGCGCTGGATCATTGCAAGTAAAGCCTACTTTGCCGCCGGGAATACAACGAGTTTCTATAACCAGTAGTAATAAAAGACCTGAAAGAGAAGAGAATAGATGTTATTGACATTAGTAATAAATTGGCGCGACTTAGCGGAAATCTATTTCTATATGTAAATTAATAAGAAAAATATAGTAGCAAATCCGCTAACTTTAATATTATTTAATTTAATATACCTCTGTGGTGCAGCGGTCGAAGTGCGAAGCCCCGCCTGCGAAGCAAGAGGTTGCTGGTTCGATTCCCGCCTCGGAACAAGAAACCAGTTTCCAAATCCCGGTTTCCTAGACGGCCGAAACTGAACAAATACCTTTACGATCTGCAGATATTTGTTCAGGGTGTTCCGGGTGTTTTTCTACATATTATAATAAAAAAATATCTATCTATATCTTAACGTATGGTGCACAAACCTGGTCTTTGACATCTCTTCAGCGCTCAAAGCGGAGTCTGCCAAAGGGCGATGGAGCACAGTATTCTAGGTGTTAAATTAACAGATCACACAAGAAACACCACACTGAACTCCAAGACAAAAATCATCGATGCTGTCAATAAATCTGCTAAACTGAAGTGGGACTGGGCCGGACATGTGTGTCGCATGTCGGAAGAAATGTGGGCAAGGATAGCCACCGAGTGGGTCCCACATGCGGTACAACGACCGCGCGGCCGGCCCAGGCGCAGATGGCGGGATGAGCTGGACATGTACTGTGCTGACTGGTCGACCAACGCATTGGACCGGGAAGTATGGAGAGGGAAGGGCGGCCTTTGCCCAACAGAGAAATCAGAGATTTTATTGTCATAGAGCGCAGTGTGGTGTTTTTATTTAACACCTAAAATACGGCGCTCCTTCACTCTTTGACTAATTCCGAGCTTTTACCGCTAGATATGTCAGACTATGTTTGTGTGCCATATGTCAGGATAGGAAGAATGCATACCTCCATGAGTTTACGTTAGAGGCAAATAGGAAGGTTACGCTTGATGAGTTCCTTCATGGCCCAAAAATATATTTTTCCAGGCATTGTCTGTTCGACGAATGATCTTTTTACTTGTCTCGCCTGGTAACTCTTTCCTAGAGTATATTTACCTTGGTAAATATACACTTTGACGCATGCCATACCCTGAATCTTATGATTGGTAGGTACTATTAGCAATCTGTGCTATTAGTCATAATCTTGATCTTTAACTGGTTCTTGATAGCCCAATGATTTATGTTTTATTTACTTATTCATAAAGAGGCATTGTAATGCTTATATACTAGTAGTTGTAGTACTTTATGTAAAGAGTTTATCTGGGGAAGTAGATAAAACCACCATATTTATTTCTGCCGCCAAGCAATGTCTGCATTGCTCTGTGTATGTGTGTTTGCAGGGTAAGGTGAAATTACGGGTACATGAGACCTAACAACCTTCTTGTCTGAGGGTGATCCCTCAGTTGTCGAAAATGCTTACATGCTTCGTGAACGTGATCACCGCGGTAATAGGTAGAGGTTACCGCTTAACATCAGGTGGGCCTTCGGTTTGTCTCGTCATTTAGTTAAATAAAAAAAAGCATGTGCATACATGGCATCATTGCTTACTACAAGTATTTAAAGGCGTCATAATAACCTCCAAACGGATGCAATTACCGTAATAAAAACAGCATTGTAATGCTGGCTGTCTAGGTTGGTTTCGTCAAGATAAGATCTGAAGTTACCTACCTGATCCTATCTCTATGCACCTTGTATTTAAAGTACATGTTGGGATAATATTGTAAATATACTTTTAAATCACTTTCTGGTATTAAAAAGGATGAATTTATGCATAAATGTCTTAAAACCATCCATATGAACACCGCCATAAAGGACTTGGACTAACGACTTCGGAACAAAGCAGAAAATGTGGAAACTTAATTGAAACATAAAAAGTACTTAATGCTAAAGCTGCAGAAGTGACGGGGTACTAGCACGACAAGAAAGCATATTTAACCATCTTGTTAAAGACGGAACCGGTCAGTAAACAGAACCAGGATCAGAATGAGTACTCCTTCAGTAAATTACCTGTAACAACTAGGTACAATATGTGCACTGACAGTAAACAAGATATACACACATTAGCCTAAGCTGCCTGTGTATTAAATAACAATAATAAATTGTTGTTTCTGTTATGGGACTCATAGCAAAATGTCTCAATCAACATATCAAGAGACTTTCACTAGGCAGTTGGATGAAGAGCCAGATCCAAAAGGCAGTACTCCTGGACTCGGCATGTATAAGCACAAATAGTAAGGAGATTCCTCTCCATACAGCCCTAGTCATTGATGTTTGAGCCTTACTTTGCAGCTGGTGATTCACCACTTTGATATATTTTTTTCTGTAGTGTATTTGTTTTTATACTTCTTTACTTAAAGTAAAAATATATTTTTATATTTCTGGATTCTTTTCCAGCATCACCTAGGCCAATTAATGTAAGAGCTGGTGTTATGGGTCACATTTTTTATCAGATGAGATAGAATATTTACTTATTTAATAGATAAATATATCAAATTTGACTGCCTCCATAGCTCAGTTGGTTTAATAGCCAACTGAGATTCAGGAGGTAGCTGGTTCGATTCCCCCCCATTGCACAAATGTATAATATAAAAAAGTATGTATATACAAAAAAAAAGTATTTAGGTATTCTATCAGTCATCTGGTTTCCATAGCACAAGCTTTGGTTAGTTTGGTTTTAGTTATCATATCAAACAAAGTGCTTAGTGGCAACTAGGTGTTTTGGCTGAGTGTTTGAAACTTAAGGAGATTACATTAATAAAAATCAACTGTTGTAGGGGTTTTATGAATTATTGGGTAGTATTTGAGATATGGGGGTTTAATTGCTTTTTTTGTATCATCATTTTACATGGAGATTTTATTATATCAAAGCACGGATAGTAGCCGATTGAAACGCAACCTGCTGTGTTTCAATCGGCTACTTGAAACGCAACCTCCTGCGTTTTAATCGGCCATTAACTGTGTGTTAGGTTTTATTCCTGCCACAAATCAAGTTTATTATAAGAAATTTGCTCGCTTCTTCTAAGTTCATAGCGGCAACTAGGTTTATTTGCAATATAACAGCTAATGAAGCAGCCTCCTATGTCTCAGACCGCCTATTTCTATCTATCTATCTATTAGACAAACTGCGCCAGAGATTGTGGTGATTAATCTGTGCTTAAGGCTAGTGGTCCGATATAATGATAAAGGCGTAGATGTATATGAGTAATGAAAAAGGTGCATAGGTGGCACAATTCATCAGGCTGTCTATTCCGCCTACGATAGAAAATCCTGGAAAGACATAACTCATCGTGGTCGCGATCCTCAGCATTGAGGGAACGAAGAAGAAGGCTCGTAGATAGATAAGGCAAAGGTCAAGTTATAAATAAGGCTACAAATTAAATAAACTACCGTTATGTTACGTAGGTACGTACCTCTATGCCAGCGGTTTGTTTTGCTCCACGCTAGTTTCACCTTGTCCATTATGGTATGATTGTCGTTTGAACTTCACAATTTAAATGCCTTACGACTAGAATTAACTAGGGAAGCACAGTAAAGCGTGACTAACACACAGATACTAATTAAATAGGTATTGAGGCTAGTAAATTGCTTTTTGCGGTGTTTTCATGTTATAACTGACAATGCTCACTAGGTTTTGTGTTGACTCATAGCAGTCATAGCCGCAGTCTTTCTGTAACCTATTAAAAAGATTTGATTTAGCTAACTGTATTTCTCCGGTACATAAAATATTATTTATTATTATTCGATTATTATCGAAACAATCACAGTGGGTGTACTGGACAGTTTCCTTTCCTATACTCTTTGAGGGTTTCATTCAATCAGTGCTGCCAACCAGGGTTGGATTCAGACCCTCAAAAAATTATTGTCTTTGGAAATAAAAAATATACTACTTGTCGAAAATTATACTACGTTTTGTTTTACGTGGATTTCAATATTAAAATGCATTTATGTGAGTGAAATTTTCTTTATTTAGTAATATTTGACGAGCTCTGTGGCGCAGCGGGCGAAGGTCCGCCTGCGACGCAAGGGGTTGCGGGTTCGATTCCCGCCTCGGGACAAATGTCTGTACGATCTGCAGATATTTGTTCAGGGTGTTCTGGGTGTTTTTCTATATATAATAAAAATATCTATCTATGTAGTATAATATATTAAGTATATCAGTCATCTAGTACCCATAACACAAGCTCTGCTTAGCTTGGGGCTAGATGATGCTGTGTGATTTGTCCCGCATTATTTATTTATTTATTTATTTATTGTTAATGTACAAATCTATTAAATTGAGGCTAGTAGATGTTTATCTCAGCACCGACCATCACACACTTATCTGTTAGAACGACCCGCGTCCCGCGATAAAGTAAAACACTACGCGGGGATTCCCCGAAGCTTGTCGCTGTCGCTTATTTTCGGCTTTGGATACTTTTAGCACAGAATAGTAATACACTGTGCTTTTAGCCACCACTAATTGCTGGCTGATTCGATATTACCATACATACAGAACTTCCCGAAATTGTAGGATAAATAATAAAAAGCAAAATGATTCAACCAATAAAAGTTGTCAATCGGCTTGAAGGTAAAATTATGGTATTTTCGCGTAGTATTCTGGCTTAAAGATACTACATACTACACATAATGAAATAATGGTACAAATAGTATAATTATACTACAAAATCCAACACTGCTGCCAACTGAGTTGAGAAATTAGGCAAAATGTTGAAATAGAAAATATAAAATATTTTTGAAAATAAATTTAAAATATATAAAAAGTTGTTAATAAGAGATCAGAGCTTAGGAATATGGATTATTAATCCGCTAACCTGCATGCGGTAACTAGTAGTTCCAATAAGAATAGTCCGTTGAACGCGACTGGTAACATAAAGTTCCACTATCATTTCTTGTTCGTTTTATGATATTTTAAACATTATTCTTATTACAAATATGGTCGAGTCTTATTTCATAAGAATCTAGTAAACAATGCTCTTTTTGAGTTATAACAGCCAAATGAGAATCGACGCGAGTAAGCAAGCTCGACCAGAATTCGTTGCTACCTTAGTGCGGCAAAGATTTAAATCTTTGCAGTGCGTTGGTAATTTTTAGATCCATTCTTTAAAATTTTAGCAAATAATTAATCCAATAGAAAGCCAGTAATGTCGGCTTTCATTTAAAAGTAGTGTCCGTTCGTAGAATTTAAATAAAAAGGTAAATAAGGTGAAAAAATTCGTGAAATCAATAAAATTAATCTATTTATGGCTTTATTTAACTTTTTATATCCATTTTTTAATATTTATGCAAACTAATATATACCAATAGAAAGCCATAAAAACTGTGTCAGGTGTGGATCGTTAGTAAAACTGAAATTAATTGTTAGATAATGATGAAAAATAGGGTTATTTTATTTAGTTTCTTAAGTTGTCCTAACTTGGGTGCATTAGCATGAATTGTATCGTAATAACATGGCTATCTGCCTATGTGTGTGTGAAATTTGAACGTAAACACATTGACAACAACCCCATTTTTTCTTATCAGTCAAATAAAAAGTGCAAATTTATTACAAATGGATAGATATAACATAACAATGGATGAGTTGGGATCACTTAAGCAACTGTCACTGTCAAACAAACAGCTGTGACTTGAGTTCAAAAACCTCGCATATCGTTGCGTTGGAGAACAAAAATGATTGTGTTTTTCTCAGACGGTAGTATCATTGTACTGACACTGGCAGAATTGTGACCACAGAAGTAAAAAAATAAGAAGTAGAAACAAAAACATTTCAAAAATTTCCCTGGATCACGATAATGGGTGCAACTTAGACGAGACAAATCGGTGCAATCCTATCGAAATATCCGCCGCGCGCCGCTCGGATAATAATATTATATAATACTCGGATATATAATAAATAAGCTCGGGCAACCATTGAAGTATTGTTTTCTGTAGACCTTTTTAAGAAGTACAATACTAGTAGTACATTAATTAGATCTACCTATCTCGTAGGGTTCAGCCAGCGTTTGCAATGTAAGCGCAAAGAAATAAATAAATAATAAATAAATACTGCTGGACAAATCACACAGCATCATCTAGCCCCAAGCTAAGCAGAGCTTGTGTTATGGTTATGTATAGAAAACACCCAGAACACCCTGAACAAATATCTGCAGATCGTACAGACATTTGTCCCGAAGCGGGAATCGAACCCGCAACCCCTTGCGTCGCAGGTGTTTATTTACGACCTCACATTAGAAACCTCTAAAATTATGAGTGTTTCTCTCCTATATTATGCATGTATTATACAAAGAAACCTTCCTCTTGAAAAAAAAAACCTATTAAAAAAAACCGCATCAAAATCCGTTGCGTAGTTTTAAAGATCTAAACAAACATAGGGACAGACAGACAGCGGGAAGCGACTTTGTTTTATATTATGTATTGACTAGGGCAATAAATACAATAAATACACGGTCAAAACCGTTTATGGAAGTGTCATGATCGCGAATGTTTAAAAAAAATGGTTTCTTTTGTAAATAGTTGCTATTCAAATTATTTAATATTAGGTACCTACCTAGCTAGGCACGTTTTTTACAATCAAGTACCTACCTACCTAGGTTAATAAGTGCCTTCGTGTGTGGCCAAAAGCTACTTAAAAACTAATGAACGGGGTGTCTAGGTCGGTCTGCCTCAACTTGTTCTACTAATCACCGTTAATTTACAACCAAGACTCAACCAAGAATAGATAAAACACAAGTTTAATTTTGGATTAACCTGCCTTCATTAAAAGAATACCGTAGGCGTTTAGATGTTGGCTAGTGAGATAAGTTGATGTATCCTATTAGAATTTTATGGTGGTTACATCTGGGATTTGCTTATCTTGGCAGAATAGTTTTATAACTGGTTGCTATTATGAAAAGATTAGGGGCTTGGTGTAGGCGCGATTAATCCGAAGATTAAAAGTAGGTACATATCTTACGAAATTGATTTTTATAATTAAAGCCAGATTGGTTCTTCGTTATCACATTTAAGAACTTAGTAAGTTGTAAGATGGGTTTGTATTGAGGTAAAGGTAGTAAGGTATTCACGTAAAACCTTGTAGGTAGGTAGCACGTTGTACCACGAATTAAATTTTAGATGGTGCTAAACAAAAGGGGATCTTCATAACTATCAGCCTGTTGATAGTTGACACCCACTGCAGGGTAGGTATATCCAATATATCTACAGCGTCTGATAGGTCTTAAAAAATAGACTTTAAACTTCTTCACCATAATAGACACAACCTTTTAGTTCAAGCGCGGACGTCTGGGCAGGGCACTGGCTAACAACAGAGCTTTTACTTAGAAGCTAACTAGGTAGGGGTCTAGGTACCGCCGTGGGGTGCCGGCAGTAGAATGATACCCCTCCTCTCATGCCCATGGATGCAGTAAGAGCCTGCTAAGGGATACCTCCGGAAGATGGGCAGCAGCGTCTATCCGTGTATCAACATCCCATACTGCGCTCACCAACCCGCCTGCCAAGCGTGGTGAGAATGGCAACTACCCCTCATAGAGATCCATGAGGGAGGCCTGTGTTCATCAGTGGACGTTTTATGGCTGAAATGATGAACTAGGTAGGTACCTACCTACCTAACCTCTGTTGATATTGGTTTGAAACTTTGATAAAATGGTTTGAAAATGATTTATTGACTTCACTACAGCTTTTACCTGAGTAACCATAACGAACACAAACGTAAAGGGAACTAAAGCAAACATATCAAAGCAACGACGACGTGGCTGTTTGTATAACTGCTTCGACTCGTACCGGCCACGTTGACAGATCAACACAGTTGAAAGATGTCATACCTACATCTGTCTAGAATCTAGAAAGATGTAGGTACCTACTTCTAGACCCTAAAAGTACGCAGCTTGATGATTAAAACTAACACTGTTAAAACCTATAGGGTGTATTGTTAAAGTACCAACCATTTCTTCCTTACATCAGAGCGGGACACTAATGGGGACACCGACAGGGTGATTACGTATCTCGCGACAGGTTTACATCAGGCGCATATCTAATTAATGGAATCAGGCGTTACTTTGCGGAAATCCAGACAATAAAATGTAATGAAAGCTTAGCTAAGATTTTGCTAAGATGCATGAGCACCGCCCTCCCGCCCGCTAATTATGCACATGCAGGGAGGACTAGGTGGTCAGTGCAGCATGCATACCCAAACCCATACGACGACACGTGTTTCGCCTCTCCGCGAGGCATCATCAGGTGAGACGCTGAGGTGTTGACTGGTCGACGGCTGGAACGAAAGCGTTTTCGTTTCGATCTGCGTCAAATGAAACCTTTCCATAACTTGAAACAGGGCGCTGCATCTGTCTAGAAGTGTAGGTAGGTCTTAAACGAGTCTAGGAGTTAGGTTGATAGTAAAAACCTATCTGGTGTAGTTGTGTTGATCATATTTGAGAAATAAACAACGTCCGCTCTTACCTCGATATCTAATGCAGGATGGTAAGCATCCATGGGAACCACACCCTCAACGCTCATGACCGACACGTTCTGTACGTCAACACTCTCCCGCACGAACACCACGTCTAACATACCACCATACGAATTTGGCACATTGTTGTATTCTAATAAATTTGAAGAGGTCAAAAAATAAAAATAATAATTTAAGATAAGACTATGAAGCACTAACGTTAGCTTAAATCACCTAATAATATTATGTATGGTATATAATTATGTAGTTAGTTTAACCTACATGTACACCATTATAACCCCTTGTCATATATTACAATCCAATCCATCCCAAGATTGCCTGGTAGAGATCGCTCTTTAGCGATAAGGCCGCCAATCGTCACTTTGTTTTTCAGTGTTTCTTGTTATTATGTTTAGTTTTAAGGTGTGCAATAAAGTATTTTCTATCTATTGATCTGTCTAATATAATGGTTCCCTTAAGCTCGTTTATGCAGTTCTCGATTTGACAGAACAAGCGCATGTAGTCCATACCCATTGCGCTTGGTTTAATGTACACCACGCAAATGTAATACAAGCGACCACGCCATGAGAAACTCATCCATAGGTCATCACCACAGTCTGTCTCGAGTTCCAGACGACGACGCAAAGCGATGGGCGCTCTTGCAGCAAGCATGACACCTCTGCACGGAGTGCCTCTGTCACGACGGCCGATGCTCCAGTCGGGGCACGTCAGCTCTTAAAATAAAAAGCAGTTCTTAAAATAAAAATACCTACCTACCTCATCATTTCAGCCGTAAAACGTCCACTACTGAACAAAGGCCTCCCTCATGGATCTCCAAGGGGTAGTTGCCATACTCACCGCGCTTGGAAGGCGGGTTGGCGAGCGCAGTAACTACGGTATGTTGTTACACGGGAAGACGCTGCTGCCCATCTTCCGGAGGTATCCCTTAGCAGGCTCTTACTGCATCCACGGGCATGAGAGGAGGGGTAACATTCTACTGCCGGCACCCCACGGAACCTGCCTATGAAAATAAATAGCACTAAAAGTAGGTACATTCCCATGCGCACCTTAATAATATCTTTATCCATTTTATAGGACACTTCAAGCACTTATCAAACACGACTCATTCAAAGATGTTGTGATGCGACTTGAGATGTACAGGCGAAGTCTCATTATTTTTGTCTTTTTGAATATTTAATTCATCATCATCATTTCAAACGTAAAACGTCCACTACTGAACGCAGGCCTCCCTCCCTCACGGATCTCCATGAGGGGTAGTTGCCATACTCACCACGCTTGGCAGGCGGGTTGGGGAACGCAGTATGGGAAGTTGATCCACGGGAAGACGCTGGTGCCCATCTTCCGGAGGGATCCCTTAGCAGGCTCTTACTGCACCCACGGGCAAGAGAGGAGGGGTAACATTCTACTGCCGGTGCCCCACGGCAATAGTTAATTAAATTGAAATCAAAATAATATTTGCCTTCTTCTGAGTAGGTATCATTCATCAATCATCTCAGCTGGGACTGCTGTTTACGTCCACTGCTGGATAGGCCTTCCTTAAGTATCTTCAAGAACATGGGAGGGTTGTTGTTATGCTCGCTAATCGGAATTTACAAAAAATGGCATTTTTTTTCCCAACGAGCCAAATTGTTACACGTTGGGAACACATTTTCGAAATGTTTCCCAACGGGTCACACCCAAACGAAACAAAATTCAAAATTCATACAATTCATTCACCTTATTTCCATGGTTTAGAAACATAAACACGGCCACTTTCAATACAAAATAGAGATATTTAATTTTAATGGTGTGCGTACAATAATAATTTTATTAAGAGTATTTAAGATTTTCTTTTATAGGAGTAAATCTTTTATAATTAATTAACAGAATCTTTGGCCGTGGGGTGCCGGAAATTGTTTGTGGTCTGTCCTCTCTTCCCTGGGGATGCAGTTATAATCCGCTAAGAGATGGCTCCGGAGGATGGGCAGCAGCGTCTTTCCGTGTATCAACAACCTTTACTGCGCTCGCCAACCCGCCTGCCAAGCGTGGCGAGCATGGCAAGAACGCCTCATAGAGATGAGGGAGGCCTTTGATTTGAGGCCCTAGGCTCAAACACTTTACCACAGAACAGTACCAATCTTTTATACAACCTCTCAGCATTCTGCTAGACATTTTTATACGTACCTTTTCACTTAAATAAACTACTCGATTGCTTAACATGTTATGTGTTTGCACAGTTAACTTAGCTGGAGCCCAAATGCCGTTTGACGTTTATGGGTGAAGATGAGATGCGTAGCTAATCGTGTTTTCGGCTTGTGTTCCAGGAAAAGATAGGAGATTGTTCTATGGAATTGATAAACGCTGTTGCATGGATAACGCATTTTTAGGTTTCCGTAAAGGAACGTACAAGGAACCCTTAGAGTTTTGCTATGTCTGTTTGCGGTTTTACATTGAGTTACAGTCTCTTCGTAAAACCGCAGACTGACAGAAAGCAGTAATTTTGCATAGAAATATAAAATATTTTTTTACCATGAACTTTCTAGGAAAACTAAATAAAAGCTTGTTTGTTAAAAAGATTTTTACTCTTAATTTATTTTCTACGTATTAGTTTTGCTATTGATATTGCTATTACATATGCTATTATAAGCTCAACACTTTTATAAAAGCCACAAAGAGGAGTATAATATTTACTAAGTATTCTTAGTAAATATTATTACTCTGAGAGTTACTCTGGTTACTTGCACTTGTAAGCGCTTATTAGTTAAGATGTACTTAGGCATACAAATTGTAAACATACCTTTGATATTTTCTCCTTTTATTATACTATTATTTTTAACACTGCACTTTTGAACTCATTGCTTGAACTCACCTGTAAGTTGTAAGATAATTGCGGAGTTAAGCGTTACGATCCTGTTTGGTTCTGTAAGAGATTTATACATATTTTTGTAGGAGCGTAATAAGTGTGATTCGCACTTTTCCAGAGCACTATAGCCACGTTACTAGTGCAAACGCACTTATAAAATGGTTCTTTAGGAGCCTAATAAGTGTAATTGGCACTCTTCCAGTGCACTATAGGCACGTTACTAGTGCAAACGCACTTATAAAATGGTCCTATAGGAGCCTAATAAGTGTAATTGGCATTCTTCCAGTGCACTATAGGCACGTTACTAGTGCAAACGAACTTATAAAATGGTCCTGTAGGAGCCTAATAAGTGTAATTGGCATTCTTCCAGTGCACTATAGGCACGTTACTAGTGCAAACGAACTTATAAAATGGTCCTGTAGGAACCTAATAAGTGTAATTCGCACTCTTCCAGTGCACTATATGCACGTTACTAGTGCAACTCTCAGCAAGCCCTTTTATTTGATATCTTTCCTTTATATCTTAATGATTCAGAGTGACGTCACATAGCTGACCATGCATTGTCATCCAAACAAAACGTGTATACAAAATTTCAGCTCAATTGGTTGAAGATATATTTTGCTTAAAAATTGAGTTGCAAGATTCCACCCGAACAAACATAGTTACATACATACAAGGCAAGTTAAAAGCTTGTAAAAATACCATTATTTAGCACTTTTGCTACGTTAAGTTTCTCCGCTACTGTTTTAAACTGTTAAACTGGTACTTACGGGTATGTAATGTACACACTATGTTAAAACACTATTTTCTCTGTAAGTGAATCCTGCTTCAGAAATAAATATGTTTAACTGTTCCACAATGTTCCTAAACGAAGCCCTCTGGCTACAGAAACGTGGAATAGTATCTATAGCTTAGCATGCAGTGTTCTTCAGCTTTAGCATACCTAAGTAACGTTAATTGGGCATTAACTTAAGTAAATTTTGTTTACTTTGCCCATAGTTATTGCAGCAGTCAACGAAGGTAAGGAAATACCAACAGGCGTAATTAAAATTTAAGAGACATATAGTTAGAAATTAATTAAAAAAAAACATGCATAATTATCGTAGTTTGCGCCATATGAATTTTTCAATGGATTTTTCTTTCTTTTTTTTTTTTTTTTTTTTTTATTCATAAAGAAGGGCTTTGTCGCTTATGCGATTATGACGCCCTGGTTAATACACACTTAACTTACTAACACTTACTTAATTAACTCAAAATATTACAATTTAATCTCTTATCTACTAATAAATAAACATTTTTGGCATCTTCTGATAATGGATCTGATAATATAACATTACAACTACCAATGGACGTTAAATCTAATCTACAGTTATTTCTTTCGGTCGAGTTCAGGGCACATTCCATTAAAATGTGATAAACATCATCTATAACATTACAAGTCAAACAATTTGGGGAAGAAATTTTTCGCATTAAGTATGAAAATTTATTGCATGGAATGTGCCCTGATCGAAGTCTTAATGCAGTAACAATATCTCGTCTACTCATCATATCTTCTTGAAATTTTCTTTCTTGAAAAGTGTAACTTCACATTTAACACGTGCTTAATGGTGAAGGAAACATCGTGAGGAAACCCGCGGCTTAGTTAGCTTCAGACGTATTGGCCTGTTCTTTCCTCTGACTAACAGCTGACAAACCTGAGAGGATGGCATAGGTGCTGGGCAAGTCTAATCCATCAAACATTGTCCCAGGCACTGCAGCGTCCCGTACAGCATGATTACCAGTTGCTGAAGCTGCAAAAATCATCTATAATAGATGCAAAGGCCTTTTTTTATGTTGGAAATGAGCTATTATGTAACCCACGTCGTAGAATATCGAAATACCAATCACCCTGTACATAGAAAATCACCCAGAACACGCTGAACATATGCAGATCGTACAGATATTTGTCCCACAGGCACAGGGGTCGTCTTGTTTAGCGGAATTGTTCCCCTTAAAAATACTTATAACAACACTGAGGTTTTTTTATTATTATAAAAAAATCACATCTCACCAGTTTTACAATTTTACTAGAAAATTGTATATAAAAATAATTAAAAAATAAAAGAATTATCAATTTTTCCCTTCACTACTACTTGTTTTCAAGGGTTGAAAAACTACTTGTTTTCATGGGCACCCCTTTCGGGTACTAACACATATTATGATACCTCCTTTATAGCTTATATCACTACATATTGCAGTAGCTACAACTTTCCATTTCGAGTATCTTCACCCTAATTAACGCCTTGGCCGTGGGAGCATCTTTCCCAAACCTGTCAAATGTAACACAGATAAAACTTTCCCATAACATCGCGTGCACTATTTTTTTTAAAGACTATGCAAGGCCTTTACATCGATTTATACAGCGGCAGTAACTGGTATTTATGCTGTACGGGACGCTGCAAAGCCTGGGACATTGTTAGATGAATTAGACTTGGCCAGTACCTATACCATTCCCTCAGCTTAGTCAGCTTATTAGTCAGCTTATTCATCGTTTCAGCCGTAAAACGTCCACTACTGAATACAGGCCTCCCTCATGGATCTCCATGAGCGGTAGTTGCCATACACACCACGCTTGGCAGGCAGGTTGGTGAGCGCAGTACGGGATGTTGATATACGGAAAGATGCTGAAATATGTCTTCCGGAAGTGTCCCTTAGCAGGCTCTTACTGCATCCACGGGTAGGAGAGGAGGGGTAACATTCTACTGCCGACACCCCACGGCAGCTTAGTCAGAGGAAATAACTCACATTGTTTTTTTCTTTCAAATGTGCACATACATTTTTCTAGAAAGACAAATAAGCTAGATTTTTCCGTCAGTTTGTATAGAGGCGGTATCATTCTACCTCTACTGTCAATTCCTCAGTCCGCGTTTTAATTGTTGTAATTACAACAATTGCATTTAAAAAAACATTAAACAAAGCGCCCAGTCACTTTTTTTGTTAAAAAATAAATGAATAATTTATATTCATTTGGTAATATACTATTATCTATTTTTCATTGCTAGAACTGAACTGAACAACAGACAATATCTTTCTATCTGAAAGATCTATTATTATTATTATTATTTATTTATTTATAGACGAGCAGCTCGCGCTGATGTGTCTATGTCACAGTGTTGAAAAGTCATGTTTGTTTTTGCGATTACACTTGTATGTTTCGTGTTGATAACAGTTTATTATGTCGCAACCAGTTGTCAAGTCTGTTTTTGAAATTGTTTGTTGAGGAGGCAGTAACAACTTCTTCCGGTAAACGATTCCAATTATGGACTACTCGGTTACTGAGGAAATGATGCGCAGTGTTTGTGGTGGATGGTGCACGAGCAATTCTATAGCTATGCCCTCGCGTTGACTGTATGTTGACTTTCATTTCATAAATATCATGAAGGTTTGGCAAGTTGTATAAGTTATTAAGGATCTTGAAAGTCTCAATGAGGTCGCCACGAAGGCGTCTTTCCTCTAGGGTAGTGAGGCGTAGTGCGCGTAGTCTATCTGGGTAGGACATACGACGAAGGGCTTGTGGAATCCTAGAGGCTTTTCTCTGTACACTCTCAAGCATGTCTATATCTTTCTGGAAGTCGAATCTACGTACTACCTTACGAATAATTTATTGGAATAAGTCCCATTCGACAAGGGTTCGTTACGCCGCTCATCAGATACGCTTGAATGATTGTTATTGTCACTGCGCACGCGTTGTTTGTTTACTATCATCATCATCCTTTACAGTCCATCGGTATCACTTGGTGTAGGCCTCCATTTGTACCGAAACAAAAAAACGGCTATAAGGGTTGTTGTACTACGAAACCCTAAAAAAAGTCCCCAGATAAACAGAAAACGTTGACTTTTATCTGCACAGTATCAGTCGTAGGACGGCTATCCACGTCCACTGCTGGACATAGGCCTCCCTCATGGATCTCCAAGATTATGAGGGGGTTGTTGCCATATTTGTCACGCTTGGCAGGCGGGTTTTATGTTAGAAATTATAATGTTTGTTTGTTTTGCTAAGGTTTTGATGATGGGAGCCATGATAAATCATGGGAAACACTCAAATACCTCTATAATAGAGTAAATAAAAAGTGGCTTGGGTGCTTTCAGCAAAAGTTAAGGATTTCATCATATGAAATTAATCATTTAAGATGTTGTTTTTTTAAATATAAAGTTTTATTTAATTCGTTAAATTGTGATAGTGAAGCTTTCTTTCACAAAACTTTCTACAACAAGACGTGTTTCAAAAGAGGCCTATAAGAGTACTTTCTCGCTAGAGGTGCTAATTTAATTATAATCATGATTTATTGGCCTATAAAGTACGGAAATGTATGAAAATACAATTAAAAGTTGATTAAGAAGAGGTTATGATTCGTTTGATAATTGTCCTTCATAAAGGAGATTTTTTCGAAATTGCTTAAAACAACCAACGTTACGCTATGTATAAAGAGCTTAGTAAAGAAATTCGAAACATTCATACAACACATTATAAAAACATAGACACCTCCACTTACAATCTTTCTCTCACTTGGAAAAAAGTTATCAGAAGCAAACGAATTCAATTATGTGGGCTTATTTCAACTTATATGTCTTGTTCTTCTTATGTAAATTAACTATTCTAAGTAGCGTTTTGCTCTCTTGAATAAACACTTATTGATATAAACACTTTGACAATATAAAAATAAAATATATTTAATATTTCTAACAGGAAATAAGGCACATGAATGAATCTGTTTTCTGTTCTCTTGTTCATATCTGTGTTCTGTTATTCTGCTTCTCTGTTGATAAGAAGCGAATAAAAAAGACAGCTCTTAATAATAGTACTAGTGTATTATATTATCTGTGATAATAGTTAGTTTTTTAGTTGTCTCGGAGTTGAACAAAATTATTCCAAGCATTTTCGACTTCTTGATAATCAGATATTTTGTGGTAAGCTTTTTTAAACTCGTATACATCTTGTTATACATTTGTTAACCACCTTCTACCCTTATTTACATGTCGTGATGTCTTGGAGATCCAGGGCTTAAATCACTCACCAGGCTATAACGCTTAAATAGATTTTTTTAGCCGACGGTTCACCTGATGTTAAGTGGTAACCTCTACCTATAACAATTGCAATACTGCGGTCATCATGTTCACTAAGCACGTGACCAACTATGCACTGCATTGCGCCCGTCACCCTGAGACGTAGTTGTATGGTCTCATGTGCGCGAAGTTTCACCAGCCCTCTTTCTCTTCAAACCGGAACACAGCATTGCAGTACTGCTTGGCGGCAGAAATAGGTGGTAGTACTTCCCCGAGTGCACTCTTCACACAAAGTTCTACTACTACGAAAAGTAGACTTTACTTACACAGTGCAGTAGACTTTACTTACACAATTTACCCTCATTGAAATTTAGGATTTTTCGAAATAGATTAGCTAAATAATGTCATTTTTTTGTGTCGAAGGGGAAATCTTCTTAACAGATGCCAAGCTGCGTAAGTGAAGTTGTCTCGCGACGACTCACTTAACCCCCCAGATGGCCTGCCTCGGTGCTCCAGGGGCTCCGTTTCCTCGTAAAGAACATTCCGGAGCCCCTTGCCCTTGCCTGAGCACGTTGATGTCTGATAATGATCTGCGCAGCCAACGTGGCTCTTCCTTTAACTTTGGCTCACTGAGCCAACAGTTGACACCTTGACTGCCTCCGTGGCTCAGTTGGTCTAATAGCCGACTGAAACAGAGGAGCGGGTTCGATTCCCGCGACGGAAAATGTATGGAATTGTTCTGCACATGTTTCTCTCTAGGGTCTGGTTATTTTTCTCTGTATGATAAGGTAGGTATGTTTTGATATTATGAAAAATTGTGTAAGTATTATATCAATCATCTGGCTTCCATAGCTTTGCTTATGGATATGATGCATAGTTTGGGACTAGATTATGTTGTGTCTATATATATAATCTTTATTTTAAAGTTACTTAACCCCTACATTTTTCTTTGTCAAGACAAAGAAAAATGTAGCTTATAAGTCAAGACTTAAAAGCGTAACGTCACAAGATTTATGGGTATTTTTATCAATAGAACGAGGTGTTTTTATTAAATTATTCAGATTTTATCATATCCAGTCGATATTTTATACAAACTGCCTTTGTAGGAGTCTCGCTTCTAATTTATCGTATCCTTTATGTCCGTGGAGTTCGTATGCATCGCTTTTTACTTTTTTTACGACAATTGCTTTGTAGTGTAGAAAGTATAGGTTAGCCTTCGTTCTTAAATTAGCGGTAAGGGTGCACACATAAGGCCTTTCATATCTCATCAACTCAGCCGCAGGACTACTGTCCACGTCCACTGGGCACAGCCCTCTCTCACGGATCTCCAAAATCATACTCGCTACTCTTGGCAGGAGGGTTGGTAAGCGTACTGGATGCTGATACACGAAAAGACGCTGATGACCATCTTCCGGGGGTATCTTGGTAGATTTTTACTGCATCCACGGGGAAGAGAGAGGCGGCAAATATCTACTGCCGGTACTCCTCTGCATAGTTTCATATCTATTATACTTGATTTATATGACTGGTATATAAGCTGTTCGGGATGTTGTATTGCCTGGGACATTGTTAGATGACATCGGCTTTCCCGACACCTATACCATCTTCTATTAGGCTGCGGACACGGAGTTAGCGGGCGGGGAGCGGAGTTGGCGCGGGAGCAGCGCGTTTTAATTCATACCTACATTTTAATGGGACTGATCTCGAAGACAGCGGGGCACGGCGCGGAGAGCGGTGTGCGAGCGTCAAGCGGTGCCCGCAGGTTTACACAAAGGCGGTTAACACATTACCACGCACCACGCTGCATGTTGTGTGTCGACGCACCTACGTACGCGCGTACGCACGCCGTACTTGCGGGAGTGCAGATCTGCATCATCGTGCGGGTTTTTCCACGCACTCACGCGCGTAGTTGCGTTTTGTGGATTCAAGGCGGCTCTGACTCATTTCATTCAAAGCTGTTCGCTAGACTGCAGGACTCGGTGTGCCATACCTTGCGACTCGCCCCGCACGCGCGAGGGTGGATGTTTTTCCGCGTTTGAGCGCGTGATCTCCATGAACGCGCATGGATGCATTTTCTGTGTGTTGTACTGTGCGTGTTTTCTATACAAACGGAGATACTTACAAGCAACATTAGAACACGCATTCACGTAACACGCAACGTGGTGCGTGGCAGTGTGTTGACCGCTTTTTATGTAATTTCTCATAAACAAAACACGCTCTAACACCGCGTGATCTGCCGCTGACTTCGAGGCCCGCAGGCTGATTATGTATCGCGTGACAGGTTTGCAACAGGCGTAAATCTCGCGACCATCGCTGTTAACGTCAATTTTGTTCATACATTTTGATTATTGTCCATTCAACATTTTAAAGGGTTGTCGTATATACGTCACAAAGTAAATTCGACACAGAAAAAAGTGTAGTATGTGTAGTTAAAGTGTAAAGTAAATAATAATCGAAATTAATTAATGAGGAATTTACTTTATGAAAATAGAGCTGTAGTAGCTCTATTTTCATAAAGTAAATTCCTCATTAATTAATTTCGATTACTGTAATTTCGTCACATTATTTTATTCCGAATATTCAGACAAATAACCAACAAGCCGAATATAAGCGAGTATTTATAAGCAGTTTGACGTCAGTTTAAACACTTCCTTATGCAATTGTACACATTGGTGCGCCTAATTTATTGTCGTCGTGTTCGCCGGGCACGCGAGGGACCTGTACATTGCCTGTCGACTCTATTTCTTGTTGTATCTACGTTTTTTGTTTTTATATTTTTATGGAATTCATGACTTAGAATAATTTTCTGGTCGGTGTTTTTAGTGGTCTAAATAGTAGATAAAATAGTAGATAATGACTTGAAATGAACTTTCCTCTTTTGAAATTGGATTGTACTATTTGTACTCATAGATCTTTATTTGAATATGTTGATTGTTATTAATTATTAGATGCTAGCCGCACTCCGCGGTTTCACCCGCGTAGTTCCCGTTCCCGTGGGAATACGGGGATAAAATATAGCCTATGTAAGGTGGGGATGAGTATTTTTTCTCTTGATTTTCCCATCGTGTGGGGTATCGTTGAATAGGTATTTAAAACCATAATAAGGGTTGCCGTGGGGTGCCGGCGATACTTTCGGAAGATGGGCAGCAGCGTCTTTCCGTATATCAACATCGCAAACTGCGCTCGCCAACCCGCCTGCCAAGCGTGGTGAGTATGGCAATTACCCCTCATGGAGATCCATGAGGGAGGCCTGTGTTCAGTAGTGGACGTTAGGCTGGAATGATGAGATGTAAAGGCAAACGTTTTTTGTATTTTTGTTGCTTTGATAATTAAATAAAAGAAGTAGTATTATAGCTAGGCATTTATTCATTTACTAAATCACATTTACATACAAACATACCTACTTCCTATAAAATACCTATATTATTTACAGATCTGAATCGTATGAAAATAAAACTAAATACTAAATGCATAGGAATGTCAATTTATAAAAAAATAATTAATGCAGTTTGTTACAACAAAAGTAATAATATAATTCTTCTTAATAATTCCGAAGTATTATATTTTTTACATTCTGAAACATAACGAATAGTTATTTATTTGATTAAAAAAACTTGCTTCAAAGGTGGGCTAAGGTTATGTTATTAAAAATTATATTATTTTATATTTAACTTACGACTAGACAGGTACTGTATGTACATCGAATACTGTTTCTACATAATGTAAGTAGGCTTTATTGTTTAAAAATAAATAAGTAGAATTTAGCCATATTATATAGCCGGCTAATCATTTAAAACTAACAGTGCCACCAATGTTGATCAAAATAAACAAATCGTTATAAAATATATATAAAACAAAGCGTTATATCCGCTCGTTTGGTTGCACGCCGCGCCGATTTCGACCGTCATTTGGTTTGCGTTTTGGCGCGAAATACGGCGTGCGCTTCGCGTGGGCGCTAAGTGGATACTGGCTCGGTTTTTACAATGGAGCGTATTGTATAAGATATTATAGAAGCACACTATGGTATGCTAAATTTTTGAAACAGATAGTATCTAACACGGAACGACACAATAATGTGTCTTTGTACTTAATTATTAAATTGTATTGTTTGATCTACTCATCAAAGAACGGTATAGATACAGATGAATCATTTCATTTGCAAGCACTAAAGGCCCCCGAATTACGTATCTAGCGACAGGTTTGCAACAGGCGCAAATCTCAAAAAACTGCAAACCTGTCGCGAGATAATGTAATCAGCATGCGGGTTTGTTAACTAATTTGATCTGATTTTTACTTTATTCTGGTATTTTAATAAAATAAAAACAGTAATAAATTTGCATTATTAAATATTTAACTAAAGTGTCAGACTTCTCTACAAAGACTAAATTGAAGTCGCTTCTTGCATCCGCCTGTATGTCTGTTTGGCCCCTTATTCCTAAACAACGGACTTTGATGCGGTTTTCACTAACGGATATAGTGGTTCAAGATAAAGGTTTAAGAGTTAAATTAATTGACGTTTGATGTAAGTTCGCTGAAGTATGATAAAGATTGTGGAAGAAGAAATGTTATGCCGACTTGGGGCATGCGCCGCGTAAACTATTGAAGTTATGTGCAAGTGATGTATAGAAGATTTTTGTTCTCCTTAATATAAATATATAAATAAAAAAGTCTGCGACAGATTATGCCTACCTTTTGTGGACCATAGAAATTATGCAACTCATAATATCCAATTTTCTTATAGATCGCTGAATAATTAATTCGTACACCCGTACGAAGCCGGGGCGGTTCGCTAGTTAGCTATAATCGCGTGAAATTGGTGGCACCGTAGTAAATTGCTTACAGTCATATTTTAAGTAGGTAAAACCATAGCATTAAGACAATATAAAATAAGTGTATTTACAATATTTTTAATTTTATTATTGCTTATAATTTACTGGGTTCGGAAGTGCAGACCCAAACAGTTCCATTTAATTAAAGATGATAGCTGCCATACACATTAATCCTACATCTACAGACAATAGTTTAGTTAGACAGTGCATTGTAAATTGGTACCTAATAATTACATTTTATGGTACTTATAGTGCATATACTACTAACGCCATCTAGTTTTACCTCCAGAAACTGTATCTATATTCACATTAATAAAGTTTCTGGAGGGAAAGCTAGATGGCGTTTGACTCAGTTCGTAAAAAATAGTTTGATCGCTGCGACATATGCTAAGTGACACGGATATGGCTGAGACGACGTTGAAAATATGAGGGTACAAATGTAGGTAACGATTACTCATCAGCATCGCACTATTCGTGCAGTCCCGCCCATAAAGTAGGACGTTGCCACGGGTTAATTAAACCGTTACAATACTTGCAATATTCAGAACTTGATGGGCGGAATTTTGATGACAGCTGACGCAGCGATCAAGCTAGGGACTATAGCTAGGTAAAGCACGCCCCAGGGACTTTTATTACCGTGACATATACATCATGTTAGATACGCTCTTACCGTAATGAGACCGCACCGTTCTGTTTCCACACAAAGTTAGTGAGTTCACTCATTTGGAATCAATTTTCCTTTAAACACAGTGCTGGCCGGACGTGGTGTGTGTAATTATTTCTTGAAAGTTCGTGCAATATGATTGCACAATAAATGGTAACAATAACAGTTTGATTGGCAAAACCAGTGCGCATGCGTCGGCATTATTGTAATATACATTATAAACAGAATGCCACAGTTTGTTGGTGTCAGGGCACATCTAACTAATTTTAAAATAAAAAAGTCATTAGTGCGCGCTCTCTTTTATAGAGGTGCTGTAGGTATTTTCTTGATTTAGGCATAATTGTTCTTCTACGAAATTGCATTGAGGTTTTTGTATGTACGTTAATCTATAAATAAAACCTATATATAACAATGTTTAAACAGGGTGTATTATAAAATTTACTCAAACAAACCCGAAAGGACTGTAACTACCCCAAGGAATAACTCTAGATTAACGGCCTTCCAGGATTCGGTGATTCAAGAAAAGAGCATAAAGTTTTAACTTCAACAACTGATTATACGATGGCGACAACACTCAGGTACGTATTTACACCACTTCAAAAAATATAATTAACAAAAAATATACGAACTCCATTATTTCCTCTCCAAAACTACTCAATCATGGGCTGTAGTACCCCCCCCCCCGCTTACTTTTGCGTTTGTAAACATATTACAATACACCCTGCATTTTAGTAAAGGTTGATGCATTTCTCGAAGGTAGGTGCAGAAATAGTGACATTATGCTTATTTCCATAATTTCAGCAGTAATTTTGTTTTTAATTCGTGAAATGTCCAAACTACTTAAAGATGTCTACATAATTATTTGATCCCGTATCAAGCATTGAACAACTATTATAACAATAGTCTGTCACTTTTTCACACCTCCCACATTTATCCTCTCATTATTTTCTTGATACAGCATCAGGATTGTACATCACGAACACCTTTACACTTCTATAATATCGCTCCATCTTTGTATACACCAGAACATAGCACTGCTAAAACTAGTCGCCATCTACGCACTGCTCACAGAACTAAGTCGACATTCTCTAGTCTCACTATAGTAGTGGCGCCATCTCTTAGCACACTTCACAAGTCCAAGTAAGCATTGCTTACACAGCTGATGGCTAGGGCACTACCACATGTGTTTCGCTGGACAGCAACCGTCGTACCGACTGGTGATTGTTCCCGTCACTGCTGGAAATGTCGCTGCTGCTGACCACAGCTGGTTGGGAGAAGTTCTTGCAGAGTACCAGCACCTGGGGAAATATAAATGTTATAGAATATTACAGAATGATGCTGGAGTTTGAACAGCGCCATCTAGTTCCATTGGCAAAACTTTAACAATGCGAATTCAAGTTTTATACAAGTTTGAAAAATTAAAAATGTAAGTTAACCCCGAGACTACGAGTAAACTAAGTAAGAGATAGAAAACCTTGATATCGAACTTGGGTATGTATGAAAATAATCGTTTGTTTTATTTATTATTTTTCGTTTCTTTTATCCCCACTTTCACCCCTCATATCTTGTAAACGGCACAACCGATTTCAATGAAACACTTTTTGTCGGCGGTCAGAAGTATCATTAAACAACATTACATACTGCGCTCGCCAACCTGCCTGCCATATGGTATGGGAACTACCTCTTCATGATCTTGGAGACCCATGAGGGAGACCTATGTCCAGCAGTGACGTAGCAGACGTAATTCTACTACTGGGCAAAGGGCCATCCGCAAATTCAGTAATCGCTTGTTTTGGCAGGTACCTACCAAACTAATCCATTCGAGACCATCGAGATTGCTGCGCTTACTCCTCCACAACCAACCCCGACTCCACACACGATGTAACCTTAGAGGGATTTTGGGCAAAATACAGTCTTTTATTGACTAAACTAGCCCACGGCTTTGCACTCAATGTACCCTGTTAAGAGTAGCCTATCTCATCTCATATTCCGGACACTATCAGTCATTACAGCCGTAGGACTATTTACGTCCACTGCTAGACATAGGCCTCCCTCATACATCTCCAAGATCATGAGGGGTTTATTGCCATACTCGCCACGCTTGGCAGGCGAGTTGGCGAGCGCAGTACGGGATGTTGAAACACGGAAAGACGCTGCTGCCCATCTGCCGGAGCAGAGCAGACTCTTACTGCATCCACGGGCAAGAGAGGTGAGACAACATTCTAATCCGGCACTTCACGGCACCTTCGTTTAGTTTTATCCATTTAAACGAATTTCGAGTTGGGGACTAAAAGCCTTCAAATGGTTCGGGTAATATTACATACTGCTGCGTCGTCGCCCATTCGCTTTGCTTGAACTTGGCTGGACACACTGCCGCGTAGATACATATTTTCATTTCTAATATAAGATTGATAATACAGATGTCGTATGTCTTACCGTGTACAAAGCAGCGAGCACACCTGCACACCCCCCAATCAGCACATCCCACCAGTGATGGCGGTGGTCCGTGATCCTGGAGAGCGCGCAGACGCAGGAGTACATGATGCAGAGCACCTGGACGAGTGGAACTACTAGTACGGAGCGGTTGCGCCAACTGAACGCCCGTCTTTGGAGGTACCACTAGAAGGAGAGTATACATTAATAATGGTATAAATAGGTATTCTATGGGACTGCGAAAGATGATAGCGCAATGCTGTTTAGTCCTGTGCGGCAAGAGAGGAGTGGCATCATTCTCCAACCCCCGGCAAACCACACTCATATGTACATAATATAATCGCTTATTCAACTACGATATATAATGGCTTTGCCACGCTCTATACGGACAGGACTAACTTGCGAATAAGCCTGATACCGTTCTGATAGATCGGTTGGAGCGGAAGGCAATACTCGTTGGTGTTACCATTCCACGTGATGCCAATTACGTCAAAACCGGGAAAGATAACCAGATAATTGACCAGGATTACCACATAGGCTATCCAGTTACAATGCATGCGAAGCGGCGGGCAGAAGCTAGTATACCATCCGTATCTGTGTTTTCAATGTTTGCCCTACTGATCTGTTCTCAACACAAAGGATAGACTTTCAACTTCTATAAATACCCCAACATTATCAAAACTTGAAATGCTCATTCCAAAATTCCTATTATGTCAGTCAGTAGTCACATATAAATAGAGCTGGACTCGTTATAATCAATCATGCTAAAATGTAGCTGTCCAAATTAGCACACATGTTACTAATTTGACATCTGCTCTAAGATGCACGCTAAACATTTAGGTTTATAGGCTAGACTAGTTAGCATAATTAGTATCATAAAGAGATAATATTTGCAGCTAAAAGTTATCTCAATTGTAGGTCTGTTTAGCGGGAGCACTTATGTCTATGATAATCAGTTTTATCTTTTGGTCTGGGTAATTTAAACTCGTTGAGCCAAGTGTCAGACCACACAAATTGCAAAACATTCAAAGGATTTCTACTTTTCAGTACAGTTTTCACAGTAATGTTTAGTAATCATCATTTCAGCCGTAAAACGTCCACTAATGAACAAAGGCCTCCCTCATGAAGGGTAGTTGCCATACTCACCACGCTTGGCAGGCGGGTTGGCGAGCGCAGTATGGGATGTTCATATATGGAAAGACGCTGCTGCCCATCTTTCGGAGGTATCCCTTAGCAGGCTCTTACTGCATCCACGGGCATGAGAGGAGGGGCAACATTCTACCGCCGGCGCCCCACGGCCTTTACGTTTACGTTTAGTAATGGCTTATTGAAATTGTGAACCTATAGAGGTACATAAGAAACTTATACATATAATGTAGATGTTTGTCATCCTTTCATCTATACAAGATACAAAACTGGGATGATTTGAGAGCATGGTCACCCTGTTGTTGTTTGTTGACAGTTTGTTTTGAAAAAAGTTGTAATTAGAAAAGCAGGGTGACCACGCATTTTAGGTTACTAAACGTTTTTTCATTAAAATCTGTAAATAACGAACCCAATTGAAATACATACAGGTAATTCATTCTCATTCGTGCGATGGCAAGGATGAAATCAAGAGCTAACCTATCTAACATAAAAAAAAAAAGGTAACATCGCAAATTGCGATTCACAATCGTTTTACTGAGTCAGAAAAAAATGGTTGGGATCACGACCCCGAAATCACCCTGTATATAAAAATGAATCCCTCTTTCCCTTGGTCACGGCATCACGCGTGAACGGCTGGACCGATTACGCATTTTTTTTGTTGTATTTGTTATTGTCAGGAGAAGGTTCTTATGAAAGTAAAAAATAAGAAAATTGCGCGGAAAATTTTGATTACTTAGAGGGTAAGTAAGGTAAGTAGTTGAGTAGTTGCAGGGTAGTAATTGTGTAGTTGTAGCGTAGTATTAGAGTAGTAATAGTAGTAGAGTAGTAGTTAAAAGATGTGGTTACAAAGTTCGCCAGGAGTAGTAAAAATAGTAGAGTCGTAGTAGTAGTAGAGTAGTGGTGGAATATTAGTAATAGTAGAGTGGTAGTTAAAAGGTGTGGTAGTAGGTAGTTGATTCTGGGCGGTACAAAGTTCGCCGGAACAGCTAGTAAAAAAATAATTAAATTAATATAGCACATAATTGAATACGTTCGCTTCAGAAAACATTATTTCTAAGTCGTGCATCCATTCTGCCAACTTCCTCTTATAATTTTAGAAAGATTAAGAAATACTTACAGCTAAAAATAGTCCGCAGTATACTGACAACGAGGAGTGGGCGGATGGGAAACTCCTTCCAGAGTCGATCTGCAGGTACCTCGTGAACTTAGTCGATGTGCAGGTATAGCTTCTTACATATTCTGAGCTGTTAAAAAAAAATAAGATTAACGACGTTTTATAAGGTTCATGTAATTTTTAGAGGTTAAATTAAAATTATTTTTATATGTCTAAAAAAAAAAAAATTACACAGTTAAAACAAAGATATATGACATTAGACATAAATCGGTCGCTAACTCAGCGTACGTGGTGTGAGACAGAGCACTGGTTTTCAATGGCGCCGTGGTTTAAAATAAAAATATTTTCAAGAAACTAGGGATGTTACAGTTCTTCGGAGGTGTAAAATCAATCAGAAGCTCCAACTCCGACCTTTCGAAGTCGGACAAACTGGTCACGGCTAGGGAGATCCATCAATAATATAATTACATGAAATATCAAATGCTAAGTGCATCTGATATTTCATGTAATACTATAATAGTATTAAACTAATAAACACCGAATTGTATTGTCATAAGGCCTTGGATAAGTATGCAAAGTTTTAATAAAATATAATTAAATTGAAGTGGGTTAAAACAACATTCGAAGAATCCATGACAGTTACATAAATAATCTTCAGATAGATACACGGTGAAGCAAATAAAAGCGTGTTAAAAAGTGGGATATGAGCTTAGCTGCGTTTTGATACTCGGCATAACCTGTGATTGGAAATTATAATATCTGAAGGTGTAAAATCGATCGAAAGTTTCAACCTTTCGGAGTCGGAGTTTAGCTCCGTTACATTCCTCAAAGAAACCATGAAATGATAATGTTTAAATACGCTCGTTGAAGTCTTTTGTATGAAAAATACGGAATAGCTATAACATAATATGCCATAGTCAAAGTCTAAGTGTTCATTCATTTGAACCCAATGACCTAGACATTGTTATGTCTATTAAATAAACAATTACAATGGTTAGTTTACAAAAGAAAAGCGAAACACATTAAATAAATCACATAATTGAGTTCATTCGCTTCAGATTCATTTATTTCATCGTGGGGGAAAGTTACACAGTAGGTTTGTTTTACCTATGTATGAGTATTTAAATACATATGGAGGTTCATTGGCCAGCTAACAGGGTAGGCCTTTGCATCTATTGTAGATGATTTATACAGCATCAGCAACTGGTATTCGTGCTGTATCGGACGCTGCTCTCACTAAACTATGTCATTTTATATTCTTTGGTGTGAAATTTTTATAGTCTCTATAGTTTTAATTTTATTGCAGGCAATCCCTAAAAAATAAGGTGATAATTTTTTTTATACGATTAAATGACGAGATAAGCCGAAGGCCCAGGCGGTAACCTCTATAATTGCAATATTAGGGGCGCCTATGATCTTCTTACAATTTGGCGCCAAAAATCCGCTATTTAGTTTTTTCCTATCTAAAGAAACTTGGGATATTGAGACGAATCTAACGATACCTTAATTGTCGAAATCCATCCAGCCGTTTGGAAGATACCTACGTGGGAATAAAGAAATTTACAAACACACAAAGAAACAAACATACGCGAAAAACAATACCCTTCCTTGGCAGTCGGGTAAAAACTAAAGGAAAAAATATGTAATATTAATTATGCATGAAACGTGCAAAACCTATTTGCGTCGCAAAAATATACGACAAGTGAGTCCTTGTCAATTTTATTGAAGTCCTTACAATAATAGATTGGCAGTTTTCCATCTACGGCCTGTCCTTGTATTCATCATGCTCTAACGCCATGTCTGTCATTCCTTTCAAATTACTACCAGCGTCCGGCGGTTTCACCCACGTAGTTTCCGTTCCCGTAAGACCATATTCTAAAGGATATGGTCTATATATAAAATAGGCCTAGGATATCGCTTATAATGTAGCTTGCCATTGGTATTATTTTTAATCGGTTTTTTTGTTTATGAGAAAGCGTAACAAACAAACAAACTCACATTCACATTTAAAATATAAGTAAGGATGAAAATTGGTTTAAGTATCATCACAAGTTGATGCATTTATTTCAAGCTAAGGAGGTACGAGTACGCTCGTAGTATTGAATAATGTACACTGTGTTAACACCTCCAACCACCCAACGAAAACCGACAACAAAATGTTTATTTTCTAATTGTTTTACGAATTAATGACAAATGAGCTAAGAGAACAAAATTAACCATTATATTAAGAAAGATTATTGACAGAATGACAAACAACAAGATAATGACAAAACGACGATAAACTGAACGGTGTATTAAAGGGAAGGACGAAGAATATCTAACGATTATATAAACAGCGAGAAAGATCAAATGACGACGTATCAACAAAACACTGACGAAAGACTGAATAAAGAATAATAGAAGAATGACAATTATTAAAGAACGAATGAAGAGACAATGACACAACTGTTAAAAAAGAAGTTATTCTGAGTCAAGACATAATGCAGCGCGTTAGCCGATTGCACTTTCAGATTCAGGAATAATTTACAGCTTACTTGCTCAACACAAGTCTTGGCTTCCTCCGGCCGGCAGAGGTCGAAAAAGGTGGAATGAGGTGATTCCACCACACACTTGAGCACTTCCAGCACAGTCAAGGTGAAAACCGCTACATAAATTTATTGGTAGAGCTGAATCGTGGTCTTCGCGCTAGAGACTAGCCTATTCTATATCATAACGATAGAAGACAAATGACGAAAGGGAAGCCAACGAAAAAAGTCTACTAGAGATTAAGGAGTAGCCAGAAACTGATGAAGAATAAGAAACGATTATATCAACAGCGAAAGAATGACAGCGAAAAAGAACAAATGACGATGTAACAACAAAACACCAACGAACGACTGAATGAAGAATAAAAGGACGACGAATAAATAACAAATTACAAATGAACGACGTACGAAATTACAAATAAGGAAAGAATGACGAGCGACTCAAAAAGAGATGAAAGAATGACAAACAGCTTTTAAAAAATAATTCTCAGTCGAGACACAAGGCAGTGTGTTAGCCATTTGCACTTTCAGGTTCAGGAATAACAACCTAACCACCTATTTTAAGATAAGGCAGGAAGGAAGATGATAATGGTAGACACTCAACACAGCAACAGTAAATACTGGTATTTAGTCATATAGTATAGAGCAAGGACGGTCCAAGAGGTCGACCGCCGATCCGTCGACCCAGGTATGCGCTTCTTCACCCATCCGCAGTAGACCCAAGCCCCTGGAGTCTGTGTGATTGTATTAGGCTCAACCACTGTTTTGATGACATCACTTACTCAACACAAGTCTTGGCTTCCTCCGGCCGGCAGAGGTCGAAGAAGGTGGGGCGAGGCGAACCCACCACACACTTGAGCACCTCCAGTACAGTCAAGGTGAACACTGCTACGTAGATGTAGTCGCGGTACAGAAGGATCGTGGTCTTCACGCTGGAGACCAGCCTGTTCTGTTTTATGCTGTATTCGTCGTCGCGGTGGAGAGTAGCTTCTACTACCCAGATCTGGAACAAAAGTGTGGTTATAACACTCGGAAGAACCGTTGAGTTGCGCGGTGGCATTTTACAAACTGCTTTTTTTATGTACTGGTACAGAGTGTTCTGTATTATAAGTAATATGCAAACCCGGAAGGGGGTGATGCTTCCCAAAGAATAACTTTAGTTTAACTACTTTCGAGGATTCAGTGATTTTCATTTCAAAAGGAAAGTTTGAACTTAAATTGCTGATTGTTTTGTCTACCACGACACGCTTGGTATCTGTAGTTTATAATTGGACCTTTATATGGCATTCACTGAAGGAGGCTTAAAGGTTGGGACATATGGGTTTTGGATCATGATGGTGATGATATGAGGACATGGCACTGTGTGGAATTAACTACAATATTTATAAATATGACGACAATGTAGCGGTATTATGTTGTCATTAGCACTGCTTTTTCCATATACTTGTTACTAAATTCACAATATCATGAGACGTTATATAAAGTTACAAATACAGATGTATATAACCAAACCACTAAGCTTTTTCATCATCATCATCATCTCAGTCTTAGAACGATTCTCTCATGAAGGAGATAAATAATACACGGAAAGACGCTGCTGCCCATGCCTCCCTAGGTAGATTCTTACTGCATCCACAAACAAGAAAGGAAGGGCAACATTCTACTGCCGCCGGTACTCTTCAGCACCACTAAGCGTAGTTTCACCATATTGTTGGACCATATATCTTAAAATTTGCTTTTTTGCATATACAGGGCGTTTGGCTACAGACACCTTAAACGCGAAACTGCCTATCTTCCGGTTCCCTTAGCAGTCACACTATAAGGGTTCCTTTTTACCATTTTGGTCCGGAACCCTGAAAATGCGACATCCAAACTTGTCTGAAATAGACGGTGATAATGATGAAGCACTTTTATTGTAGATCTAATTGTAGGACTTGTTATCCAACCTATTGTACTCGAGTCTCTCCTGATAAGAGCTACAATGTCCCATGAGAATCTTTGTCGTGACTATAAAGCATTCTGTCGTGACTTTCGGCTTTACCGACAAAGCGATAACACTCATTTAAAGCCTCGTTAAATAGCTAACTTATCTTACTACTGATCGGATACGCAAACTACAACATTTTATGTAAGGCATTTGTAAGTAAAATTGATTTACCTACAGTAAAAATATTTTCCTTGATCATTAACTTGTTTGATATCTTTGTTGTGGTGGCACCAGAGGGCGCTGTCGTGGTTTTTTTATAAAGAATTTTGTATTAATACGTATATTATGCATTAAATTTTATGAGGCCGAATATTGCAAAACATTCGGTCGAATATCGAATCATAATAAAACGCATAGCAAAATCACTATTTGCGGCATCTCTATTTGAGATTCAATGGATTTTGTAAGTACCTTCCTATATTTTATTATCTAATTGATTTACTTATTAACAATCTGTAATTTATTATTTAATCACCATCAAAATTATGAGTAAGTATCTTAATGTCATCTTCAGATATTTTAATGATCTCATAACCGTTGTGACTTAACCTACATGCAACTGACATAATTATGTGGAATTTTAGTACCAATCAGATTATAATATAATTTATGTTTCAAATAATTTTATGAGAACTTTATGGCGAATGTCATTGTGGCAGTGAAATATTAAATAAAATATTTTTATTTTTTGTTCTTCACAAAAAGGTATTGTAGAATACAAGTACCTAAATTAATATTATTTTATTTATAGGTACGAAAGACTGGACACAAAAAATAAAAAACAAAACTTAGTATACGAGATCCAACGCGCTTCCGGTATTACATACCCTTTTCTAAATAAGAGGGACTGATATGACCACGCATTGGTACCCCACCACAAGTTACCATACCTGGTCTGTGAAGACTGGTGCCTGAAATAGGTTCAAAAAGGCCAGTGATACTGGTCACCAGGCCTCCCTCTCCACGGTACAGAACAGAGTGGTTTACAAGTGATGTGATATTCGTCACCTACAATATCCGCATTGAGTCGTTATGTAACTGAGACAATTTTCCCACAGTATATATAAATAATTACGGATAATTATATTCGATGCTAGCCGTGGGGTGCCGGCTGTAGAATGTTACCCCTCCTCTCATGCCCGTGGATGCAGTAAGAGCCTGCTCAGGGATACCTACGGAAGATGGGCAGCAGCGTCTTTCCGTGTACCAACATCCCGTACTGCGCTCGTCAACCCGCCTTCCAAGCGTGGTGAGTATGGCAACTACCCCTCATGGAGATCCATTATTGGCAAAACCAGCGTGGGTACGTCGGCATTATTGTTAAAACACATAATAAAGAAAATGCCACAATATTTGATGTCAGGGCACATCTAATGATTTTAATCTTTGAATCGGAGACCAAGACTCACTCTGGGGCCCTGAGTCAATAGTGTCAGTAAGTATAGAGCCGGAATTCGATCGTGGGCTGGACTGAAACGGCTAAGGAGAGAGGTCCAGCTACCTCAAGCGATCTCTGGTGTCTAAGACCAAGATCCACTTTGGGTCGTTGCACCGTAAGTATTTCGCTCTTATCGGTTATCTTTTAAGTGCTTATGCTCAACAATGCGCACTACAGATACACTACAGATATAATTAAGTAAATTGACCTTTCAGAGCTGTAAAATATGATTTATACAGCGTGAGCAACTGCTATTGATGCTTTGCGGAACGCTGCAGTGCCTGGGATAATGTTAAATTATTATATCATGTTTGCCTAACTATAGGTTAGTCAGTTTAACTTACGCACTATAGGTAATGAATGGGCACTTACAATAATAAAAGGCACGATCAGAGTAATAACGGCGACGAGTGAGATGGAGAACGTGTCTCCCGTGTGAGGGAAAGACAGCGCTGGATCGTTGCAGAGGAAGCCGCTTTGTCGGCTCGGAAGAGCTCCAACTTCCAGTAGGATGCATACTGCTGCCACTGTAAACAAAACAATGATTTTAGTACTCGCAAGATCAAAATATTCGGCTAAAATACTGTTAGTGCCGTATTTTTCGGCTTTACCAGAGCTGTTACCTACGAACCAACTCAGTCGTACTTCGTCCAATATCAGATTTTTATACAATACTTTTTATGATGTCTGAAACATACCTATTATTTTAGTCGGAGTCATAATGACCAATAGGCATCATTTGGGGCAATATCAGTTATCACCAGACGGTCCATTATCTGAATCTTGTATAGATTCAGATCATGAACGGTGGTTGAGTTGGTTTGTAGTTACCAGCTCTGGTAACAAAAAGTAAGGCCTTTGTATCTATTATAGATGATTTATGAAGCGTCAGCAACTGGTAATCATGCTGTACGGGACGCTGCAGTGCCTGGAACATTGTTAATGAACCAATGGATTTTTCTTTCTTGAAAAGTGTAAGTTCACATTTAACACGTGCTTAACGGTGAAGGAAACATCGTGAGGAAACCCGCGGCTTAGTTAGCTTCAGACGTATTGACCTGTTCTTTCCTCTGCCTAACAGCTGACTAAGCTGAGAGGATGGTATAGGTGCTGGGCAAGCCTAATCCATTAAACAATGGTAACAAAAAGGTCAATTACATTTACACAATTAAACAAAAAGGTTAATGTTTACAAAAATGTCATACATAATTATAGTAATCATATTATGAGTTCAGGTTAAAAGGTAAGTGAGATAATATTTTGAGCCAGAATAGGCACGGTGGCTAAGTCTATTATTACCTTTAGTCAAGCAATTTAGGTGAGGTGGTTCATAATTATAAAGTGGTGGTAATTTATGATAAGCGTGAACATTGCACCTCATTCATTAGTTTTACAACGCGTTATCAGGTTAAACAACTTACAATAAATCTGAGTACTTAAAAAATTATTTTAAGTACCCTCGCAAAGACTAATGACCCAAATGTTTTACGTTATCAGGCAATTTACAAATACTAAACGATTGTAGCGGTAACTGATAAGTTTTATGTTGTTTTAAGTGGTAGAGATTCAAGTATACCATTAGATGATAGATGGAAAATACTAAGGTGTTATAGTATTCTATATTATGTATCTATTATATGTTTAAGTATTATGTATATGTAGTTTGACAGACCTTACCTTGCCGTAACACAGTTTTTAACTAGCACGGGAGGTTAAGGTCTTAAAAGTTCCGGTAAATATGTAATACTTATCTTGTAGAGATTTTATTATATAAAATATATTAAAAAAATTATTTGATTCGATTGATTATAACGTACAGTCGCGTTCATAGTAAAGTATAACACTAAGCCGGCCAGTCACATTAGACACGGGCTCTCACAAGAGGTATCCTTTACTATGAACGCGACTGTACAAGTAGAGGTTCCTTACATAGGTACAAAATTTTGCAAATCCTGCTTTATAAAAGTCGTAGTAGTATAATAATAACAATATCATCTGTTAAAAAGTAAATTTTTATACAAAATATCCATTTTTTGCATTTATAAATTCGTTTAGGGTGTGCTTAATGGGTATTTTATACGTCACCTTCCTAATATTTCTCAGGTATAAAGGTTTCTGACCTTACAAATCACAACTAATAAATTGTATTGCCGGTGAAGAAAGCATTTACATTTAATTTATTCCTCCTTTTATAACCTAACATCAACTCTTAGCAATAAAACCATATTTATGCTAAGGCACACCATTAAAATCCTTTTGATTTACATTTTTCGGTCGATGTATTACGGAATCGTTAAAATTATAATTGAGAGACATAAAATTGACTGCATTATTTATGGATCTGGATTCAGATCAGTCGATATTACTTAGGTATTGAGAACTAAATTATCTTGTCGACACAGATAGTTTTGCTCGCGTCATTAGCGGGGATAATACGAGTATACTGATATCGCCAAACAATTTACAGTTATCACAAATTCTGCTGTTAGAATTATATGTTCTAAACAAGTTCAGTAGATATAATTTAGTAATAATACAATAACTATGCCGTAGGGTGCCGGGAGTAGAATTTTGCCTCTCCTCTCTTGCCCGTGGATGCAGTAATCTGCTACGGGATAGGCTCCGGAAGATGGGAGGCAGCGTCTTTCCGTGTATCAACATCTCGTACTGCGCTCGCCAACCCGCCTGCCAAGCGTGGTGAGTATGGCAACTACCCCTCATGGAGATCCAAATTAATAAAAGCTTGTAGCCGTACCTACGGTACACATTATGATACAAGACGCCACCATTGTATATAAAAATAACATTTTGTTTTTAATAAAGGTAACTACTTAAAATTTAATGTTTTGATTTTCGCCATAGTTGTACTTTAGAAAACAAACGAGGATTAAGTCATTACGCTTTCTTGTCCTTTGGCTATGTAGTCCAAAAGCAATGTAACCGTAACGCGATATAGTCATATCGCGATTTAGTCTTAAAGCGATCTAGTCATATCTTCTGCCTAGTCAAATAGAGATGTAGTCGTGAAGCTCCTAACCCGAAAGATCTCGCGCATACAAAAGCATGCAAAATTCAACAACAGTTAGATAATTGGACAACAACGGGCCTATTCTAAGCCCAAAGTGCAAAACTTTCTACATAAAAATAATTTATTACCCTCAACTATTTTATAAGTTCTCAAACCACATTTATTCCAATATGTTAATATTAAAAGTAACTGAAGTTAAAATTTACCGACTGGCACAAATATGGATTGAGAAAATATGTAAATATACATATATAATTATAATTAAAACTACTTAATTAAAACTTATCTTTGTAAATAATAATTGATTAAATAGATATAAGTTAAGCATATATAATTCTAATATTAGTGTGTACAGGTGTGTAACATGTGTGAGCATGCGTGCCGCGTATGTGTGCATGTGTGTTACATGTGTGTGCATATGTGTGACATGTGTGTACATATGTGTGTGTAGTGCGAAATATTATAATATAGTTCTATTAAGACCTCAAACCACATTTAATCTAGGTTTGATTCTTTCATACACATTATGATTATAAATTACTTAGATTTAAGGACATGACCGCTGTAATAGTCTCTAATTAAATATTAAGACTTGATAAAGTGTCTTACCTGCGAGTAGACGAAATAAAGCCTCGGTACTCAAAATTAAAAAAAAAAAAAAAGCCCAAAGTTCAGAGCCTCTGGTCTAGACATTTAAATCTCAGCTTATCAGCAGCACGGCATCTGCATTGTGAAGTTCATCACCCCTTTCGAGGCCCTGACTTTCTCCACTTACCATTCCTAATACATACCGTCTTAACTGAGTAAGGTGGGGTACCTTAAGGCTTTGTACCGTTAGTCCTTAATGCCAAATGCTTTGATAAGCTCCTCTTTAAGTATCTCCTCAAGCGAGCTTCTTGTAGTGTTTTCCACTTGTCAAAGTTGGTGAAGCCGGCCATATTTGAGTCGGATTTTAACAGAGTTTCGTATCACATTAGATACTAAAGTTTTATTTAAGTACTAATCTATGTTTATTTATGTATTTCTAAGTATGTTTATGTATATTTATTATGAATATTTCATATTATTTTATGTAGAATTAACGCCACCGTCGTCTCTTTTTTTCAACCCATTCATATCCATCCAAATGTTACCTGGAAGAGATCGCTTTTAGCGATAAGGCCGCCCATTGAGCAGCATAATGTGTTATTATTAGTTAATTACTGTTTGTATGTTTGTTTTTATGTTGTTTCATTATAGCGTATTTTATTTTATTCTATTCTATTCTAATCTCGTTGAGCGACTCTGAGCTTGTTCATAAGGCCAATAGTGAAGGACCACGTCTCGGTTCCATATGTCATCACTGGTAACACACACTGGTTGTAGACTTTCGTCTTAAGGCACTGAGGTATGTTGGACGAAAAGACGTTGCGAAGTTTCCCAAACGCTGCCCATCCGAGTTGGATTCGACGATTGACCTCTTTCTCGAAGTTGGACCTACCTAATTGGACTGTTTGTCCTAGGTATACGTACGCGTCGACAACTTCAAGAGCCGAGTTCTCAACCATAACTGGGGCAGGCACGACATGGACATTTGACATGATTTTCGTCTTGTCCATGTTCATTTTAAGGCCTACCCGCTGGGAGACTCGATTGAGGCCTTCGAGCATCGTGCTGAGCTCTTCCATCGACTTTGCCATGACCACAATATCGTCGGCAAATCGAAGGTGAGTGATGTATTCGCCGTTAATATTGATGCCCAGCCCTTTCCATTCCAGGAGCTTGAAGGCATCTTCCAAAGCGGTCGTAAACAGTTTCGGAGAGATTACGTCTCCCTGTCTTACGCCTCTTTTTAAGGGAATCGCCTTCGAGCTCTGTTCTTGTACTCGGACTGACATAGTGGCGTTTGTATACAAACACTTCAACACTTCGATGTACCGATAGTCAATTCGGCATCGTTGGAGAGACTCAAGCACCGCCCATGTTTCGATCGAATCGAAGGCTTTCTCATAGTCCACAAACGCAAGACATAGCGGCAAGTTATACTCTTCGGTCTTCTGTATGACTTGCCGCAGCGTATGTATGTGGTCTATGGTACTGTAGCCTATGGAGAGCTATGGAGAGGGCTATGCTCGGGGTTTCACTACGGGATCGAATCAGAAATGAGGAGATACGTAGAAGAACTCGGGTCACCGACATAGCCAAACGGATTAGCACGTTGAAGTGGCAATGGGCAGGCCATATAGCGCGCAGAACAGATGGCCGATGGGGCCGCAAAGTTCTCGAATGGAGGCCACGGATCGGCAAGCGCAGCGTAGGACGTCCACCTACAAGATGGGCAGACGACTTGGTGAGAACTGCTGGTCGGCGGTGGATGCAGACGGCTTCCAACCGCAGTACTTGGAGATCAATGAGGGAGGCCTTTGTCCAGCAGTGGACGTCCTACGGCTGAAATGATGAAAATGATGATTCTAATCTCAAATAAAACTTAATAGTATCTAATAATAGGTCTAATAGGGGTCCGGGGATCCCGTCGTCCACCAACGTCCTCCTGCTACATGGCCTTCTGCGCACCTCACCAATATTTCCACGAAAACTCGCGAACGCGATCGGCCGAGGGGCCGAGCTCGACAGACGTATTCAAATAATACTCTGCCGAGATCGAAAAGCGGGTAAAAAAAAGCTACGTAGATCCGTGGAGTGCTTCCCCGCTCAACCCAAGATTTTTCTACCCAGTAGGTATTTTGCCTGCGCGCGCGTGTGCATCTGGTAATCGTAGCCACTCACCTATTGAATAAACACTTATGGACTTTGATTTGTGGCTCGTTTGCGCGGGCCTAACCTAGACAAGTAGAGAGTACAGCAATGCACCATGAATGAATCACGGATACCGTTGAATGCTACTAAGTGGCGATAAATTGCGATAAAAGGTACCATTCCGGACCTCGATCTTTGACGTTTGGCCGGTCTTGTAACCGAATAAACTAGGAAATTTATTCGGTTTTTTAGAAGAATGATCGTAACCGAGGGGCGCTGGCAGTAGAATGTAGCCCCTTCTCTCTTGCCCGTAGATGCAGTAAGAATCTGCTGAGGGATACCTCGGCAAGATGCGCAGCAGCATCCTTTCGTGACTTCATAACCCTATACTGCCTGAAACCCGCCTGCCAAGCGTGGCGAGTATGGCAACAACCTCTTAATGATCTTGGAGATCCATGAAGGAAGCCTGTGTCCAGCAGTGGGCGCCTGATACGCCTGATATCATAATTAAATTATAAACGTAAATGCTTCTGAAAATGATTGGTTTTGCAAAGCGCCGTTCATTATCTCAGCCGTAGGCGTCCACTGCTTGGCAGATCTCATGAAGCGACAACTAAGTGTTGATCATGAGGGGTTGTTGCCATATTCACCACGCTTGGCAGGCGTTATCGCGAGCGCAAAAGGTACTGGACGTTGATACACGAAGAGACGCTGCTGCCCTTCTTTCGGAGATATTGATAGATTGATAGAATATTACTGCATCCACGGGCAAGTATCCCTTAGCAGGCTCTTACTGCATCCACGGGCATAAGAGGAGGGGTAACTTTCTTCTGCCGGCACCCCCCGGCGGGGGTAAAAATGACATAATTACTCGTATTGTATGATGAAACCTTTAACCTAACTACAAAGTAATTTAATACATTAATTTCAGTATACTGTTTCGTGGTTTGACACCTGCAATAGGCATGATCTAGCCACAATTGAACATTGTAATGAGTGTCCCAGTTATGGCACTTATATCAACACAACACATTTCATTTTAGATTTAGTATATAACATCTTCAGTCATTTGCATTGATTGAAAGAACAAAATAAACATTATGTGCAACTAGATGACTGATATGTATATGTACCTACCTAATACATTATACTTACTACACAGAAAGATATTTAGTGTTATATAAAAAAACATCCAGAACACCCTGAACAAATATCTGCAGATCGTACATTATACTTTTCCCGAGGCGGAAATCGACTTCGAATCTTCTTACTTCCCAGGAAGACCTTCGCTCGCTGCGCCGCAAAAGTCATCAAATAGTATTGCTACAATCGCTTCTCATATACATATGCCAACGCATTTCAATTCAAAAAGGGAGGTTCTATTGAGGACTTAAGGAGGTCTTAGATCACCATACCATGCATAAGCAATGTTTTGGGCTCAATCCAAAAACGGCTAGCCGTTTTTGGATTGAGCCTAGGCTTAGTGTCGTTGACCTACTGCGCAATGAGAGCTGGCATACCTAAACTTCTTTATTTATGTATTGAATGTATTCTACAATTATGTACTAAGCCGAAAGGGGGTGATTCAGACCATCCCAAGGAACAAATTTTGTTCTACGACGTTTCAGGATTCAGTGATTTTCATTCAAGAACCACAAGACCACAAAAGTTTTAACTTTAGCAGCTGATTATAAGATAATGACAATCTAAAAGCCAGCTGATGCTTGACAAATTAATAGTTGTAAGATAACAATCAAGATAATTATACATATAAAACTCTTCCGTTACTGAGTGACTGACAGACAACGCACAGCCTAAACCACTGGACCTAGAGACTTGAAATTTGGTACACATATACCTTGAGTATCCTAGAGGTGCACTAAGGAGGGATTTTTCGAAATTCCCACGGGAACGGGAACTACGCGGGTGAAACTGCAGGGTGCGGCTAGTAGCTTAATAAGATCGTTAAATTATGTAAACAGTTAATCTAATACAATGAGAAAAATAAATAATTTTAAACTAACACGAGTCTCCTCAAGTAAGGAGCTGAGCTTAGGATAATGATAAATTTATTATTTTTAAAATTATCTAGATATGTAATGATAACAATTTACGGACGACATTTTGTGGTTGTTAAATTAAAACCAATAAATAATAAAAAAGAGTGTAGTCCAATGTTCAGTATAAATGTCACTTATATTATAAAACCGAAAGTGTGTTATTGATGTATGTCCTTGATACCTCTTCACACAAAAACTACCCGAATTTAGACTGAAACTTTGCATACGCATAGATGTTGACAGGGCAAACACATAAGGCTACTACTATTCCCAAAATTAGTTCAATTATTTACGCAAGCTAGTCTCTATTAAATCCTGGTTCCCATTCAAATCTAAGTGACATACAATTCACATAATAACTAATCCTAAAACAATTGTTAACTAATACCTTATTTGGCTATTAATTAAGACTCTACTTACGAACTAAGAAATGTATTAATCATCATAATATCAGGCCGAGGACTTCCACTGCTGGACAAAGGCCTCCCTCATTGATCCAAGTACTGCGGATGGAAGCCGTCTGCATCCACCGCCGATCAGCGGTTCACACCAAGTCGTCTGCTCATCTTGTAGGTGGACGTCCTACGCTGCGCTTGCCGCTCCGTGGCCTCCATTCGAGAACTTTGCGTTTAATATTATATACCGCTATTAAGTACGCATTTGCGTAACATAACCTCAAATATATCACCGGGGCCTAAATAAGTAGCAGGTAATGTTTAAAACATATAAGCTGTTTTGTTATGCTTTATTTGCGTAAATAATTAAGGCTCTACTAATGCACTTAGGAAAACAATTGTGTTTAATATTACATTCCGCTATGAAGCGCGCATTTGCATAACATAACCTCAAATATATCACCGGGGCCTAAATAAGTAGCAGGTAATGTTTTAAACATAATAGCTGTTTTGGTATGCTGATCGTTAGCTCAAATCCGTTCCGCGCCTATATGCAATTATTGGCAAATATTTAAATTCTATACAACGCTCTGTTGTGTTTGCCAAACGGTTGAATTATTGTAACATCGGCTTATTTCTATAAAAACGAATTTAAACTCTATACGGATGCCTTCAAGAAATAAAGTAAATTGTCAAATCATTGTGGAGAAATAACAAAGGATTTTGACATAATTGAAAACTAACAAATGAATGCTTCAAGATAAGAAATTCGGCACGGTGACTGATATTGTGTTTGCCGAAAATTCGTTATGGTTGTGCGTCACATCACTAATTTGCTCCAAGTACATGCATAGACTAGAAAATTCAAATTTCGAAATGAAGCACTTATTAATATTCTTTAACAGATTTTTTTCTAAGATGTATTGCAAAGATAAACTAACTAACTTAGATTAAGATGATCTTTGCTAACTGTTGTTGGCATGCAGTGGAGGCGACAAGCGGAAGTGTTGGGTGAAAATAACAACATGAATAATGAAATAAACTTTTGTAAGCTGCCTGTAATTGGGAGAACAATAGCCCATGCTTTTTATAGCTTTTACTTTTGTAATTTTTCTTTGTGTATCTTCTGTTGGTGGCTCAAATAAATAAACGCGCGTAGACAGGATCACCGCCACCTGCTGCAGAAAGAAAGCGGATTCACTGCTAAGCAGAGGTGCGCGGGAGTACAAATACCATCCTGAGGGTAATAAGGCCGATAAGTTCGATGGAGTGATGTACAAACACTCCATCACTATTGTTGACGCAATATTTTATTTTGTTATGGCCTAACAGTCCTATGTCATTTTTTGTACTAACATTATTATGGATCTGTGTTAGCTGATAATATTATTATTATCAGCTTCATTATTATAATATTATTTGACGAGCTCTGTGGCGCAGCGGGTGAAGGTCCGCCTGCGACGCAAGGGGTTGCGGGTTCGATTCCCGCCTCGGGACAAATGTCTGTACGATCTGCAGACATTTGTTCAGGGTGTTCTGGGTGTTTTTCTATATATAATAAAAATATCTATATAAGTAGTATAATGTATTAAGTATATCAGTCATCTAGTACCCATAACACAAGCTCTGCTTAGCTTGGGGCTAGATGATGCTGTGTGATTTGTCCAGCATTATATATTTATTTATTTTATTTTAATTCCTTAAATTAGTTCGAATTAGTTTCGAATAAAAAATCCTAGATTCAGGGATGCATTTGTCCAGTAGTAAACTAATATAGGCTGTGATGATGATGATTCTCAATTCAACCCAGTTATTTTGTATATAAAGAAACCCAACCCAGGTAATTACTATAAGCTTAATTTATTCAAATCTTTGAGGTAAAACTCTTCGAAATCTGCTGTTAATTAGGCAATACGACTACTTAGCTATTACTTAATTTTCACAACTTGCGTGGGAAAACTCGAACCGTAGGTAAGTAATACTTAGCCAGCTATTTCAACTATTTACCTGAAACAGCGAATCTATACTAAGATAATACTAGTTGTTCGAAAACGAAATTTGAAAAAGCGAGCGACTTCTTTCAATGAAGTCCCATTGCATTTGAACTTGATTTGTGGCGAGAATAGAACCTGCAATCGGCTACTAACCGTGTGTTGGTAAAATCTCCCTATTTTTTTTAGGTGTGGAAATCACCTAATGACTTCTCCCGCTCTGGGCGGAGCGGGAGGCCGTGTCAGGCTTTTACTGACTAAAACCACACCTGTGTCCTTCAGTTGCCCCTTGCGTTCTAGGAATACAGGTTTCCTTTTCAGAAACTCCCCACGGTCCTAGCTTGCGGGCGTCGGCCCCGTTGGGCCCCTACGGTTCGTTACATCTCTGAGGAGCGTGTGGATCACTACGCACTGTTGACGACTGGGCTCGGTCTGTTCGATTACCGGACAGCCGGACGGCGAGCTACCCATTGCTCGGCGTCCGCAAGCCCTGGTAAAATCTCCCTGTGTCCCATATGTTTCAAGAGTTATCCTTGGACAAAAATTGCGGGCAATTATACAAAAATTCAGCCAAAACAACGCTTAAGAAAGACAACATATAATATAAATAAAATATGGGTCGCGACTCGTGGTCCCACTAATTTGAATATAGTCAACCTATTAGAAAAGACACTGATGCATCTCTTGGCATGATTGTAACTGCATCCACGGGCAAGAGAGGAGGGGCAAAATTATGTAGTATTATGTCACAAGTAAGAGATTACCCGAGACATGTCGTACGACTTCCGCATAAGATAACGTTACTCAACGAGACAAACGTAGGCGCATGATAAGATCTCTCGGTCTGTGTGCTGATGATGAGATGGGAAACGAAATGTCTAAGGTAGAATTCCATCAGTGTGCGGCACAAATGTTTGAATGCTAGAAATCACCAAAATGTGCAGGCACTCTTCTCTTTCAGTTCTCAGAACTAAAGACATAATGCAATTGCATCTCAGTATGCGCCAAAGTTCGAATTCACGCTCTAGAATAATTTCGTGTGAATTGCTTGGAATTATTGTTGAATATGTTGGCCGTGCAATAGAATGTTGCCCCTCCTCTCATGCTTGTGGATGCAGTAAGAGCCTACTGAGACAAACCTCCTGAATATGGGCAGTAGCGTGTTTCCGTGTATCAGTATCCTTTCTTAACTCTGGATGTAGTATGGATCTGCCAAGGGATACTTCCGGAAGATGGGCAGAAGCGTTTTCCGTGTAACAACATCACTTACTGCCCCCGCCAACCCGCCTGCCAAGCGTGGCGAGTATGGCAACAAACCCCTCATGATATTGGAGATCCAAAAAGGAGGCCTATGTCCAGCACTGGGCGTGGACAGCACCCCTAAGGCTGATATGAGGATTGCAGATATGATTAAAATATTTATCTATTTGTTTTACATCATCGTTATCATCTCAGCTGTAGTACGTCCACTACAGGCATACCTAAACCTCCCTCATGGATCTCCAAGTATTGATCATGATGTGGTTTTTGCCACGATACTCATTATTCTTGGTAGGCGGGTTGGTGAGTTACTGAATACACGGAAATACGCTGCCGCGTATTTTTCGGCAGACTGTACCCTTGGCAGACTGTAACTGCATCCGCTTGCAAGAGAGGACGGGAAACGTTCTACTGCCGGCATCCCACGTATAACAGTAATGAATGTCAAAACAGTGCCAGAGGCTGACGCACAAAGCCACTCCTCATTGCAATGCAACCAGAGAAACCGACTCCTACGCTATCTTTTCAATTATCATTATGAAATAGACACTACTTACCGACGGTTGTGCAATACAAGATGAAATAACATTAAAATAAAAAACTACCCATGACATCAAAAAATAGCTGATAATCTTCAAACGGCGCGATTTTCACACGCTTGATTAATTCACTATTCAGACAAACAATACCTTCATCATTTAGCCGTAAAACGTCCACTACTGAACACAGGCCTCCCTCATGGATCTCCATGAGGGGTAGTTGCCAGCGCGGTGAGTACACCACGCTTGGCAGGCGTGTTGACGAGCGCAGTACGGAATGTTGATACACGGAAAGACGCTGCTGCCCGTCTTCCAGAGGTATCCCTTAGCAGGCTCTCACTGCATCCACGGGCATGAGAGGAGGGGTAATATACTACTTCCGGCACCCCACGGCAACCGATTAAAGTATTTGTTGAATTTGTATGTTTTGTAATTGCTGAAGAAAGTAGGAATCTCTGCCAGTATCGCCAATGCGACTTCTTAACACAGTACTATTCTATTAGCAATACTTGTCTTTTAGATTTATTGAAAATGAACGTCTTACTATAAGGCCAACATGACGCGACAAACTCTCTCTTGTCCACTTCCCATCTCACCAAGAGATGAATGGATAGTTTTATGGACAGAACTGTCATTCAAAGCCCAAATTTATCTTTATCATATCAGTCGCAGGACTGTCCACTGCGGGATATGGATGGATCATAATAATGATCATAGGTCTCCAACATCATGATGGAGCTCATAATTATCTTTAATAAATGAAGAAAAACCAAAAATAATGTTGGACATTTTACGCAGCACCAATCTTGCTCCAACTGCAATACCGCGGTGTTCAAGGTCACGAATCATGTGACTATGTGGCCAACGCTGCATTGCATTACGCCCTCATTATAAGGTCTTATGTGCTCGTATGTCCTTATGAGTACCTGATGTTTGGTATACTACTTAAAAATATTTTCGTGATGGGTTAAAGTGATCAGTTTAATTGTTTTCATATTCTCCGTCGTAGGACGTCCACTGCTGGACAGTCACTCATGAATCTCCAAGTACTGACCATGAGGGGTTGTTGCCATACACACTACGCTTGGCAGGCTGGTTGGCGAGCGCATGTTGATAAACTACCTATATAAGTGACCATCGGCTTGTCTTTTGTTCGCAATATCTAAATGAACGACAAATATATAGTAACAAATCCTTTAATAAATGAACGCTTGAAAGAACTCAAAAGTTTCGCCTCTCTACAAGGCATCTTCGGTATAATTATTACCTATTATTAGAAAAAGCGTACTATGCTATTAATGATTTTTTGATGGATCCGACTATTAAAAACTTTGTAAATACATATTAATGGAATTTATTAATTAAAATTTTATTGACATTGTTTATTCAAACTGACATTTATATCTATTGTTATTAAAATTAAATTTTAAGTTTTTTTTTTATAATATCACATTTGAATAATATTTATTGTATAGCTAAATGATTGATGCATGCTGTCTTATAATTTAAGTATCTTATGAATTGTGTTTGTTAATGTTTGTATGCCCTAGTGGCAGAATCTAGAGAACGAAATGTATTGTCACCTACCACCTAACTATTTGTACCTGATTCACAAACAATAAATGAATTATGGATAATAAATGTTTGCAATCTTCGTTAGAAATGTTTGCAATGCGAAAACCGATATTTGTTAGAACTGTCCAGCCTACCCCAGCCCTCCGCGCATGGCGACATGGGTGGATAAACTATTCACGGAGGACAAACCGGGGGAAACGCTTGTCCCCGAAAATTGTCGTCTAATGTCAAAAAGTGATATAATTCTCTTTCCCCTTGTTGCCGTGCTTTGGTGGATAAAATAATTTTATCCCTTGTCAGTGGAAATAACCGGGGACAAAAGTTTTATCCCCAGCCCATGCTAGCCCTGCTGCAGGGCTAGCATGGCCGGAGATATTTTATCCACGGGGAGAGGACAAAATACTATTCCCCTCTGTCAATTTTGTCCACCTTCCGAGCATGGCGACATGGGTGGATAAACTATTCACAGTGAACAAACCAGGGGAAACGCTTGTCAACGTCTAATGTCAAAAAGTGATATAATTCTCTTTCCCCCTGTTGCCGTGCTTTGGCAGGTGGATAAAATAATTTTATCCCTTGTCAGTGGAAATAACCGGTGGACAAAAGTTTTATCCCCAGCCCATGCTAGCCCTGCTGAAGTTTAAGTTCCTCTATCTGTGACGCAATAACCCTATTAGAGCCCGTTCTCTCGGCATTGATGACGCTGTGAAATGCGATCCAACTGATTTCTATGCTAATTGACACACGGAAATCGTGAAGATAACACAAATGACAGTGGCGCCTATTAACTAATTAACGACAGTTGACTGGGAACAGAAGCTTAGCTCGGGCACAGATAATTATAAGCTCGGGTGAAAGTGTTCTTTGAACTTTCGCGACCTTTTCTAGGGTTCCGTACTGAAATTGTGAAAAGGACGTCTTATGGTTTGGCCTGATAAGTTGTGGTGTTATGGCCTGTTTTATTGAATTTAAAAGTAATTTTAAATCTTTAGGTCTTGGTAGGTAACATCATTATTTTAAAGTTAAATACTCGTAATAATTCTGTAAGCAGATGTCAACTGTGGTTTCCATGCTACAAGCTTTGCTTAGTACGGGACTAGGTGATGTCGTGTTAAAGTTTTTAATGATAAATCAAAAAATAACGTTTTTATCTCTCGATCGACATACAAACCGTGTTTGATTTCGGAAGATTATTAGAAGATAATTAAGTTTTTTAAAATGAATTGCCTAAAGCATAGTAATTCATAGTTGACATACTGAATCAATTAACACCGTGCCACAGCACCTTACATCGTTGAAAAAAGGTTAAAGGTGTTGATGGTTGTGGCTTTATAATTTGGACATTATTTATAGCGCGAGGAAGCACTACGGAATACACAAGTAATTTAGTTTTATATAAACAACTGGCCGCACTCCGCCGTTTTACATGCGCAGTTCCCGTTCCCGTGGGAGTACGGAAAGAAAATATAGCCTATGTTACTCACGGATAATGTAGCTTTCTAATGGTGTAAGAATTATCAAAATCGGTCCAGTAGTTTTTGAGTTTATACAACATACAAATATTCCTCTTTATAATATAAGTATAGATTTATCAACGCATAGATACTCAAAGTTGACATACTGGTTCAATTCATACCGTGCCACAGCGCTGATATATTCTAAATAAAATAAAAATCTGCTGTAAAGGGGCATTGTCAAATGAAACTTACATTAAAAATAATACTTAAGCTAAAATAAAATGCTAAGTTATAATATATGTATATATACACATATATATGTATACTCCCCGTAGAAAGAAAAAAAACAATGTAACCTAAGCTCAATGTAGTATGGTATAGTAGAGAATTTTGTAACGGTTTAAATGACCTGTGGTAATATTGTACTTTATGGGAGTGCAGTAATATGGTAATAGTGCGGTGCCGATGAGTTATCGTAACCAACATAACCGTTTTTCAACATCGTCCCAGCCCTATTCGTGTCACTTTGCATATGTAGCAGTGATCAAGCTAAGTTACACAAACTATATCATAGCTAAAAGCTGCTCTAAAGTGTCGATATCTGTGGCTTCCTTCATAATTTGTCCCATTCTTTATAGCCCGAGGAAGCACCACAGAATACAAATCAGTAAGTACCTCTACAAAGAGATCATAAAGATTTATAGGCTGTTAGGAAATAAAAAGTCACATTTATTTGGCCGGAAGGGCATTGAACTTTGGATGGTGGAAATTGGAGGACATCGGAAGATGAAAACTGGCTTGAAACTTTTGTGGGTGATAAGAAGCTTAATGGATATCATTGGCAGCGGATAAAAATATTAATCGTATTTTTTTAAAAGTGAAACATAGGTGCCAATAATAATAACGGGAATGGATTTTATTCTTTTTTAAACTTTCGCGATCACGACACATTATTAACACATATTTAACCGGGTATTTATCGCGCTATTTACCTTTATTATTGCCCGACGTTTCGACAGGATTGCACCCATCCTGGTCCCGGGAAGACTGAACTACTCTTAACTATGAATTACTCTTCCCGGGACCACGATGGGTGCAATCCTGTCGAAACGTCGGGCAATAATAAAGGTAAATAACGCGATAAATACCCGGTTAAATATGTGTTAATAATGGATTTTATTATTATAAAAACGTCAAAAATAGTTCCCTAGAGTCAGCGCCACCACTAAAGTCTTACGGCCAAAGCGGGAACTAAAGTCTACAGGACAGGCCGTTGTCTGTTTTACTTCATAATTAATATACATATGTAACTAGATATATTATATATCTATATAACACAACAGATAATGTACCTACTGAAAAAAAGCCTCGCTCATAGATCTACAAGATCATGAGGGGCTTGTTGCCATACTCGCCACGCTTGGCAAACGGGTTGACTATTCTAAATAATAAAATATAATATAATATAATAATTTCTTGACAGTGGCCATGTACGACCAGCTATACCTCTAGAACTTAGAATTAGGATTTTGTTTATTTTTACCATTTTTTTTATTTTATTTAGAATTTTACTATTAAGTTATTAAGAAGTGACATTTATTTTAGATTCTGTGACATAGCCAAGTGTACTATATGTTACTATGGTGAAATAAATAAGTATGAGTATGAGTAATGATGGACAATTCACACAGCATCATCTAGTGTTATAGGTACTTGGTGACTCAATACCTAATACATTATACTACATGGATAGATATTGTTTATTATTATGTAGACAAACATCTAGAACACCCTGAATAATCTGCAAATTGGGCAGGCATTTGAGACATTTGTACCGAGACGTGAACCGAACCCTAAGGCGACCTTCGCCCGCTGCGCCACAGAGGTCGTCAAAATGTTGGTTTTTAGTTACCATATTTTTTTATAACTTAGAAAAAATTCGAGTAAAAAATATGTAGTTTTATTTATGTTTCTACTAGAATAGTAACAAATAAATAGACCACCTCTATAACTATTACCACTCTAAAGTAACTTCTGTGATAAAAAATCACGATTATTAATTTCCAGTTATCTATTGGACACTAATGAGCAGTAGACGTTACCGATTAATTTAATAACGTCATAATTAGAATTCACAGCTATGAAATAGCGTACCACTGACCTATTGACTGGACTCTACGCTACACGTTGAATGTACAAGGTGATTCCATCGTATTAGGCTCATCATACTTATCACTATCCACTTACTGGATTTTTAGTTGGTCTAATAGCCGGCTTACACAGGAGGTTGCGGGTTTGATTCCCGCCGGGAGGGATTAAATGTTTGCTTTATCTGCGGATATTTGTCTCGGGTCTACAAAAAAATATGGTATTCCATCAATAACAGTAAATAAATATGGTTTCCATGGTACAAGTTTCGCTTGTAGTTTGTAATTTGTACAGTGATCAACAAAATTTAGGCAGAATATTTCAATGAAATGAAGACTATAACAAAAATATTTTTTACGGACGTGGGTTCGAATCCTAAAGGAATATTAAATTGAAATTTTGATAAGGTTAGGTTGATGATGTGTACCTAATATTAACTTTTACTTTTTTGTGTCCATTCGAGGTAGTTTATAAATATTTATTAAAGTCTTTTAATATTATTAAGGTCGTATTTTCTAGTTCAAGTTTCAGAAACTCATTCTTTTCATTGTATATTGTTAGTACTCAAAAATTAAGATAACATTGATAAGAATTAAGTATCACTAAGTATTGCAGCTTTTTTACCTAAATCGGTGTCCTGCGGTGGTGGTTTAGTTAAATTTTTGTGATAGTTTATTTTAGTTTCGTATTTTCATTAGTCTTTCAGCTAATATATATATTTATTTAGGAGCTGTGGATTTTGTTTAATAAATTAAAAATAATTATTTATATTATATCGCCTTTAGCAGCTGAAGCTATTCAGGGCTCTTTTTTAAGCTAATATGTAATGTTAATATTAGGTTGTTATCTAATGTAACTTCAGTAGCTAATAGATACTTTTTGTTGAGTTGCGCTCAATTGTTTGCACGCTGTGGCCGACTTTAATTAGGGGAGCACAAGGCCCTAAGTTTTAAATTGTGTTAAATCTGTGTATCTCTTGTTGGTGGCCCTAATAAAAATTAATACGCATGATAAGGTCCCATTTGCACGTATCACCCTGTACAAAATCTTAACTATGTACAGGTTGATACGTACAAATGAGTAAAACTAGACGCGGCACACCGGCGCAAATCTATTCACAACATTTTGACAGTTGTCTTAATGACATACCGACAAGACAACAGTTAATTATCATTATTATGAGGCAACAGTGTACCCAAAACCTAATTTGACAGTGAAAGCATTAACGGCTTCAACTTGGTGTGGGTGGTTATTGTGTTCTGAACAAGCACAAAGTCGTTTCAGATGCGCTTAACATATTGCATTCTAAGGCTACCTCCACCCAGAAGGTGAATAGTTGACTGTGATAAACGAGGATGCGGGATCTAGTCCAGCCGTGGGAAAAACAACGCGGGAGAGGTAACATCTACTGCTGGCGTCTCACTGCTTCCATGATCCCCCAACGTTTGCATGAACGGAAGATTTTGATTCACTAATGAAAACAAACCAGGGGTAGTTGCCAGGCTCTTACTGCATCCACGGGCATGAGGGGAGGAGTAACAATCTACTACCGGCACCCCACGGCAATACTTTGTAATATTGGACGTATTTAGTAAAGGATGGAGTCTGACCCGCGCGATCTCGGAGACGAAAACGAGCAAAAGAGAGTGGAAGTGGCAGTGGACTGAAAAATGACTAGTGAAGTGGAACTGATGAAGAAAACCACAGGTATCCATTGAAACTACTCAATGCTAAATTTTCCGCGCGGTGATATGGAAAGATGGTTAAGGTAAAGTCGACGAAGATCGACGAGCTCTGTGGCGCAGCGGACGAAGGTCCGCCTGCGACGCAAGGGGTTGCGGGTTCGATTCCCGCCTCGGGACAAATGTCTGTACGATCTGCAGATATTTGTTCAGGGTGTTCTGGGTGTTTTTCTATATATAATAAAAATATCTATCTATGTAGTATAATGTATTAAGTATATCAGTCATCTAGTAACCATAACACAAGCTCTACTTAGCTTGGGGCTAGATGATGCTGTGTGATTTGTCCAGCATTATTTATTTATTTATATAAAGTCTAAAATCTTTATTAATATTTCTCTTAAAGATTACAAATATAGTTATGATGTTATCATTCAAGATCACAGGAATATATAAAGAACCATAACGGTTCTATTTGTTAAAAAATAAAAAAAATATCTAAAAATAAATTCAACATAACCTAATTAATTTGACTTTGTGGAAATCTATTATAATATCTTAATGATTAATATTTAATGATATAATATATTATGAGTACTGCTGCGTTATTTGGACACCTCACTACATTACTTATATTCAAAGTCTTGAAAGTATTCAAAGCAAATTTGTGAAGCATCTTAGTTACCGATGTTATCGTGGCTTTTCGGACTATCAAGAAGCTTGTCAGTACCACCATCTAATGACACTAGAAAACAGACGTTGTCTTACTGACATGACCTTCTTGCATGGTTTGTGTAACGGAAATATAGATTGTTTAGATTTGTCTATTAAAATCCTAAGCTTTTGTGCACCGTCCATACGCACTAGACACACTCAATTATTTGCTGTCAAAAATAGTAAAACTAATTACGCACGAAATTCTCTGGTAAAACGCTTGCATAATTGCTACAACAAGAAATTCAGGAGAACGGATATTTTCTTTTGTAGCAAGAATCAGTTTAAGTGCGAAATACAGCGAATGCTTGAGTCGCATGATTCCTAAAATAATCTACTGTATGTGCCTACATATATTACATAAATACAATTTATTATTATTAATATTATTTTTTAATTTATTATAGGTACTATACATATCATATATGTACATTACACATTTAGCATGCCATTAGTGTAGAACAATAAGTAGGTATAATTTCTATTATTATTTCATTCAAAAGTACTTTAGGTATACGTAATATATTTATTTATATGTGTATTTATATATCATACTCCCCCTTCCCCTCAAATACACACACACCTACTTTGGTGCGCCTCTGTTACCCAGATTCATTGGAGACTGGAATAACGGAGGCGCATACAAGACTTGCACACAAACCTCTCTCCTCACATTCATTCCTTACACACACGAACATGGTTCACCTGCTACCCAGTCTCTTTAGAAACTGGAGTTAGCATGTGAGCCTACACACACTTACACACACACACACACACACACACACAGGTTTCACACTATATAGTATAATAAAATTCAGCATAATTTATGTTATATACAGTTATTACTTATGTATTTCATCAGCGACGGTCGGAATACATATGATCTAATTGTAAAAATTAAATCCATTATTGGCTTTATGTTATGTATATAAGTTTAATTAGGTAGTTTTTAAGAGCTGTGTGATTTTGTTTCATAATAAATAAATAAATATAATATAATATATAATATTTAATGATATATAATATAATAATAATTATGATATATAATATTTAATGAACAACAAATTTAGTAACAAATCCGCTAACCTATATTGAATGAGCGCTTGAAAAAAGCCTCTCAAAAATAATTCGACACGTGTTACACGTGTCACGTGTCACAAGGAAAGAAAACTTTTGACTCCCGGCGGGAATCGAATCCTCTTACGTCTCATCCGGCTATTAAGGCGCTGTAGTGAGCCAATGACCTCCTTGTACCCAAAGTGTAGGAAGAGTTTGCGCACGGTCGTATTTGCTATCATAATTCATAATAAATTAATTTATAATTTTTCTAAAAATTTTCGGGCACTTTGTTTATAAATAAATTATCTACCCGTTGGTGTAAAAATAAAAATAAATTACCTTAACTTTAGAAGAAGATAAAAGTTTTGAAATAAAATTCAATGAAAATATTTAGTTTTAATTTCGCTTATGCTAAATAAGCGCATAAGCGGAATTAAAACTAAATATATTCATTGCATTTTATTGTCATGGATTTCCGCAAAGTAACGCCTGATTCCATTAATTATAAAAGTTTTGTGTTTTATTTATGGTTTATTTGAGAATTTATTCTAAAGTAAATACGACGTTAAAGCAAAATTTTAATCGGAGGCTAACATAAAATGTATATTTTCAGTGACCTTTCAGTTATTTTCCACTTCCTGAGTTTATAGAGGGGTAGCATCTGAAGGAGAGTAAAACTCCGCGATCAATTCCCTACCGCGCCTTAAACCACTAAGCAACGGAGGTCGTCTTTATGAACGTCTGGATCTTATCAATATTCCAGTGATATGTAGCAGGCTCCAGTTATCAGCAGGTAATCACTTTTGCAGATATGGTGATCGCATCCTGCGTATATTTATAGCAGAGATGGTCGGATATAAGTACAGAGACCTCATTAGCATTTGTTTAGCGAATGCTATAATGTAGATGGATAGATAAAACATTTAAACATAGACGACATCTGTGGCGCAGCGGGTGAAGTTCTGCGATTGGTTCGATTCCAGCTTTGAGATAAATGTCTGTACTATCTGCAGATATTTGTCTAGGGTGTTCTGGATGTTTTTCTTTTAATAATAAAAAATATCTTATTATGTATAATGTATTAAAAATAACATCAGTCATCTTGCTTAGCTTGGGGCTAGATGATGCTGTGTGAATTGTCCAGCATTATTATTATTTATCTACTACGCGCACAAATCCAAACACAAAACTATGTGAAAAAAGAAAACAACTAATAATACGAGTAAATAGGTCCCCAACTCAGGGCATTTGAGGGAAAGGAACAGAGTCCATAACCCTTTCAGGCCCGTTCAACACGATGACCGATGACAGTGGAAATAGAAAATCAAGCAAACAATAAAGTAGCCTAGAGAATAAAATAAAATATAAAATGAAATACATAATAGTTAAAACATATTATAATTCATCCCATCATTATTATGCATGGGATGATGACCTGGTGAAGACCGCAGGTCGAAGGTGGATGCAGATCGCTTCCAACCGCAATAACTGGATATCCATGAGGGAGGCCTATGTCCAGCAGTGGACGTCCTACGGCTGAAATGATGATGATGATGATGATTATAATTCAAAGTACAGCCTAAACTCTTATAGTCGCTTAATAATCAACACCACGAAATCTCTATTCGGATATCCGATTTGTCGGCCGATGAATAGTTATGTAGATATTAATTTACAGAACGGAGACGTGGTCCTTCACTACTGGCCTCGTAAATAAGCTCAGTAGTGAAGATAATATACTACGATAGAACATAATATACTCCATAATTTTTGTGTTATTTTCTGTATGATTTACACAATAAAGAGTATATCTGTCTCAGAGTTGCTCAAGAAGCTATGTAGAGGGCTATCTATGCCCGGGGTTTCTCTACGGGATAAGAAATGAGAGATACGAAAAAACTCGAGTCACACACAGGAAAACGGATAAGCACGTCAAAGTGGCAATAGACAAGCTATGTAGCTCAAAGAACATGACCTTTGCGGCCGAAAAGTCCCAAAATGGAGGCCACAGACCTGCAAGTGCAGCGTAGGACCAACCATCTAGTTAAACGACCTGGTAAGGTCGTTTAACTAGATGGTTAGAAGGTCTGGAAAGGTCGGCGGTGGATGCAAGCGGCTAAACAAAACGAAATATAATGAAACTTGAAAAAAGAAGAAGAATGATTCGAAAAAACTCGAGTCACACACATAAGAAAACGGATTAGCACGTCAAAGTTGCAATGGACCAGCTATGTAGCTCAAAGAACATGACCTTTGCGGCCGAAAAGTCCCAAAATGGAGGCCACAGACCTGTAAGCGCAGCGTAGGACCAACTGAAGGTTAAGGCCAACTGAAGTTAGAAGGTCTGGAAAGGTCGGCGGTGGATGCAAGCGGCTAAACAAAATGAAATATAATGAAACTTGAAAAAAGTGCATGGATAATGTGTGCTGGTCGGAGCCTTAAGTGCTTTCCACTTCGAATGTTTTGATGGGACAATAACCGTCACATGTGCAATAATGTAAATTTAATATGATATCAAGTTGACATAAATATTATCTGTATGGTGTCTCGCAGGCAACCCACACGCTTCCGATAAATACTCAGGTACTAGTCTAATATACCTTTAAAATAAATAAATAAATAATGCTGGAAAATATACACAGCATCATCTAGCACCAAGCTAAGCAGAGCTTGTGTTATGGGTACTAGATGACTGATATACTTAATACGTTACTACATAGATAGATATTTTATTATATATATAAAACATCCAGAACACCCTAAAGAAATATCTGTAGATCAGACATTTGTCCCGAGGCGGGAATCAAATCCGCAACCCTTTGCGTCTCAGGCGGACCTGCGCCCGCTGCGCCACAGGGGTCGTCGAATGTTCCATTTATACGAATTACTAACGATTTTGAGTGTTTATGAACATCGATATTGGACTCTTGCTTAAAAATTTTGGATGGTTCACAAAATACATTTTCTCTAAACCACAAAAATCTTTTTTTTTTACTGTTACGACTGTTCGTCCAATGTACAATTACTTTAAATTTAAAAAGACTAGCAAAAGTTTTAATAACTAATTTAACATCTCCCAACACTTCGTCCACAACAAGATTAATTTTTAATTGAAATTTAGTATATTTACCACATTTATTATTTCAAATTTAAATTTAACCTAAAATCCAAAATAGACTTGAAGCAGTAAATCATAGAAACACAATTAAGGTAATAAACGATAATAAAAAACGTTGAGAGACGATAGTTTCAAGTGAATTAGTGTGAAAATTCATGGTTTAAGTCCAGAGTATGAATCACCATAATGGCTCGTAATAGCCGTGTCAGAGGCGTCGATACATAACCACGAACTGTGTGTTCCTCTGAATTTATGTTGTATTAAAAATTACATAAAAACGCGTGTCGCAATGTCGTCTTGATGGGCTAATTTTGCCACAGAACAGCGCTGATATGGCTTAAAGGTCATGTAATAAATAATTTCAATTTCAGAATGATTTCTACAGCTATTGTGATAATAAACAATAGAACTACCGCCAGTAGGTAAGCATGGGCGATTATTACGAGTATAAGTTAGTAGAGTTAGTATGAGAATGCATGGTTTGAGTTCAGAGTAAGAATTGACTCGTAATAGCCGTGTCAGAGAATGCCCTGTCAGAGGCGTGAGAACGCAGAACTACGAACTAGAAATAAAATAAAATGATATTTGTTGCGCAAAGAGATCTCAGTGGTCGGTCCCAAACCAGCGCTCCAGCAGCCCTTGTGCTGATGTAGCAAATGCTGAGGGGTAGTCTTATTGTTTCACTTTTCTATCTTGTAATAATGTATCTTTATGTACAATGTAAGTGATTGTGATAAAAATAAAACTTTTTCTATTTATAATATCTTTAAACGGATTGCGCAGATTGGCGGACAGGAGCCCTAGACAGGGTAAAGAAGGCCTTGCCCAGTAGTAGGATCCAGCAGTCTGTTTAGATCAGATTGTATTAAATTTGTAGGTCGGTTATAAATGTTTTTTTAACATAATATTGCAACGCAATTTAATGGATGATGACAATCCAATAAAGGATTGGATTTGACCAAATTTGACGGATCAGCAGATCAGCGCTGATATAGTTAAGAGGTTATCATGGAATTACAAAGGACAGGGAAATACCCTAGGTTGATTGTACGGCTCTACCAATGCATTTCAGCGCTTGGCACTGCCGTAATTTAAACAACGTCAATCGGTCACATGTTCATACCTTTTTTGCTCTAGGACTAAGTGTTATTTTACTATTCCGTGATAACCACCCATACCTCTACGTGGGTATATTATTATGTGTATGCCCTAAATCTCGAACAGTTCTCTCTATATGTACGTAATAGCTACATGTCCTGGGATGCCGGCTTAGAATGTTGCCCCTCTTCCCCGTGGATGCAGAAGGAATCTGCCAAGGGAATCCTGTGTAAGATAGGCAGCAGCGTCTTTCAACATCCGTGTGTATCAACATCCCCTACTGCGCTCGCCAACCAAGCCAAGCGTTGTTTGTATGGCATGTTTGTATGGCATCAACCCCTCATTAACTTGGAGATACTTATGTCCACCAGTGGACTTTCTACGGCTGAGATGATGATGATATCTTCAACAGGTGTTGGAGAAACTTTCTCTGAGTAGTAGAAACTGCATAGAATGGATTTGCAATTTAAATGTAGGTAACAGATACATTGAGATTAAATAAAGATTAGTATCAATAGTGAGGTTTCCAGGCTTTCTACGGCCATTGCAGCAGGAAATGCTTTGACGACCTCCCACCATATACATATTTCTGCCGCCAAGCAGTAATTTAATATTACGGGCATATGAGTGCTTACAACTTTGTTTCAGAGTGACGGGCGTAATGATGCAGCGTTGGTTGCGAGCTTAGTAAACGAGATTTCCGCGATATGGCTTGGCAGGCGGGTTGGCGAGCGCAGTACGGGATGTTGTTGATACACGCTGTAAGGATCCATCTTCCAGCGGTATCCCTTGGCAGATTCTTACTGAACTCACGGGCAAGAGAGGACAGGAAACATTTTACTGCCGGCAACCCACGGCGCCTCTCTTACTTCGGGTATATTTGCTATGTGAAATATCCAGCATTGCGACGCTGCATAATTCATATACATAGGTATGATGTGAGAGGCCTTGCATATTTGAATATACGAGTACTATCTTATGCCCGCTGCTTTGCATGCGTTGTACCAGGATAAAATGTACCTAGCCCATGTGTTAATCCTGGTCAACATCTATACGTGCGCAAAATTTCAGCTCAATCCGTAGGCTAGTTTTTGCGTTAAAGAGTAACAAGCACAAGTATTAGTAAGACTTGTAAGAATGCCACCATTTCCTAGGGATGTTGACATAGTCAGAGACCGACAAGCAAATGAATACTTTCATCATTTCAGCCATAAAACGTCCACTAATGAACACAGGCCTCCCTCACGGATCTCTATGAGGAGTAGTTGCCTTACTCACCACGCTTGGCAGGCGGGTTGGCGAGCGCAGTACGGGATGTTTTTTCACGGAAAGACGCTGCTGCCCATCTTCCGGATCCCTTAGCAGGCTCTTACTGCATCCACGGGCATGAGAGGAGGGTGAACATTCTACTGCCGGCACCCCACGGCTAGTTTGCCGGCAATGATTGTTGTACTGCCAGTTTCTACGGCCAATTGACGCATAACTAGGACAATGGAATTGCGGTAAAGATTCAATTGTATCTGTGCAACGAGTAATAGGGTGACTTAGGAAACATAGAGGATAGTTCATCGACATAAGAAACATAGGAGATGGTTCATCGATTAATTAATTCTTGCGTTGGGTGTCGTCGTGGCGTGCCGGCAGTAGAAGTGACCCCTTCTCTCATGCACGTGGATGCAGTAAGAGCCTGCTATTCTGAGATTATATCTGAGATAACCCTTAGCAGTTTCTTACTGCATCCACGGGCAAGAGAGTAGTAGCAACGCTCTACTGCCGGCACCCCACCGCAAGAAGCACAATCGCGAAGCATAAATAATAAACACACCTTCATTATTATGAACATAATTACCTTCTTAATGAATGCTAAATTCCCTATCCTTATGTTTACAGTGTAGGAAATTAACGGTTAACTTGCAATATCAAGCCGCCTTTGATGCCATGTTTACAACAGTAAATAGGTACATGTAATTTACATGTGCATGTCGAAGAAATGTTGTCACATGAATTGGTCAATGACCCTTTCAAGAATCAGGTAGCTTCTAGGTTGCCATTCTCGTGTAATAAGCTTAGTAAAACTTCTGTGGTAATTTCTTGAAAAAAAAATCACCAAATCCTGGAAATTCGTAAAACTAAACTTGTTCCTTGGTGTGATCACGATTGAGGTAATCGTGATCACACCAAGGAACTTTTGGGTTCGTACACATATTATATATAATAAATACACCATGAATATTACGGCTTCAAAATTAACAAAATATTATATGACACTCGCTGTCTTTCCTGAAGCTAGAGGAAAGTGGAAATGTCTTCAAATTACAGGATCTTCAGGTACCAACATCCGTGCCGATCGAAATTTATCACCCCCTAAGCAAAACCATTAGCGGCAGGTTCAATTTCGTTGAAAAATCACGACTCTGTATGAAACTCGACACGAGAACTAGCTATTAGTCTCACATCATTCTTATTACTTCACCTTAAGGTTCAAAATAAACTTATTTTTCTGATGCGTGCTAGCAGATTACTACTATGCTTTTTATCGAATTAGCATACTGCATGTGGCCTATTTTGCCGTGCTATTCCGTATAGACCTTATTCTGACGTGTTAAGGTTTAGAATACAGCTGTATGCGGGTAAATGTGACTGCATATGAGTAATTAACATTAGTACTTTGGGGTCATTGAACATACCGCGTCGGCTCTACAAAAGACTATCAGATGTTCTGAATACCGCAGTCCTTACATTGACGTCATTGTATTTTGAAACTTGCTTTTGCCCGCGGCATTTTCTGGAGTATAAGATCCGTGTACAACCATTACCCTAATCCCTTGATCGTCTCCTACAATCATTAATTAGAATAATCTCCAAGAAAATTTACATGTATTTTAATTCTATATTTGTAGTTTTAAAAATGTATGCTATTTATTTTGTAAAAACGGGAATTACTCACGTAGTAACGTCGAAGATTATTCCGACACGTTTCGATTTTCATTCATTTCATTTTGGGCATTCAATCCCATGATGATGATTTTCTTCAAAAATCGAAACGTGTCGGAATAATCTTTGGCGTTACAATACTACGTGAGTAATTCCCGTTTTTACAAAATGAATAGTATATCTCACGTTAATTTTGAAAGTGAAATGTATGCTATTTAATCATATTTATGTATAGTTGTTTAATATCTAAATTAATAACAAGGATTTAGTAGCAAATCCGCTAACCTACATACATATATGTAATAAGCGCTTGAAAAAACACCCCCGTTGTAAAAAATGTTTGTTCTTCGTTCTCTGCGTTGTGGTTGTTTCTAGTGTATTTCGTTGATTTCTCTTGAAGATGCTTTGTAGAGATGCGAAACACGTGCCGAACTCTTTTTTTTTAAGTTTTTACTGCATCCACGGGCAAGAGAGAGAACATTTTACTGCCGGCACCCCCCGGACATATAATTATGCATAACACACATTATCCTATTTCACAGGATATAATAGAACTATGACGGATATCCCTCATGTGACCAACCAGTTTAGGAAGCAATGAAAACTGTAGTTTATGAGAGGAAATCATAAAGAAATTGGACGGTTCAGTTTCACTATTTCCTATTTTAATGGACGTTACGCTGAACGAACTGCACAGAGAATAAACATGTCTAGGCAGATAATGGCGTATACAGTAGGAACATAGTTATCTTTGTACCTGTTATATTGTACGCGAGTTCTCGTGTGAAGGCTGACCGACAAGCGTGTGGACGTCATCTCCACCAACAACATAAAGAAGAAGAATAAAATATTACTCATTTTACTCTAAGCGTTTGGATAATGATGAAGTACCGACATAGTTTTTTAAAGTGCAATCTTATAATAAGTGTATATAAATAAAAAATTTATTAAAATATAGGATTATCGGGTATTTATCGCGTAATTACCTTTATTTTATTCCCGACGTTTCGACCGGATTGCACCTGGTCGTGGTGAGTCTCCCCACGACCACGACCAGGTGCAATCCGGTCGAAACGTCGGGAATAAAATAAAGGTAATTACGCGATAAATACCCGATAATCCCATATTTTAATAATGTGTTGTGATCGCGAAAGTTTAAAAAAAAAGTAAAAAATTACCAAATTTTTAACAATTTGTCAAATTGACAAATATCAGACGTGGAAAAAATACAGGGACTATGAAACCATGCGTGAGTTAATACTATGCATTGTAATGTAGTACGGCATTCCACTCACGTTAATTGTTCGTTGAAAAAAATTGTCGCGTTTTGTTCCTCCCAGGGGAACTTTCATTAGGGTATTGAGTGCGGCACGGTCCCTCGCTCTCAAAAGTACAAACCCTGTATTATACAATAATCCCTGAACTATCAATAGTTTCTGATGTAAAATCTCTTTTGCGGGGGTAAGACTGGTCGGACGAGAGGAGACGCGTGATGCTAGGAGATGTGAGAGATGATGAGTTAATATTAGGTCGACTGCCATTCGTCCATCGTGCCCATCGTGTTGACTGTAGCGACTGGGGCGACTGTGGCCGGGGCGGCTGTGGCGATTGGGGCTACTGTAGCGACTGTGGCGATTATGGCGACTGTGGTGAAAATGTTTTACATCTGCCAGCTGCTTCTCGTAACGGTTAATTTATTTTTGTTTTAAGGGACTGTGTTCATAAATCAGCCTGAAGTCTTGAAAGATACATATTGATTTATCCATATTCTTAAGGCCTATTGATAAATATTTAGTGAAAATAACAAAATACAATTAAGTCATAAAATTAAGAAGAGCATGTTCTATCTATTGCAGTTTGCTAACTTATTATTATTTTTTCCAGCCGTGGGGTGCCGGCAGTAGAATGTCTCCTCTCCTACCTGTGGATGCAGTAAGAGCCTGCTAAGGGACACCTCCGGTAGATGGGCAGCAGCGTTTTTCCGTATATCAACATTCCATACTGCGCTCACCAACCCGCCTGCCAAGCGTGGTGAGTATGGCAACTACCCCTCATGGAGATCCATGAGGGAGGCCTTAGTTCAGTAGTGGAAGTTTTACGGCTGAAATGATGATGATGATGATTATTATTACTATTTATAATATTTTTTACGTTTAAAATTAAAGTGTGTAACGTATTTTTTATTATTTTCCCGACGTTCCGATCACGTTTCAGAGTTCTTGGTCAGTCCGACGATAAATACTATAACCTTACAACTAAATAATTTAAAGAGAGCACTTTAAGATTCAAATACACCAAACCAGCGCGGTCTCTGAGGATGTTCTTGATTTCTTAACAGTTTATTATGCAGTTACAGCGTAACCGTGACATTGTAAAAAACTCTTGACATTGTAAATTATTATTGTAACCAAGATTGAGGTGTTACGTCAAACAAACATAAGATAACATTGTGATGTGATGTAAGCACACATGACTTGCTAGGTACTGTTGAGTGCATAACGCGTTAAGAAAAACATTAATCAAATAAAATAGAAACAAAACGAATATATATTCATAATTAAAGAACAAATTCAAATTCATAAATGATTATAATTTTTTTTTATTGCCTTACACCAGAAAGTGTAGAGAAAGGGAAGAGCATTTGCCCCGTAGTGGGATCCAACGGGTCCGAAAATAGCCTGAAATTCAAAATACCTAATTATATCAAAAGCTTATTAAAAATGACACGAATGAATGAAATTAATGGATACATATTTAACAACTAAACAATAAAGCATGAGGTACTTATATTCTTAATTATATTACGGTTCAATTAAATGATAATACAACAAACAATATTCAGTTGAGTAATGTGATAAGCAAATAATTCCAAACTGTTATGTATGTATGAATAAAGTACTATAAAGTTCAACCAAACGTAATAAATAGGTCGTAATGAATTTGCCACCTGTTGTTTACTATTGCATAATTTCTTACATAAAACAAAGGTGTTAGCCAAGCTGGGTAAGTAATGTTCCATTCAGTCATTATAGTGTAGTCGGTCATATTCTGGCTAAATACTTAAAAGGATCGGTTTTATAAGTACTTACCTCCTAGGTATAAAGAAGGTAAGTACTTATAAAAACCGAAGCTAGTTAAGCAACTGCTTAGTTACGGTTTAATCAATGTCATTCAAACTTTGATCAGTAAAATAGCTGCTTAAATTAAAGTAGCGGTAGTCGTTTATAACTTTTTTTAAGTAAGGGGGTTAGTATTTTAAATATCTAATACTAGCCGCACTCCGCAGTTTCACTCGCGTGATTCCCGTTCCCGTAGGAATACGGGGATAAAAGAATTTTGAAATTCGTTCTAGTAGTTTTTGAGTTTATTCGTTACAAACATACAAAGTAAAACATATAAAACTTTCCTCTTTACAATATTGAGAGATTGGAAAATGAAAAAAATAACAGTCTGTTGTGATATTTTGTCATCTTCGCGAGAATAAGGCACCTGGTTATTACTAATGCACCAAACTGTACCTAGCATCGTGATGAAGTGTCAACTGTCACCCCAGTGTCAGCTATGTCAACAGTCAATGACAGGTATCGGGTGTCGCGATGACCACCCAGCTAGGTAACCGAAACCGTGCCGTGGGGGTTTAATATGTCATGGATACACATTTACGACCTATTAGGGTTAAATGAGTCAGACAAGATAAGGAGCAAAAGTTGAAATGAATTAATTTTTCTAGCACAACTTTTACAGCATTGCTTTTTAAACAGTCAGGTGGTATTTTTATGTGTTTCGACAAACAATTACGTTGCAGTTTAATAAAGAAAGATAACTAAACATATGTTGGGGTGTAGAATGTTGTCGCTACTCTCTTGCCCGTAGATGCAGTAAGAATCTGCCATGGGGTACCTCCGGAAGATTGGCAGCAGCGTCTTTCCGTGCATCACCATCCCGTAATGTGCTCGCCAGACCGCCAACCCATGAGGGAGGCATTATGTCCAGCGGTGGACGTCCTACGTCTGAGATGATGATGATGATGATGAGCTAGATATACTCTTTATTACAAATTAGTAAAACAATGCAACCGCTTAATGAATGCAGGTATCTTTTTGACACCAGCGTACCTACATAGCTAAGTGTTACAAGAACATAAATAAGAATCTATATATATAAAATTGACTCACTGACTGACTGAACGCACAGCCTAAACCACTGGACCTAAAGACTTTATTTATTTATTTATTTATTAACATGTACATCTATCCTAACGGGTACACATTACTTCAAACACATATACCTTGAGTATACTAGAGGTGCACTAAGAAGGGATTTTTCGAAATTCCCACGGGATAGGGAATAAATGGGATTTATATTTTTAAATCAAAGTGGCTCTGCGTGAAAAAGGGGATTTTACGTTTTATGACTTCCACGCGGACGAAGTCGCGGGCAAAAGCTAGTCTATCAATATATCCGCTAGCTGTAAAGCTTGTAGTCATGAACATCATCTATATTCACAAACGTAACTTATAGTAATAAAAATAACTACTCATATATAATGCGCGATAAACTTACTTGAACTTGACACATTATGTATACGATTGACATATACAATATTTGATAAGTATAAAAACGCATTCTCTTATCAATATTTTATACAAACAGTTCAAATATCCGCGCAATATGGATACTCGATTGGTTTCCCAACATTACCATGCAAATTTTATGGGAATTTATGGGTATATTATACAAGCTGAATGGCAAAACGATATACTCTAATAATTTAAATGTGTAGTCGCATGCGCATATCCGAAACCATTGACCTCAAAGATGCCCGAACATAATATGCCGAGTAAATATTTCGGCTATAACTGTCTAGCTATGAAAGCTTTTATTCATACAGACACAGTCCGTACGTCTGTAAAAAAGTTATCAAATTGTGACGATTGCGGCGTAATCGAAGACATTCAGCATATTTTGATGGAGTGTGTTCGGAACGAGCCACAAAGGGTGACATGTTTTGGCAGAAATATTACAAAAGCCATTGGTTTCCCAAATAGTATTTTGAGTAGTCCGATGTCGGACGAATCAAAAATGTTGATCACGTTGCTACAATTAGGACTAGATAAGAATTAAGTTAAGTTTGTTGTTTTTACTATATTTTTTATGTTGATTATTGTGTAGCCTTTTCGGGACAATATGGTCGAAGCGACAAAGTCCTTTTGTTATTTAAATAAAAAAAGAACATTGGGAAATCATCTTCATAATTACAGCCATAGGACGTCCACTGCTGGACATAGGCCTCGCTCATGGGTCTTTGTACTGATCACGAGGGGTTGTTGCCATACCAAGCTGGGCAGGCGGGTTGTTCATTATTATTTTGCAGGTGTTTGTCCCAGGTCTGGGTATCTTCATCATCATTTCAGCCATAAAACGTCCACTGATGAACACAGGCCTCCCTCATGGATCTCCATGAGGGGTAGTTGCCATACTCACCACGCTTGGCAGGCGGGTTGGTGAGCGCAGTATGGGATGTTGATACACGGATAGACGCTGCTGCCCATCTTCCGGAGGTATCCCTTAGCAGGCTCTTACTGCATCCATGGGCATGAGAGGAGAGGTATCATTCTACTGCCGGCACCCCACGGCGGGTATCTTACTAATATTAAAAACACGAAAGTTTGCGAGTATGTATGGATAATTGTTACTCTTTCACGCAAAAACTAGCCTACGGATTGAGCTGAAATTTTGTACACGTATAGATGTTGACCAGGATTAACACAGAGGCTACATTTTATCCGGGTACAACGCATGTGAAGGGGCGGGCCCTTCACATGCGTTGTACCCGGGTTTACACATTAGCTAGTTTGTCTCTATATAATAAAACAATTACCTATATAATAAATATATAATATTACCTAAGTAATAAAAAAAATATTGTATTAATTATCTGGTACCAATAACAAAAGCTTTGGTTACTTTGGGGCTAGATGGTACTGTTTGAAATGTTCAGCATTTTTTTTTGTTTTCTACGTAGGTAACTATCTTTACACAACTAAAGCCGCGAGCTTCCTACAAGTGTTACAAATATGCTGATGCTCATGTTACCTGCATATTTTATGGTCACTACTCTATTCTGTAACATAACGGTTGATTATTTGAACGAAGATCAGTTTTCTTCAAAACAAATGAAGGTATCAAATGTTTGAAATAGTGGGAATCTGCCTTGTTTATAATCGTGGCATAAATATAACCTGCTTAAACATGTGAACTCTCTTAATACCTATATACATCAGAAAAATCAGCCCACCTGTACTTTTGCCGGAATATTCGTTTTTTAATTGTGAATTAAACAAGATGTTTTGAAATAATATTTTTTATGTAAAATTGTTAATTTTTAACATTTTAAACTGAAAATTTTGTATAAATTTTTGAAAACTTGCACATTATGAGGAAAAATGGAAAATCTTTAATATTACTTAATTATTATATTGAACAAGCTGTAATTTTACACCCTTTGTACTTAAGCCGATGAATCCTTCAAATCAATATTTGGTATTTCCTCCTCTTATACTCACCACGCTTGGCAAGCGCTTTGGCGAGCGCAGTTTAAAATGTTGTTAGACGGAAAGACGCTGCTGCCCATCTTCCCATTTATTCATTATCTAGCCGTGACTCAGTTATGAACTAGCACAGAACTTCACAGAAGATCATTAACGTCATCAAAAATGTAAGTAGTTTAGTAAATAGCACCTACGTAATTACTTTTGTTAAATCATTTATTAGCAAGGCACTTAATTAAAGTTTTTTGAGTAATTTGAAATAAATATTTTTTTCTTTTATACTATTCATATGTAGATAATTATGTAAAATAGCAAATGTAAAATAATTCACACCTTGAAAAAACCGCTCCATTTTGCAAATTTCAGTCCGTTACAGGAAACTTCCAATTTCCAACGTTTATAAATAAGTCCGCTGTCTATTTCAGGAACCGTGTAAGGTATTGTAGCTATTGTCCGAGAGTCAGATAGCATAACACATGCAATGTTTACGCAAACATTTGTACGTGTTGTGTCTTGGGTGATTGTGTTTGCAGTTTTGTAACTGAAACGCTTTACGGAAGTACACAAATAGTGTATGTACGGATAATAACTATAAATCATCATCATCATTTCAGCCATAAAACGTCCACTGATGAACACAGGCCTCTCTCATGGATCTCCATGAGGGATAGTTGCCATTCCCACCACGCTTGGCAGGCGGGTTGGTGAGCGCAGTATGGGATATTGATACACGGATAGACGCTGCTGCCCATCTTCCGGAGGTATCCCTTAGCAGGCTCTTACTGCATCCATGGGCATGAGAGGAGGGGTATCATTCTACTGCCGGCACCCCACGGCGGCAATAACTATAAATAATGCTGAATATTTCACACGGATACCGTGGGAAGCCAGCAGTAGAATGTTACTTCTCTATTGCCTATGGATGCAGTAAGAATCTGCTACGCGAAAGAAACTACTTGAAAGATCAGCAACAGCGCCTGACCGTCTATCAACATCCTGTACTGCGCTCGCCAACCCGCCTGCTAAGCGATGCAAGTAAGGAAACAACCTCATAATCTTGGAGATCCATGATGGAGGCCTATGTCCAGCAGTGGACGTGGACAAAAGTCCTACTGTCATGATTTTACACGGCCCCATAACAGCCCCAAAGTAAGTGTGTTATGGGTACCACCAGATAGTTGATAGAATACTTAGAGTAGGAACATTTTTATGATTTTATTATGTTTTACCAGCTTATGCCCGCCGCTTTACATGCGTCGTACCCGGATAAAATAGCCTAAGTGTTAATCAAAGTCAACATCTATACGTGTGAAAAATTTCAGCACAATCCGTAGGCTAGTTTTTGCGTGAGAGAGTACTCACAAACTTTCGCGTTTAATATTAGTAGGATACATAGAAAGCATCCAGGCCAGAGACAAATATCGATGTAATGACAATGAGGATATTTTGAATACGACTAAATGATAAGACAAGCCGAAGGCCCACCTAAGTATGTCCTATGTTAATTGGTAACCCTATTACAACTGCAATACCGCGGTAATCAATTTCACTAAACACATGCTCAACGCTGACATTTATAAGGTCTCATGTGCCCGTAATTTCACCGGCCCGCTTACCAGCAATGCAGAAATTACTGCTTGGCGTCATAAATGTGTATGGTGGTAGTACTTCCCTGGATAAACTATCCGTGATGATGAACAACAATGCATTAAAATAGTCACTGCAGCTGAAACTCTTTAGTTAATCATTATGCAGATGCTACAGCACTGGACTTTAGATGACTTCACCAACAAATATTACCTTCTTCCAGCTTAGTGTCCATTGTTCTTTTTTCTCGGACAATACTTATGCACAATCTTCAATTAGTGAAAAGTCTACTAATTGCTACCTGGTTTCCATACTATGTTTACGTTCATTGCGATCACAAAGAACCCTAACATTGGTAATCGCATACCATTACTGTATGCACAAATGCACGAGTCCCATACAATAAGATATTGTACTATGGGGTGCATAAGTGCAGTCAAAATTTGTTAAATAAACTTAACAGGGTAACGGAGCGGGTCACAAGATTTATTGCAATTATTTTTGCAATATTTTTTTTGTTAGTAATGAAACAAAAGTACGTCACTTAAAAAATTACTGATGTTTCCCACTGCAGATCAAATGTCTTAGAATTGAAATACAGCAACAAAAATGCCAATACAGATTAAAGATTCCAAATTATCTGTTATCTGTCGTTGTCGTTACAAAAATTGGTGCAAACAGTGATAACTGGCGATTTTTGTTTAAAATGCATCAGCAAATGCAGTGCGATAACGATAACACTGCAGATTTGTTGCCAACTGTACGCAAGGAATGCTCAACTAATGCCGCACTGTAATTACATGCCGCTGCCTAACCATAGAGGAACACCTACGTTGTACAGTCGGTGACAAAAGCTTTGTAGAACCGCGCAACATTTCTAATGATACTGTAAGGTTACCTACTAGTAATAAATACATAATGGTATACATTCTTACGGTTGAGCAAGACTTTGCTATAAAACTTATTTTATTTACTCTGTGGTTCAGTAGCCGATTGAGACGCAAAGGTAGCGGGTTCGATTACCGCCACGAGACAAATATTTATTAATATATTTTACTTTTACTGGAACGATACATGTACCATAAAATATATTTGTAATTATTCTCCAGATATTTCTCCCGGGGCTACAAATGTATGGAGCCCAATCTAAGTCGTAGTCTCCGTATTTGAAAAAAACATAAAATGCGATAAATCGTTTTTCCCGACAAATTAAACTTGCTTTGTTTAATGCTAAACCGGGCCAGATCCCATGGGGTGCCGGCAGTAGAATTTTACCCCTCCACTCATGCCCATGGATGCAATCCATGAATGTAAGAGCCTACTAAGGGATACCTCCGGAAGATGGACAGCAGCATCTTTCCGTGTACCAACATCCCATACTGCGCTCACCAACCAGCCTGCCAAGCGCGGTGAGTATGGCATCTCATGGAGGTCCATGAGGGAGGCCTGTGTTCACTAGTGAACGTTTTACGGCTGAAATTATGATGATAGACATTTGTCTATCGTGAGATTTCGAGAATGAAGGTTTGTTTCAGTAGAGATATTGTCAGTTTGTGTGACATTTATCGATTTTGAGCGGTTATCACTTGGATCACGATGCCCGAGAATCGGCCCCCAGGCTCTTAATAATAATAATAATAATGCATTTTCCATTGCGGCCTAGTTAGCTTCAGATGAATTGACCTGTTCTTTCCTCTGACTAATAGCTGACTAAGTACCTCTATAGGTGTTGGGCAAGCCTAATCCATCTAACAATGTCCCAGGCACTGCAGCGTCCCGTACAGCATGATTACCAGTTGCTGACGCTGTATAAATCATCTATTATAGATGCAGAGTCCTTACATTTTTTCTCAAAAAACTGATGGATTGAGGATGGCGAATTCAAAGGTTACGCCTAACACGTTTAAATATTAATTTAATTTTGTTGTGTGCAGGTTTTACTCGAATATACCGTCGTTAATTGACATACAAATTTTTTTTATATTTAATTTATTCAAAAGAGGTTTACAGACTTACTTAGCCTAACTTATATAAAAAGAACTAAATAAAACTAAACACTTAATACGAAAAACCTATATCTAGGTTATCACTATAGAGTCTTTTTATACTATGCAAGCTATAAACATTATTTTTGCGCTAGGCAAGCAAGTAGTAAAATACAGGACCGTTGATTAGTCAGGTCGACTTCCCTCCGTACTAGTTTTCACTGTATGACGGCAGGGGCGTCTTGCTCTACCACTCAAGGTTTGTATATACTAAGACTTACGTACCTAATTAATTATAACTTGTGATAACTGAAACCCTAAAATATAACAATTTATCAATACAAATACATTTAGTTTCCTTTTAATTCGGCAATAAAAAATAATAAAAGTATACGCAGGATGGTTAATATATGTATAAATAGCAAAACAAATAAAATTAAGTAAAAATATATACATTTTTTACCAATAGATACATATACAGATTAAAATATGGATATACATACATATAAGATTTAATGAGCCCTAATTTATGACATAGTTGCTAGAAGATCTTCAGTTTCTGTGTACTCCAGTTGCTTAAGATAATTTGCCAGCTTATTTTTACATGCGTATGCAGTCTCATGCGCAATGTTTATTTGCCTGTTGACTTTGTTGTAGATGCGGGGTCCAAGATATTGGGAGAATCTATGGGAAAATTGTGTACGATATTTAGGAGTTTTGTAAATAATGTCATATCTTCTTTTGGAAATTCTGTTAGCATCTGATATTATTTTATGTTGTTTTATTAAGATTTGATGGATGAAAGTTTGGCGGACTGAAAGCACTTGGGCATCTTTGTATTAATTGGTAGTGGGGTACAGGTATGGTTTTGATAGCATCACTTTCAAGACTGCTCTTTGAGCTCTCTCAAGATCAAGCAAACGTGATTTTACAGCTCCACCCCATACCTGTATGCCGTAAGAAATGACGGAGTGACATAGTGCATAGTATACGTTTTTAATTACAGTAACATCACCAATGTGTCGTAGGTTTTTGAAAATGAACATTAATTTACGAACGCGTCCGGACAGCGGGGTAATTTGTTCGTCCCATTTTAAATTTTGATCGACAACTATACCTAAGTATTTGATGTTAGCGACCTTTTCTAAACTATCACAGGAGCATGTGCTAACGTCATGGCAAAGATGCGTTCTAATTTTGAAAGAGCCAGTGCTTGGTTGATCATTGTTTTTAATTGTAAATGTGATATATTTAGTTTTATTTAAGTTTAATGTTAGCAGATTGTGATCTAACCATTTTCTTATTTCTGATAGTCCGTCTTCAGCAAGTGTTTGCGTTTCATTCCAAGATTTACCATTAAATATTATTGCTGTGTCATCTGCGAAAGTTAAAAGCCTGGCATTTTTCAGCTGTAATCTGCAAAGGCTATCAATATAAATGAGGAACAGTGTTGGGCCCAGGACACTGCCTTGGGGCACGCCATAAGACACTGGTTGAATATTGCTCACGTCCGAGTCAATTTTGACACATTGATGTCTTCCTTCTAAGTAACTCTTGAAGAGATTAAGTGGTATACCTCTTATGCCTATAAGTTCCATTTTCTTTACAAGCAAGGGAATAGAGACGGTATCAAAGGCTTTCGCCAGGTCAAGAAAAATACCCACGCATTTTTCCTTATTGTCCAAATTTTGTACAATATTAGTAACTAGTGAGTCTATAGCTTCAGAAGTGGATTTTTTCCATCGGAAACCAAATTGATTTTCTGATAATAGGTGGTATTTTTCTAAGAAACCTAACAATCTTTTATTTAAACATTTCTCAAAAATTTTGGAAAGCGTGGGTAATAGCGAAATTGGCCTATAGTTATTTACGTCATCTCTATTCCCAGCTTTGTAGATCGGTATAACAATCGAGTTTTTTAATACATCAGGGAAGACACCGCTGGATATGGAGAGATTACAAAGGTAAGCTATAGGTTCAGAGATAATGTCAGAAGCCTGTTTAAAGAGTACAGATGATAGTTCATCCCACCCAGAGGAATAACTCTTCCGAAGTGACATAATGATTCCTTTTACTTCAGTTACATCTGTTGGGAGCAAAACTAAGGAGTTTTTAGGAGTAGTGGCGTCAATACCATACAAGTTAACAAGCTCACCTTCATTAAATTTAAGTTTGTTAAGTATCTTGTCCGCTAGATTTTTTCCAACATTGATAAAGTGAGTGTTGATAGCATTGGTTGAATCAGAGTTTTTTAGAAGTTCAATTGGGTGTTTGGTTTTTTTATCTAAGTTACATATAGTTTTTATAACGCCCCATGTCTTTTTAGAATTGTGTTTATTCTCCTCAATTAAGTTTTTTTCGTGTTGTTTCTTAAGGTTTTTAAGTATTTTATTACAGTGATTACGGTAGCGCAGATATACATGCTTTTTTGCTTTGTCAAAAGGTGCTTTTTTCGTATTTTGATGAAGAATATCCCTAAACTTAATGCAACGTAGTAGCCCTGGAGTAACCCATGGCTTAAGACAACGTTTTCTTATCGGTACAACTTTATTGTGTGTGTGTTTTTTGTATAGTTCAGAGAGTTTCATAACAAATATCCTAGTTGCTGAATTTGCCTCATTACTATTTCACTTTCAAAATTAACGTGAGATATACTATTCATTTTGTAAAAACGGGATTTACTCACGTAGTATTGTAACGTCGAAGATTATTCCGACACGTTTCGATTTTTCAAGAAAATCATCATCATGGGATTGAATGCCCGTCCGCGCGTGGGGCCGACACGACACTCAGTGTCGTGTCGGCCCCACGCGCGGACGGGCATTCAATCCCATGATGATGATTTTCTTGAAAAATCGAAACGTGTCGGAATAATCTTCGACGTTACAATACTACGTGAGTAAATCCCGTTTTTACAAAATGAATTGCCTCATTACATTCATACACGATTTTTGGCCAATCAGTAGCAGAAATTTCAGTAAGCAACGATTTAAAATCAGTTTTTTGGATATTTGTGTAATTTGAAAATTTATATACTGATTTATTATTTATATTCAAAATTAAGGAAAAGTGATCTGTGATTGTTGATTGACAAATTATTGTTGTGGTTTGGTTTTTAGTTTTTGCAAAGCAGTGATCTATACAGTTAGCAAGTCTTGTTGGGATTGTATGGGTAGGAATTAAAGCATGTGAAGCCAACAAGTTGAGATAATCTGATGAGCGCCTATCTGTATTCTTTTCTTTGATATCTATGTTAATATCTCCAACTAAGATGATACTCTGAAATTCTTTTATATCAGTCAGAAGTTTGTCTAGTGTGACTTGAAACTTGTTAACAGAGTATGTGCATGGAGGTCTGTATATACATATAATTGCCACTTGGTTACCTATTTCTATTAGTAGGCAGTTTGCATCATCCATCATAGGCTCACTCACTTTTATTTTCTTCAAAACATTCTTTATATATATAGTTACACCACAATTTTTATTAATATGTTTATCCGTTATATATGTAGTATATCCTGGAATAGAAGGTATGCAAGTACCAGCAGACAGCCAACATTCTGTTAAAACAATCAGATCAACATCAAGGTTAAATCGAGAAAGTAGTATCTCAAAATCATCAAAATTACGTGTTATACTCCTTATATTCTGCGCTACTAATGTAAGACCTCCATTTCTATTACACGTCTTTTTAATGTATCTTTTACAGTGATTTGGATTTGTAACAGATATTGACTTTCCAGTGTTAATCACTGTGTCAATGTCAGGAAGAATATCATTTAATTCGTTCATTGTATACTTATAGCAAAACTGTTATAGAATAAACAATATTACATATATACATAAGAATTAAGTGTGTTATCATAATGTCTTTTTCCGCTTTGAATGTTATTTAAATGAGTTTATAATATGCTATTGACGTGTAATTATCAATGACCAGCTGCAATTCTAAAGTACAGCTTACACATCTTATACGTATATCATCATCATGTACCTACTAGCAAATATTCTACGGCTTCGTTTGTTAAGTTTAATTGGCCTATTAGATCTATTTTAAGTGATTTACTGAGACAGTATCAGCAACTGGGATATATTCATACACTTCTGGCTTTAGAAAGCGTCAAGAATCGATTTTACGGAAGTGGGTTCGAACCCGACCGGGATTGAAAATTTTAGTGATAAGATTTTTCATTTTTTGAAATTTTCTGCCTACGTGTGTTTTAACATAAAACGTCCAGCCATAAAACGTCCACTACTGAACACAGGCCTAATACAGGCCTAACAATAATGCTGACGCACGACATTTGTTTAGAGGAACACTGATTCCAAATGAGTGAGCTCACTCATTTCGTGTGGAAACAAAACGATGCGGTCACATTACGGTGAGGGCGTATCTAACGATTCAAATCTTTGGTTACTTGTAGATGGCGCTCTTTCGGTGCTCAACCGATGTGACCTTATCAAGAATTTCGACGTAACCCGACACGGGTTCCGTAGCTTAGTGGTTAAAGCACTTCCGACTTTAGGCAGCGTCAAGTATCGATTTGATGGACGTGGGTTCGAACTTCACCGGGATCGTAGATGTTTGATAAGGTTCATCATTCATCATCCTCCCTCATGGATCTCCATGAGGGGTAGTTGCTTTACTCAGCACGCTTGGCAGGCGGGTTGGCGAGCGCAGTATGGGATGTTGATATATGGAAAGACGCTGCTGCCCATCTTCCGGAGGTATCCCTGAGCAGGCTCTTACTGCATCCACGGGCAGAAGAGGAGGGGCAACATTCTCCTGCCGGCACCCCACGGCAATGTTACCATAAACATGCTATCATTATTTATTGAAAAAACGGCGTTTTAACAGAAACATTAGTGTTCTTTAATAGCCTGGCATTGTCCTATAAATACAATATTAGGCCACGTACCTAAGTGTTAATGAACCGAACAATTAAAACCCGGCATTAGCTGCAATGCAGTTTAAGGCCATGATTATTTTGGTCCATGAAACAGTTTAATTAAAGAATGCACTTACTATTTAATATACCAGGCTTCCTTGTTTTACGATACGATAGTTACGAAATTAAAAAAACAAAACTTATCAGAGTTACTGGATCAGTCTTGCTGATTGTGACGTTGCAGATGTGAGAACGTGTAGAGATAAACTATTCTAAAAATGCACGCCCCTCCACCGCGGTTACACGGACATACAAAATAGGTGTTATATACACAATAAAGATAATTAGTGTTTGTCATTGGTTGTTCACACTTGGTCAGTTACCGACTAGACATAAACGGTATCACTAGGAAAAAAAGCTGGATCTGTCTGTCAACCAGTGCATAAGTGTTCCGAGCGCGCGACAGAGCGGACGTGTCGCCGTAACAAGAATGCGCTCCCGCCTTACAATGCCTACAGCTCAACTGATCGCACGATAGTTGACTTGTTAGTGCGCGGATTAGTCCACGTTTCCAGAAAAGTTGCAAAATGCACATAAGAATAGAGATGCAATAAGTATAAAATTTTTCTATATTAGGAAATATTATTAAGAGTTAAATCTCTCGATTGGTCCTGGTCCGATTTTACGACAATACCTCCTTTCCTGTCATTTCCTCATGTTATCATTAATCATCATCATTTCAGCCGTAAAACGTCCACTAATGAGCACAGGCCTCCCTCATGGTTCTCCATGAGGGGTTGTTGCCATACTCACCACGCATGGCAGACGGGTTGGCGAGCGCAGTACAGGATGATGATATACGGAAAGACGCTGCTGCCCATCTCCCGGAGGTATCCCTTAGCAGGCTCTTAATTTATACACGGCCTCCTCGCGGCTTTATTTAAAGTCGTAATAAATTGAATCGTTACTAAATCCTCATTCCACGCTGTCTGATTTAAATAAATAATGGTCCTGTATTTCCATCAAACTTGCTATTCCGGAGTGTTAGTGGAATTGGCATTGCGCCTGCGCGTGGTTTATGATGTTCTGACATTACAATAGCAATGTTTCGCACTAGCATCAAAGGGTTAACTTGCATTGAAAAGGGTGCGACGTCATAACTAGACTAAAGATATTGATGGTGATATAATTGAAACTTGAATGTCATTTCGTCATGGAAAACATAGTCAAATTTTTATCCGATTTATACATTACTAGCTTCTGCCCGCGACTTCGTCCGCGTGGAATAGTTACTTTGGGCTAACGCTAACTTTAACCCGCGACTTCGTTTACGTAAAAGGTGAAAATATTTTTGAATAGTTTTGTTTTCTTCCGGCAGAAGTAGATATTGAGATAAAAGTTAAAAGGCAAATCCGTTGGTATCATAGGGATGCGAGGTATCAGCACTATTTGCCCAACTGCTGGACCAGTCAAAACTGTAGGACCAATCACGTTATTGCGAAGAAATTTTACTTAAGTCTGGTTCCGTTGAATAAATTTGGTGGTTTAAGGTTTCGTAGCAACACAATTGGAGTGGCAGTTATGGATTTCAACTTTTTTCGAGCGTTACCCCTCCTCTGAAATCTAAACTGCCTTAACTAACTTAACTATATCTTAACTTAACTACTTAACTAATAACTTTCTAGGAAAACTATTACGGATAAGCTAGCTTTTTAGTTTCGGAGGAATAGAAGATCAAATTAGTGATACGGTTTCCTAAACATACCGGAATACTTTAAACTGAAAACTCAATTAATTCCTGTTAACATGTTTACGTAAAAAAACATACACCAACTTCTAATAACAGGTCTACGGTTAACTACGGAACTCTACATAGCGCGTGGCCAGACACGCACCTGGCCGAATTTATTTTGTATTGTAAGAGGACGTGTCTATGTTTTCTAATTACAAACTATGGAAATAAATGAGTTTCGAGTTTCTGAATCCGAGTATAAGACGTGTGTAACTGCGTTGATATGTCGGGAAATTCAAAACGACTAAAATCATGTAAAGCTTAATATTGCACATAATGTTTACAACCACGATAGTTTTTTTTTCATATTTCATTTATTTTGCTTACATGTACACATATAAAACAGCTTAGATCTTATAATAAGCCTAAAGAAAGTACATGCACCCTGCAAGGGCACTGCAAATTTGGTTTGGGCCTATAAAATACAAAGTTAGATCTTTTTAAAATGATCAGTTAAAAAAAACAAAGATTTACAATTATCATTCCAACATACAATTATGAATAAAGGTGTCATACATGCCATGTCAATAGAATAAATCCACAAAAAAATATATTTACAAAATAGCTGTCAATTAAATAAAAAGTCAATAACATTATGTCAAAAATGTATTGATGTTAATCGAACTCAATCTGGCTCGGTTTGAAATGTTACCCCAAGCAAGTGTACTATATATCACTGGAAGTGTACTAGAATAGATAAAACATTTATTTGTAACACTAGTCCACTTACTTAATAGCCGTGGGGTGCCAGCAGTAGAATGTTACCCCTCCTCACATGCCCGTGGATGCAGTAAGAGCCTGCTAAGGGATACCTCTGGAAGATGGGCAGCAGCGTCTTTCCGTGTATCAACATCCCGTACTGCGCTCGCCAACCCGCCTGCCAAGCGTGGTGAGTATGGCAACTACCCCTCATGGAGATCCATGAGGGAGGCCTGTTCAGTAGTGGACTTTTTACGGCTGGAATGATGACTAGACCACTTCCTCCTTCAGTATGTAGATACTTACCTAGTAATAAGATGGGCAGGTCAATAAGCAAATGCCACCAGAAGCTGTGCCGTGCCTGCATCTCGACTGGGGCGGGCGGCGGCTCGGATACTCTCTGCAACAAAACAAAAAATATAAATAAATCCCTTCTTATTTAAAGAAGCGAAAGTGCGTATGTATGAATGTTCCGCTTTTACGTCAAAACGGAAAAACCGATTTTAATTAATGTTAGCATAGGAATAGCATAGGCTTTGAAGATGTATATAGGCTATTTTAAGTTGGGAAAATTAATCTTGAAAGGGTTGAAATAGGGGATGAAAATTTGTATGGGAAATCGTTGTTTTTTAATAAAATTAAAGTACTTGATATTTTGCATAAATGTTAGGAATCCGTTTTAGGTTCGTAAAGATGTTTATTAATTTTATTGTTTTTAAATGTGTCACTAAATTTATCTATTTTTAGGGTTCCGGACCAAAATGGTAAAAAGGAACCCTTATAGAATCACTCTGTCTGTCTGTCTGTCACAGATGGATATCTCGAGAACTACTGATGCTATCGTACTTGCAATTTGAAATAGTAAAATACAACAGTTTTTTACTTATATAGCATATATAAAAATTTAAAAAAATATTCTTATTTTGATTGCAGGGGGGCGGATAGGGGATCTCAAAAATTTTAAGTGAAGTTACTAGGCCGTGTGGGGTATCATATGAAAGGTATTAATTTGTACATTAATAAACAGTTTTTAGTTTTCCTTTAAACCGTATCGTTTTTGAGTTATTTACAAAAATGTTGAAAAAATGACCGTTCCCCCCCCCTTATCTCCGAAGTTTGCAAAGATAAACCCGTGATACTTTTATAGCTAATAGAAGTGTATGTAAACTTTATAGGAAAATTATAGCGAACTCTCTAATTTGCATAGTTTTTTAGACAAGGGGGGTGGAAGGGGGGTTTTCAAAAATTTTGTGAAGTTAATAGGTGATGTGGGGTATCATATGAAAGGTATTCATTTGCACATTAATAAACAGTTTTTAGTTTTTCTTTAAGCCGTATTGTTTTTGAATTATTTACAATAATGTCGAAAAACCGACCGTTCCCCCCCCCCTTATCTCCGAAGTTTGCAGAGATAAACCCGTGATACTTTTATAGCTCATAGAAGTGTATGTAAACTTAATAGGAAAATTGTAGCATACTCTCTAATTTGCATAGTTTTTTAGACAAGGGGGGTTGAAGGGGGGTTTTCAAAAAATTTGTAAAGTAAATAGGTTATGTGGGGTATCATATGAAAGGTATTCATTTGCACATTAATAAACCGTTTTTAGTTTTCCTTTAAGCCGTATTGTTTTTGAGTTATTTACAAAAATGTTGAAAAAACGACCGTTCCCCCCCCTTATCTCCGAAGTTTGCAGAGATAAACCCGTGATACTTTTATAGCTAATAGAAGTGTATGTAAACTTCATAGGAAAATTATAGCGAACTCTCTAATTTGCATAGTTTTTTAGACAATGGGGGTGGAAGGGGTGTTTTCAAAATTTTTGGAAAGTTACTAGGTTATGTGGGGTATCATATGAAAGGTATTCTTTAGCACATTAATAAACAATTTTTAGTTTTACTTTAAGTCGTATAGTTTTTGAGTTATTTACAAAAATGTTGAAAAAAATAGCGTTCCCCCCCCCCCTTATCTCCGAAGTTTGCGGAGATAAACCTTTGAAACTATTATTACTATTAGAAGTGTATGTAAAGATTAGAGGAAATTTATTACAATCTCTCTACATAGCATACTTTTTTAGAAATCATCGAAAGTGTAAAAAATCTACATAAGTTCCGCTATCAGACAAGAGATGGCGCTGTCAAGGTTCTCCAACAAATATAAAACCTCCTTTGTCATAAATTATATTGTATGATGGCACGGAACCCTCGGTGCGCGAGTCCGACTCGCTCTTGCCCGGTTTTATTTTAATATAAGTATTCCATTGTGCCTATAGTTTTATCTAAGATCTCATAATAATTATGATTAAGCGTAGTATTACATTACTATACAGTTTTTGTTTCTTAGTATTAATATAAGTTTAACGAATGTTGTGATCGCCTATTATTGGCATAAATATATGTATAAGAACTGGTCCTTGCAATTTCAATGTTGAATGTGTTATACATAATATACGTATAAATATACTGTTGGCGTTCCTTTTTTAAAATAAATAAATAAACCGGTGTTTCAGCATTTCTCTAAAATCATTGCCCGAGTAAAAATATAGGGGATAAAAATATGGAACTTTTATTCACAAGATATGCTTGAAATTTCTTATAAATAGTAGAATAACAAAATCATTAAAACATATTATTTTTTTTCAAAAATCACCCCTGAGTCGTCATCATTGTTCAAATCAAATCAAATCATTGTCTTTCACTTGATTCATTGAAAATTTCACGTCGCATAAACATTTTCTTTTACTCGAGAACATTGAAAAAGTACTAACAATATTAAAAAATTAAATATGTGTTTAAAGGATCTATTAAAAATCATCCCTTAAGTTGAAATATAGGAGATGAGAACTACTATGAGATCACTAGGTAGACATTTTTAAATGCAAATGCAATTATTACCTTTCTTAACATACATATCTAATATTATTATTGCTATATTGGATTATCGGGTATTTATCGCGTAATTACCTTTATTTTACCTATAATGTGTTGTGATCGCGAAAGTTTAAAAAAGACTACCTAATATAACCAATACCCCTCAATTCAACAGCAAAGATCGAACATTATGTCTTAAAGCGGTCTCGTAAAACCGCGCAGGTCAGCTTAACATAACTTTAGATATACTGTAGTGCGGTGGTTATCTAATCTGCCTGTAGGATCCCACTGCTGGGCAAAGGCCTCCCTTCTCTCTCTCCATACTTCCGGTCCAAGGCGTTGATCGAACAGTCAGCAAAGTACATGTCCAGCTCATGTGGTTATGTCCGGTTAATTAAAACCTCATAGTAGCCCATCGTAAACCCACTAACCAACCGTTAATTCAAATATGAACGATAACAAAGTACATTTTGAAATACAGACTGTAAACTGTGGTTAACTGGAGCGGTCTTAAATTACATTCGGTGTGTTGCCAGTATTGCGAAACAAATGTATTTGGAACTGCTTATGTTGGAACTGCTGTTAGATCGGACGATCGACGTTTACAATGATTTGATCAGTAAATGGCTTACTGATCGTAACGAGGCTTCCAAATCTATTGCTCTCAAATAAAAAAGGCCATACATTGGTCCCTAACCGCATCCACAAGTTTTTAAATAAATTATTGATTACCAAGGGTTCTCTATTTTGTCTCCGAAATTTGATTTCCCTATTATAATAATCCATAAAATTTAGTTTCTTAATCATCGATTGCCCGTATAATTACAATCTATGATATGAATCCATAAAGTGATTCAAAATAAGTAAAGAAATCCATAACATTATTACCTCATAAACATTATTCTCATAGTTATTTTTTAAAATTTGAATAATTTTCACGTTCCATAATATTTTCTTGGCGGCCGCTGCAGCTGTCGCGTATTTTTTTGTACTAGCCTTACTTATTAGCACTTCTTTAGATTTTCATAAAAAAAATAAAAAAAACCTAATAACCTACTGTCTCTCCATCTCGGTTCTGCCACAGGCAGTGTTTTCAGATAGTTGTAAAAAAACCTTATAACCTACTGTCCTTCCGTTTCGATTCTGCCACTAGAAAGTTTTATAATTTTTCGAAAATATTCGGGATAATAACGAATGAAACGATGAAAATAATATATTAGGTCAATTAATTTTATGCGTAAGGAGCATTAGAATTAACAATATCTTGTTGCAAATGATATTTACGGGACCATAATATTATGGATGGTGATGTTTCGGAGACACTTGTTATTGATTGTGATTTTCGGACAATCGTTTTTCGGAGACAAAATGGGCACCCACTATTAAGGCATCCAAATACAAGCTCTTAGGTACAGTTAACCGAGATTTGTATTAATTTACCTATCTTCCTATAATAACTTTCGTACTCCGGATGGCAAACCCTGGTAACGATCATGAATGTATTGTCTTGTTGAATGATATGAAGATGATATGAAAACAATATCGGTTTTAGGCTCTCATTTGGCTATAAAAAGGGAGCAGTTCAGTTGTAATAGAGAGGCAATTAAATCCTCCGGAAGATGGGCAGCAGCGTCTTTCCGTGTATCAACACCCAGCACTGCGCTCGCCAATCCGCCTGACAAGTAAAGTGAATATGGCAACAACCCCTCATGATTAGTTCTAAAAGATCTATGAGGGAGACATATGTCCAGCAGAAGACGCCATATGGCTGAGATGAATAAAATGATGAACCAAATTGTAGTACTAAATTTAATAGTAGGTAAAATATAAAATAAAGTGCGTCACTAAAACGACCTCCACGGAGCAGTTGGCTTATAAGCGGTTCAATTGCCGCCGGAAGACAAAGTGTTTGCTTTTCTGCAGATATTTGTCCCAAGTGCATAACGATATTGTATATTTTTAATACCGTTTAAGCGCAGGTTTTTTTTCATAAATATTTTCTTCCTAAAAATTATCCGTAGAAAACATTTCCATGTTTGTAATTTGTTTACCTATTTCTAGGTCCCCCGACGCGCCATATGGAGCAACGGGTATCCATAAGGTTTGAACGCTCCGCGCGCTTAGTGTATGTACCGACGGGTGTACATAAGTTAAATCAGGTTAGTTATTTTATGTTTTGTACAATACTTAAACGTGTAGAAAATTTCAATACGAATTCAATGGTGTATGAATTATAAGTTATAATTATAACGTATTATAATTTATATCGTATTATGCATGGTGCTTCCGCAAAGTTCATTTTTATTGCAATTAAATATTTATAATAAATTAAATTAAAAAGTTGGCTCACCCGAGGAATTTAAGTAGTTTCGTTGGTGGTACTAGATTTATAGAGAACATGCGCAGTGGGTAGCCTAGATAGGCAGTTTAGTAGTTTTAAAAATATTGCTCCCATAAAATATTTGTCGTTTACAACTTAGCAGCCTTGTTCTGATTTGTTTTATGTGCATTCCGTAAAACCTTTTTAGGGAAAAAAAACTTTTATTGATATAGGCAACATTTCAAGTTTTATTGAGTGCGTCGAGTAGGAGGCTTTTGCGTTGTCTAGTATTGCGTTAAGACTATTTAACGGACGTTGAACTCTGTCATTCCAACTCAAAATTCTTAACTCAAACTAAATCACTGGGGATTATTTTTTTCACTTTCAAAATTAACGTGAGATAATATTGATTTTACTGCACTTAGAGTAACAGCAGATAAATCAGATGGTAAATCAACAAAAGAATATAAATTTACAATTGTCCCTCATTTTATTGAATCAATGCTACCTTTAATTTGACTCTTCTAAGTTCGAAGTAATAACGATAAAGTTTATTTTTTATTTTTTGTATTCTCAGTTTATTTACTGTACTTTTACCTTTGTTGGTAACTAGACACTTCTGACTACTTCTGACTAAAATTGTGTAAAACCAAACACAAAAATCTAAAATAGAATTATCTTTTTCTTATAATGTATAAAAATAAAAAAAGATCAAACTGAAAATCAAATTCACCATTTTAAAAATTAAATGAAAAATATGAATTTGATTTTTCAAACAGGTTAGTACACACAGACAAATTGGTAGGCTTAAAATGAAACAAACTTTTTTTTTTTCTAAGTGAGGGAAAGAAGCGAAAAAGAAAATTCACTCTCTCAAATCTATTACATTTTTTGTTTTCATATTATGCATATTTAATTTAAAATCTGCAAGGATTGTTTGGATATTGCAAGATGCCATCATTTCTTATCGCGGTATAAGCCGAGCAAAAATCGGCCAAGAGTCAATATCAAATAATCCATGAGGTAAGAAGCTTGTTAAAAGGTTTCTTTTTATAAAAATCTTAAACCTATGAATCCATATTCCCGTCGCCACAGATGGTAGCTTATTAGTTAGCGCACACAGTTTCCCATAAATCTCACTAAAATTATAAAGCCGAAAGTTTGTTTGTATGGATGTTTGTTACCTCTTCACGCAAAAAACTACCCTACGAATTGAGCTGAAACTTTGCAAACCTTTAGATGTTGACCAGGAATAATTCAAAGGTATTTACGCGATAAATTCTCGTGTTTTGTTAATTATTAGGCTACTTTTTATCAGAGTACAACGCATACGAAGCGGGGCTGGAAGAAGCTAGTGATGTATCATTATTCTAATCGTGTATCATGTGTCATCGTACACCAGGTGTGGACCGAGTAGGAGACAGTGGCTGTCATACCATAAATGACAGCTGTCCAACTGTCATAGACATGCGCCCGCGCCTGTTGCGTAATTTTAATGAATGAGTTGTAAAAGGAATGTTTGTGTTTTAATTTATAGACAATATGTACCAAGCCGTGGGGCGCCGGCAGTAGAATATTACCCATCCCCTCATGCCCGTGGATGCATTAAGAGCTAAGGGATACCTCCGGAAGACAGGCAGCAGGGTCTTTCCGCGTAACAACATCCTGTACTACGCTCGCCAACCCGCCTGCCAAACGTGGTGAGTATGGCAACTACCCCTCATAGAGATTCATGAGGGAGGCCTGAGTTCAGTAGTGGATGTTTTACGGCTGAAATGATGATGATGTACCAAGCCGTGGGGTGCCGTCTAGGGGGCAGTCTACTGCCGGCACCCCACGGCTTGGTAACATAACCAAGTAAACATTCTAATGTTGCCCCTGTTCTCTTGCTCGTGGATGCAATAAGAATCTACCAAGAAATACCTGCGGAAGACAGGCAGCAGCGTCTTTCCTTGCACATCCCACACTGAGCTCGCCAACCCGCCGGCCAAGCGTGGCGAGTACGGCAACTATCCCTCATGATCTTAGAGATTCATCGGGAGGCCTATGTCCAGCCGTGAACGTGGACAGCAGTCCTCTGGCTGATATGATGATGATGACATAACTTATTTTAAAGAGTTCATGCAGGGAAGTACTACCATCATATCTCATTAGATATCGTATCACATTAGAAATGCAGACATTACTGCTAAGCGACATTTCGCTTAGCAGTAATGTCTGCATTAGCAGTAATCTCTGCATTTCTGTGCTCCGGTTTGAAAGGGTAAGGGGGCCTGCGAAATTGCGGGCTCATGAAACCTTACAACTCTGTCTCAGGGTGGCGGGCGCAATGCTACGCAGGGTTGGTCACGTGCTTAGTGAACGTGATCACCGCGAATGCAGTTGTAATACGTAGAAGTGACCGCGTAACATCAAAGGGGCACTCGGATTGCCTCGTTGATTCATCATCATCATTTCAGCCATAAAACGTCCACTGATGAACACAGGCCTCCCTCATGGATCTCCATGAGGGGTAGTTGCCATACTCACCACGCTTGGCAGGCGGGTTGGTGAGCGCAGTATGGGATGTTGATACACGGATAGATGCTGCTGCCCATCTTCCGGAGGTATCCCTTAGCAGGCTCTTACTGCATCCATGGGCATGAGAGGAGGGGTATCATGCTACTGTCGGCACCCCAGGGCGAAGGAGGGGTATCATTCCACTGCCCACCCCACGGCGGTCTCGTTGATTAGTGGTATAAAAAAAAGGAATGCAATTTAATTAAGCACACTCTAGTTAAGTATCTATGTTTTAGCTTCTCTTTTAGCACCAAGATGAACATTCCAACCAACCAGTTCTAATGCGCAACCTAACTAATCATTCATTTAATACTCCACTCGCTTTAATTTTAATTACCTGCCATTAAAATTTAACAGCTGAGCTCCTGAGCCATAAGTTAAGTTAATACGGAATTAACTTCTGTAATAGATTTTAAGTTATTGATAAGATCTATTAGGCATTTGCGGTTAGGAGGAGGAGGGGTAACATTCTACTGAAGTGGGGTGGTGGCAGTAGAATTTTACCACTCCTCTCATGCCCGTGGATGCAGTAAGAGCCTGCTAAGGGATACATTCGGAAGATAGGAAGCAAGCGTATTTCCATGTATCAACATCCCGAACTGCGCTCGCCAACCCGCCTGCCAAGCGCGGTGAATATGGCAACTACCCCTCATGAAGATCCATGAGAGAGACCTATGTTCAGTAGTGGACGTTTTAAGGCTGAAATGAAAAAAAAATGCAGTTACCAGCCATACTAAGTTAAGTTAATAGCGAATTAACTTCTGTAATAGTTCTTAAAAGCAACTGATAAAATTAGGCGTTTGCAACTACTAGCCATGAGATTCTGAGCTGATAATAAGCTGGGTTAATACGCAATGAACTTTTGTAATAGCCTCTAAAGTATTGATAAAATCTATTAGGCGTTTGCAGTTGCCATAAACTCTAGATGAATAGACGTTTGTGCCCTTGTAATCATGAAATATTGTCCCATTCAAATAAAGTACAATTTTGAACGAAAGTGCTAAGCTATGCAGGTTAAGTGTAATGTTTAGTGTAGTTTCACTGGGTACCTGGATGATTTCACTTCTGATGTTGAAGTAGAGTTGGGTTAGGAGACGTCGTCTCTTTGATGCTAATTTCGAATGGATGATTGAAATTTAAAACCATAAAGTAGGTATGGCTTGTGGGTTCGTTAAACAAACATTTTATTATAAAATTATGAGGTGTGTTGATTATTGGTTAACATTTGAGTGTTCTTCTAAATATAAAGATTAAGGTGTCTAATCGAAAAGTAAATATATCATCTAATCCTTTGACGTTACTTTTTTATTATTTTGTTTCAGAAATGAAAAATACAGTCAAAATTTTCGATTCTGGCGGAATTCAAACTTGCACGTTATTAAATATACACAGAATACCTATAACACGACATGCCGCTACCGTTTGGCTACAGAATCACTAGGCGACTGGTCCAAAATCTTGACTGCTTATCGGTTGTAGTAACCAGTTAGTGGTTTTACTAAGCCTATTTCGTCCCACACAAACATCCAAATCCTTCAAGAAATTCATGGCTTTTGCGATTTCCCAGCAGTCCCGTTCGAAAACATTTTTATTCTTGGTATATAATATTTTGGCAAAAGGGAAATCCATTTCTGTTCTCATATAACTTATAATAACAAAAACACGGGATTTTATCGCGTAATACCTCGTCTGTTGAAACACAGTCGAAACGTCGGGAATTATCAAAGGTATTTCACGATAAATTTTCGTGATTTATTTATTTAATGAATGGTGATCGCGAAAGTTTACCAATATAAGTTATCCTATATCTGAATCGTATTATTTCCATAAAATAAAAATAACTTAGGCCATCCCTAGCCAGGCGCCATTTTGCACATCAACGTCACATTGCCCTGACAGATGCATGAAGTATGGATATTACGCGCCATTTAGTTCCATTTTAGTTCGAGTTTAGCGCCATTGCTATGACTCGTAATGACAGACGCTAAGTTTTATTTACTTTATGTTAATCGAAGGCTGTTTAGTAAACCTAAAGACTTAGTTTATTAGTACTTGTTTTTGGAGGCTTTTCGTAACTTAGTGTTACGTTACGAAAGAGCCCCCAGAAATCTGTCAAGTAACATAACAAATAAATTCATTTAGAGCGTCCAAAATATGATAAATCACCAGAGAAAAGTCAAAGTCAACTGTGTGTTCAATAGAGCAAAAAGCTACCTAAAATACTTAAAATAGTCAATTTACAAAAGAAGAACAAGACACATTTAAATTGGATAGAACACATAATTGTATTCATTCGCTTCAGATAACTTTTTTCAAGTGAGGGAAAGAAGCAAAGAAGAAGACTCTTTTATAAATAAAGATAAACCTAGAATTTGAATATCAGCCTACATACACCTCCTAATTATCGTGGAGTAAGATATAATATATCTTAAATGACATACATTCAGTAAAATAATGATTGACATAATATGTCATTTTGACATTTTATATCATTTTGTTCTAATTATTATATTGCTGAAATTAATACTGTTTGACAGACGAAGTACCCGCAGACAAAAGAGCATAAACGTATATTTTGTGATATCGTAGTTATGAAATAAGGAGGATTTTAATACATATTCTTTTATTAATTTATTAGAAGTGCACATAGATCAAATTAATACATTTTTAAAAAGTAAAAAAAACACAGATTAAATAAAGTTGATAAGTTGAACACAGATGATAATTGTCAAAACATCTTTCACGTAGGTATTAATGGATAAGCATTTATCATGATAAATTGAGACGAGATTATGTAGAATAAATCAAGAGCTTTTATCTAAAATAAGTACTCATGATTATGAGTTGAGTGTTGAGTAGAAACCTGTTCAAAAGTTTTATTTGTTTCCCATAAACAAAATTTTAAATAAAATAATTTATTTTCACAAGAAAAATCATATAATCACAAACTATATCTACTCTCACACGTAAATATCGGAAACATTGTAAACTTACGAAGTGAACCGAATTTTTTTTTGCCACACCTTATAGTAAACCACAGACACATTATAATGAGTAACACCTTGTTTACACGAGGCCATCGCTGGCTGCCAGTGAGACTGGCAGCTGGCTTGTTAAATAACAAGCCAGCTGAACTTGTGAACCTGTGAGCTTGTGAAATAACAAGGCAAATGCCTTGTGTAAACAGTTTTTCAAGCCAAGCCAGCGCTGACAGCCAACGCTGGCGAGAATAGAGCGCCCGTCTATTTTTACTGGCGCCAGCATTACTGGCATCGTATAAACTCTGCTTAAGGCCTTTAGAATATTATACATATAAGCAGATTTATCAACCACTGTTATGCTCTACGGGACAATGTAGTGCCTGGGACATTGTTAGATGGATTAGTCTTTCCCAGCATCTTTACCATCCTCTCAGCTTTGTAGTGTATTGAGAGGATGATTAATAACTAATTTGTTTATTATTATAAAGCTATTTTGTTTCAGAGTGTACCTATTTAGCACCATCAATTGTTTTGTCTAGCATTAGACATTTGTGAGCATACTTGTTAACTGCTTTATCAGGAAAGCACGTACTTTGGATATCGTGGAATTATAGATTAAGTTTAGCAGAAAAGCTTATAATAACATTCGGATTGAAAGTTAAACATTACAAGTTTAGCTTAATATTGTTAGTTACCATGCGACTTTGTTTATAAGGTATAACACGATTCAAATTAACAAAATAGTTAAGTTTAATTTTTGGTTTTATTTCAAAGATTTACAAGTCTATAAAGAAAAACACACAATTCATTAATTAAAATCTATTTTTTATTGAAATAAGTATCAAAATTTTAATTCACTTTTCGTTCGTTTCGGAATTCCTAACTTTAAATTTGCCACCGCCTATGGAGGGCAGTGTTGGCCTACCTAATTATTCATTTGGTCCACTTTTGAACTCTACCTTAAACAAACTTCGTTTGAAATAAACGTCGTTTACGAATTTAGTTGAAAGACCAATGTTTAACTTCAATTAAAATTATATTACCTGGCTTTGTAGGTTCCTTTTTAATTATGATATTTCGTCACAGTCATTCTTCCTTTTCCTATCCTACCCAGACTTCCACCATCTAGTTTTTTCGACAACATTTCTCAGACTTCTCAAATAAGCTCAGATTCGCACAACGAGCTATAAAAGGGCTATTCTTGGGGTTCCTCTGCAGGATCGAATCAGAAATTAGGAAATCAGGTCACCAACATAACCAAACGGCACGTTGTGGTGGCAACGAGCAGGGCATGTTGCTCGAATAACAAATGGCCGATGGGGTCGAAAAGTTCCCGAATGGAGGCCACGGGCCGGCAAACGTGGCGTAGGACATCCATGAACTAGATGGGCCGACGACCTGGTAAGGTCTGCAGGTCGACGGTGGATGCTGGCCGTTTCCAGTCGCAATACTTGGAGGTCCATGTGAAATGCCTACTATGTCCAGACGTGAATGATGATGATTTTCTCGGGCTTCTTGCTTCTTTCCGACCATGAAATGTTGGTAAACACCGACCTCTTGTAATTCTTTATTGCACACAAAGCATATCCGGTTCCTACGGGACAAAGAGACAATCCCAAATTGAATCAAGGAAGCAAACAGACCAATAACAAAGACGTCAGTATAGAGACTTGCCCCACCGACCCCTCGTTATTTATAAGCGTGGAGATAGGGCTAGATAGCTGCTTTGAAGTGCCAGTACATTTGTTCTAAATAATGACGGTTATTATGATATTATTGATCAATTACTTAGACTGGAAGCGTGATTTACTTGGGGCAGATAGGCAGGTTTTATAACTAGTTCTAAAGAAATAATCATATTTCTCCTTTCTAAAATATTTTTGAATGACGGTTGAGAAACTACTTTTTATTCAATTTTAATAACCAGGTAACGAATAAGGAGAAAAAGTTTATTTTTTAACTTGTTGTGAAGGTGGACTAAAGGGTGGACAAGGTGCCTGACATCTCGCGCGATAATGTTTTGGAATCACCCATATTAATAAGTAATAACAAATATGTTGAATTGCCGTGGGGTGCCGGCAGTAGAATGTTGCCCCTCCTCTCTTGCCCGTGGAAGCAGTAAGAGCCAGCTAAGAGCTACCTCCGGAAGATGGGCAGCAGCGTCATTCCGTGTATCAACATCCCATAGGTACTGCGCTCGCCAACCCGCCTGCCAAGCGTGGTGAGTATGGCAACTGCCCCTTATGGAGATCCATGAGGGAGGCCTGTGTTCAGTAGTGGACGTTTTACGGCTAAAATGAATGAATGAATGTTAAATCGATGGAATTTACATTATAGGCATGGGCATGCAAAAACCGAGCGAAATACATCGTAGTCAATATTATTTAAGTCGATAAAAGTGTTAATTCAATAGAGCAGAAAGCTACATATTTAGAATAGTCAATTTACAAAATAAAAACAGAACACAAAAATTGTATTAAGTACATGGAATTCATTCGCTTCAAAAAAATTTTTTTCTTACTTCTTCTAACGTTCACATTTGTTAGTGTGGGTCGAATCTTTCAAATTAAGTGAACTATTTCAATTATGTGCTTTATTCCATTAATTTGTGTTGTTTTATTTAATGAATTGACGCATCAATCCCGGCGGCCGCACTCAATAAAGTATATTTTGAGTTTTGAGAAATCAGGAGTAAACTTTTCTTAATTTATTTATTTATTGAGAATATAACATCATTACAGGTTTTTTTATTAAGCCCTAAGGCGATGTTATATCTAGGTTATTAACTAATTTATACGGTCTAATATACTTACACGCATTATACAAAAAATACACTATACTAATCTATACATTTCCTTTCAGTAACAATTTGTGCCATTTCATGACTTTTGGCAGGTGTTTGTCTAATATATCTACATTGTTTTCGGACAGAATATTGAGTAAATAGATAGCGAGTGACATGGGAGCAAACTTAAGTAGGTTGGTCCTACAGTTGGGCACCTCCAGCATGGCGGTTGATGAAGTGAACTGATTTATTATGTGCTTTATTCTATTAATTTGTGTTGTTTTACTTCAAAACTGATACATATTTAGTTTTTTTTTTTAAGTTTTTAGAAATCAAGTGTAAACATTTCCAAATGAGTTAACCCATCATCATTACTTATGTTATCTACATTTGAGTTCTAAAATGTAATGTTTGTTTTAGAGTCATTGTTTTCTTATCAGCGTATAAAGGTTAAGTGAAGTGGTTTTCCATTGTTTAAACAAATCTTAATTCATTCACTTTATCAACGTAAGCCAAGTAGGCTCAGTTGATAAGTAACGCATAAATCTTGACACTCTATTGTGCGTTAGTTAAGCTTCTGATTGCGACTTTGCGGGATAGAAAGTAATGTTTGTAATTTTTATAGTGTTTATCCACACGGATGTAGATTCGAATCGTAAATTCCGGTGGGATTTGAATCTTAAAGATTTTTCATTTATTTTCATTCAAAGAAATAGAAAAATTTAATCAAAAATTTACGATTTCGGTGGGATTCGAATCCACGTCCGTCAAAATGATCCTTGACGCTTCCTTGTTTAAGCCTAAGCAATAATCTCAAAGATATGAGAAACACAATTCAAATGAAGAAATTTATAATAATAATAATAATAATATTAATTTATTTCAGATAATCATCCATAGGTACTTAAAATATTAAACACACAAAAATTAATAGAAACTTATTTAAATTAAATTAATTATATATAAGATGGACCGCTAGCATGCAGCCACGTCCACCTTTTTAGCAACGGCGAGTCCTACCGCTCGGACAACACCCCCAGGATACCGTTAGGGCTGCCACGCACGCGTCTTAAAAGCGAGGCACATCTTTTTCGAATGATTGATGGAAAATCATCCGTATGTGCCTCAGCAAACATGGTTGACGCACTACAGTAGCGTGGCAATCCCAACAATATCCTAAACGCATTGTTGTACTGGACACGCAGTGCGCCGTACGCCCGCTGCGTGAAGCTAGTCCACAGGCTGCACGTGTAGAAGGTCTGGCAGTATGCCTTAAACAAACTTACCTTCACTGGTCGTGTACACCGTGCAAACCTGCGAGCCAGCATATTACAGCGGATGGACAGCGCCCTGCGCTCCCTCTCGATGTCTTCATTGTCACACAGATCGTCAGTTACCCAGTGGCCCAGATACTTAAACGAACTAACCTTGTTCAGACGCGTGCCGCATAGAGTTACTTGAGGAACTTGAGTATAGCTTTTGTTACCAGCTTTGAAAACCATGAACTCGCTCTTCTTCGCGTTGTATCTGAGCCCATGAGCTTCCGCGTAAGACTGGCAGATGCACAAGAGTTTACGCATAGCAGCGATCGATGGACTCAGCAGCACCATATCGTCAGCGTAGCTAATGTTATTAATGCATACCCCATCTACGGAACAGCCGACGCCAGTACTGCTGAGCCCACCAATGAGCTCATTCATGTACAAGCTGAAGAGACGCGGCGAGCTCAACCCCCCCTGCCTTACCCCGCACTCCAGCCCGTACACGTCTGAGTATGCACCCGCCCATCTTACCCTGTTTCTCTGGTTACCGTACCAAAACCTAAACAATGAGATGGCAGCTTCTGCCATAGCTTCCCGTAATCTACCAAGTCGAACGCTTTCGATAGGTCCAGATAACAGGCGTAGACCGGCGTACCCCGACTGGCGTAGTACTGAACAGTTTGCTTAAGGCAGAGAATGGCAGTCTCAGTTGACAGACCTGGTCTAAAGCCAAATTGAGCGTCGTGAAGTTGGAGATGTTTATCCAATTGTTTATCAAGCAATCTGTCCAGTACCTTAGCCATGACAGTAGCTAGGGATATCGGTCTGTAGTTAGCCAGATCTGACACATCACCTACTTTATTTTTCACTATAGGTACCACTACAGTATACATTAGTTTCTCAGGCAGGTAACTGTGACTAATGCAGAGATTGAAGAACATTGAAAGTACTATGGGTAAGTGGACCCCTGCGTGCTTCAGGTGCTCGATGCTGAGACCATCGTGGCCAGGCGACTTGCCTCGTACCATTTTCTTAATAACGGCAGCTACCTCCTTAGCCGAGAACCGGACATTAAGTGAGGCTACAGGGTGGTTGTCAGCAGCGGGCACCTGAGACACAGGGCCGAGCGGGGACTCGACCTTGAAATGTCGCTGAAAGGCACAGGCTATGTCACGGGGGTCATGTTCACCACCTACGCAGGCAGGCAGGCGAGACTTCGGGCTAAGCTTCTTTGTGTTTTTCCAAAAACTACTAAAATTTTTCTTAACATGGTTTTCTGCTATGATGTCCATTTTTATGCGTGACTCATTATTTTGACAAAAAGCTAATTTTGACTTAAATAATTTTCTAGATTCACACATATTAGTGTAAACGTCTCCAGATCTCGGCTTACCAGACAAAGTCCACTCATGAAAGCAAAGTCGCGCCTTCCTGTGAGCGTCACTGACATATCGGTTCCAGCCTGTCACAAACTTATGCCTACTGCGTTTAGGTGCACAAAAACTAGCTTTTGCAGCGTCAGTCAAACTATTAATTAACATGTCATACATTTTATCTAATAATAATTTATGTTCGTCCATATTACAAATACTATCTGCACACTGATGGAATTCCGGGGGAAAGTCAATTAATTTTAATTTTGAATTACACATACTTGAATATTTTTCTATCTGTTCTAAGTTTCTTTCGCCCCATTTTACATTATTAACCAGACCACTTTGTTTCGTTGTATGTAAGTAGGTCGGCCGAATACAATTAAAATTACAAACAATCATTAGCGGATAATGGTCAGACCAGTAGGTATCATATAGTACAGATGCGCTTATTATAGTCGAACGCGCGGCACTCGTCACTACGCAGTGATCGAGCCAGCTATGACTTCCACTCGCGGCGCACATACTCTCTGTATTTTAACACGTAACATTTAAACTTGCTCTTTGCCTTAATTCTTATGCATGTAAAGTTTAATTTTGGTACCTTACTGATTACTACCTGTCCTGCAGCTGATATAATGGAATATTCCCAAAAACGTTAGGCCACCACGCCGTCTAATAGTACCAGCGTCTGATTGGCGGAGAATGCGAGCCTCTCATTGGTCGGATATTCCTTCACTAATCAAGTGACATCGGAAGTAACAATTTTTTATTAGAACTTATTTATTATAATACGAAGGTGGATATAAATCATAGTACCGTTATGAAAAATAATAATTCAATACTCGATTATTACAACATATTACTAGATTATTACATAAATATTGTGTGGCAATTCCTTGTCAATTCATAGTAAACGGAAATACAATGTATTTACCTAAAACTTGTCTTTGATATAAGTTGCCAAACAGCATACCTTTAACTTTACCTAAAAACTTTACTATTCAAATAGGATACAAATGGAAATAAACTGTAATACTTGAGTCGGAAGTGCTTTATCCACTAAGCTACGGAATTCGTGTTGTGTACCGCTGAAATTCTTGATAAGGTGATATCGGTTGAACACCGAAAAACCTTATTACATTTTTTTGTGAATTTTGATACACAACTTGTCCTCTCATAATCCGAGCGGGACAGCAATGTATCTCCATCTCTAGCCTAAAAAAATCGGCTAAGTGCGAATCGGACTCGCGCACGTAGGGTACCATTATTTGGCAAAACCTCTTTTATATTTCGTAACTAACTCAAGCGCCTACCTGTTGCTATTACTAATATCGAGCAAAAAACTGTTAAAAAATCACGTTTATTATATGGGATCCCCCTCAAATATTTGTTTTTTTTTATTTGATTATTTAATTTTAAATTGAATAAACAACTTAATATTCTGTAAATATTTAAAGCGTCTACCTGTTGCCGTTATTAATATCAAGCAAAAAAGAACAAAAAAATCACGTTTGTTTTGTTTTAGTTTAAATATTTATTTTATTCTGTTTTTAGTTAGTATTTGTTGTTATAGCCGCAACAGAAATGCATCATCTGTGAAAATTTCAACTGTCTAGCTATCACGATTAATGAGATACAGCCTGTTGACAGACAGACAGACTGACAGAGAGAGAGACAGACGGACAGCAGAGTCTTAGTAATAGGGTCCCGTTTTTACCCAATGGGTACGAAATGCTAAAAAAACATTTTGAAATGTATAAGAAACGCACTTGCCCATTCATCCGCTAACTGCGTAGTGAAAACAATACCTCAGTAGTAACAATTTGTATAATTAATTTTGGTCATTATGAAGTCGTATGTAGTAACTTCACCGTTAATAAAAACAAAATGTTGTTGATTTAAAATAAACTTAATTGACGTGGTCAGCAGAGCATTCTGTGTTGTTACTAAATACATTGTTGTGTAACACTTTATAGAACCTCGATTGTACAGTCGGGTAGATAAAGCCTTTAAGAATAAGCAAGAATATAGTCCATCAAGAAACGTGATACTGAAGAATCATTGGAGAGAATAACACCTATCTTTCTTCTAGAAAAACAAGTCTTCTGAAGCGAACGAATTCAATTAAGTATTACTATATTGGATTATCGGGTATTTATCGCGTAATTACCTTTATTTTATTCCCGACGTTTCGAGCGGATTGCACCTCGTGGTCGCGGGAAGACAATTAGAAGGTAATTACGCGATAAATACCCGATAATCCTGTATTATAGGATTAGGATAATGTGTTGTGATCGCGAAAGTTCAATTAATTACTTTATTAAAATGTTAAAGTGTTTTTTTCATCTTGTTTGAATTGATTATACTTATATTTATGTAGCTTTTTGCTCTATTGAGTAATCACTTATTGACCTGACCACAATATGTGTTTAAAATCACCACGCAACATAAAACTTTCTTTTATCCGGATCTCATGGGAAACCTCAAGCAAAAGCGAAATGTCTAACGATTCTATGAGTCTCCATAGACTCATTAGACCTTTCGCTATTTCCCAGGCATATACTTATCTCCTGTATGAATACGAGACTATTACACCTATTCACAACAGGATTACCGGTGGGTCGTATATCATTCTGCGCATTGTAGGGCGTGATAGCACGAGAAGTTTTACTCGATTATATAACATGGGGTTAGAAGGCAAAGGTTTCCCATCATTATTCATGAAGCTATTAAACTTTTAAGCATTATGAAACCTTACATTTAAGGTGGAGTTCGTCAGTAGTAAGATGGGCAGTACCGCCTTTCCGTGTATCAACATCCCGTACTGCGCTCGCCAACCCGTGAGCATGGCAGAACCATTCAAGACCACACACACCATAAACACACATACACACTATAGAAATGAAAAATGCAATCAAAATTTTGTCTCCGACGGGACTCGAACCCGTAACGTTCAGACGAACACCTTCAACGCAGGCTGCCTTAACCGTTCGGCCACGGAGCAATTAACCGTCGGGTCGAAAATCTTGACTTGACTTGAAAAAAATTGCTTACACATACACACACCCAAACAACCCATCTTAATTAGTTTTTTATTAATAAAATGCAATGAAAATAGTTTTGATTCCGCTTATGCTGAGATGCCAGGAGCACCGCCCTCCCGCCCGCTAATTATGCACATGCACGGAGAACTAGGTTGTTAGTGCAACATGCATACCCAAACCTACCTCTATATGACGACACGTGTTTCGCCTCTCCGCGGGGCATCATCAGGTGAGACGCTGACTGGTTTTTTATTAATTTAAATCTTTACAATCAATGCTGTCTAGGAATTTGGCGTTGATACTAAAATTTTAATACCACACAAAGTTTTTCTATCTTCTATCTATAAAAGATACGTAAAAAATCATTTATTAAGGACAAGTTACGCAAGTACTTAAATTAAGCATCCTCTCACCTTAGTCATGCGTTAGTCAAAGGAAAGAACAAGTCAATACGTCTGAAGCTAAATAAAACACGTGTTAAGTGTTACAACCATTCGATTATTTATTGTAATTCATGTAAATAAGGAGGTATATTTATTAGGTACTATTATAATACGACGAAACCGTGTTTCTACTTTCTAGTTGTTTTTGTCCATCCAAAGGTTGCCTGCAAGAGATCGCTTATGGTGATAAGGCTCGATAGTCAGAAAAAAATTGCAATCTTTTTCTATCTAGCCTCGTATAAACACACATGTTCACCTCCCTGTAGCAATTACTTGCCTGGAGGTGGCTGCTTAGGCCCTTTGTAATGCAAAGCAGGCAAGCGGATTAGCGGCACTTGCGGGCATTCATGGGAATGCCAGTAAATTGAATTAGTGCTTCCTGGATTGGGTGACACGGTTCCAATATCAGGTGTAGGGTTGTAGACAGACAACACTTTATTACCCCGTATTTAGTAATCAAACCGAAGGGAAAAAAGGAAATTAACTAAATAAAAAAACACTATTTCCTAAGTAAGTATTATTAAATTCCGTTTTTCCTTATCACCATAAGCGATTTCTTACAAACAACCTTTGAATGGACAAAAATAAGAAGTAAGTAAAAACACGGTTTTACCATGTTTAAAGTACTTAACTATTTAGGAACATTTTCTTGGTAAACCGTGCTAATTCAAAGCTAAATCTAAAACGGACATCGGCAGAATTACGGCAATTAACTCAGCCATCCAAGCCATAAAGAAGAAGAAGAACGCTTAATATTGATGGTTTTTGACTGTTTTGTTTAAAATTATGTCATAAAATTGCCGTGGGGTGCCGGAAGTAGAATGTTACCTCTCCTTTTTTGCCCATGGATGCAGTAAAAACCTGCTAAGGGATACCTCCGGATGATGGGCAGCAGCATCTATCCGTGTATCTACATCCCGTACTGCGCTCGCCAACGCGCCTGCCAAGCGTGGTGAGTATGGTAAAACCTCTCATGATCGGTATTTGAAGATCCATGAAGGCCTATGTCCAGCAGTGGACGTCTTGCGGCTCAGATGATAAATGTCAAAAATTTCGTTATCTAAGTGCTGGTTAATTTAAATAGCGTTTGTAAGTAAGGAAGTAAGTCTTTAGAATTACGTGGTACGTACTAAGAAGTTTACCTCACAATGGCCACAACTGCTTTTATCTACTTGACCGAGTGTTACAAAGTTAGGCTTTCGCATCTATTGTAGATGATTTATACAGCGTCAGCAACTGGTATTCATGCGGTACGAGACGCTGCAGTGCTGGGGACATTGTGACATCTTACTAAATCTTATAAAAGTATAGGACTTTGTATACTTTTTTCGTGATCAATAGACATAATTTTAAACTGTTTATCGTGACTTTATCGCGTGCCTTGTTTTATTATTGCCGACATTTTTATGTGTGGATCAATAAATACATTTACTTTCTTTCTTTCTTTCTTACATTTCGAGTGCCCCGTGGCAGCAGGGCACTCGAAACGTCGATGTTATCAATATATATAAAACTCTTCCGTTACTGAGTGACTGACAGACAACGCACAGCCTAAACCACTGGACCTAGAGACTTGAAATTTGGCACACATACATATACCTTGAGTATCCTAGAGGTGCACTAAGAAGGGATTTTTCGAAATTCCCACGGGAACGGGAACTACGCGGATGAAACTGCGAGGTGCGGCTTGTAAATATATATAATTAAAACTTTAATGTTTCGCAAACAAACCCTAAATCGAAAAATTGTTTTAAAAAACCTATTCCTTTACCTTACATTACACGATGGAAAAATCAAGAAAAACAGTTACACACCTAAGTTGGGCTTAAGTGTATGAGAGCTACCCCAATTTTTTATGGACAAGGAACCCTAATCGGTGTTCAACCGATATCGGTGATATCACCTTATCAAGAATTTCAGCGGTACCCGACATTCTGTAGCTTAGTGGTCGAAGCACTTCCGGCTTTAGAAAGCGTCAAATATTGATTTGACGTATGTGGGATCGAATCCCACCGGAATCGTACACTTTTTGATAAGGTCATTCATAGTCCTATTTTAAACTTTCGCGATCACAACACATTGTTACTATATTGAATTATCGGGTATTTATCACGTAATTACCTCGGGAAAACCCCGCGACCACGACCAGGTGCAATCCGGTCGAAACGTCGGGATTAAAATAAAGGTAATTACGCGATAAATTCCCGATAATCCAATGTAGTAACAAGGTTATTCATTTCTTTGAAAGGGACCCTAAGTTTCACCTTGTCTGTCTGTCTGCCTGTCTTCGGCTTTCCGAAGAGACTATGAGTCCTAAAGAGATTTAGAATGAACATAAAAAAACAATTGCGAATTAACGGTACACTAAAATGCTAAAATAAAATTAGTAGTAGTACGGGAGCAACCACAACATTTTTAACGGAGGTACTTAAGGAAACTATAAGGGTTCCTTGCTGTATGGAACCCTGTGTGTTTATTTATTTACTAAGACACTCCTACGACATCTTCACTTGTTTACCTGCGCGCTAGAATGAAATGCACAATGATTCATTCCTAAACCGACCGCGCAAAATTATGTGAATAGACTTTTAGCACAAGGGTTATTTATTATAGAAAAACTTGAGTGTAATCTTTACAAAATAACATTTATTTCAACTTTTGAATAATTAAACTATGTCGGAACAGCATTTATTTTTGAGTTTTCTTTCTTCTTATATTATTTAGTTTCGTCCAAAGTTGGGCTAGTGTTGAAATACGAAAGTTTAGAAGCTTGTATTTTTGAAATAAATACTTTTTTTACGGTTTGTATATACAAACATAGATTATGACGAGATAAATTGATATAATCCTTAGTGTTGGATGGTTAACCTCAAACAGTGGAGTAATTACCCTTCCTCGTTTGTATGGAAAGATGAGCGACTCGTTCATCCTTAAAGGAGATGCTCAAGTCATCAAAATTCTCACCGCGAGACGAGTTATTTATTAGTTAAATAAGTGTCTATAGGTAAGAAAGTCTTTAGAATCGGTAGTCGGTACTAACGGCGCTTACATCACCGTGCAGGCAACAGTTATTGTCTACATGACTGAGAGCTTAATCATTTAGCAAGTAGCCTCGCGAGTAGTTGAGAGTTGAGCATTTCTCGTTGCTTTTAAATAATAAATAAATAATAATGAATTTCAGAACACACAATTGATCACATCACATCTTGGGGCGGTGCAGCGAAGACCAACCTTCATTATCTAGAGGTGGCACAACGTGCAATACTTAAAGTTGGTGCTGGTCTACCGATTCTTTACCCTACAACGGATCTTTATTTAAAATGGGACGTGCTTACAGTCAGACAATCATTTATTCTAAATCTACTGCTTATGAAACACTCTGAACTGAAGTACGACCCAGCGGAAAGAGACATAAAAAGACGTAAAGACAAAGTCTGCACAACACTTTTCTTTCGCACAGTTCACGCGCACAAATTTTATTGCTTTCTGGGAGATTACTTATATAATAAAATTAATTTGTCCCTTAATATATATCCCCAGTGTAGGGCCAATTGCAAGAAGTCAGTAACATTATATTTAAAAAGTCTAGACTTTCTAGCGACCGAAAACCTCTTGAAACCAACCAAATAGTAATTCCTTTAATAATTATTTCCTGTAGTATTCCCCAATTCTGAGACTATCTTACCTAACATTAAATAATAAACCCGCCTTCCTGTATTGCAGTGCATACTTATCGGAACATATACACACACTTACACTCACATGCATACGCCTTATCATATACATACACACTCCACACATACACATACATACATACACACACACACAGACTTACACACATAATTTTGTGCCTGGTTCTTAAATTCTAGTTTAAATTATCTTACTTAAGTTATTTTTATTTTATTGTTTTTTTGTTATTCACCTGTACTGTGGCGATCATGCTGGGGAGTGGCCTGGTGACCTGTAATACAGGTTCAAAAGAACCTACATCAGGCACCAGTCTCTCACTAAGCAAGTACGCATACCTTTGTAACTATATTATACCATAAGTTTATTGACTAAGTACTTTTGTGAGAGAAATACAAATAAACGTTTACTTTACTTTACTTTACTATTGAAGTATTTCCTACAAAGATTTCCTACACATCCTGTGAGATATTTTTGTGTTTCATCATCATCATCTCAGCCGTAGGACCTACGCGCTACATTTGGCAGGACGTTGCTACACGGACAGACGCTGCTACCCATCTTCCAGATGTTTTTCTTGGCAGATTCTTACTGTATCTACTACGAAATTCTAAAAAGGAGGTGCTAAATCATTTAGCAATTAACCTCGCGAGTTGTAAAGAAGGTGGAGAAAACATTCCTCGTTGGTTTTTAGTATTTACTACACATCCTTTGAGATGTTTTTGTGTTTCGTCATCATCAGCTCAGCCCTAGGAGCCACTGCTGGACTTAGGCATCCCTCATAGATCTCCAGGACAAACTATTAAATATCCTTTCGGACATTAAATTAAGCCTAACTAAGACAGAAATTGTAACAATGAAAGTGAAAAAGTGAGCTTTCTTGTTCGCTTCTTTCCATTACTTGGAAAAAAAATTATAACATTACACAGGGTGTATTATAAATTTATAACATGTTTACTGAAAGGGGGTGTTTCTGACCATACCAAGGAACAACTTTTGTTCTACGACTTTTCAGGATTCAGTGATTTTCATTTGAGAAAACACTGCGAAAATACGAATTCCCGATATTTTTTCCTTTTAACTACTTGTTTTCATGGGCTGAAACCACATCTTTTGGGTAAGTAAGTACACATGTTATACAATACACCCTGTGCGATATATTGCGAGAAAATAATACAACAAACTTGTATTCTTTAAGATTACTTAATAAGTTGAGACCAATGACCTATTACAAATAAACTCGTCCTTGACGATGTCGCCTCAGCCGAGTGACGTCACGTCATAAGTATGGCCTCTATATTTAGACAATTGAAGTGACAATTATGTATTCTTTGGTAAACTGGTGCAAGAGAGCCGGAACATAATTAGGTAGAGCATTTTTTACAGTTAATTTTTTTTTAACTGATTTACGGGACATTATCGCGGAATTACCTTATTTTATTATTTCCCGACGTTTCGAGTGCCCTGCTGCCCACGTGGTTACCGGTGGACTGATTCTCCGCTTCTTTCCCTCACTTGGAAAAAAGTTTTCCGAAGCGAACGAATTCAATTATGTGCTTGTTTCAAATGCGTTTTGTTTTTATTTTGTAAACTGACTAATCTATGTAGCTTTTTGCTCTATTGAATAAACACTTATTGAATTTGACTTTAATGATAAGTCCTAAGGCAACAAGTAATATCTTTGGGAAATGGCATGTTTTAAGTTAGTACTTTACGTCATTTCCACTTCCTGTAGAACAATGCTGTGGGCGGCAAAGAAAAACGATAAAGTTTTACGGCTGTATTGATATTCATTCACCCTACAGCGAAGAAAGTTAAAGGTAGGGATAAATACTTTACTATAAAAGCTAAAATGCTTTTTAAAGAATTTTTGCTCCAACTCCGAAACGCGTAATAATTATATACAAAAATAACCTACTTAAAATTAAAATAAATAATAATACATAAATAAATAATACTGGACAAATCACACAGCATCATCTAGCGCCAAGCTAAGAAGAGCTTGTATTAGGAGTACTAGATGACTGATAAATAACACCCAGAACACCCTGAACAAATATCTGCAGATCGTACAGACATTTGTCCCGAGGCGGGAATCGAACCCGCAACCCCTTGCGTCGCAGGCAGACCTTCGTCCGCTGCGCCACAGAGCTCGTCAATAATACCCATTTCCCTCGTTCCCATCATCAGAACTGGGTGTACAACGACATTCAAACATTATAATTATAAAGTGTAACAAAAAACCCAACTATATTTACAATTATTTAATTCTTCATGAAACCCATCAACAGAATCGAGTTTTAAAAACAATGGAACTACCTCTGAAAAATGACCTACCTTATAAAAAGGAATCATACCATTCATAAAAGGCGGAATATTCGCGTAAAAAACGTACAAAAAAAAGAGGAAAGATTTGATTGTATGTATGTATTGAACTAGCTTTTGCCCGCGACTTCGTCCGCGTGGAAGTCATAAAACGTAAAATCCCCTTTTTTACGCAGTGATTCGAAACTATAAATCCCATTTATTCCCTATCCCCTGGGAATTTCTAAAAATACCTTGTTAGTGCACCTCTAGGATACTCAAGGTATATGTGTGCCAAATTTCAAGTCTTTAGGTCCAGGGGTTTAGGCTGTGCGTTGATATATCAGTCAGTCAGTGAGTCAGTCAGGACTTTGAATTTTATATATATAGATAGGCTCTGAAACTACTGCACCGATTTGAAAAATTCTTTCGCCATTAGTATGCTTCATTATCCCTGAGTAATATAGGCTATATTTTATTACCATATTCCTACGGGAACGGGAACTAATACGCGGGTGAAACTGCGGCGTGCGGCTAGTACTAATTAAAGGTAGTCTATATTAAAAAAAAACAATGGACTTCATGGTTTCCTGGAGAAAGTTCATAACAGTTACAAGTTAGCCGTAGGGTTTGACTATTAGTCTTATTTAATTAACTACCTGGCTTAAGTCAACCGATTTATCAGTTAAATTGACCAATCTCTCAAACTCTATGTAATTTCCTAGCATACCTCGTTACGCAAGGCAGCCTCAAACCTGCATTCAACAAAACATCGGTGAAAATATATAACAAGCTTCTTAGTATATAATTTCGCTTACATAATTATCAATAAGCTTCTAATTTGTCCGAAAATCAAATAAAGAATTTTTTTTAACATATTGCTAAACATATCATATATGGAACTTGAAGATTCAAGTTATAATCGCATTATAAGGTTAATTTATTTGTAAATTTTGAAACTGGATCAACTGAGAGTACAAGTAAATAAAAAACTCTCACTAGATCCATTATTTATTGTTGTTCTAAAACCAAACTGGATCTACTGAGAGGGATCCTTTTCATTTTTTTGATCATAGCTTAAAAGATCCTCGATTCAGCCACATTTTAAGTACAATATTCTATATAAAATAATATATAAATCTAAATCGGTTTTATTGTACCCCGTATACTTACAAGTATAAAACACTAGTTGACCAATGCAACTTCGTCTGCGTCACATACGACAGAGACAGGTTTATAGCAACTTTAACCGTTTACACGTCGCGCATGCAACGGAATCGGAACTATTTTTTTTTTTGCGTTTTTCAATATTTTTCATTGATTCTACGCTCCTTTTAGTCGAAGCGTAATTCAGTATTTCACTCATTTATTTCCATAGTTTGCAATTACAAAACAAAGACACGTCAACTTACAAAAATAAAAGTAAAAACAAATTTAATCTTATGTTAACAGGAAATAAGGCACATGAATAATGTTCATTATAGCCTAGCCTTCTTCGATAATTAAGCTATCCAACACTAAACTTATTTTACGATTCAAACCAGTTCCTAAGATTATAGCTTTCAAACAAACAAAACTCTTCAGCTGTATATAGTACTAGCTTGTGCCCGCCGCTTCGCATGCGTTGTACCCGGATAAAAAGTAGCCTATGTGTTATTCCTGGCCTACATCTACATATAAACCACACGTATAGACGTGTACAAAATTTCAGCTCAATCCGTTGGGTAGTTTTTGCGTGAAGAGGTAACAAACCTCCAAACAAACTTTCGGCTTTATAATATTAGTGGTACTAGCCGCACTCCACGGCTTCACCCGCGCTGTTCCCGTTCTCGTGGGAACACGGGAATAAAATATAACCTATATTTATCAGTTAAATAGTAAGATTCTAATGGTGAAATAATTTTTCAAATCGTTCCGGTAGTTTCGGTGCCTTCTCAATGCATACAAACAAACAATCAAATCTTTCCTCGTTATTATTAGTGTAGTAGATAGATTACTTTACTAAGAATTAAAACTGTGCCATTGCTAATTTTGCCCGCTCTTTACATGTAATTAATTGCATGGCGCCGCGTTGACTTTCAGCCTATTTACAGATTAATCATCATCATCATCCACAACCCGGTGTGACCACTGCTGCCTTTGTTGTGTTCATAGTTCATAGTTTATTTATTCATAACAAAAAGTTATGTCTGGTTTTTTGCAATACATAGTTTTAACCTAATTATTAAGTAACATTTAAACACCAATGTGTTCTGCAAAGTTAGTAGGAAATTAAATAAAACAAATAAACAATTACAATAACAAAAATAAAAAAGGTCTAGAAAATTAATTGATAATAATTATTCAAATACAATTTTACGTCACAAATTCTTCAAAGCTTAAAGCTTTGCGAAAGTTTGTTCGATCAGGCAGCGTTTTAGACGAACTTTAAATATATTGGTGCTGGCAGCTTCCGTAATGAGCTTTGGCAATCTATTGTACACCTGCCGGCCCATATGAGTCAATTTAGACGATTTGGTAAGCGTCCGCGGTAGTGACACCAGTTTATGCTGGTTACGGGTACAGTATGCGAATTCTGCGTGAGTCGCATACTGTACTGCGTGTTAGGGTGCTGGGTCTAGCACTCTTAGTTTGTGTTATCCAGGGTTACATGTGCTATTTTGCCGTAGGTTAGCGGCAAAATAATGTTACCTCTCCTATCATGCCCGCGGATGCAGTAAGAGCCTGCTAAGAGAAACCTCCGGAGGATGGGCAGCAGTGTCTTTCCGTGTATCAACATCCCGTACTGCGCTCGTCAACCCGCCTGCCAAGCGTGGTGAGTATGGCAACTACCCCTCATGAGGGAGGCCTGTGTTCAGTAGTGGACGTTTTACGGCCGAAATGATGATGATATATAAATCTACCTTATAAATCTTTCGCGCTTTGTCAACATATTATTTAGTTTTAAAATAACAGGACTTTATCTTGTACGTTTTTTACTATTTTCCCGGCGTTTCGAACACGTTTCAGCGATATTGGTCGCGGGAGTTGGGTTTCCTCAATACAAAAATAATAAAAATGGTACGCAATAAGATCCCGTAATTTTAAAACTAAATAATAAATCTACCTTATTTAGCGACTAAAGAAACATGCCGGGAACTGCTTTGAAAGCGTCCCATGTAAATTATTGTTAATGTGCTGCTTCCCGGAGAAAAGCCGTAAAGATATTTTATAGTCTATGCAGTTGCTCTATAAAACTGCAATGTACAACGTATACTGTTTATTATTTTTATTATCTATATATATATAAAATTCAAAGTCCTGACTGACTCACTGACTGACTGACTGATATATCAACGCACAGCCTAAACCACTGGACCTAAAGACTTGAAATTTGGCACACATATACCTTGAGTATCCTAGAGGTGCACTAAGAAGGGATTTTCCGAAATTCCCACGGGATAGGGAATAAATGGGATTTATATTTTAGAACCAAAAGGCTCTGCGTGAAAAAGGGAATTTCCACGTTGACGAAGGCGCGGGCAAAAGCTAGTGTGACATAATTAGCTTATTTTTTAGCCAATGGTGTACAGAGAGCAATAAGAACTCTTTCTTCTAACCATACATCAAACATAGCTATAGCCCGTAGATAATTTGCTCGTTTTGACACATAGGCTAATGCTGCATTTTATCTGGAACTAGCAACCCGCCCCGGCTTCGCACGGGTGCAATTATGATACTAAATATACTACAGAATATAACATCGCGGACTTTTTTGTAGACCTTTTTAAGGTGTACAATACTTTAGTACATTATTTTGATCTATCTCGTAGGGTTCAGCCAGCGTTTGCAATGTGAGCGCCAAAAATGTGTTTATTTACGACTTTACATTAGAAACTTCCATAATGAACAGTGTTTCTCTAATATATTTATTTATTATTTTATTTAATACTTTATTGCACAATTAAAATAGGTGGGCTTAATGCTAAAGCATTCTCTACCAGCCAAACCTGTAGTTTAGAGTGTGGTTGGCGTGCTATAAAGGTACTTACTTAAAAACTAAACAAACAAAATTACATTTAATCAAATTACACTTCACAATAGAACAGTCGAGGGTTAAGGTTATATTATACATGTATTAAACATTTAAACCTTCCTCTTGAATTACTCTATCTATTGAAAAAATCATCAAAATCCGTTGCGTAGTTTCAAAGATTTATGCAAATATAGGGACAGACAGACAACGGGAAGCGACCTTGTTTTATACCAGGTATGTATTGATATACTTTTTTTGTTTGCCGTAATGTTTGTGAGTTTGTGAGGTTGTACGAGGTAATCTCTGGATCTACTGAACCGCAGGATGATTACGTATCTCGCGACAGGCCCGCAACAGGCGATCGCTGTTGTCAAACGTCAATTTTGTATTAAAAAACAGCAAGGAATTGACATTTGACAGCAACGATTATTCGTTGCAAACCTGTCGCGAGATACGTAATCACTCTGCCGATTTTGAAAATTATTTTACTAATAGAAAGTTATATTATTTGTGATGTTGAGTGTCATAGGCATATCATCATTCATCATCATCATCATTTCAGCCGTAGGACGTCCACTGCTGGACAAAGGCCATCCTCATTGATCTCCAAGTACTGCGGTTGGAAGCCGTCTGCATCCACCGCCGACCAGCAGTTCTCACCAAGTCGTCTGCCCATCTTGTAGGTGGACGTCCTACGCTGCGCTTGCCGATCCGTGGCCTCCATTCGAGAACTTTGCTGACCCATCGGCCGTCTGTTCTGCGCGCTATATGGCATAGGCATATATTAACCCGAAAATGAAAAGACTTTCGTGGTAGTCAGATTTGTTTACGTCCAAAGAAGTGGGCACGGGTCAGCTAGAATTAAAATAAAGGGCTATACTTTCGTTAAAATTTTAGGTCGCAGACGGGTTCTCGTCTTTTGAACTCCCGACGGAAGGCTTTGCATCTATTGTAGATGATTTATACAGTGTCAGCAACTGGTACTTATGCTGTATGGGACGCTGCAGTGCCGACATTGTTAGATGGATTAGGCTTGCCTATACCATCCTCTCAGCAAAGTCAGCTATTAGTCAGGAGAAGAGGTCTGAAGCTAAATAAGATGGGCTTACTCCCGACGTAAAGGGTTTAATACACGTTAGTTTCTGCGTTAAGAATAGTAGTCAATAAAAATATTATTCATTCTGGCTGTCCATAGCATCGTATCCTAAAATATGCTTGAAGCTATTTCGATTTATCTGTACCAGGTTCATACGTTTGATTTGTTCATACGTTTAAGCCTTAGTTCAGATGAACGCGCGGCACCGCGCGGTTGGCTCGGCGCGCGGTTTGAGATTGTAACAAATCAATGTTGTTGTTTACATGACCGCGTGGCACCGCGCGTGCCCGCGCGCACCGCCATGCACCGCGCGGAAGATCTTGAACCGCGCGGCGATGCGCGGCTTAAGCCTATGTTCAGATGAACGCGCGGTGCCGCGCGGGTCATCTGAACAGTTCGATACAGGATTGTAGATCTTAAGCCGCGCGGTGCCGCGCGGTCATGTAAACAACAACATTGATTTGTTACAATCTCAAACCGCGCGCCGAGTCAACCGCGCGGTGCCGCGCGGTCATCTGAACATAGGCTAAGATCTACAATCCTGTATCGAACTGTTCAGTTGACCCGCGCGGTTCGAGGCGGACGGACGCACGGAGCCACTAAAAAATGGAGGACGAGATATCAATTGATTTAATAATTGACAAAATTAAAAAAGAGATGCGATTTGGAATCTTAATTCGAATGGACATCCTAAAGTAGTTGAAAAACCGTTCTTCGTGTTGTCTTAGTGTGGGATTTATTCATTTATTTATATATATGGGATATAAAGTCACAAACAGGCTTAAAGAAAGTCTTTGCCTCAAAATAGGGTGCACCCAGTATCGTATTTGCTTTCGACGACGACGTCGCAGTTTGCGGTATAAAACCCACAAGCAAATAGCCTCCTCCACGTCCATTCTCACTGAATGTTCACCGCGTGCAAGCCGCCGCCATCTGAACATCTGAACCGCACGGCAGCGCGCGTCGCCGCGCGTTCATCTGAACATAGGCTAAGTATTTCATTAATGTGATTGATTAGTGATTGAGGTCAACCGTGCTAATTGAATTGAAGTTGATACAATAAAGCCTAAAGCCGTTTGAAAATTATCATCTCTTCTAGGAAACTAGGTACTTTTCATATAACTAGTTTCCTATATTATTGAACTGATGATGTGTGTTTTTAATCTTGTTGTTGTTATGAATGGCGAGCAACGTGCGTGGTTGTGGTTTCATAGTATACAGATCATTTGACACAACATGTATTGTGTTTTGTGGTTGTTATTGCGCTCTAGTTAGTACCTAGCAGGTGGTGGTAGAGTAAACGTCATCTGTATGGTATCACTGTATTCAATTAATTATTTTAATGTAATAAAATTTATTAAATTAAAATAATTAACTTTATTAAATTAAAATTATTAACTTAATACATCATAATTATCACCCAGCGTTGTTTCCCCCGTTCCCGTTCCCGTTCCCGTGAGGGGTAGTTGCCATACTTAGCACGTTTGGCAGGCGGGTTGGTTAGCGCAGTATGGGATGTTGATACATGGAAAGACGCTGCGGCGCATCTTCCGGAGGTGTCCTTTAGCAGGCTCTTACTGCATCCATAGGCATGAGAGGAGGGGTAACATTCTACTGCCGGCACCCCACGGCATAATATTAGTATAAACGTGGATAAATACACAAACTCTTTGTCAAGTTCCGTCTAGCGTTAGATTAACTGTGGAATCAGCTGACACCCGCTGTGAGGCAGAGTCTAAAATTAGCCTCTCAAGAACTATTTTCCCCTATATGACTGTCCAAGCTAAGTCCAGATGTAACTAGGCAAGCGTATATCACTGTCAGTGAATCATTTTGTGATGAAAATGTGAATGGGGTTTTAATACATTTAATGTACGTAAATTATAACTATGAGACGTTTTCAGTAAAAAAGAAAAAAAGAGTTTACTACTAAACCTAACAGATGGGGTGGCAAGCGGAGAAAGCAAGTTTGTGGTTAATCACAATTTATTCCCGTCATTGTCAAATTGTGTTTCCAACAGTAAAAGAAAACTAACGCCAAGTATAAGTTTCGAGGGAACTATTTTTGAAGTTTTTACTTTTCAATGAAAACGCCTCATTGAAATTATCGTGGCATGCATGACATCATTTAATACATATAATACGGCTTTCACCACGTATTATCATCTTGGTGACGTTCTCAGTTCTCGTCTCGCGGCCCTCGGAGGCGGCCACGAACGATGCTCATGAAGAAGGGCCTTTAAATGGTCTACGAAACGTCAGCAAGATGATAATAAGGTACGTGGTGAAAGTCGTATTATATTTAATATATAACTAGGGGCATAGAAGTGTCGGGCGAATGGTGGCGAGGTGGGTCACCGACCGGGTACACATGGCTGGGCGTCAATGGATGTGACTGGCACAGGATCGCAGTGGATGGCACAAACTTAGGGAGGCCTATACCCAGCAGTGGGTGAAATCGGGCTATGGATGATGATGGTCATATTTTAAATTGATCTTTATGTTGACTTGTATATTAATTCTTCTTCTTTTTTCTCTTCTTTTCTCTTAACGCACATAATAGAGTAAGCTATGTGCACTTCAATTGTCGTCTGTATCAGATTAATACCTACATGTATGTGTTTTTTTATAATTTGTAAATACTTTCGATGTCAGTGTACTTTGAATAAATAAATGATGATGATGATGATGATATAACTAGTAAATCAGGTTTTGATATTATCAAGTCAAAGCACGGTAGTAAGGGAAACAAGCATTGGTACGGGAGTACCTAAAGGCGAAGGCCTCAAAAGGCCACCAAAGGTCAAAAATTTAATTTTTGGGTTTTTGGACGTTTTCGGCCATTTGAAGACTTATATTTTTTTGGTGACCTTTTGAAGTCACAATAGCTCCGGTCTCTGTGACCCTAGGTCACCAAAATCAATCAGTACTCTTCTCTCATTAAGACGATGCTAACAAGAAAGGTTTCATGTAAATCGGTCAACGCGTTCGGTTGTAATCGTCTCATACACAGACAGACAGACAGACAAAGAGACAGACAGCGCTATGCATATTAGGGGCTTCGACCCCTAATATTAAAGGTAAGTAAAGATAAGTAAGGCTTAAAATAAAACAGTGGTATAAATCGACCTCTTAACCGTTATGTGTCCACTGTTGGACGGAGGCCCCATGGATCTACCGCGGCGGACTGATCATGGAAGGGTTGTTACCATACTAACCTAGTTTCTTACTGCATTAACGGGCAAGAGAGGAGAGGTAACATTCTACTGCCGGCACCTCACAGCATGGTCAAATTAAAGTCATGAATTATTTGCGTACTCTTTAGTTGGATACAACCCGAACAGTGAAAGAAGAGACAGGTCACGTAGTTTAATTATGTCTAGTTTTACAACAATAATTTATGACTCAATATACAGGGTGTATTGTAGATAGATAGATAAACTCTTTATTGTACATTCAACATATATCATATATTGTAATATGTGTACTAAGCCGAAAAGGTGTGATTCTGACTTTTTACTTTTTAGGATTCGGTGATTTTCATTCATGAATAGACTACGAAGGTTTTTTTACTTGAACACCAGCTTATACGAGGATGATAAACTAAAAGCCAGCTGTAAAAATATTTCTTACAAAATACGAATCTTCGACTTTTTTCTCCTCCAGAACCACTTGTTTTCATGGGCTAAAACTCCCTCTTTCGGATTAGTACGCATTTTATAATACACCCCGTAAACAAAAAGTTCCGAATTCAATCTGTCTATTACTCGTACGAGTGAACAAAATAAATCTTGAAACGTGAATCATTAAATATGGATAAGGCATTAGACGATAATTAAAAGTTTCCCTTCAGAGGAAACGAGCGATCAAAAAATAGACAACCTAATTTAGAAGGTGATTGACATATCTCCGCTGTGATGGAACGTTGCAGCATCTTGCAACATCTCGTTATACGTCGCTTATTAACAATTTTGTTGACAATTGACACTGAGTGGCCGTGGGGTGCCGGCAGTAGAATGTTACCGTAAGAACTGCCAAGGGATCAACGGAATATGGGCCGCAGCGTCTTTCTGTGTGTATCAACATTCCGTACTGCGCTCGTCAATCTGCCTGCCAAGCGTGGTAAGTATGGCACATTAATCATACCAGGAGATATATTTATTATAAGGAAGGTCTTTTTTCAGCAGTGGACTTCCTGCGGTTAAGACTGGTGATGACTGGGTGACTTCGATTGGCACAATTGCAAGTGCTTTTATTATAAGACTTTACGATATGCTACATACTTGCTTTAATAGAAGTGCCTTCCTTTACGGTTCTAAGATTGGTTTTTGATTTGATAGAAAGCATTTTATTAATTTTATCGCCCACCGATTGTTCCGTGGGTACCTTTGCAGAAACATAATAATAATTATAAATTATCTTATCTATGTAGGGGACAGGATATGGCTGGTAATCATAATACACAAGACAGCACATAGAGACCTAAGTAGATTTAAGTATAATATGGTTTTAATTTCAACTCACTACCTACACGTTCTCAAGATAAAAGGGTCTTAACAGACCTATAGACGGACAGATAGACAACAACGTTTTTCCTTTTGAGGTACAGAACCCTACAAATGTGAACTTCCTTCTTTTAAGTTTATCATTTATGTAAAACGTAATTAATTACTTCACGATCATCATCAGCATATTTCACCGCTTTTGCCATCCGCCTCTGTCATTCGCTATTCTTGGCCAGGTCTTCTCAATATCGTCAAGACAATTCCATAACAATATTTAATAATATTACAATCCGATCTTAAAAAGTATTTTTTTTAAACTAATTGAGTTCTAGAGACCATCATCAAATAAAGCCTTTAGTTCTCTACGGCGAAAAAATATTGTGGCCCAAAGAACTCTCAAAGATCCCCCTATATTTTCTTCTATTACGGTTCACCCACAGAAATAACATTGACAAGTGCACCTAACTGTGATGTCATAGGCCCAGAACTGTTTATCCAACAAAGACACAACACCATAAATGGCTGACTAGTTGGAAACCATTGTTGACTCTGGACTTCAGATGACAAAGAGTAAGGACATTTTAATATCGTGAATAATAACGCGGGTTTAGGACACTAATTAACAGTTTATTATAAGAAATATGGGAGCACAGATTTAATATGGCTGACCACACCGGTACAAGCTTGCGACTAACTATACGTACTTACTACGCTTACATCTAGGTAGGCACGGCTCACGGGATCTTCATACAATAATTATTTATTTATTTCTTTCAAAAGGTATACATAAAAATACATTAAACTTAAGTTATTATTATAATTAAATTCATGTTTTGCAAGAGATTATAGATATAGCGTCAGCAACTGGTATTCAAGCTGGACGCTTTAGTGCCTGGGATATTGTAAGAGGGATTAGAGTTGCCCTGCAACTATACAATCCTCCCAGCTTAGTCGGCTTTTAGTCAAAGGAAAGAACAGGTCAATGCATCTGAAGCTAACTAATAATAATAATAATGCTGGACAATTCACTCAGTATCATCTAGCACCAAGATAAGCAGAGCTTGTGTTATGGGTACTAGATGATTGATATTATACTACATAGACAGATATTTTTTATTATAAATAGAAAAACATCCAGAACACCATTAACAAATATCTGCAGATCATACATACATTTGTTCCGAGGCGGGAATCGAACCCGCAACCTCTTGCGTCGCAGGCGCACCTTCGCCCGCTGCGCCACAGAGGTCGTCTAACTATTTCTCGGTTTCCTCACGATGTTTTCCTTTACCGATACAGTGTAATATTGGCCATAAATAATAATTATTAATAAGGTAAATCCATTGGTGCACGACCAGTATCGAACAATCACTTCGCACTAAATTTAAAGAAATAAATATAATGACAGTAGCTTGTCAATATATTTATGAGAACCTGTTGTACACCCATAAAAATATTGCTTCGTTTAAGAAAAACAGCGAAAATCACAATGTAAATACAAGAAATAAGAATAAACTCGCTGTGCCCACTACTAGGCTCCATAAGGTGAAAATATCTTTTAAAGGGCAATGTATACGCTTCTACAACAAACTCCCAAGTGAGTTGCAGAAGTTATCATTGAATAAATTCAAAAACATTATTAAACGCAATCTGTGCAATAAAGCTTATTATAAAATATCAGATTACCTAGAGGACAAAACCACTTGGGACGGAATCTGCTCCAACTCCGTCAAACGTAACATAAGACAAAATAAAATTGTTAAATGATGACTATAACGACCGAGTTAGGTTCTTCTGTTCACTTCTTTTCCTAACTCGCGTGTCATCTGAAGTGAACAGATTCAATTATGTGCTTTATTCTATTTATTTGTGTTGTTTTATTTTGTAATTTGTGACGCGTCAATAAGGTCCATGCGGCCGCACTGAATAAAGTATTTTTTGATTCTTTGATTCAATGTCAAAAAGTCAATAAGTGTTTATTCAATAAAACACAAAAGTTACTTTGAAATTTCAATTTACAAAAGAAAACAAAACACATTTAAATTGAATAAAGCACATAACTAAATTCATTCGCTTCAGCAAACTTTTTTTCCCTGGGACATTCGTTTTGATTTGAAAGGTACCTATCTATATACCACTCGTAAAACACAGCTCTCTGATTGTTTTTATATAGGTCCGAAACAGTTTAATCTAGCAAAGATACTACACCATAACTGGCTGACCTTTTGCAAACGAATGACTCTAGACTTCAGATGACAATAGATATTGAACATTGTTATTGTTGATATCTTTTTGTGTTGCCAACGGTATGACCTGGTTCGAAGTCGGTCCAAAGGTTTAGATCGGCAGTCTCTTGTCGATGAATTGATGGGCATGTACAAAAGAACAGTTTATGTCAGAGATCTAGATGAAGCAATGCATTGAAGGACGAAATTTAACTCCATTATAGCCTAGCGGATCGTATTATGTTGACACCGACGTATAGACGGTTGGTGGAAATTGCTTCCTTATTTACATTATTTTATTTTTCACATGTAATTACTTTATTGTAATTGAATATTTTTGTGTGATATTGGCCATGAGCCTGCGAGAAATGCCCTTTTATTTTATTAATCAACCACTCTGCTGAATTGAAATTTAGGGGGCGAAGCCCCCTATTATGCATAGCGCTTGCTGTCTGTCTGTCTGTGCATGACACGATAACAACCGAACGCGTTGATAGATTTACATGAAACCTTTTTTTTTGTTAGCACTGTCTTAATGAGAGAAGGGTACTGATTGATTTTGGTGCCCCAATGGGTCACAGGGACTGGAGTTATTGTGACCTCAAAAGGTTACCAGAGGTCAAAACTGGCATTTTTCGGAAACCTTCGCCCCCTTTTCTGGTACCCCCGTACCAATGCTTGTTCTAGATAGGAGCTCCGTTGTGTTGTGTAAAAATATCTTGGGACCACATTTATTTGTTAAATTATAGCCCACATTGGTGACAATTCTGTTGGTACAATTTCCAACTAAAATTGTGTAAAATAAACCAAAATGACACAAAGATATTCGCCTGGTGCCGTTCTAAATATAAATGGAATAATTTGGTCTAACTTTATACGTTCATAGCTCTAAGGAACTGAATCGACGCCATTATGTTATAGTTAAACCAATGGGACCAATAATTCTTGTGGATCGTAATTTTGCTTGATATTTCGTCTCATCTCACTTCTCAGTCATTACTGCGAACGTATCACATCACTCTAAAAGTCTACTATCGTCTTGACCTCGCTGTTTACCAGCCGATGCATCACGATGCTTTGCAAAAGACTCTCATAACTCTCATGATCTCACGGTCTATCGTGAGATCTGAGTGAGAGGTGAGTCTTGAGAGTGAATGCAGAAAGTTCGTTTCAATTTGTCAGTTTCTATAAAATAACGATTCCAGTGATAAAACTTGAATCACGATGCACAAGAACCGCCCCCCCACGGCTACTCAAGAACGTTTACCATTTTGCGAATGCATCGTATCCCACCCGGATTCCTAGATATTTATGTAGATCAAAGTTAACACTGATGTCAATGCTGTAGACGCTTATCTTGACAAAGAGTAGCATTAACATATATTTTATGCACTGCGCAAACCAGTCAAACCGGCTTTTGTAATAAATATTAATAGGAACTTCAACATGTCCGTCCGTCTGTCACTTACTGGTGCCACAGATGATAAAACAGTGGTTGTTTGTCTATGATTCATGATGTAATGGTTATGCGGATTAAGGTCGTAAATTAAATATGCATTTAAAAGGAATGCTGAATACACATAACAGTATATCAGAGTGGATCGAGCCAAGCCAAGTTTGGCTTGGATTAGTTTAGTTTGGGTTACACGATTGGTTAACTATTACAACAGAAAATATCCTAAAAAATAGCTCTATACAAACATAGATTTTCATTTTCATTTTACAGGTAAACAAAGCCGATTTTCATCCTGGTATTCCACACCGACCAACTGATCGGAACAGCTACTTCTTAAGTGCACTTTTTACCATCGTAAATTTAACAATAACATCAAACTAAATATTCATAAATCAACGCGTCGCCTTAAAATTGCAACCTTCCCAGTGATAAAACTAAATCCCAGATTTATCAGCACCTCTGCGATATGTATAAAAACAAAACACAGCTACTAGTTTTTTATTCGAAAAGATTTGTGTCGCAAATATAAAAGAAAAGCCTAATGGAATAAGAAACAAACTGATCATTTCACACTCAGATAAACAAGTAATCCCTTCGCGTTTTCTTTACTTTGTGTCTACCATGAGTTGTCACTGTTAGATCGCCTGCCGTTACTACAGTAGTAGTAGTTCGTTACTATGTACGTTATTATAATAGAAAACGTATTTGACTGTGACATTGACCTATGCTTCAAGCCATCAGAGCCAAACTCGTCTTTAATAAAAAGTTTCCATAGTGTATTATATTATCTGTGCTGATAGTTTGCCTGCCGTTACTACATTAGTAATAGTACGTTACTATTACATCAGTCAGATTTGTAACTCATGGTACCAAATTCTAAGCAAATGAAGCCCAAACTACAGGTAGCTGTAGTATGGTTTACTGCGTATTTTAGTACCAAACTATCCGCTAGAGGTGCTGTACAAGTTTTCATACATTTTTTAACTACAGTCGCTAGCGAGTGTAGACCGTGAAAACTCATGGTAGACCTATACTTGTCTGTTATTATTATTCCCACATACATTTTGTAATAAAGGTGTGTGGGGATAACTGGGTGAATATTTTTTGTATTCTTCTTTCCCTATTTTCATGTAGGTAATAAAAATACAGTGCAATTCAATAGTTGTGTATAATGAGATAACATAGGCCATTTTATCGCTTTGTTTTGTTTGTAAAGTATTGTAATAGGTTATTGATAAGAATGCGATATCGTAGCGGCGTGAGATGAAAGAGAGTTTTAGGAATCCGCGAGAAATATTTTGTTTATTTTGAATAACATTAAATGAGTGCATATTTCTCAATCGTAGAACGTCCTCTGTGGACATAAGCCCTCATGTCCTCCAAGTTATGATTATGAGGGGGTTGATGTCCATATACCAACTCTCCACGCTAGCAGGTGGGTTATCGAGTGCAGTATAGTTACAAGAAAGTCGCTGCTGCCCTTTTTCCAGAAGCAGATTCTTACTGCAACCACGGGCTAGACATGTGGGGGAAAAGTCTATTGCCCACACCCCACGGCATAATTAATAATACGCATTAAAATTGTATAGTGGTTACATTTATAGCCACAGCTGGTTATTACGATAAATAATAATTAAATAGGTTTATTTATGTTAACTAATATGAATCGGGATTTTTAGCTCTATGTATCTGTTAATGTTTTGCAATTTTTTTATCAAGAACTCAATCAATATGGAGTAAGAAAATATTTATTTTGTAAATTAAGAAGAAGTTTATTAAAATAGGGTCAGAAAAATATTTGTGACAACGATCACAGCTACCAAACTAACATAATATTCAGTGACACAGATAATCGTATTTTACTTCCTGCCTATACCATATTTCTAGGATGTAGACGTTATTAGCCTGAACTGCAGTAACCTAACCTCGCGGCCGGGCCAGGCAACTATTATATGCATTAGTTGCGCTTTCAAATTCCAACACAGGGCGGGATTCAGGATGCATTAATTGGGGCTAGATGATGCTGCGTATTTTTATTACTAATAAGACTACTTCCGTCGTCAACAGAACGTTATTGATCAAGACCAAATTACATTGAAATATTATAGAAGTTTTTAAACCGTTGAAACTGTCTTTATTACTAAGTCTTGAACTTGGATAAAAATGTTTTTAAAGAACTGTTGAATCGCACGCATAGTCTCGAAAATTACAGCCGATATATAAAAATAAACTCTTCATGGTAAACAGTTAGGAAGAAATATAGATTTACATAGTTATATGATGCAAGGTGAAATGAATTGGAAATTATTAATTGAGGATTGTAGGAGCGCAAGATCAAGACTGATAGAACAGGTGGAATACCCGGTCCGGTTTGAAAGGTAAGGGGCCCGGTGACATTACGGGCACAGGAGACTACAACTCTATGTCTCAGTGTGACAGGCGCAATGCAATTCAGCGTTGATGACGTGCTTAGTAAACGTGATCACGGCAGTATTTCAGTTGTAATACACAGAGGATACCGCTATAAAAACCTTCATTCACCATAATTTCAGCCCATTTGTACCTACTGTTGGGTATTAGGACTCCACTGAGTCCTAACGAACTAATGATGTCATTGGACTTGGGCGTATGCTTCTTGGTCGCACCTCTCTTAATAATATTTAAATTTAATGATAAATCAAAAGCAAATTCTTGCACTTTGCCCATTGCCCTTTTCAGAGCTTTCCTTATAACGGCCCTGCCAGACTTTCTAGAGTGTTGGGTGGATGTTGACAGGTTGGTTACGAGAAAATTATATTAATCAGATTATGATGGTTACGCTTACAAACCAAGATTGCATCGCTTCGTTATAATTTTATTGGAGGAAGTTGTTTTTTTGGTTTTGCCACGTTTCGATTTATGACACAATGTTAGGTACCTAACCTTCTAAAAGAAGTAGTTAGGTAAAAGTATATATACATATGTATATATACATATATATATCTGATAATACTTAACACATGCCCTACTTCATACAAGCCGTGTTGGCCGAGTGGTATGTACCCCAACTTTCGATCCGAAGGTCGTGAACCAATCATTATTGTTATTATTAAGAGCCTGTAATGTCCCACTGCAGGGAAAAGGCCTGCCTTTCTTTGGAATAAGGGGAGATCCTCCTCGCAATCCTCGCGATTTTCCGCAGCCAGGACCAACCCATTCCATTGAATCTATTTTGTAGTGCACGCTGTGACGTCCTATAATTTAAAAAACACATAGTTTTTAAGACCACTAGTCCGGTAACGTTGTCATGGCCATCTGCGGTCAACAACATATATTGTCATTTCGAAAAAAAAAAAAAATTTAAGACCATGATTGTTATTTTAAGTTTTCATTGTGATTTTTTCGTTGGATGTCCATATTAAATAAATAAATAAATAATTCCATATTAAATTAACCAATGGATTTTGAAAAATGTATGTGCAAATTTAACAGGTGCTGATTGTGAAAGAGAACACAGTGATGAAACCCACGGGTTACACAACTAAAAGTCGGGATTCATTTTAATAACGCGATAAATTCCCTGTCGAAGGCTTGAATCTAGGTGGCGTATAAGAGTTCCTTAATTGCAATACCAGTCTTGCGTTATCTTTCTTAGCAATTATCTTTTAAATTATAACTTTAAGTGAGACATTCACATTCTCCTCTTAACAGTTTCCGTCCAAAGATAGGATCTCCCCACACGACAATACAATTGACGCGACTGTCTGAGAAGACAGCTGTTATTTTTGAGGGGTTGGAAGGAACAGGGTTCAATTGGAACAGGTTGAATAGCTTAAGTTGGATACAATTGGTAGCTGATAGCGGTAATCTACATGATTTATTATAATATGCGTACTAACCCAAAAAGGGGTGATTCTTTCCACTGCGAATAGTTGCCTTAGATGTACAAATAAAAATACTCCAAACTACAAACAGGTATTAAAAACAATCCGTAAATGAACTCAGGACCATGTTCATACCACAGCAACTAATAAAAGTTACTAAAAAAGTAAAAAATATGATTTTTTCCCTTCAAAAGGACTTGTTATCATGGGATTAAACCCCCCTTTTGGGTTAGTACATAACTATAATACATCCTGTATAGGAGGGAGGTGTAGAGAAGCTTTAATTAGAAACATTCCTATCTGAGTCGACCTCGTGACTCATCTGGTGTAAGGTAATCTATGAAACGAAGAAATACATAAGAGTAATAATGCTGGACACACACAGTACCTAGTCTAGTCCAAAATTGAGCAAAGCATGTACTATCGAAACCAGATGATTGATATAAAAATAAAATGCACGTTATTTGTAAATACATAATTATGATACCATAGAAAACACACAGGCCCGCGACAAATACCAAGCGAACAAGCAAATATTTGTCTTCCAGCGGGGATCGAACCGGCAACCCTCATCGGCTCTAAAATCAACTGCGCCACAGAGGTCGTCAAGACAGATAAATGTTATTTTAATATACCTGCGTGGTTAAAGGTTAGATCACATTGAAAAAGCTCATAGCTTCCTTCCGTAGACGCCTTTACAGAAGCTTTCTGTAAAGCCGTCAGCAAGATGTCACCCGGGGCCCTAACTGAAAACCAGCGTAGCATCTAAGCCTGGCCAGGTGCTACACAATGCTGAGTTGGGGACCCATTTACCCACGCCACATCTGCTTCTTCTTGTTTATTTATGATATTTTATTTTTATTTTTAATGTAATTTTATTTGTTTTTTTTTGTGGATGTATGTTTTGTGATTTGTACGTGTGGTAAATAAATGTTTTTCTTCTTCTTCTCCTTCTTCAAGATTCATTATCTCAGCCGCTGGACAACAGTCCAGGTCCACTGCTGGTCATAGGCCTTCCTCATCTTGAAGATCGCAAGATCATGAGGGAGTGGCAAGCGCCATATAGGATGTTGTTACACAGAAAGACGCTGCTTCCCGGGGTATCCCTTTTTCAGATACTGCATCCACGGGCAAGAGGGGAGGGGCAACATTCTACTGCCAGTACTCCACGGCGTCCAACAGATTAAACAGTTTAATCCGCTGTTTCTTCCTTAGATTGTTATCAGTGGGCGAGGCTGTGATATTAAAGACCCAGAACTGCCCAGATGATGTATGGGGGCGTGGGTGCAGATACCATCAAGTGTTGAAAGTTAACGTTCCAGATGACTTAGCCAAGGCATAGCCAGACATTTACAAAGAGACCTGTGCATAGTGCCGTGCCGGCAGGCGAATGTTGCCCCTCCTCCCTTGCCCGTGCACGCAGTAAGAATCTGCTAAGGGCTACCTCCGGAAGATGGGCAGCAGCGTCTCTGCGCGTATAACATCCTGTACTGCGCCCGCCAACCCGCCTGTGGAGAGTATGGCAACAACCTCCTCTTGATGTTGGAGATCCATGATCATCCTTAAGTCCAGTGGACGTAAACAGCAGTCCTGCAGGCTGAGATGGTAGATGATGACTGTGTATCATAAGAAAACCCAAGGATACGAGTATATTTAGCTTAGCTAGCTTCAGACGTAGACGTAGTAGACGTTAAATAAAACTTAACTAAATAATATTGGTCGTGGGTTGCCAGCAGTCGAATGCTGCCTCGCTTGCCCGTAGATGCAGTAAAACTCTGCCAAGGAATACCTCCGGAAGATGGGCTGCAGCGTCTTTCCGTGTATCAACATCCCGCACTGCGCTCTTCAACCGGCTTGCTAACCGTGACGAGTATGCAACAGCCCTCTCATGATCTCGGGGGTCCATGTGGCTTATGCCCAGCAGTGGACGTGGACATAAGTCCTACGGCTAGGTTGAGATGATGAAATAATGCTAGACATTTTTCAGCACCATCTTGCCGCCGACTAGTCAACACCTCGGCGTCTCACCTGATGATACCTCGCGGAGAGGCGAAACACGTGTCGTCGTGTGGGTTTGGGTATGCATTTTGCACTAGCAACCTAGTTCTCCCTGCATGTGCATAATTAGCAGGCGGGAGGGTGGTGCTCATGCATCTCAGCATAAGCGGAATTAAAACTAGATATTTTCATAGCATTTTTACTCCATATTATAACCAAAATTTTAGGGTTGCGGTTGGCTTTTTTGTTTGACTTAAATAATGTTTGCTTGCTTTTAAACGCAGATCTGATGATAAGACCCGTGATATTTCAAGGAAAATACTTTAACGTTTTAGCGTACATCTATTATAGATTATTTATACAGCGTCAGCAACTGATACAGGACGCTGCAGTGCCTCGGATATTGTTAGATGGATAAGGCTTGCCTTAAGTTCAGACTTAGTATTATTAAGAGGAAAGAACAGGTCAATACGTCTGAAGCTGACTAAGCCGCGGGTTTCGCCGTTAAGCGCGCGTTAAATGTGAACATACATTTTTCAAGAAAGGAAAATCCATTGGTTCACGGCGTACATATACTGACTGCCGCACAAAAGATAACCACAGTAAGTACAATTTTTGGCGGTATTGAGTTATATAATATATAATAACTTAATAGCGCAAAAAATTGTAATCTAACTTTTTCAAACTCCACGGCGGCGGGAAAAATGGAAATGGACGTAGCTCTGCCGCACAAAAGATAACCACAGTAAGTACAACTCAATACCGCCAAAAATTGTACTTACTGTGGTTATCTTTTGTGCGGCAGTATAGCGGTTTGGGTATTTCAGCAACAAGTCAAGGACTTTTTCATTGAAGTAGGTTTTTTTAAATAATTATAGAAACACGCGACTTCATGTACGAGGAAGTTCCTAAGCATTAATTTCACTTATAATAACTGTAAAATGAATAGGTAGGCTCATACAGCTAAGTGGAAATTAATCAACGGGTTAACTACTTACCTTCTACTAATTTATCAAGAAGCTGATAGACATAATCATTAATTTATTAGGAAGGATAGTTGGTAGCTACTTTATATAACCTAAACCTATGGTATAGTATGTACCCCCGACTTTCAATCTGAAGGCCGTGGGTTCGATACCGGCAGGGCACCAATGGATTTTTCTTTCTTAAAAATGTATGTGCACACTTAACACGTGCTTTAACGGTGAAGGAAACATCGAGGGGAAACCCGCGGCTTAGTTAGCTTCAGACGAATTGACCTGTTCTTTCCTCTGAATAATAGCTGACTAAGCTGAGAGGATGGTATAGGTGCTGGGCAAGCCTAATCCATCTAACAATGTCCCAGGCACTGTAGCGTCCCGTACAGCATGATTACCAGTTGCTGACGCTGTATAAATCATTTATAATAGATGCGAAGGCCTTACTTTACTTTTTAAACCTACCTAGATGTAGGTACAAAATGTTTTTGCTTGAAATAAATCAATTTCTAAAGTTATTGTTTTCAAAAATACCTGAGCAACTTAAAAAAACCTCTTGAAACACAGTCGATACGCGAGAAATTCCCGTGTTTTTCTTATTTATAATAATGAATAGTGATCGCGAAAGTTTAAAAAAAACTAGAACTTATATAGTTTAGAAATAAGGTAAGAACAACGCACGATGGACTAGTTATAATGGAACAAAAAAAAAACTTGAAGTTAATATTGGTACCTGTAGATGTTCAACTACTTACGACAAAGAGACTTGGCATCAGTACAGTTAGTCCATCCATAAATGGACAGCATGAGAATTTTAATTGATTTCTTTGAGAAAGCCCTCTAATGACTCATGTATGAACTAGACAGACTAGCTTTATAGATTAACTAGAATAGTCTACAGTTACAAAAGATTATACAATAAGCACGCCGTGGGATGCCGGCAGTAGAATGTTACCCCTCCACTCATGCCCGTGGATGCAGTTAGAGCCTGCTAAGGGATGCTTCCGGAATATTAGAAGCAGCGTCTTTCCATGTATCAACATCCCGTACTGCACCAGCCGCTAAACCGATTGCCAACCGATTGCAAGCCAACAAGATTGGAGTATGGCAACTACCCCTCATGGAGTTTTACGGCGGAAATGGTGATGATGATACAATTAAAACACGCAATAAATAATAAATAACAGTTTGAAAGAATAATATCGTATAACTGCGTCATATATGTAGGTCGTCGAATTGTTAGCTTTGCATAAGTAAAGACCTGCATTAGTCGTATCTCCCACAGTATACAATGAATCTTCGACAATGCACAATATGCTTATCTCATTGGTACAAACAAATTAGGTACTTTGTGTTCTATCCCATTAGTGGAACTGTTCTCATGAAGGGACATTGTGGATGGGAGATAAACCGAACCGATAACTTATCTTACCTCTCTTGAACTTGAAATGAACTACTGGCTCAAAGACAATGTATCTTTTGATACTCGTATTTCTAGTAAAAATAACTAAAAAGCTTCATTCATGTAATTTACCTAGCAAGTAAAGCTTAGTAACTATCGTGAATTATCGTCATCATATCAGCCGTAGGACGTCCACTGCTGGACAAAGGCCTCTCTCATTGATCTCCAGGAACTGCGGTTGGAAGCGCCCTGCATCCAACGCCGACCTGCAGTTCTTACTAAGTCGTCTGCCCATCTTGTAGGTGGACATCCTACGCTGCGCTTGCCGGTCCGTGGCCTCCATTCGAGAACTTTACGGCCCCATCGGCCATCTGTTCTGCGCGCTATATGGCCTGCCCATTGCCTCTTCAACGTGCTAATCCGTCCGGCTATGTCGGTGACCCGAGTTCTCCTACGTATCTCCTCATTTCTGATTCGATCCCGTAGAGAAACCCCGAGCATAGCCCTCTCCATAGCTCGTTGAGCGACTCTAAGCTTATTCATAAGGCCAATAGTGAAGGACCACGTCTCGGTTCCATATGTCATCACTGGTAACACACACTGATTGAAGACTTTCGTCTTCAGGCACTGAGGCATGTTGGACGAAAAGACGTTGCGAAGTTTACCAAACGCTGCCCATCCGAGTTGGATTCGACGATTGACCTCTTTCTCGAAGTTGGACCTACCTAATTGGACTGTTTGTCCGTATACGTACGCGTCGACAACTTCAAGAGCCGAGTTCTCAACCATAACTGGGGCAGGCACGACATGGGTATTCGAAATAATTTTCGTCTTGTCCATGTTCATTTTAAGCCCTACCCGTTGGGAGACTCGGTTTAGGCCTTCGAGCATCGTGCTGAGCTCTTCCATCGACTTTGCTATGACCATCGTCGTCGGCAAACCGAAGGTGAGTGATGTATTCGCCGTTAATATTGATGCCCAGCCTTTCCATATCAGGAGCTTGAAGGCATCTTCCAAAGCGGTCGTAAACAGTTTCGGAGAGATGACATCTCCCTGTCTTACGCCTCTTTTTAAGGGATCGCCTTCAAGCTCTGTTCTTGTACTCGGACTGACTGTCATAGTTTATACAAACACTTCAACACTTCGATGTATCGATATTCAATACGGCATCGTTGGAGAGACTCAAGCACTGCCCATGTTTCGATCGAATCGAAGGCTTTCTCATAGTCCACAAACGCGAGACGTAGCGGCAAGTTATACTCTTCGGTCTTCTGTATTACTTGCCGCAGCGTATGTATGTGGTCTATGGTACTGTAGCCTTTACGGAACCCGCTAGACTCTACACACTACACCACTTAGTCCTAAAATAAGCAAAGTTTCTGGTATGGAAACCAGATTATTGAAAGAATACCTACTTATTTAAGTATTCTTTCTATAAAAAAATGTATTAACATTTTTTTTGTAAATACATGTTGATCATACATAGAAAAATAGCCAGACCCAGGACAAATATCTGCAGAACAACCACAAACATTGTCATTTGTTTTATGTAGAATCGAGCCCCCCTCCTGCGTATCAGTCGGCTATTAAACCAACTGAGCCACGGAGGCAGTCAACCGAAAAATCTACCTCTGAAACCGAGAAGAACAGACTACGTAGGTTACTTAATATTTATAAGATTTTCGTCGGGGTCCTATATCGGTCGGCCAACATGGCGCTGCTGACTATATAAGGTACGTAGGTATAAACCATCATCATCATTACAGCCGCAAAACATTCCCTACTAAACACAGGCCTCAGGAACACGCTTGGCAGGCGGGTTGGCGAGCGCAGTACGGGAAGACGCAGATGCCCATCTTCCGGAGTTATGCCTTAGCAGGCTCTTACTGCATCCGCGGGCATGAGAGGAGTGGTAACATTCTACTGCCGGCATCCCACGGCGTACAAAACAAAAAACTACACGCGTGTAAGCGCAGCGGCTTGCCTCGGCAGCAGCCGCCAAAAGAATATTAACATTAACATTATTCATAAAAACATTGTTTATAATTTGGAAAATAAATAAATAAATAATGCTGCACAAATCACACAGCATCATCTAGCCCCAAACTAAGCAGAGCTTAAAATAACGTTTATAGATTAGGATTATCATATCTTTAGAAATTGCATTTTTGAAAAGTACCTTTGAAAAGTACCTCCTTACATAAACAAAATGGTTTGATCACAGTTCGTAAGTACAGTCGCCTGCATATATGAAAAGTTACCTAATTTTATTTTATTGTAATGATTTATTATCTTTATAAATGTCAAATATAAAACCTTTTTGAGTGTAGCCTTTACTCGTAATACCTTGTTGACAGAACTGTGAACAAGGTGTAATCAACCTACCTCCAAGCTCAATAGACTTCGAATAACTCGGGTTCAACTAGAAATAGAGCTATTTGTGAATGCAGTCGGCGAGCGGCAGGCGATATGATTTAATTGAGTTTCCGATTTAGAACAACGTGTTACAGTTCATATAACCATTTGTATAATCACTATTTGAATATTAAAGTTATTAGCTAGTTAAAGGTATGCTGTTTGGCAACTTATGTTAAAGACAAGTTTTAGGTTAATACATTGTATTTCCGTTTACCACTCATTGGAAAAGAAATTGCCAAACAATATGTATAACTGTTGTAATAATCGAATATTGAATTATTTCTATTAATAACGGTACAAGTTCAATAAACAATCGTTAGTTCCGATGTCTCACGATTGGTTAAGAAATATCCAACCGCGCGATGAGAGGCTCGCATTCACCGCCAATAAGATACTGGTATTATTAGGCGGCATGGAGGCCTAACGTTTTTAGGGTTTATTCGATTATATCGGAAGTACGCAGTAAGTGAGCAGTAAGGTACCAAAGTTTAAGCATAAAAAATAAGGCAAAGAGTAAGTTTAAATGTAAAGTGATAAAATACAGAAAGTTTAATAAAGTTCTTATTTCAAATTGTGTTTCTCATATCTTTGAGATTATTGCGTAGGATTGTAATAAGCGTGTCCAGTCTCTACTGATTATGTCGATTAAACAGGTTACTTAGTTATTCGAACTATTACTTCAATCCATCTTAGAATGTCCCAGGCACTGCAGCGTCCCGAACAACATGATTACCAGTTGCTGACGCTGTATAAATTACCTTTAATAGATTCAAAAGCCACACTTGTAATGTCATTAAAATTCATGAAACGCATCGTCATCATTATCAGCGTTTATTAGTTCACTGTTGAAGAACCGATAACAGTCGCGGTAAACGAGTCCTTGAGTGGAGACCGTGACTTGGCAAGCGTAGTCTAGCACGCTCACCAACCAGCACATGGTGAAATTGCGTAGATTTGGTGAGGTCTATCTCTAACAGTGGACATATACACGTCAGTCTTCCCGGGACCATGCTTGGTGCAATCCAAGCGAAACGTCGGGAAATATTATAGGTAATTTACGCGATAAATACCCGGTTATAATATGTTAATAAAGTGAACATATAGGCTGATGATGATGCTGCCCTTTTCTTAATTTACAAACATGAAAGTACCGTAGGCAGATGCTAATTAACGCTGATCCCAGCCCACTCAGTGATCGTGCCGTGGCCACTTGTAAATCAATAATCAAACCATTAAATAAATAATAAATAATAATAAATAAATAAATAATGCGGGACAAATCACACAGCATCATCTAGCCCCAAGCTAAGCAGAGCTTGTGTTAAATGTTCACATTAAGCCGGGTCCGCAGCGCCAATTTTCTAACAAAACATATTAACATAACATGTTAAGCAAAACATGTTTTTAAATCAGCCCGTCTGGTGTGTTCTGTTTTGTTTATTGTTTTTGTTACATTCCAATTCATTTCAAAAATGAGTTCCGACGAGGAGGACGTAGAAGCTGTAATAGCTATAGTGGATTTAGTTAGTTTTTATCTATATATTTTAGTTAGTAACTTATCACATACCAAAAGATTTAAATACTCAAAATTATTCAAAACATAACCTCAACGAGTGAACGAACGAATGACGTCTTGCTTCAATGAGCGCGAACATAAAATGCGACGCTTCCCCTCCCCGCAGGCGAACGCGGGTGATGTTATCCATTTGTCTCGGCAAACATGTTTTTGTGTTTTTGCTAACAAAACTGTTAAGCCACGCCCCTATTCTGTTTTGTAAACATGTTATGATGTTAGAAAACACGAAAACACGGCGCTGCGGACCCGGCTTTAGATGTGCAGTCGACGGCACGATTGACAGACAAACAGACGGCTGAGCAAACTGTACTCGAATAAAGATGTTAGGAGACCAGGGACGGAGTCAGGATGTACAATATTACCGTAACGAGAACGCGCCGTGGGTGGCAGTGGAATGTAAACTCCTTTCATACCCGTGGATGCAGTAAGAGCCTAAGGGATACCTAAGGAAGATGGGGAGCAGCGACTCTCCGTAAATAAACACCAGTACTGCGCTCGCCAACCCGCTTGCCAAGCGTGGTGAGAATGGCAATAATCCAGTCATGATCACTACTTGGAGGTCCATGAGGAAGGCTTGTCGAGCTGAGGACGTCCTACGGCTGAAATGATGATGAAGAACTCGAAAATCGAACAACATTCACTAACTCAACATTTTAGATAGGGTTTTAATTTTGTAAACTAAATCTAAGATACAAATTTTAATAATAGAACAAACCAGAGGACAAAGTCTCGGGCATTTATATAGTAACAAAGATTACTTTTTAAAATATAAATTCCAATCCATCCATCAGCCATAGAACTGCAGTCCACGTCCAGATCATGAGGGGTTTGTTCACAACATTACTGGTATGTTGGTACACGGAAAGACGCTGCTGCCCATCTTCCGCAGGATACCTGCGTCTCCGTCTTGGCAAAATCCGTACTGCATCCACGGGCAAGAGAGGGGCAACATTCTACTGCCGGCAACCGACGGTAAATTCCCGTAATTTGACACGATAAATTCAACAATGATTTGTGTCAGCGCGAAATAATTCATTTTAATAAGGATTTAGAAGTTATGAGCTTCCTATTATGACAGGCTTCGACACCAATGGACAATAATCGTAATTCAAAACAATAAATAGATTGTTGACTTACTGTTATTATTGGAACACGATACGATCATTGTAAGAATCTAGATACTAAGGACTATCATCATCATCATCATCATCTCAGCCGTAGGGCTGCTGTCCACTTCCACTGCTGGACATAGGCCATCACCAAGGCCATGCGGGGGCTGTTGCCATACTCGCCACGCTTGACAGGCAGGTTGGCGAGCGCAATACGGTAAGTTAATACACGGAAAGACGCTGCTGCCTATCTTCCGGAGGTCCACGGGCAAGAGAGTAGAGGCAACATTCATCCGCCGGCGCCCCGCGGCATGCTAAGGATACATCAAACAATAGTGCTTTCTTAATGTTAATAATAGGATGACCTGTTGAACCCAGGCGTGACCTATTTAATAGGTCATCGCGTGTACATGTACATATATAATTTACACCAGTTTGCTTCAAAATGTAATTAATAGGTATTATGCAAATTTAATATTATGTAAAGAACTCATGCAATATAAAATATTTATTGTAAAAAAATATTATATTTGCCGTGGGGTGCCGGCAGTAGAATGATACCCCTCCTCTTAAATATTTTTTTTACAATCATCATTTCAGCCATAAAACGTCCACTGATGAACACAGGCCTCCCTCATGGATCTCCATGAGGGGTAGTTGCCATACTCACCACGCTTGGCAGGCGGGTTGGTGAGCGCAGTATGGGATGTTGATACACGGATAGACGCTGCTGCCCATCTTCCGGAGGTATCCCTTAGCAGGCTCTTACTGCATCCATGGGCATGAGAGGAGGGGTATCATTCTACTGCCGGCACCCCGCGGGCGGAAAAAAAACTTATGCAATTACAACTTATGAAAAGTTTAAAGAACTTATGCAATATAAAATATTTATTATAAAAAAAATATTTAACTTATTGCGTTTTATAAAGAAAGGGGCTAATTATTTGGCAATATTTTTTATGCTTAAATAATTTCTGAACTCTTGATTTAATTTATGATTATATTATTAATTATGATTATTTTAACTTTTGATTAATCAGAATCACAACGGGGAAGAGAATCTTAATGTTCTATGTACGATGAATGCTTACTGTGATTGTAGGCAGCACTGGAATGTTAAACAGTAAACTAAAGAATTAGGCATGCCGTTATCTAGCCATTTGAATGCAATCAGTTCTCGTAAATAGAGTTGGCGCTATGACTACCGTATTTATTTGATTTGTTCACTAACAAACCTACTATACATGTACAGTACAGGTTATAAATTATTAAAGTTTGGTTTGAGTCAGAAATACATCTACGCAAAAACGCGGGTTAGTATTATTTTATGATTTAACGTCATGTGAAATTAGATCATAAAATAATGGCAAGGAATTTAGAAGTTAGAACTTCGTATCTAAGGGAAATGGTAAGCCCATGGAGAAAAATTATTACATTAACTTTACTTATGATGTACTGTACTGTACTTTACTGTACTGTACTGTTCTATACTGTACTGTACTGTTCTATACTGTACTGTACTGTTCTGTACTATACTACTGTTCTGTACTGTGCTGACCTGTACTGTTCTATACTGTACTGTACGGTACTGTACTGTATTGACCTGTACTGTACTGTACTTTTTTGTGGTAAACTATATAGATAAGTAGAAATTAACTATGTTATGCAAATAGAGGTTTTAGTTTTCGTGACTTACGATGCAACTGACACAGTATTTCGCCTTCCGGGTGATGGCTGTTCGTATGACTGAATGTCCAAATGGTTCGAATGTGTAGGTGTCAAAATGTACAAAGTTTATTGGTTAAAATGTTGCGGTGACAAAATGACCAAAGTTGACATTGTATTTATGCGTTCCAGTAATTTAACTATGAATAACAAGTCCACGTTGGAATGTGACATGGAAAATATACCGGTTAATTATGTATGATAGTAAAGTTGCATAATGACATAATATTTCACTATCCGAGTGGTTTAACAAGATAATTTTGGCAAAAAATATAAATGTTTTTATTTATTTATTTGTTTACGGTTTTGTGGCCGTTTCTTAAAAACAATACTTAAGGACTTAAAAAACAGGAAACCAAATTGTTTTGGAAATAATAATAATGTTCGTTTCGTTTTCCCTTGTAGTATGTTAATAACCTGTTTAGATCAATATTTTAAATAATAACAATTTGACCCACATTTTTTTTAATATATCTCAGACTTAGGACTGCTATTTACGTCCACTGACAAAGGCCTCCCTTCCCAAAGGCATGAGGGGGTTCTTGCCATACTCGCCATGCTTGGCAGGCATAACTTAGCAGATTCCTACTGCAAGAGACAGGCAACACTCTCCTGCCGGCGCCGCACGGCTCAAGTTGGTACCTACTAACGCATTTAGATATATATTTTCATCATTACAGCCGTAAGACATCCACTGCTGGACATAGGCCTCCCTCATTGACTTCTATCCAACTTAGATCCAAGTGCATGAGGGATTGTTACCATACTCACCACGCTTGGGAGGCTGGTTGGTGAGCGCAGTTTGCGATGTTGATACACGAAAAGACGCTGCTGCCCATCTTCCAAAGATATCCCTTAGCAAATTCTTACTGCATCCACGGGCAGGAGAGGAGGGGTGACATTCTACTGCTGGCACCCCACGGCGCATATATATTTATTTATATATTTTAATTAAAAATAATTTGATCCAGATTTTTTCATATAAAATAACGTAAGTACATCTTTCAATAGCCCAATTATGTGCTTGTGCTAGATACCTTAGTTCGCCCCTGCCAAGTGCACTATCCGAAGGGGAGAACCGAGATGGAGATGACGGACGTAAACCATAGACATTGGAAGTTGGGAGATGTGATCTATCGATCGAACATAACTCGGGATTATGAAATATTGTTAAAACGGTTAACGCAGCAAGTGGGTCATTGACACGGGCGCAAAGTACCATGGATAGTTGTATGACTTGTATGTCGACGAGCTCTGGGCCCAGCGGGCGAAGATCCGCCTGCGACACAAGGGGTTGCGGGTTCGATTCCCGCCTCGGGACAAATGTCTGTACGATCTGCAGATATTTGTTCAGGGTGTTCTGGGTGTTTTTCTATATATAATAAAAATATCTATCTATGTAGTATAATGTATTAAGTATACCAGTCATCTAGTACCCATAACACAAGCTCTGCTTAGCTTGGGGCTCGATGATGCTGTGTGATTTGTTTAGCATTATATTTATTTATTTATTGTTAAAACGGTTAACGCGGCAAGTGGTCATTGACACGGGCGCAAAGAACCATGGATAGTTGTATGTTTTTTATTTATATACGTTTAAGATGAAGAAATTTTATATTATTTTAGTGTAGCGTATGTATATAATTTAGATAACTAGCCGCACTCTGTGGTTCCCGTTCCCATGGGAACACGGGGATAAAATATAGCTGCATACTCGGGGATAATGTAGCATACTAATGGTGGAAGAAAAATCGGTCTAGTAGTTTTTGAGTTTGTACGTTACAAACATACAAAATTCAAGTCTTTCCTGCGATATGAATATATGGGAGTTCTAGATAATTACGTCACTTATGTTGTTAAGGTTATAAATAAATAAATGATTGATTGATTGACTTAACTTCGTTTTACTTACTAAGTTTTAACAATTGTGTCATATCATAAAGTAACAATGATTATTGTATGATGCTCGATCCCACTGAATAACTTGAACGGTTCTATTAATAAAATTTATAGATAATAACACTTTAGCAAAGTTTGTAGTTGTTTGTTGTTATGCCGTGGGATGCCGGCTGTAGAATGTTACCCCTCCTCTCATGCCCGTGGAGTAAGAGCCTGCTAAGGGATATCTCTGGAAGATGGGCAGCAGCGTCTTCCCATGTATCAATATCCCGTACTGTGCTCACCAACCCGCCTGCCAAGCGTGGTGAGTATGGCAACTACCCCTCATGGAGATCCACGAGGGAGACCTGTGTTCAGTAGTGGACGTTTTACGGTTGTAAGTACTATGAGAATTAAATGGACATATACAATGGGTATCGAACATTATGGTTAATTAATAGTTCATAATTTCAGCCGTAAAACGCCCACTAATGAACACTGAAGGAGGCCTCATGGATCGATGGGGGTTGTTGCCATACTCACCACGCTTGGCAAGCGGATTGTCGAGCACAGTACAGGATGTGATACACGAAAAGACGCTGCTGCTCATCTTCCGGAGGTATCCCTTAGCAGATTCTTACTGCATCCACAGGCAAGAAAGGAAGGGCAACATGCCGGCACCCTCGGCGCTGTATACATGTTGCTCAACGCTGTATAAATCATCTAAAATAGATGTCAAGAAAGACCTCTAGTAGGTTTTATTTAGTATTTCCTATTTTTGAGGCCTGGAGATTTATCAGCGATAAGTTTTCATATCTATACCCAATACGCGAGCTCTTCAAAGATCCCCAGAGGCAATAAAAAAAGTATTTTTCGAAACCGGAAGCTGAATAAATTAGCGCGTTAACACAACGCAGCCTACACGGGAAGCTCTTTCTGTAAATTGCTTTTTGAATATCGATGCAATAAACACCTGCATCCGATATTGGAGGGTTTTGTACCGTATTAAACTTTATTTGGTAGTAAGAAAGTATGTTTTTGCATAGCAGTTTAAATTCCTTAAGAAATAACATTTTTATTCGTGAGAAAACTGAGTTGTTTTTACATTTAGTTAATCGTTTTTCATTCAGAAAAACTTTAGGTACAAGGATTTCGTATCGTGGGGTTCCGGTAGTAGAATGATGCCCCTCCGCCCTTGCCCTTAGATGAAGTAAGAACCTGCCAAGGGATACTCCGGAAGACATCCTGTACTGCACTCGCTAACCCGCTTGCAAAGCGTAGTAAGTAAGGCGAAAACCCCTATAAAGGTCATGAGGGAGGCCTTACACAACAATGTACGCCCTCCGCCTAAGATGATGATGAAAAATATCAACATTGTCAATAATTCTATATATTTTGCTATTTTTATAGTGTTTAACCACACTTAGGTAGAACATTTTCAAAGAAATTAATAACCTTATCGAAAATTTTTACGGTTCCGGTGGGATTCAATCTCAGCGGGTCCCGACATGGGTTCTGTAGCTTAGCAGTCAAAGCAGCTTCCGGCTTAAGGAAGCGTCAAGTATGGATTTGACGGACGTGGGTTCGAATCCCACCGGAACCGTACAATTTTTGATAAGGTTATTCATGACTTTGAAAATTATTTTTTTTATTCTTTGAAATTTAATTTAATTAGGTATTTTGATGTTATTATTAGACACTAGACGCACGCCGCGGTTTCACACGCATAGTTCCCGTTCCCGTGGGAACGGGGATAAAATATATATTTGTCATGTAGCATATGTTACTTAGAGATAATGTAGCATTCTAATGGTGAAAGAACTTTGAAAATCGGTCCAGTAGTTTTTAAATTTATTCCTTACAAACATACGAAATACAAATCTTTCTTTTTAATAATATTGGTATAAACTTGGCACAGCGATATCCAGCTGGAAACTAAGCAAAGGTTATTATAGGTTTTACTGTTATGTACTATAAAGTGTTCATTCATTCAAAGCCATAGCCATAGAATGGAAATCAGAATAGTAACCAAACAACTGATTAAATTATCATCTCACATAATTTTCCTACAACCGATAAATTCGTAATAAAATAAATTATTTTTTGTTTTGACATCGCGTAACATAAATACCGGTATTTCTAAAACATAAAAGGAAGGAAATGTTTTATAATTATAGAAACTAGTTACTTTATGACTATATTAATTCCATACTCGCAATATAACTGGATTTATAATTTGCACATATACATTATGTATGTATGTATATATAATTATAAGTTTGATATCACCAAACTAGTATTTAACGATTGCAGACGAGTTATTTAATTACATAACTTACCTACTAGATCCGCCGTGGGGTGCCGGCAGTAGAATGATACCCCTCCTCTCATGCCCATGGATGCAGTAAGAGCCTGCTAAGGGATACCTCCGGAAGATGGGCAGCAGCGTCTATCCGTGTATCAACATCCCGTACTGCACTCACCAACCCGCCTGCCAAGCGTGGTGAGTATGGCAACTACCCCTCATGGAGATCCATGAGGGAGGCCTGTGTTCATCAGTGGACGTTTTATGGCTGAAATGATGATGATGACCTACTAGATTATAAAAATCACATAGATAACCTGATTGATTTAAATCTGGAAATATTCGCTGATAAAGTACAAAACAAACAATGGGACGTGAATTTAACGTAATATCATTGATGGTGATGAAAATAAATTATAATTTTCATCACCATCATCATCATCATTCCAGCCGTAAAAAGTCCACTACTGAACAGCCCTCCCTCATGGATCTCCATGAGGGGTAGTTGCCATACTCACCACGCTTGGCAGGCGGGTTCGCGAGCGCAGTACGGGATATAACTTGTTAAGCTTTCGCGATTTGTTAACATATTTATTAGATTTAAAATTACAGGCTCTCAGCACATCAGTCCTCCCGCGACCAAGAACGCTGAAATGTGTTCGAAACGTCGGGAAAATAATAAAAAAGCAGTACGGGATGTTGATACACGGAAAGACGCTGCTGCCCATCTTCCGGAGATATCCCTTAGCTGGCTCTTACTGCATCCACGGGCATGAGAGGAGGGGTAAAATTCTACTACCGGCACCCCACGGCTACTTATTATCAAAACAATATTTTCATTCCTAATATTTTGACGTTACAAACTAATACTTTAAATTTTATTTGTTCCTATAGATGTCATAAAGCAACGTACAGACATAACATTATAAAATTTCAGCTTACCACTACAGCAGTCATGTAGAAAGAGGCACTAAAACTCTTGACGAGCTACGAACAATAAAAATGTCCTATTTCTTTTCTTTTCACTTAGAACAAAAATGCGCGTGATTAGCATTAAACGTTCTAATATACTATAAACATGCAACTTGCTCTGTAATATTATGCAGTTTATGTTACGTTGTATGGCTAAATTAAAATTTAAACAAACAACGCAGTTCATGTTTTTAATCAGTTTAATTTCATGCTTAGTTGTAATGTTGATTTGAATTATGCCTAGCTCAAAACGGTTTTTAATAAATTCAGCCTTTGCATACTACTATGGCATATTAACATAAATCTTTATTTACATTTATGAACCCTAAAAATACGAATTATCTTGACTTTTGAACACTTATCGTTATCATAATACACCTATTTCCATAATTATATTAAGGTGCTAAGAAAAAATATATTTAACCAATTTTCACATTAATACCTAATAACATTAACTACACGAGTACTGTAGATATTTTTTAATAGGCATCAATGTAAATTATTTGAAATGTGCTTTATAAATCACGTAAAATATTTTATAACTCAATTTCATTTATGTTGGTCAAATGCATTTTACATTCATACATATACGGATTTTTATGGACTATAAACCTATAAAACCTCGGTATTCACTTCCGCTGCATAGTTTTATGGAAAAATAGTTACAACCAATTCATGTTGCAATAGAGAAGTGGAAAATATGGGTATTTTATCAAAGTCTATTTCCGTTTCCGTTTTCAATGGAAAGCTATGGGAAAACTACAGAAGTATTTGGCAATGTTGGTTTTTTTTGTATCCCCATTCCCATTGTGGGAGCATGACTTGTTCTTGACCGTATCTGCATATAGTGATATTATAAAGATTAACGTTTACATATCCGTAGGTATGGGGGTAAACTTGTTGGGTATTCATCCGGTTATTTAATATATTATTAATTTAATAGGTTAAACATTTAAAAATAGAATGAGAATTATAAAATAAGACATAAATAAAAAAAATATATAAAGTGCGTGCAAAGCTGCGGCTAGCATCTCATTGTTTATACTCCTTTTACTTAGACACGTGAAAGTGCACTTGTTGTGTTACATATCAAGACACTTCACGCGCCATTCGCTACGAAGCTGCATTTATCAATGCTTGACCGAGTTCATGCAAAGGTCAAGGCACTAGATAGTAAAACATCCTACTTTATATCCCGATAAGATTCAGCGGTTATCGCCCATTTTTATGGCAGGTCAGGATTTTGAACAGATAACTAAGATCACTTTAAAAAAAATAGTATCCATAGGTACAATGTGAGCATCTCATATTTTACCGGATATTGTTTGTTGGATTAGGAGTATTATTTTCCCAGTTAAGGTGACCATCTCAGAGAAATGAAAGAATTAACAGATAGTTAAACGTTTCTGTAATCTGTGGTTAAACGTATGATAATAATAGTTAAACAATATGACAACACGATTCAAGTTTATAATGATGAAATAGTTGATGTAATATTTTTATTTGCTTACATGTCATGATAACTTTTATAAGCACCTAACAATAATTAGGAAATTATGTTACAAAAAATACTGTTGCTCTCAGTAAAAAATAATAAAGGGAATTATGTATATCCCTTTAATTTGTACGAATTTATAAAGAGTTAATAATATACCTACCTATGCGTTTCAGTTGCTTGTCCAATCAAGAATTCATGTAACCTAACAGCTAACACAAACCTTTGAATGGCCCATAAATTGCACGGCTCATAAAAATATTAGGCGCATGCATAAAACACTTCAGCCAATTAACAATAGAAACTTGAGACTCACCACACGAAATAATTCAACGCGGCGCCGGCAATTTTAGCCAACGATATCCAAAAACATTATAAAACTTTTATAATTATAAATTTAAGCACAGCACTAGCACCTCAAACTGTTAGGAATTATCGAGTTCTTATTTTTAAATTCGGAAAAAGTTTAAAACTCAAGTTTGATTTTCGAATTCGATCGCGTTCGTTCAAAACTGAGGCGCGGGAAACACGCGTTCGGTAACAGCGTAGTGCATTTGCCGACTGACGGTTCTCGCTCGATTCGGCCAGCGACCAAGTGCCAAGGGAATGAATTAAAAAATTGGAGGGAAGCACGCACCGGCTTTTAACGGATGCGGTTTGTTTATTGCTCTGAAGAACCAAACTGTGGGATAAAGCTATCCATCACACAATAACAAATAAAACTTCAATCAAACTGATAGAAAAATATCAAGTTAACTGTTTAAACAAACATAAGTTCAAAAACTTCAAAAACCTCATTAATTTACGAAAATCTGTTTAATTTAATTTTATGAGAGAACAAGACATTTTTTTCGTAGCAGATTCGTAGCAGTGATTTGCAAATCTCGTAGCACTTTGCTAAAATATAAACATTTCTTCCACTCGCTACTAGATGGCGCTGTATACGGTGTTAAGAAAACTTTACCATTTCTTATTCTGTGATCGCATAAGTATTGCTACTCTACAGCAGATGGCGTCATGTCTATGCCATATTCTAATGGACTTGTACGGTTCGAAACGCGACTCGTAATATAAACTTATTCTTTGGTGTTGAAATTACAGTTAAGTAACGCAACCACTCTAGAGGTACATATATCTAACCTAACCACTTCACATAGATCTATAAATTGAAAAAAAAAAACATTTTCAGCCGATAGGCACCCACGTGTGTAGACTGTAGGCCTTCCTTTGCAAACGCTACATAATCCTGAGCTGTGCGAATAACGCTTAGGTTTTTTAAATTTCACTAGTTTTTATAATGGAAAGGGTAATTAAGTATTACATCAATACTTAATTTCCTAACTTATAAATCTGTGACACAGTGCTATTGTAAGCTGATGAGGTATTTCTAAGTAGGTAAAGGTATGAGACAGAGATGATTTTTAAACAATGATAAAAATAACTTATATACATACATATATATAACCGTAGCGCCGACGCGGAGCGCACGCCGTCTTTCGCGCCAAAACGCAAACCAAATGACGGTCGTTATCGGCGCGGCGCGCAACCAAATTAGCGGATAAGTAAGGTATGAGACAGAGATGATTTTTAAACAATGATAAAAAGGACTTATACACATATTCTCCACTTAGCTATTTGTATCATATATCGTTATATGTTGATTTATACAGCATCAGCGACTGGTATTCACGCTGTTCGGGATGCTGCAGTGCCTAGGACATTGTAAGATGGGTTAGGCTTGCCCAGCACCTATACCATCTTCTCAGCAAAGCCAACTATATTCAGAGGCAAGAACATGTCAATACATCTGCTGTCTTAGCCGCAGGTTTCCTCGCGATGTATTCCATAAAAACAGTGTAAGTTACAAATAACTATAGAAATACGTAACTAGACAGCAAGACTTGCAGTCTTTGACCTTGGCGAATGCCTTTTTAGGGTTCCGTATCTCAAAAAAATCACTTTGTTATCCGTCTGTTTGTCGGTTTATCAACACCCTTTATCTCAAGAACTTGTATAGCCCCTTTAGGCTGTGAAAAAATCAATAATCCAAGTTAACCTGAAAAAAGTTACGGCCGTTTATGCCGCAAAAATCGCTGATTCGACGTTCTCAAAGGAATCAAAATTTATAGGGCACTTCCCGTAGACCTAGAACTATGAAATTTGGCAAGGTATATTGTCTTATACTGTAGATACAGGAAAAAAAAAACTATACATTTGCAATAAAATCATAAAAAAATCGTCCTTAAAAATATACGAAATCAATCATCGAGGTTAAGCAACCCTACGCGCGGTCATAAATTGGATGGGTGACCGAATCTCTTTGCATTTTTAAAACTTTTACTAATATTTATTATGTTCCTACATACCTACGGAACCCTCGGTGGGCGATTCAGCTCGCACTTGTCCGGTTTTATTTTATAAGATGAGTCTAGATAATATTCATCTAATCTCAAAGGTATAGCAGGGTCAGACGGGGTTACGTAAATGAATTATTAAGAAGGAACGTTAGCCAGGTAATCTTGGTAAATAATAAAATGGCGGTGGGGTCCATACTTTGCAGGTTGAGTGGGAATATGTAATAAGCTACTATTAGAAAAACCAGTAATTTTATATGAAAGAAAAGGTCTCTGTGGCGCTGCGGGCAAAATCCGCCTCCGACGCAAGTGGTTGCAAGTTCGATTCCCGCCTCGGCAAAAATGTCTGCAGAAACTGCAGAGGGTGTTCTAGATAGTTTTCTTTATATAATAAAAAAATATATATCTATGTAGTATAATGTATTAAGTAGTCATCTAGTACCCATAACACAAGCTATGCTTAGCTTGGGGCTAGATGATACTGTGTGAATTGTCCAGAATGATTTATTTAATTATTAAGAGGTGATTCTGAAAAATAAACGTAGTTTTGACATAGTTTAGTTATTCAAAAGTTGAAATAAATGTTATTTTGAAAAGATTACACTCAAGTTTTTCTATAATAAATAACCCTTGTGCTAAAAGTCTATTCACATATTTTTGCGCGGTCGTTTTAGGAATGAATCATTGTGCATTTCATTCTAGCGCGCGGGTGCACACACTATGTCAGGTGAGATAGCATACATTTAGGTCGGGCCCACTGACGACTTTGCCTCCGCGACTAGTTGAGCCTTAAGTAAAGATGTGAATAAATGAATTCCCGATTTTATCCCTTTGAAAACGATTTGTTTTCATGGGCTCAAACTTGCTTCCTCGGGCAAGAGAGGAGAGGCAACATTCAAATGCCGGCACAACTCATTCCTATCTTGTCACTCCGCATTATCCATCTCAACATTTTCATCTGTGCTGCATTATACCTACTCTTCTTTCATCCGTCACTAAAATATCTTTCTTAAAAGTTAATGTGTATCTGACTTTATAGCTGTTAAATACAGAGGTAAGCAGAGCTTCTGATATTTGTCATATACCTACTCTTCTTTCATCCGTCACTAATAGATATTTCTTAAAAAATAATGTTTATCTGACTTTGTAGCTGTTAGATTGCAGATGTAAGCAGAGATTGTGATATCGACTGATAGAACATTAAGTATATCTTTACTGTAAATATTACCAAGGCCGATTCTTATCATACATATTATGAAGCACTGAGACCCAGGTTATAAATACATTATGTTATCAAGATCAGGCACTAAAATAAAGTCAGTAAATACTTACGAAGTATGAACCTAAGCATCTTTACAGTGATGCAAATCATTCTATTGGAACAATTTTATCATAAAAATTAATAAAAAAGATTATCTTCGTGGTTTGGTAGAATGCTAGGTGTAATGTGGTCTCTGTCATAATAAAAAAAACAATTATGTTACCTACGCCCTTTTGTTTGTTTAGTTGAACGCGCTTATCTAAGGAACTACTGGTTTGCATTGATCAAATTATCCGCTGTTAGATAGCCCAATTATCGAGGCAGGCCATCGGCTATAAAATATCACGTAACAAGGAGTTTGCTGTGCTCATCATTTAAAAATGTTTGCATAAACGGGAAAAAACCAAAAACAGGACCAACCATCATGTCATGGCGGAATTGTATCCCTTTAAAAGTTCTAAAAAAGTCTGCGATAGCACATGTTTATATTTTAAGGTTGACTCACAATAACTTTTTTATGGTAATGATTTGTTCTTAAATAATGCGTTAATTGCGAAGGTGTTTTTATAAATAGAATCAATCCTTATTCAAATAAATACTTTATTTATCACGAGTATTCGGAAGACATCAACACCCAATTTATGAATATCGTAAATACAGTTAAAAGAGCAAGCTCTAAAATAAAACCCATCCGTCCGAACCAAGACAAACTAAGCGGCCCTACTAGAGACCTTCTAGAAAAACGCTCAACCGTCACATATCGCACTACAGAATATTCAATAATAGACAAACTTGTAAAGAAAAATATTCGAAAAGATTTGCGACTGTTCAATACCAATAAAGTTAAAATAGCACTTGAAACCAACAGATCCCTTCGAACAGCTAAAAAAGGGATGGAAAAGGGAAAACCCAGCATAACGTGCCTCAAAGACAGCAATGGCACAAAACATGGTGACAGAAGCAAGATCCTCAATATCTGCACGGAATTCTATAAAACCTTATACGCTAAACCATCAGCGAGCCACGTCGGAACCCTGCCAGAATATTTTTGCTCTGACGATATACCACCTATCACTGGCTCAGAAGTTCACAAAGCCATAACACAAATGAAATATTCTAAGAGTCCAGGCGACGACGGTATCTCCACTGAAGTCCTAAAAATTGGTGAATCTGCTTTACTACCCCATTTAACAAACCTTTTCAATACTATACTCCAAACCGGTACATTTCCTAAGAACTTCTGTCATTCTACAATAATTCTACTCCATAAAAAAGGCGACAAAAGCGATCTTTCTAATTATAGACCCATAAGTTTAGTCTCACACGTTTACAAAGCTTTTGTCAAAATTCTCGAGAACCGAATTTCGGCCCAGTTAAATTCGAATCAACCTCCCGAACAAGCTGGATTCCGTCCAGGTTTTTCCGTCACAGACCACTTGCAAACCCTTAATCAGATAATCGAAAAGCATACAGAATATAAACAGCCCCTATACTTGGCGTTCGTGGACTATTCGAAGGCATTCGATAGCATCGTTATTTCAAGCACTGACCAATCAAGGCATCGGACCCACGTACGTCAAGTTAATTATGAATATTTACCTTAAAAGTACAGCCGCCGTCAAGACACACACCACTGGTCCGTCTTTTCCAATAAGCAAAGGTGTCAAACAGGGAGACCCATTGTCCCCTAAATTATTTACAGCCACCCTTGAAGAAATCTTCAGAAGCTTGGCTGATCATTGGATAGGAAAGGGAATTGTCGTTGGCGCAAACAGACTTACCAACCTTCGTTTCGCCGACGACATCGTTTTGTTCTCAACAACATCGCATCAACTACAACAGATGCTGGTAGACCTGAGCAACGCGAGCCTTTCAATCGGCTTATAAATGAATCAGCCAAAGACCAAGGTTATGACTAATAGCACCAAACATAAGATCTGCGCACAGGGTGGGGAGATTGCATACGTCGATGAATATATTTACCTCGGCCAGATAGCCTCTTTCCAGGCAAGACAAGAAAAAGAGATCATCCGTCGAACAGACAACGCCTGGAAAAGCTACTGGGCAATGAAGGAATTAATGAAGGGTAGCCTTCCAATTTGCCTCAAACGCAAACTCATGGACGTATGCATTCTTCCTATCTTAACTTATGGTGCACAAACCTGGTCTTTGACATCAATCTCTTCAGCGCTCAAAGCTCGGAGTCTGCCAAAGGGCGATGGAGCGCAGTATTCTAGGTGTTAAATTAACAGATCGCATAAGAAACACCACACTGCGCTCCATGACAAAAATCGTCGATGCTGTCAATAAATCAGCTAAACTGAAGTGGGACTGGGCCGGACATGTGTGTCGCATGTCGGAAGAAATGTGGGCAAAGAAAGCCACCGAGTGGGTCCCACATGCGGTACAACGACCGCGCGGCCGGCCCAGGCGCAGATGGCGGGATGAGCTGGACATGTACTGTGCTGACTGGTCGACCAACGCCTTGGACCGGGAAGTATGGAGAGAGGGAAGGGAGGCCTTTGCCCAGCAGTGGGATCCTACAGGCTGATTAGATTAGATTATCACGAGTATTCAATTTGTTGCCGTGAGGCAGTAGAATATTACATGCTCTTGCCCGTAGATGTAGAAAGAGCCTGCTAAGGGATACCTCCGGAAGATAGGCAGCAGCGTCTTTCAGCGTGTATCAACATCCCGTGGGTACTGCGCTTGCTAACCCGCCTGCCAAGCGTGGTGAATATGGCAGCTACCCCTCATGGAGACAATCCATGAGGGAGGCCTGTGTTCAGAATTGGACGTTTTACAGCTGAAATGATGATGAAATTATTAAATTTTGAACAGAATTTCACCATTTGAATACAAGGAGTAGATGCCAAGATACACAGTTTTACCGCGCGCGTACTTTTCTCCTCTCAATCCCATGGTACGCCACTGAGCCTGATCTTCAGCTTTTGTTCTCCAATCCCTGCCCGCTGTTATATGAATATCATTGCCCCACCTAGCTTCACAGCGCCCGCTTTATTATTTATACCACTAAATTTTAACAATATAAATGTGCAATGGTTCTCACGTGGTTTGTGGATAAAGAAAGTTTCCGCTCCTTTAGAATTGTATTATAGGCGCTTACGACACACTCTCTATCTTATGTGACCCAAGTTGCGCAGGACAGCTAGTTTTTCTATGAAACACATTCAATAGCCAATTATTTAACCTGTTTGATTGGATATCCAGTGAGCTATTAACTGCTAATAGCTGCGTCTATTTTAAGAATCGTCACTGATTCAAGGTTTTTTATTGAACGAGAAAATGTTGGTGTCTTTACGCTTGAAGAACGTTATTACTTCATTTGCTTTGGGAACCTTTCAGAGTTTCTGGAATTTTCAATAGTACGAAATATAACTTGTTAAGCTTTCGCGATTTGTTAACATATTTTTATTAGTTTTAAAACTACAGGATTTTATCGCGTACCTTTTTTATTATTAACACATTTCAGCGTTCTTGGTGTTCGAAACGTCGGGAAAATAATAAAAAAGGTACGCGATAAAATCCTGTAATTTTAAAACTAATAAAAGTACGAAATATATTTTGATATTTTATTGTTGCTAAAATATAGGTTATAATATCGTTTTATTATTAAATGCATATAATATCAGTTATGTCCAATAATCATCATCACAGTCACAGCCTAGGACTGCTGTCTACGCCTACTACTGGACATACGCCTCCCTTAACTCCAAGATCATTAAGGGGTTGTTCTCATGCTCACCACGCTTGGCAGGCGGGTTGACGAGCGCAGTACGGGATTTTGATACACAGAAGGGCGCTGTTGCCCATCTTCCGGAGGTATCCCTTGGCCTACCAAGGGATACCTCCGTGGATACCGTCCTCCCCATGGATACAGTAAGAACCTATTCTTACTGTATCTATGGGCAAGAGAGGAAGGGCAACGAGTGCCCTATGTACATGTTCTAGCAATATTTATTATTTATTCTGTTGGACATAATCCCATAATCACTCGATCTACATGAATCCCATCATCAGAACTGAAATGGGTTTAAAAACAAGCAAAATTTATTACGTGAAACAGAAACGCAACGGCGAGTTTTAAGGGCATGTAACTATACCTTGAGGGACTCCAGTAGACACTATTACTCCTGGAACACAGCAATGCAAACATTACTGCTTGGCGATAGAAACATGTGTGGTGGTAATGGTAAAGCGTATCACACACTACGCAGATGCGGTAATATTTTATCTGCGTATTAAAACTTATCTGAAAGTATCACACACTTCGCAGATACGATAATATACGAAATGATACACGCGCATGCCGCGCCGCCTCAGTGCGTGTTTCGCACCTGTATAAAATCAAATCAAATCTTATCATCGGCAGATGTTATCTGCCGATATATTTGTATACACGGATAACATCTGACCATCTTTTGATATATGTCGGTAAAATATAAGTTCTCTGCGTAGAGTGCGTTGCTCCTTGTAGTTTATATTAGTATACTAAACTCAAGGACTTACAAGGACAACTTATATTTTACCGACATACGTACTTGCTCTATTCTAAGACTAAGCGCGCGGCTTAAACAACTTCAAAAAGGAGGAGGCGCTCTAGTCGACTTCGCAAAACGAAGAAGGTTCTCGAGTCGCTTATATTTATATCAAAAAATGGTTTGTGTATAGAGCGATATTGACAAATACGCGCTCATATACATATATCTTACCGCATCTGCATAGTGTGTGATACGCTTAATACTTTCCCGGATGAACTCTTAACAAAAAAATCTACTACTAAATACTGTCTGAATTTATATCTGTAGATTGAAAAATTGGCCCCTAATAAGTTCCCTCTCGTTACAAGATTTTCCCAGACAAACGACGACATTGAAAAACATTGGCGACCACTTTCAACTGTTCACATCACATTCCCGTCTTGATATAGACATGGCGTCTTGTCTTATGTCCATTAGAAAGTGATCACTGCTCGATTTGTCGCGCAAGAAATTTCTCCGAAGATGATTCCTTGTTTGGATGTACTTCAGCTAGATACGAGTGGTTCCCACAGCGCCTTACAGCCTTAAGGGAAACTTTTAACTCCTAGCTTTGGTTATTCCCTCGGGAAAAGTATTTCTGATAGCGTCGATAAGATCGATTTGATTTTTTTGGTAATGGTTATTTTCGGGCTAACTTTACTGTCTTTCAAACACCTGATCGAAACGTCGGGATAAAAATAAAGTTAATTGCGAGACAAATACCCGATAATCCAATATAGTAAAAATGTGTTGTGATCGCGGATTTTTAAAAATACTACTGCTATTTTTGTTTTCATAAAAATACATAACTTCCATAACAAAACTTTCTAACTACAAAAAATAAGGAGATACCCTCGAGAGGTCAATATTTTGCGTCAGCCTGTTAATCACTGTGCCTACCCATAATACTAGTTCTTCTTATTGCAGTAAAATAGGGACATCAGGTAGATGTCTAGCATTTACCATCATCTTCAGCCGTAGGACGTCCACTGCTGGACAAAAGCCTTACTTACATTGAGAGGTTGTTGCCATTCCCACCACGCTTGGCAGGCGGGTTAGCGAGCGCAGTAAGGCACGGTAGACGCGGCTGCCCATCTTTCGGAGCTATCCCTTAGCAGATTCCTACTCCACCCACGGCAATCCAATCCAGCATTTTCAATTCTATTTATAAAAAACCTTCAACTTATGAACTCGATTATTAGCATTCTTGTACGGGCACATTGCCAACGAATATCTGAAGCCTTTATCATCGCAAACCCTTTCCTTAAGTCTTAAATTAAGTAATCAACATTCGGTCTTATTCCAAAGATATAAGATTGAAATTTCCTGGCAGATTTAACAAAGGCAAGTAGGCTTCGAAGGAAATACCTTGAATGACTGATCGGAAATTCCTTTATATGTATCATACTGTGAACTACTATAGTGGCAAGAACTTGGCTGTTTAGAGGGATAGCAATTTGATGCCTCTGATATCGTTACCGCTGCTTATAGTCTTAGTCATATAACGTCTACTGGATATAGGCCTCCCTCATGGATCTCCAAGTGGGGTTGTTGCCATACTCACCACGCTCGGCAGGCGGGTTGGCGGGTGCAGCACGGAAAGACGCTGATGCACGGAGATTGTACGCTGGCTCAACGATTCCAACGTTGAACATTATTGTGAAGCCGAACGAGCACCGGGTTCGTATCCAAAAAGCCGTGTAATCTTTTTGCTTTTTTTTCTTCTACTCCTGAGATAATGGCAAGTAAAGGCTAAAAGGTAAAGGCAGGTAGGCTTCGAAGGAAATAACTTGAGGGAATTCCTTTATGTGTATCATACCTACTGTGAACAACTACTACAGTGGCATGAACTTGGCTGTTCCGAGGGAAAGCAATAGTCTTTACCTCTACAACTGTGTTGGCCGAGTGGTATGTACCGAAAACTTTCAATCCGAAGGTCTAGGGTTCCATACTGGAACCAATGGATTTAATGCTGGACAATTCACACAGCATCATCTAGCCCCAAGCTAAGCAGGGCTTGTGTTATGGGTACTATATGACTTATATACTTATAATACATTATACTACATAGATAGATATTTTTATTATAAATAGAAAAACATCCAGAACACCCTGAACAAATATCTGCAGATCGTACAGATATTTGTCCCGAGGCGGGAATCGAACCCGCAACCTCTTTCGTGGCAGGTGGACCTTCGCGCGCTGCACCGCAGGGGTCGTCAATACCCAAACAATGGACAGATATCTGCAGAAAAATGTCAAACATTTGTCTCGCGGTGGGAATCGACTCTATGGACACTACACACAGCATCATCTAGTCCCAAACTAAGCAAATGAAAAATATTATTACTGTATGTGTCGTATCTTTTGGGTTTAAATCGTAATAAAACCTTCATGATGCATGACGAAACAAAGTAGGTACTCGTACTTAAAAACTACTTGCTTAGGTTGACTCCAAACTCTTTGACAACCGCCAGGACGAGGTTTCGTGTTAGCAACACATTCAAATGTCAAAGTCAGACCTCGTGACAATGGTATGTCATATACAAAACGATATCTATTGGGTTTTATCATAGATATGATTTTTTTAGATATGATATGACTTTTTGCCTTTTTTCCTCTCCGAACCATATCTATGGTTCGGAGGGGAAAAAAGGCGGGAAGTCATTGTATTTTCGGAAACAACTCCGTTTAATTTTGTAATAGTTATGTTTTCTAAATTTGATAACAAAACTGTGTGTAAACGACTTATTCTGATTAAAGAAGAAGTACAGACCACAGCTCTGAACTGTTTGTATTAGTTTTCTTAGGTTTTCCTCCATGAAATGTCTGAAATTAGCATCGAGGTCTATGTCACGTTTACTATTATAATACGTATGTATTTACAATAAAAAATAATACAGTGCTATAGAAAATTACCCAAACAAGGAACATCTAGATAGATTCCCACCGCGAGACAAATATTTAGTTTTTCTACAGATATGTCCCTCCTGCGTATAGGTCGGCTATTAGAGCAACTGAGCCACTTGAGCAGTCAATTTAATTAAAAAATCTAAGTCCGCAGAACAGAAAAGTTGGTTCACCTGTACAAAAACGATTTCAGCAATGTCGGTTAACTGTGTTAGTATTCGTGGCATGCCGAAATTCGTCACAGCCTTCCAAAATGTGTAACCGTAGGTAACAGAAGGTAATTTAGATTCACAGAAATTTCTTCGAACATGTTCAAAGTTATAATGTTAAACGACTGTGGCGACTAGTGATCGTAGTGCCTGTGGCAACTATCGCGACTGGGTGACTGTGATGACTGTGGCGCTTGCGGAGACTATGGCGACTGTGGTGACTGTAGCGATCCTAGTGCCTGTGGCGACTATGGCGACTGTGGCGTTTGTGATGACTGTGGCGCTTGTAGGGACTGTGACGACTGTGGTGACTGGAGCGACTGTGAGTAAACAGGATCGTTACCACAATTTATAATTTTTTTCAGCATTTTTGTACCGTTATCTCTGCGTCATTATTTTTTATGTACAAAAAGCCCAAGACAGACAGACAAAGCGTTTTTTTTTACTCTTTATACATGGTGGCCGATGATTGGTAACACTGTGCGAAGCAGGGGGTAGTCAGTTACACATAACTCATAAGTGACAAACTAAACACGTTAAACTTTTTACGCCTACCTGTTGGTCTACCATAAGTTTCCACAATCAATACTCGCTAGCGACTGTAGTTAAAAAAATCTCTGAGAACTTGTACAGCGCTTCTAGCGGATAGTTTAGTACTAAAATACGCAGTAAACTATACTATACTATAGTTTGGGCTTCATTTGCTTAGAATTTGGTACCATGAGTTACAATTCTGTCAGATGTCATAGTAATGAACTATTACTACTGTAGTAACGGCAGGCGATCTAACAGTGACAACTCATGACTCATGCATGGCTCACACTGTTTACGTCGGGGTAATACCAAAATAGTAAAAAAACACTACGTATAGTAAGCTGTCAAATGTCACGTTTGGACTCCAATCAGGTTGTTATTGTTACGTAACACAGTATGTACAGTCAGCATCAAAAGTATCTCAGCGTACAGGGTAGCCAAAACGTAGTACCTACTCACTTTCAGAAATTTGCATTTATTATACGCTCTCAGATTAAATAAATTAAAATATTGATCTAAGAAACCAAAGTGTTTAAAAGATCTAAGGCAACGACATGTCATAAATATCTCCGTTACCAAGGCGTTCATTGTTAAATTGTTTCTCTTCAAAACTGCTTATAAGTAAATAATGAACCTTCATTTCGAATCGAAAACGCATCGCTTTTATAACGCCGGAAGGATTTTGAATGCTTAAATACCGTTAAACAATTTACTAACTGTCATTATTTTGAAGCCCGCTGAGACGAATATGAAATATTTGATGTTGAGATATTTTGAACACTTCGGGGGCGACCAATATGGTGGACTCTGGTAGCGTAGATAATAACGAACTTTGGTAAATTAAATACTTTTGGTCAGTTTGAAGGCTGAGATACAGTTAATACTGACTGTACATTACAATAACATACCGCGCTCATTCATGTGATTGAATAGAACTGAATCACAGCGTGTTTTCTGTGTTGAATGTGACGATCGCTACGCTCTGTTAGCGACGAGTTTACCTGTTGTATTAAAATAGTTATGTACCTACAAGATCACATATTTTATGTATTTCATGACTTATTGTCCGCCGTGGGGTGCCGGTAGTAGAATGATACCCCTCCTCTCATGCCCATGGATGCAGTAAGAGCCTGCTAAGGGATACCTCCGGAAGATGGGCAGCAGCGTCTATCCGTGTATCAACATCCCATGCTGCGCTCACCAACCCGCCTGCCAAGCGTGGTGAGTATGGCAACTACCTCTCATGGAGATCCATGAGGGAGGCCTGTGTTCATCAGTGGACGTTTTATGGCTGAAATGATGATGAAATGATGACTTATTATATATCAAGTTGTTCGCCCCGAACTTAGGACGAGCGAGATTTTTTCTCTACGAAATCCCATTGCGTTTGAACTTGATTTTACGTAGCGATTAGGACTAGATTGCGGGAATTATACAAACACTCGCTAACTAATATTTTTTCATGAAAATAGAATCGTTATGTAATTCAAAAGTCAAACCTCACCTCAAACTCAAAGAGTCAATTAAACCCCCATATCTAAAAAAGTGAGGAGTAACCCCTAAAAACCAATTTGTATAAATGTAATGATCTTAAGTTTTAAATTATTACTTTTGTCAAAATCAGATGCTACTTATAAAAGGTATCCTCAAAAAATACTGTTTATTATAAGTACACTAGAAAATAAAAACAAACAAATTAATCTTAAATATGATCTTTATCGATGAAAGCAATTTCTGCGACAGATTTGCGACGATTTCTTGACAACCTTTCGTCAAGCTACATTGTTAGCGCTCTGATCATAACCATAAATAATACCATTTCTATGAACAATTATGTACAATATTATAGTAGGCTTTTTTTTTACCATGTTTGGGAAATTAACCAGCTAGCTTATGAACTAACTAGCTTGTGCCGGCCGCTTCGCATGCGTTGTACCCGGATAAAAAGTAGCCTATGTGTTAATCCTAGTCAACATACCGCGTTTGCAAAATTTCAGCTCGATACGTACGCTAGTTTTTGCGTGAAGAGGTAACAAACCTTCATTCAAACAAACTTTCGGCTTTATAATATTAGTGAGGTAGATAATGAATTATAGTTACTGAGGGCTAATTACAAATTTCCACATGTGCTACATGTCTATTCCCACTAGTTCCGTTGTCCAGTTCAGTTGACTGAACTAGTGAGATTTCTTTTCTCGTTTGTTCAGTCCGGTAGGCGCTTAATTATTAACAGTAGGTAAATATGTAACTATGGGCAAGAGAGGAGGGGCAACATTCCACTGTCGGCACCCCACGCCATTAATTTAATTATTTATTTATTAAATAATTAAAATACAAATAAATATTCTGTGAATATAACAAACCAGTTGCCGTTATTAATATCCATCAAAAAACGGCAAAAAGTCACGTTTCCTGTATGGGTGTCCCCCTTAAATATTTATTTTATTCTGTTTTTAGCATTTGTTGTTACAGCGGCAACAAAAATACATCACCTGGAAATTTCAACTTTCCTGGTAGACAGATAGACGGACGGACAGACGGACAGCGGAGTCTTATTAATATGGTCCCGTTTTTACCTTTTGGGTACGGAACCCTTAAAAATATGAATCTTCGATTTTTTTCCCACTAAAACTACTCGTTTTCATTACCTGAATGAAACCCTCCTGCCCTTCTATGGGTTTGTATACGTATTATAACGGTACTAAGAACATTAAAACTTGCCAAACAAGTTCACCAGCCACAGACATATCATAAAACAAAAGTTGTCCCAAAAGAACATGGAAGTAATAATACAGTTATGTAGGCTCACCATTTTGAATTAGGACTCCTAAATTTTGCAAAGTCTAAACATTTCTATAGTTTATAATTTTTGCCGTAGGTGCCGGCGGCTGTTGAATGTTGCCTTTCCTCTATACCCCGTGGATGCAGTATCTGTCAAGGAATTACCTCCGGAAGATAGGCAGAAGCGTCGTTCCGTGATCAACATCCAGTACTGCGATTGCCAACCGTAGATTTATATTTAGATTTCATTATTTATTAAGGAGTTGACATGATAATCTGGTTATATTAGGTTTATCTGGATACTAGGTTCTCATATTATATAAGTGAGTATAAAAAATAAGACCATTCATTCGACTGCCTCCATAGCTCAGTTGGTCTAATAGCAAACTGATATGCAGGAGCTAGCGGGTTCGATTCCCGCCTCGGCAGAAATTTCTGTAAGATCTGCAGATAATTTTTCAGGGTGTTCTGGATTTATTTTTATAAGGTAATAAAATATTAAATATATGTATAATTATCTATATAAATGTAGTATAATGTATTAAGTATATCAGTCATCCAGTAGTCTTAACACAAGTTCTGCTTAGCTTGGGGCTAGAATGAGCTCTGTGAATTATTCAGCATTATTTATTATTTATTTATTTAATTTTACCGCAACACCACCGCACAGAGGTCCTTATTTACTATCGCCAAATTAATTAAATTGCTATTCTTAGCGCTTAGTAGCTGTATGCCATGTTTGTACGCATATAATATAAAATCAAGTATTTTAACAGACGTATTGGCATGTTTTTTCCTCTGAATAAGTTGGTTAAGCTGAGAGAATTTTCTTTGGGTGCTGGGCAAGCCTAATCCATCTAACAATGTCCCAAGCACTGCAGCGTCCCATACAGCATGAGTACCAGTTGACGCTGTATAAATCTAATCAGTAGGTATTTTTTTATGTGCAACTAAGATGGTAATCCTACTTACGTTGTAGACTCAGAATACAGAACAAACGTTGTAGACAACATCTTAAAAGTAGAAAGTAGGTATTAAACTCGGTTCTATAAACCAACTCAAGCATTTGTTTTTCCCCGTTACAATAGCGCTTAGAAGTTGCACATTACAACTCACATTGTTATACCTGCTACGCTTACTGTACACACGTCATCAAACAGCTGATAAAGCCTTATATGACTGCAATAAGGTTCAAAACGACTGGTCATAAAACACGATCCGATATCAAACAACCTCGGTGAAATAGCTGTTGACTTTCAACACTTTCTGCGTCCTCAGTTTTGTTTATTGAAATAAAACCTGTTTTATAAAATACTCACGACAGTTTAAAATACGATTTGTATTATAAAATTATGTGATTCACTTACGGAAACATCCAGCGTTGAAGTAGAAGACATATCAATAGTGTAAATCCCATCATCTGCTGGCACCACTTTGGACGCCCGTCTTGGCACTTTAAAACAGCCAACCACTTTGAAAGTCCTCACCATTTTAATCACTATGTTTTCCAACACTATTCTAACCGAGTTCCATTCAAAATAATGCAAAGTTGTCGGTAAATGACCGGAACGCGCTAGCGTGCGTGCGCGCAAGGCAAAAGCGCGCGAATGGCAGGTATCAAGCGTTTTTGCCGTGAGTCATCCAACTACCTGGGACACAATGATACCCACCTATCTGCACTAGTATTAGAACGAGGTAAAGTTTGGATGTAGGAAGACCTCTTCAGCGACTAATCCCACTAAACAAAAACTTTACTTATAATTACTTTACATTGGAATGGATATTTGAAAATCAAAATCCATTTAATAAAGCTGAAAGCTACCGTGGGGTGCCGGCAGAATCTGAACAATGTTACCCCTCCCCTCAACCAACCCGTGGATGCAGTAAGAGCCTGCTAAGGGATACCTGCGGAAGATGGGCAGCAGCGTCTTTCCGCGTATCAACATCCCGAACTGCGCTCGCCCGCCTGCCAAGCGTGAATGGCAACCACCCCTTATTATCATTGCATATTGTGGCCATACTAACACCACCGACCCTAGTAAATCACCATAGATGTGGAAGATAAAATAGTTTAAACGATTCGTTGGAACAGATAATTGAATAATAGATGGCATTGTTAGTGTGCGTGTAAGCTGTGCTCAATTGTTATTTTTTATTTTACCTGTAAGGTTATTTTTATTGTTAACATTTTTTTATTAGCTTAGTAGATAATGTTAGTTTTGCTTTGAGATTTTTTATTATATTTACACGAGAAGTTACTCGTAACCGTAGTGTGTTAATTAAGGTTTCGTACCGAAAGGTTTGTATTTCTGTTGCCGCTATAACAACAAATACTAACAGAATAAAATAAAAAAAATAAGGGGGCTCCCATACAACAAAAGTGATTTTGATTGAATAATGGTACGGAAACCTTCGTGCGCGAGTCAACTCGCACGTGGCCGATGTTTTTTTATACTACTAAATGACGAGACAAGCCGAAGGCCCATCTGATGTTAAGTGGTAACATCTACTAGTAAAGAAGTGTAAAAATAAATACTAAAACCACAACAAAATAAAGTTCATCATCATCATTTCAGCCGTTAAACGTCCACTGATGAACACAGGCCTCCCTCATGGATCTCCATGAGGGGTAGTTGCCATACTCACCACGCTTGGCATGCGGCTTGGCGAGCGCAGTACAGGATGTTGATACACGGAAAGACGCTGCTGCCCATCTTCCGGAGGTATCCCTTAGCAGGCTCATACTGCATCCACGAGCAAGAGAGGAGGGGCAACATTCTACTGCCGGTGCCCCACGGCAGAATAAAGTTACCATAAGTTAATTACAACGCAAATACATACGGCACCATGTAAACAAGTCCATTCAAAAAGAAATTTCCTACAGCAACAACTAGATTTTATATTAGCATTTCAAATCAGAGTGAAAGTATTGCAAGAACCGGCCGTTGACTCAGACTGAGAGACTTCGTGACGTCATCGTGTACGTCACAATATGCCATCTTGTTCCTAGACTTAGTTCCTTAGTCGAGCCATATTGGCCGAGTTCGAGTGGTATGCTGCCCTCGATAGTAAGTAAAAAGGGCGTATCTCACTTTTTTGAGTTACATATATTGCAGGTGCTCCTTTTTCCCCTAATACCCATTATTCCCTACTAAGCTGTCTCCACCAGTGGGAATTATGACCCTTTTCAAAAAAGTTGTGGCGTTTTTCCCACTAACATTTTTAATCCTGGTTAGTGGGGATTATGACACTAAAAAAGGAAAAAAAATTAGGTTTATTTTATATCATCACTCCACACTCGGTGCCTTCTAAAATAAAACTAATAAACTTTCACTTAAATCCAATTTTAATTAGATAAAAGTATTTCTAAATATCTCCTATAGGTATTTAAATTGCTAAACACAACCAGTAATATTATGTAGGTACTCTTGGTTTGGGAACGTAATATTGCCTTTTTAAAAAACAATATTGGGTAATTAATTCTAAAATTAAAACTACGTGATTACGTCTGTGCCGATTTGGAGGCAAGAATATAATGAAGTAAGATTGTTCGGGTGCGGATCGCAGAGCCGTCACCGGACTTAGTCTAGACGCTTAGTTAGCGATAAATACAATTCCTGAAACTACAATGTTGCGTATGCAGAAAGTAGAATCTAGGCTTAATCTAATGCAGAAGGGTGAGGGCTAACCATGACTCCTCCATCCCTAAGAGGAAAATTATCGGTTGGATCGATTTGAGATTTGTTCCGATAATTTTGCTTTAATGATACAATTTTCAGCAATTTTAGCCGAAACACATATAGTAAAAATACAATGAAACTTATAATTACTAAGCCTAAAGTAACGTAACCTAAATTTTCACTGAAGTTATAGTATTTCCTTTCTTTCAAAACACTTTCAATAACTGCACTATGCTTTAAAGAATACGACATGTACTTCACTTCGTCTAAGCTGATTCCTTTCATGTTCAGTGCTCGTGCACCGGATAGATTCGCGTTCACGCGTAGCTGCGGCAGGGTGAAAACTGGAATTGGCTTCACAACTTCCGATTCTATGTAGATTCGGTGGCTTATACGAATTCCATTGATCTCCAAATCACAAGGCTCGTCGATGGTCACGATGTATGTCCCGAATACAGGCTGCTTACCGACCTCGTTGTCACAATGCTTAGTTAGGGTAGTCATCAGTCTACTAAACAGGATCCAGGTATTAGCTTTAATTCGCTGGAGTCTTACATCTTCCAATTGGATCTGATGCTGCGTACAATAAGTAAGGTCGTCGTCGAATTTCATCAGCTGCTCGATGCAGGTGAGCTCATGGTATAAAGCTCGGTTGTCTGCATTACATAGAAAAAGGTCGCCAGTAGATAACGGGCGGCATGGTTTCACAATCGGTAAGTATTTCATTCCTTTCGCCAAAAGGTAAGGGTATTTGGGAAAAATAGATACGGTTTTATTTTCGGATTGGTGGAAAATAGGTAAGGAATAAATTTTATAATAGTTATAAGTACAATTATCAGTAATAGGAATTTCCATAATAAATGTGATCTGGTTTTTCTTAATATAAGATTTTACACATATTGTTTCCTCTAATTTTAACAAATTATCTTCGGTAGGCGAATACACTAAGCTTACAGAGTTAGAAATCAATCTCATATGGTATAACAGTTCAGTAGAATTCACGATAGATTGATGTAGTATAGAGACTCTACTTAAGGCTAGAGCAGTTTCAATTTCACTTAATCTAATAAAAACAGTACGGAAATTACCTGTTAAATTGTTAAATAATCCTACGATGTATGTGTAGAAAACCCAATTGTTTTCCTTAACAGCTAAGTCTCTTAACATTATTTCTGCTTTCTTTAAACGGTTATCTAAACTAACAGTGTTTGCATTAATAGTTTCAGTTACATTTATAAAACTTTCAAACATTTTAGAGACCAGGGTCAATTTCTTAGAAATTATAATATGATCATGAGTTAATTCGGACGTAAGCTTATCAAATTTAATAGCATCATTATTGTCAAGATTTCCCGTGACAATTTTTATAAGGGAACCCAATGGGTTTATTAGGCCTCTTTTCAATCGTTGCTGCGGAACAAGTTGTCGGTATTTATCATACGTTATGTCGCGTATAAACTCTGTATGCATTTTCACACTTTTAAACTCTTGAGAATATGGTTTATTCCAATCAATTAATTTACACAGTTGGTGAAAGTTTGTAGAAATGTAATTTAAATCATTATAAATTCTTTCTAAATGTATAACCTTAACTATAGTCCAATGGTCAGTTTGTACGTATGCTTGACCTTCTTTTACTGGAAGAATTCCCGGATTTCCCTTAAGTGATTGCAGATGAAGCGCCAGCGATGGCATCGCTATCAGCAGAATGCTGCACCACCTGCGGAGGGCGTTTGATATTTTTAATAGGAACCTTAGTTTTCCTTTCTCCTACTTGTATGGGTAAAACGTTCCGTTCAGGTTCACCTATAACCTTGGCTTTAATAAATCGAGGCTTATCCTTGCTTTTCCGTTTATTAACATCCTTTGCATAAATAGTTTTTCCTTTAGGAAACTCTATTTCAGCTTCACCGCCTTTCTTTTTCCTATTCTTTTCTTTAGTTTCTACCATCTTTTCAGCTAAATGTTCGTATAAAACCTTTATTCGCTTCGCATGATCTTTAACCAATTTCTGAAAATAACGTTTTTCTAATTCTATGCCATAAGGGCTGCTTGTGTCAGTGTGTCCGAAGACAACTTCAAAAGGAGTAAGTTCAGTAACCGAATGAATGGTGTGATTATATGCCATAACTGAGTACGTCATAGTTGATGCGGCATCAGTGCATCGTTTCTCATATTTAGCTAATCTATAGATTTCAATTATTGTTGAATGGAAACGCTCAACGAGTCCCATCGAATTGGGGTTATTAGGCGTACCAATGTGAAGTTGAACCTTGTGTAAACTTAAAAATTCTTTCATTAACTCATTATTAAACTCCGTTCCGGGATCTGAACTTATCTTTTTAGGAATACCGTAATACGAAAAATACTTCATCAAGGCTCGGATTACCTCAGGAGTAGATTTGCTTTGAATTTCCATGGCCTGTCCTAACTTGCTGAAGGCATCAATTAGTGTCAAATAAGTTTTACCTTCAATGCTAAAAAGATCAATAAAAATCTCCTGAAATGGGGCATCTTGTGTTTGCGTTAACTGCAATACAGGTTTGATGGGTTTCCTATCATATTTCATCTTCTGACAGGCTTCGCAAGCATTTATAACTGCCGTTACGGTTTCTTGCATTCTGTTCCAATAGTAATTTCTACGAATTCTAACTAACGTTTCTTTAATACCACGGTGGCATGTCTTTCCTTCATGATGTTTAATTATTACTGCTCTCTGTTCTCCTTCATCTTCAATAGTAATAACTCGTTCTGTACATTCGTAAAAATTAACCATACCTTTCTGAAAAAGCTGAATTATAATATTTCCGAATAACTTACGATGTTCCTTTTCCTCAAAATAGATAAAATACTTAATCTTCGGCTTTATGTATTGCTTTAGGAATTCTTTAACCAATTCCGGATTGTCCGTTGGTAGAAAAACTTCCAAAACCTTTTGTGTCTCTCGAGATAAATTCTTTACTTGCATTTGATTTTTAAACCATGAGTATATTAAAATTTGATTAGGTTTTGTGTCTATAGCTTCATGTAAAATCGGTATACCGGTTGATTCTAATTCTACAGCTGAATGAACTGTTTGTGATTCACTTGATTCAGATCGTACAGGATATTCAGTAAAATTCTCAATACTAGGTGGTCTTGATAGGGTGTCAGAAATCGCTATAGGGCTAGCTGTAGCTGTCCTACTCGAGTCTGATACTGTCGTCGTTGATGAGTCATGACGTGCCATTTTCTTTTCTGCTGTTAACCTTTTTATATCTTTGACTACATCATCTAGATGTTTCTTTAGTTTTTCGTCTTTATCATCAACATTAACTTTCATCGATTGATTTTCGTCGTCTGACCCTAAAGCATTGATCTTAATTCTAGATAAGGCATCCGCATTAGCGTTTTGCTTACCTGCTCTATGAATCATCTCATAATCATAGTCCTGTAATCGTAACCTCCAACGAGTGAGTTTACTACTCGGGTCTGACCTCGCCAGATGCGTCCATCCTCTTGGGCACTAAGTGCACGGGTGCACTCCAAGGAGAGTGAGACTCCTGGATAACGTTGTCCTTTAACAGCTTTTCAACCTGTCTACTAATCTCGTTCTGAAGAAACGGGGCCTGCCTATAAGGCTTCACATAAATGGAATCCTCGTTCTTAGTCCTTATCTGATGCTTAACCTGATTAGTAAATGACAAGGGAATTTGTTCACAATAAAATATATCCTTGTAATCCATACAAAGTCTATATATCCTCTCGCGTTCTTCGTCGTTTGTATGGTCAAGTCTGAGTTTACTTAAATTTTCTTCAAGTAAGTTCTCAGTTTCTATATCCGTGATGTTATTTATGATATTTAGGTCGCAATCGGTACTATCAAATTTTGTTACCATTAATGGTTGCCTAATTGTTAAGAATATTGGTCGGTCTGAGATATTCTGAATGACCGTAGATGCATAACCGTTGATGCAATTTACAATCGCACTCGGCATTCGTACACCGTTCGTGAATTCATGAAAATCAAGAATAGCTTCACCCGAATGTTGATTAATCGGTACCTTAACTCTTTGTTCAGATCGTGATGGTATTTGAACCGTATAATTTAAATTATTATTGATTATCGGAATACATGTAGTGGTAGTTTTCAAAAGATTTTCTTTTAAATCAATAATTGCACCTAATTGCTGTAAAAGATCGTTTCCAATAAGACCGTCATATCGTTTGTCCACTTCATATAAATAGAATTTGTGAATTTCATTGCTAACAAAAGTAGGCAAGAGAGGGATTTCCATCACTTCATCGTGTCTACTAGACGCGTGGGTGCTAACTACCTGAAAAGGTTCTTTCCAAATAAAGCCACCAAAATATTCATATGCCTTCCGAGGGCTTATGAATGATCTCATGCTACCAGTATCGATCATCATTTTTGCGTCTATTTCTTCTATATAAATATAGGGAAGTTTTAGATTTGGGTCACAATTTATTTCTAGGATTTCTTGTCGTTGGGGGCAGGATCGTAAAAATCCACCGCCTGATGAACGTCACTTAGTTCCGTATCCTCGAAATTTTCGTTGCAATATTCAAAATCATCATAGTCGTATCCGAAATCATAGCTGGGTTCGCATTCGTTTTCATTTAGTTCATTTAATTTAAAACCTTGAGGAGGTGCTTGAGGTCTAAGAGGTGCTGTCCTCATAGATACGTCGGTATTTTGTACCTGAGGCTTTTGAACCTGCGGTTGGCTAACTCCATATTGGAATGAACGACCGTGTTGTCCAAACTGCTGGGGTGGTTTATAGCCAAACTGTTGGGGTGGTTTATAACCAAATTGTTGGGGTGGCCTATAGCCAAACTGTTGCTGAGGCTGAAGGCCAAACTGTGGTCGATACCCGAATGTTTGTGGGCGGACCGCTTCATTGTTCTGTGGTTGACCTAAGGGCATCCTAAATTGCCCATTTTGGGGAATACCAAAATTGAATTTAGGTGTTAAGTTGTTATTAGGTAACATAGGCCTGTACCCAGATGGTTGAATTACCAATGGTCTCGCACTTGAACCTATCTGATTGTTACCATGGATACGATTTCTCATATTATATTGCTCAAGGAAATTAACTTCCTCAAGCACAACACTTAATGCTGCTTCTAAGGTGGATGGTGTCTTAAGCCTCACTATCCGAACCATATTTTCAGGAAGGTTGTATAAAAATACATTTAGAGCTGTATTATTATAGATTATTAACTTGGCACGCTTTAAATCACTGTCTTCAATAGTGTTCACTTTTGACATTAATAGTGATCTCACACTTTGGATTCGATTGCAAAAGTCCAAATAACTTTCTCCTGATTTAATTTTTAACGATTCTAATTCTATGTTAATACACGCTTCACTACGCGGATCTCCAAAATGTTGAATAAGTAGTTCTCTTAAGGCGGACCAAGTCACCACATCCTCTCTTTCTGATAAGAGGGCAGCTGCATTCTCTGAAAGTCTACTCGTTAAAACGTTGAAGACGTATAAATTTTGTTCTTCATTATTTGCCTGATAAAACCGATCAATAATATATTGACATTTTCTAAGGTATAAATTTAATTGTCTTTTGTCTCCTCTAAATACAGGAATTAAACTTATTATTTCTTTTGGAATAGGGTCAAGTTTTATCTCGGGCGTCGTCATATTGATAGAGTTAAGCACTACTCAGAGAATACGCACTCTTAAACAAATTACACAAAAACACACACAAAATACACAAAAATGCACAGTAAAATAAACACAGTAAAAATCAATAGAACACACAAAAAAAATAAAACAGTAAAAGCAAAATAAAGTTTTGGATATCTGAAAATTGTATAAAATATTTCTAAAATTTAAATCTTAATTAAACATTAAATTATGATCGATTTGTAGATCACTAACACTAAACTAAAATAAAATTAACTACAGTACAAAAATGAATTTTAAAATTTGTACTCTCTAAACTTTTCTTACTCTATGTTCTATTTTTAGAACGAAGGTTAACGCTATAGAATTGCATACAAATTAACCAGATCAGTTATAATGAGAGAGGTTTGATCTCAATAATAACAAAATACGTTTTTTAAAAACTAGGAAAATATATATAAAATATATAGGAGGATTAGGGGAACAAGGATTGGCGAAAAGTTTTACTCACCAACCGACTGCTACTCCCATACTCACTTTTCCTAACCCGTTTCACTAGAGTAATTTATTTGGTTCGTCAGATTTTACTCTATCACTTTTGGAATTTTCGAGAATATATTTCCGGACGAATTTGGACGTCGGAAAATCGCGTAAAACCCGTGAAAATGAGGAAAATCCGTTGCGGCTGCGCCACTCTTGGTTTGGGAACGTAATATTGCCTTTTTAAAAAACAATATTGGGTAATTAATTCTAAAATTAAAACTACGTGATTACGTCTGTGCCGATTTGGAGGCAAGAATATAATGAAGTAAGATTGTTCGGGTGCGGATCGCAGAGCCGTCACCGGACTTAGTCTAGACGCTTAGTTAGCGATAAATACAATTCCTGAAACTACAATGTTGCGTATGCAGAAAGTAGAATCTAGGCTTAATCTAATGCAGAAGGGTGAGGGCTAACCATGACTTATAGGTAATTAATTACAGTAAGTACAGATAGGCTTAGTCAAAAATAGAATTTTTGCGCTCCCTTAATTCCTTAAAATTGCAGGAATTGGTAATGTGTCACATTACCAATTCCTGCAATTTAATGTTACTCAAATCTGGAAAAATGTGAGATACGCCCTTTTAACTAACGGGGCAGTATTTACCCCCGACTTCCAATCCGAAGGTCCTGGGATCGATACCGGCCGTAATGGATTTTGCTTTCTTGAAAAATTTATGTGCACACTTAACGCGTGTTTTGACGGTGAAGGAAACGTCGTGAGGAAGCCCGCGGTTTAGTTAGCTTCAGACTAATAGCTGACTAAGCTGAGAGGATGGTATAGGTGCTGGGCAATCCTAATCCATCTAACAATGTCCCAGGCACTGCAGCGTCCCGTACAGCATGATTATCAGTTGCTGACGCTGTATAAATCATCTTCAATAGACGCAAAGGCCTTACTTACTGTTTCCTAAACTTGGAACCTGTTAGAGAATATTGTGCTTTAGTACAAAGATAAGAATCATCATCATCATCTCAGCCGTAGGACTGGTGTCCACGTCCACTACTGAACACAGGCCTCCCTCATGGATCTCCATGTTTGGGGTTGTTGCCATAATCGCCACACTGGAAGGCGAGTTAGCCAGCGCAGTAATTAATGTTGGTACACGAAGAGACGCTGCCTGTCATTTGCTGGAAATATCCCTTGTCCGATTCTTACTGCATCCACGCGCATGAGAGAAAGAACAAAATTCTACTGCACTAGGTACCTACTCTTGCCGTGGGGTGCCGGCAGTAGAATGTTACCCCTCCTTTCATGCCCGTGGATGCAGTAAGAGCCTGCTAAGGGATACCTCCGGAAGATGGGCAGCAGCGTCTTCCCGTGTATCAACATCTGTACTGCGCTCGCCAACCCGCCTGCCAAGCGTGGTGAGTATGGCAACTACCCCACATGGAGATCCATGGGGGAGGCCTGTGTTCAGTAGTGGACGTATTACGGCCGAAATGATGATGATGATGATGAGGTACCTACTCTTACTTGATTAAATATAGTTACTCTAGCAGCCTTGAAGTGTTATTTATTTTGTGTCTAGACGCTGCGCACGCGCAAACCACTTTTTCAAACAAAAACGCGGCTTACTGAATTTTTTACGTCTTCTTTGGCACAGAGGTCTAATAATAGCCGACTGATACGCTGCCGTTTGCGTTTTCGATTCCCGCCGGGGGACAAATATTTGCTTTTCTTCAGATATTTATTTTACGCAGGATGTCGGCAGTAGAATGTTGCCCTCCCCTCTTGCCCGTGGGTGTAGCAGAATCTGAAAAGGGATACTTCCGGAAGATGGGCGGCAGCGTCTTTCCGTGTATCAGCATCCCGTACTGCGGTCGCCAACCCCAGCGTAGTGAGTATCTATGCAACAGCCCTTGGAGATCAATGCTTTGTCCTGCAGTGGACGACCTACGGCTGAGATGGTAATGAATTCAGTTTTAAAAGTCTTCAGTTTTAATATTAATTATGAATAGTACAAATTCCCAGTGTAAATAGACCCTAGAAAGCACATAAATAAGGTTAAAGACATTATCAATGCATGCATGTATGGTATGGTATATATATTAAGTATATATATGTATATAGTATATATATGGTATATATATTAAGGTATGCATGAGGTTTTGGGAGATTGAGGAATGAATGTGTGATTGAATCTATACTTGTTTTATAATTTCGGAATTTCACTAATTTATTCTATTTTTATTCTATTCTAGTTAATTAGTGTAATTGATTTATGTAAGTCGTGCTAATTAATTAATAAAATAAATAAATAAATCAAGGTAAGGCGCTTATCAAACTTCTAAAACTATTTTTTTTTAAAACAACGAGTTACGTAACATATTTACAAGTAATGGTAATTATGACTGCCTCCGTGGTTTAGTTGGTCTAATCCACCATGCAAAAATAACTAAACAAAAACTATTTTTATAATTTCCATTTCAAAGTTACTTGTTTTCATGGCAAACCCCTCTTCCGGGTTAGTACCACAGATTATAATACCTGTATAATAAAACATCTAAAGCTTAACCTCTAATTATAAGCCTCCCGAAGGTCCTACATCCATCTCACGAGTTTTTCGTAGAACCCGAACATGACTCATCAATATTCTTATCGCTCAGTTGAAATCATTACAATAATGCAGACAATGCAGTGAAACGACCACATACCATAATACCATTCTTCGCCTAAAGGTCAGGATGAGCTCATTGTTAAAGTAGATCATATTAGGATTTCAACTAAGGTGCTGTGCAAACGAAGACACCAGACACATAAAAATAAATATATTGAGAACACATGAAACAAGCACACTAAGAACCTATTTCTGACGCCAAGCAGTAATGTCCGTGTTTCGGCGAAATTACCACTCCCGACACGTGGTCCAACAGCTACATCCAACTATTTTTACCACGGGTAAGTAAAATTATCAATAGTCCAACCGATTGTACTACGAAGAAGCAATATTACCCGTGGTCCGATCGGTTGGATCACGGAACACTAAATTTATCGGTAGTCCAATACTAGAAAATATGTTTATCCGTCGTCCAACTGTTGTACCAAGGAAACTCACGTTTATTCATGGACCACCATAAGGCAAAAAGGTTATCCAATATTGTGTTAAACTGCAATTGATTGCTATGCAACCTTGTTTGATATTTCCGATGATGATTAGAAATTGACATCAAAGCTTGCATTTATTAGTTTGCTGTGAATACAGATAAATGTCAGAAAGATTTTTCAAATGAATATTTTCTTTGTTGTATTATTTTACATTCTTACTTGAAAAATATTACACGGCCGCCAACATGGCTAGCCAAATAACTTACGAATTTATAAATTAACTTGACCCTGGCGGAATTGTGTTAAACTAAACACAAAAAGCCATAAAATAAAAAGACAAGCCAAATGTCAGAAATGGCAGAAATACGGGCATATGACACCTTACAACTCCATGTCCCAGAGTGACGGGCGCAATGCAAATACAGCGTTGGTCACGAGTGATTTTCGTGGTATTGCAGTTGTAACAGGTAGAGATTACCGCTTAACATCAGGTGGGTCTTCGGCTTGTCTAGACATTAAATGGTATGAATAAAAAAACCCTACAAAAAGGTCTGTTACCTGTGATAGCAACTTCCTTAGGAAATGTATTACTGTTGTTTCTGTCTACTATTAAACTTATTCTGGACGCAAAAGCAATGGCACTGTCTACGTTTACATATCGCTTTACTCCAAAAGGTCCATTTAAATTCCTCAGATGATCAGTTTTACATTAATTATTTACCAACCGATTTTGTGATTCGTGGAAATAATTAATATTCTCTTCGTAGTATAAATCAGTCGAGTTTATTAGTAAATGGCATTTCAAAGCAAGAACATTAATTAAAATTTTATATTAAAAAAACAACAAGAAGTAATTCGGCGTTTTTAAATGTTATATAAGAAAACGAGATATTATTTACGTACCAGCTTAAGTTGGTTAAGGCGCAATAGTTTCTATCCAGATAGTTTGTCTTCATCAGGGTGAGTTTTATTCGCCTCCCACCCGCCCAGCGTTCTATTGCCAACTCAATTATTTCCCGTTTTTGTTAGTTTCGTTTAAGTTCACAGAAATGAAGCTAATGAGCAAGCTTTAAAAGACGTTCAAATCCTCAATCCTCTTGAAGAAGTTTAACTTCGTCTGAATTATAGCTAGGATCCAGTCGATGGTCAGAAGCACGAAGCGAACATCGTGGTCGACATGCGAGCCCTCTACACGGAATGTCATCTGGTGGGCAAAGGAGATTTTTGACATTAGCTTGATATAGAAGGAAAGAGATAATTGCTACTCTTAAAAAAAACAAACGATAGCTAATAGAATCACTTTTCCTATGTGGAGTGTGTGTTAATAACAGATTATGGATCCATGTACATAGTCCGAAATATAAGATTTTATTTTATTTTTATATATATATTTTAAATCAATAACAACCCTCTTATGAAATAACTTTTTAATACTAACTCTTATTTCATAATAATAAATTCATAATGTCTTCATAGACAAGGTCTGCATTGACATCTCGCATTGAAGTGTTTAATTGTTTATTTCTCTCCGGACATACCTATATCATGCACTCATGTTGCCATGGATATGTTCCATCGCAACCAAAGCCCAATTAAGCATAAATATCAGTTGCTGACGCTGTATAAATCATCTATATAATAGATGTAAAAGGCCTAATTTGACTATCCCATGAACCTTTTGTCGATTTAAGGGCTTTGTGGACCTTTATCATCATCATTATCATCATCATCTTCATCATCAGCAGCAGCAATTATTTGCCCACTGCTAAGCCTAGGCTTTCCTCAAAACACTACCCCATGCGTGACGTCAGTGCAAATCTGGTATCCCCCACCAGGATTAGAATTAAAATTAGAGTTTCCATCATGTGTGCCATTCGCCTCGGTTTTAACTACGTGCAACACACGGTTTTAAAGATGTCATCGGCCCATCCCAATGTTGACTCTAATTCTTGTGGTGGATACCAGATCTGTGCTGACGTCCTGCGTTGGAGTGTAATGTTTATAGTCCCCCTTGACAGACCCCGACCCTAGCGAGTCCAACTCCTTGAAGTAGTAGTAGAAAAGTTCATCCGAGGAAGTACTACCACCATACCTATTAATGTCAGCAAACAGTAATGCCTGCATTGCTGTGTTCCGGTTTTAAGTGAAATTACGGGCACATAAGACCTTACAGCTCTGTCTCAGGCTGACGGGCGCAATGCAATCCAGCGTTGGTCACATAGTCACATGCTTCGTGATAGATAGATAGATAGATAGATAGATAACACTTTATTGATCACCACATGTAACAAAAAATATACCGAGGTATAAAAACAAGCAAAAATATAATACAATTTTGGGCAATTCAACGGGCGGCCTTATCGCTGGGAGCAATCTCTTCCAGGCAACCAATTGATACAGAGAGCATAGGGCAAGAAGAATCGTGATCGTGGTCACCGCGGTATTGCAGTTGTAATAGGTGGTCCATCGGCTTGTCTAGTCATTGAGTCGTATAAAAAAAGTGCTGGAGGAGGACTTTGGGCTACTTGCAGCATTCCCGAAGAAGGTGCAAAATGTTGAAGGTGACGAGGGGGCATGACTCAATAAGCTCCAGTATTCCTTTTATGCCTTCACATGTAGCAGTGCAGTTGTGAACCTAATGGCAAAGTTATTTCGACCTGTTCTCCGTTAGAACATACCTTAGGAACTCCTGCTATTTCAGCCGGTTCTATATGCGTATCATGAATCCTGAAGAAGACAGAGCCGGTGGCTTGTGGTATAGGATACTCATTGGAGGGCTGGCTGAAGATAGCCTGTAATAATAAAACAAGTGTTATATTCATTGTAAGGACGAGATCAGCAGGAAAACATTGCAGTTAAGAACTGCCGGAAAGACGTTTAAAACAACTCATATTACCTACCACTCAAAGCCAACGATATCATCTTCAAAATATCATCTAATAGAGCTGTGAATCATGATATCCGTGTTGTTTATAATGACACAACTATTCGATCTAATTGCCTGCTATTATAAGAACGCATGATCTGCAACGCAAAGTTATCCAAGGAAAATCGATAATACTCGTAAGTACGTAGATACAATCTCGTCATTACGGTATGGGGAAGTCTTACCTGTATATTTACTTGTTTTATTGATGTTGATTGGCAAGAAACCACCATCTCCATTCCACTCCAGGATAAGGATATATTAATATAATGTAGACTCGATTTGGTTTATGAATAGTACATATTATGCAGTGTAATAAAAAACAATAATGTAACTGTGAGTTTTAGATAATAAATAAAATAAAATAAAAATAAAATAAGCAATCGCACGGCGCAATACCACCCATATATATTTGATGTAGGTCTATTGTCTCCCCTGATGGATCCCCTTGATGAGATTTCAGGAAAAAAAATCCTGTTGTCTCTCCTAGGCAGTGGAGATATCAGATCTTACTTTTAAAAAACTGTTTTTAGTACTGTTGTCTCCCCGCAGGACTTATTCAGGATTTCTTTCATACTTATAAAATAACGATTTTAAGCGATAACCTGTACCTATTACAACTATTAATTAAGAACGTGACCAACGATGCATTGAATTGCGCCCGTCACCTTGAGACATAGAGTTGTAAGGTCTCATGTGTCCGTAATTTCTCCGGCCCCCGTACCCTTTAAACTGGAACACAGCAATGCAGACATTATTATGCTGTATTACTGTTTGGCGGTAGAAATAGGTATGGTGGGAAGTACTTTCCCGGATGAACTCAAAATACTTCATTCAAAGCGGCCGCATGGACTTAATTACACAATAACAACACAAATTACAAAATAAAACAACACAAATTAATAGAATGGACGCTTCGTAAAAGTTCTACTAATACTAAATGTTGATACTCCCTTACTTCATAATAGTAGTACTGGGAGCACTCATCCTGAGAAACTCCATGGTACTTCAGGATGTACATGAGTACAGGAGTCAGCTTCCACTTAGTCTCTATAGCGTCTGCAAGGAACGACTCTGCGTGTTTGGTGATAGGCCGGCCGAGCCCTTGTAGGGATAGCATGTATTGCGTAGCAACCGCATTTCTGCTACCTAAGGGAAAGGGAGATAACAATTAGTTAAGCCTTTACATGTTATTACAATAGATAATTTGTACAGCGTCAGCCACTGGTTATAATGCTGTACGGGACGTTGCAGTACCTGGGACATTCTTAGATGGGATTAGGCTTCCCCAGCACCTATACCAACCTCCCAGCTTAGGCGGCTGTTAGTCAGAAGAAAGATAAGGTCAATACGTCTGAAGTTAACTAAGCCGCGGGCTTCCTCACGATGTTTTCCTTCACCGTTAAGCACGTGTTAAACGTGTACATTTTTCAAGAACGAAAAATCCCTAGGTTCACGGCCGGTATCGAACCCATGACCTTCGGATTGAAAGTTGAGGGTTCAATGTGAAAAACACTGAGAAGTTAGATAGATGGAGCATACTTTATTCTCTTCTCTTCCAGTTGTAGGACGTCTACTGCTGGACAAAGGCCTCCCTCAGAGATCTGATGAGGTGTTCTTGCCATACTCAACATGCTCGGTTGGAGGGTTGGTAAGCGCCATACAAGATGCGCGATGTATCTCGGAAAGACAGTGCTGCCCATCTTCAAAAATACCTAATTTCACACCTGCTTAGTACTTAGGCGAAATAAGTGCGATAGTTGGAGCTAGTGAAATATAATCCGTTTATATTCTAGGGATTGTAATGCGCATCTATCAGAGTTATTTAGTGATGAATTAAATAACTTTTGTGTTGAAGAATCGTGGTGCTTTGCGGATATGCAAAAGTTAGGTGTTAACTCCAGTGAATATACATTTGAATGCCGCGTATGGATTACGGCGGTAGCTGGATCACTGTGCTGTAGTAACACAGCTTGGGATATATATTAAGTGGATAGACAGGCGCCGGTCTACACATGCTTTCTTGACTTGTCCAAAGCCTTCGACACAGTATGTTATGTATGACTTACTGTGGAAGAAGCTTAGAGCCAAACATTACCTGAGGACCTATGCTCTGTTTCTGAGTAGGTACTGGTACTCTCATTAGATTAACATTGTAAAATGGGGCGGTTCCCTATCGGACGCATACGGTTATAATAGTATTTAATTAGCCCTGCTTATCTGTACCGTAATGGCCTCAGAGGGCCTCGGCAGCTTACCCCAGTCGGCTCCACGGTAGGCGGAGTGAGCGTCAACAACCTAAGCTACGCAGACGATATGGTGCTGCTGGCGCCGTCTATGGGCATTGAGAGGTTTGGTAGCATTTTGTGAGACTTGTGCTGCAAGTCATGGCTTGCAGTATACGGTCAAGAAAAGTGAGTGAAGGTTTCAGTTCCTCCCATTATGATGAGTGGAAAGATACTCAGTACGGTTTTTAGTTTTAGATATCTGGCTCATCTTGTTACAGATAACCTAAAAGATGAAGAAGATATGGAGAGGGAGCGAAGGGCGTTGATTGTGAAAGCCAATATGTTGACCCCCACGTTCGCTCGTTGCTCCGAGAAAGTTAAAATAACTCTCTTCACATCATTTTGTCAATCTTTTTACACGAGCAGCCTATGGTTCACACAGAGATCCGTCAACGCCCTCCGGATCCAATATGACAATGCGTTTAAGATGCTGCTGGACCTCCCGCGGTTATGCAGCGCGTCCGGCATGTTCGCGCAGGAGCGCGTGGACGGTTTCGCCGCCTATTGCAGGAATAAAGCAGCCTCACTGCTGAGCAGAGTACGCGGGAGTACCAACACCATCCTGAGGGTGATAACCGATACGATTGATGGAGTGATGTGCAAACACTCCATCACTCTGTTGACGGATTTTTTTTATTTTTTATGTGGTCTTTTTAATAGCCCTAATTCATTTTTTTATAACATTATGGATCAGTGTCATCTAGAAAAAAAAAGTCTTTATTAGCGACTGCATGAGAATACGGTCGCACGAATTTAATAATAAATGAGGTATGATAAGAAAGCGGAAGCTAAGGGCTATCAAAAAACGCTACTTTTATCCAAGGACAAAATTTAGTTTTTTACTTACACGTGTTTCAAAATTTATTCGTTTTAAAAATGATAATAATAATTTGGCACAGGTCATTCAAATATTCCACAACGCATTGAAAAACATGCCCTAAACTAGTGAAAAGGTAGAATTCGGTTTTGGCACTTCGCCGGCCGCTGCCAAGGCACGCTCGCTTTGCTCGCTTGGATCCTCACATTCACAACTTTTCATTAAAAACCCGTTGAGAAATCGGCCGTTTTCTGACTGTCTCGTAACCCTCGTAACACTCTATAAAATCTCACCACAGATAACGCATGGTTTTTAAAATGCAATCTTGGCGCCACGAGTCGTCGCAACGGGACTTTCACTGGCAGATAGCAGTTTTTAATACTAAAAGGCTACCGACTTTATTTAATGTTTTAACGCTGCAACAGGTCAAGTAAATTATATAATTATGTAAAAACTAGTGTTACGAAAACTGGTACAAGTTTTCATTAGGTATATAAGCTACCTACTATAACAGTTAACAAGCCAAGAAGACTTCTAGTAAATTAGTGACGACCTCTGTGTCGCAGCGGGCGAAGGTCTGCCTGCGACGCAAGAGGTTGCGGGTTCGATTCCCGCCTCGCGACAAATGACTGTATAATTTGCAGATATTTGTGCAGGGTGTTCTGGTATGTTTTTCTATATTATGTATAATAAAAAATATCTATCTATGTAATATTAATGTATTTAGTATATCAGTCCTCTAGTACCCTCAACACAAAATCTGCTTACCTTGGGGCTAGATGATGCTGTGTGAATTGTCCAGCATTATTTAGGTATTTATTTATTAAATGTAAAACTTGTGTTACTTACCAGCTAACTGATCTAAGTTTTGTCTCTGCCCGATGGCAAATTTGGCTTTGTTGATAGCATTTGTGACGGAATCTATAGCGATTTCTTCTAACGGTGTGATTTGCGGTAGATTCATGGTTAGGATGAAAAAGAATTACGTAGTTTTCAAAAAAATTCGGTGTTTACTTCTTGAGGTGATTGACGGAAAGTGTCAGTATTCGGTTTATATTTTTTATTGTTTGTCAACGTCATTGTTAGCTATAAGGTTATATTTTGCGTCATCATCATCATCATCTCTGCCGTAGGACGTACCTACACCGCTGTACATTGGAGGGGGTTGCCATATTCACCACGCTTGGCAAGCGGGTTGGCAAGCGCATTACGGGATGTTGATACACACGGAAGATGGACATCAGTGTCTGATGTCCATCTTCCGGAGGTATCGCTTGGCTGTATCTTACTGCATCCTCGGGCAAGAGGAGAGGCAACATGCTACCGCCGGCATATTCTGTGTATATATAAATGAATTGATAACAAGGACGTATTATACGATATTCTTTCTTCAACGTACGTTTAATTTATGCAATTTTGAATTTGACTTGTCTAGTTTGTTTGCTTAGATCAATTGAGGTACTCTGTAAGCTCATTTAACAGTAAAAATATTTTACATAGAAGCTTTGAATTTATAACAAGTAGCTATCTCCTGCAGATACGGAAAACTGGTACACAAGTATTTCTTCGGCATAAGTAAGGTCTACCTAATTGGCCGCTTAAGAGGTTCATGGAAACTCTTAATAAAGCACTTTAATGGCTTTAGTGGCTATGTCCGATATTAAGTTATGATGTTTTTATATCTACAACATACATTATATGAATATTTTGTCGAAGAAACATTTACGTGCACATTCTTCTTTGGCTCTAACGCAAGGTTTAGTTTAGTTTTTTACCTCCAAAACTACTTGTTTTCATGGACTGAAACCCCCCTTTCGGGTTAGTACATATTTAAAAAAAAACATTTATTTCAATTAAGTACAAAACATACTTATAGAAGCTCTCCCTACCAAACTAAGTTAAAGACACCTTGTATCTTGGTAGTGAGTATCTTCCCAAGCGTATCACTGCAGGTTAATGTACTAAATAGAAATTTAGTACATTAGAATTTATTATAGAACACCCTGTATTTTATTGCCACCATTAACGGCATACCTCTGTACATACTAACCTGAAAGAGAGACTTCAGCTCATGAAAAGAAGTCGTTTTGGACAGGAAATCGGAATTTTTTATTTTCTTTTTAATATTTTTTTAGTTATTTTTATTTACAATTTACTATTTGGTGTGATGTGAAGACGATCCCTGAGGTCATAACCATATTTTATAATTTGTATATTTAAGACGGTGGGAAAATACGGGCTAAAATATATTAATAAATACATCATCATCATCATCATCATTTCAGCCGTAAAACGTCCACTACTGAACACAGGCCTCCCTCATGATCTCCATGGGGGGTAGTTGCCATAAGTACTCACCACGGTTGGCAGGCGGGTTGGCGATCGCAGTATGGGATGTTGATACACGGAAAAACGCTGCTGCCCATCTTCCGGAGGTATCTCTTAGCAGGCTCTTACTGCCGGCACCCTACCGATAAACATCGGTTACTTTATATTAATTAAATCCATCCAATATCTTCATAATGGGAATCAGTCAGATAGCGTCCTTGGTTTTATGGTGTGAAATTGTAATATCAGTAATTAACGCTCGTGCAGATAAATGATCGTTACGAATTCCGTAATCATGAATCAGTAGGTACACCTTCATTTATTTAAATTATTGAACCGTAAACCGTGTAAATCAATGAAAAACCTTTACGTTTACTAAAAGCCGGAACAGTAATGACCCAATGACTCACAAGATGACATAATTATGTCATACCTACTCATATACCAAATTATAACAGAAAACAGACCTACATACCTCTATTCGAATAAGAAGATTTAACCTCGTTTCCTTATTTAAAAATTTTGGCCCGTCATGTTATTATTTATTATTATTATTAAGAGCCTGTACTGTCTCACTGCAGGGCAAAGGCCTCCCTTCCTTCCTTCCACCTTTCTCTGTCTTGAGCTACTGTGGTCCAGTCTTCCAAGTATGCGTCGAGTTCGTCTCTCCATCGACGTCTCGGTCTGCCGCGAGGTCGTTTCCTGTCTTGTCCATTTGGTAGTGGATTTAGCCCATAACTTATCCGGCCTGTGACAATCCCACTTCAATTGGCCCGATTTTTGGGCGACGTCTGCGATCTGTGTTTTGGAGCGCAGTTCACTATTTTTTATCCGGTCTGACAATTTGACTCCTAGGATACTGCGCTCCATCGCTCGCTGGCAAACCCCAAGTCTGCTCTTTTGCAAAGCGATCAATGACCTGGTCTGTGCGCCTTGGGTGAGGATTGGCAAAATGCACCAGTCCATGAGTTTTCTTTTGAGTGTCAGTGGCAGATCGCCTTTCATTAGATCTTTCATATACCAATAGCCCTTCCAGGCGTTTTAAGTTCGTCTTGTTATTTCAACATCTTTTCTGCTCTGGAAGGATACTAATTGGCCTAAATATAAATACTTATGGACATATTCAATTTTCCCATCCCCAACCTGTAACCTGCATTCTATGGCGTTGGTTATTATCTTGTTTTCGACCTGTTCATGCAAAGACCAACTTTGAGGCTTGTCGTGTTAAATTCGTCCAACATTGTGCCGAGCTCAGTTGCTGATGTGGAAAAGAGAACTATATCGTCGGCAAATCGGAGATTATTCAATCTCTTATCACCGACGAAGATCCCCTTTTCCAACCAACTAGGTTTTAGAGATTCAAAAACCTTTGGGGTTTTTGGTTGTTTTGGGGACAGCGGATCACCTTGTTTAACACCTTGTTGTATTTGGAAAGACTGTCTGGTAGAATCTCATTTAATGGCTATAGTGCTGTTTAGGTAAATGTGTTCTAAAAGTTGGATGTAAGTGGTTGGAATATCTTGTTTTCTAAGTGCTGCGAAAATGGCTGAGTGCCCAAGACTGTCAAAGGCTTTCGAATAATCGATGAAGGCTATGTAAAGTGGTAGGTTATACTCCGTGTATTTCTCAACAAGCTGATTTAGTGACTGAAGATGGTCAGTGGTGGACATGCCTCTGCGAAAGCCTGCCTGTTCTGGCGGTTGGTGTTGGTCCAGGAGGCCTGATATTCGGTTCTCTATCACTTTTATAAAAGTTTTGTAGATGTGTTAAATCAAGCTTATTGGTCTATAGTTACCTTTAACTGTCTTGTCACATTTTTTGTGGAGTAGAATTATATGGGAGTGGCAGAAGTTAGAAGGTATATTGCCAGTTTGTAAAATTGTGTTAAATAAATTTGTGAGATGAGGGATCAGTATAGGCTCTCCTATTTTTAAAGTCTCACTAGTTACACCATCGTCTCCAGGACTTTTTCCATATTTAAGGCTGAACGTTCTATATATTATTATCTCTCTCCTTCAAAATATAGAACCGATCACTATAAAATGAATCGAGGTAGTCCCGATAATCAAAAAATAACGCGTCAATTCCAATTAGTGTATGCCACATAAAAAGTGTAAAATTACAGTGCAGTAAATGTTCACGTAACAAGTGATAAATGTTCAAAATCGATAACCACAAAAACTGATAAATCTCTATTGAAAAGAACTTTCTGCATTCTCGTAATCTCACGATAGACAAATATGTTGCGATCCGATCGTGATGCATCGACTAATAGTAGACTTTTATAATGATGTGACAAGTTCGACACTGACAAGTGAGATGAGACAAAGTATCTTGCAAAATCACGATTCACGAGAATTGCACACGGCCGCGGTGGATGGCACAAACATAGGGGATAGAGGAGATATACGAAATACCTCCCTTCTTCTCATCCGCTTCTAGGTATTCGGAAGACCCAGAAGCGGAGTAAAATTGGGCTGTGAATGATGTGGATAAAGGCATTTTGATATGTAGTAAGATAACGGAAGATTACGGTTTTCATACTACAAGCTTTGCTTAGTTTGGGACTAGATGGTGCTCTGAGTCCTGCATTATCTATTGATTATTTCCAAAAAACTTTTCAAAAAGTGGCTCTTAAACATCCGTTACAAACTCGTTCCGTGTAAATGCCATACCAAAAACCTGTTATAAATCGTGAATCGACCTCGGCCACAGAGTAATTAAGAGTAGGTATGTACCCAGTGAAACGTTGTATGACTCATACGGTGTTTTAATATGGGTAGCGCGTACACATCACGATCACAGGTCTTGATAATGTCACTAGATGTGGCCTACGATTACATTGATACTTCGCGGTGAAAGCGGCAGAGAGATGGGTGATAAAAAGATTGACATGGATATATTTTTTTGTAATACTTTTTTATAATTAATAAACAATATGCCGTGGGGTGCCGGCAGTACCTCCTCTCATACCAATGGATGCAGTAAGAGCCTGCTAAGGAATACCTCCGGAAGATGGGCAGCAGCATCTTTCCTTATATCAAAATCCCGTACTGCGCTCGCCAACCCTCCAGCCAAGCGTGGTGAGTATAGCAACTACCCCTCATGCAGATCCATGAGGGAGGCCTGTGTTCAGTAATGGACGTCTTACACCTGAATTATGATGAATGATGAATAAACAATGGGCACGGACGAGTTAAACAAAATCGTGGAGAAACCAGTGGCTAAGTCAACTCTAGTAACTCTGTAAAACTATATGCATTTTTAAAAGTAACTTGTGTTATTGGTTCGAAATAGAACACTCAATTACTGTATATAAAAATAACATGCATAGAAATACATAGCCGGCTATCAAAACTTATTAGACGTCTGTTTAATAATTTAGGAGTTAATGAGCCGTTTTCAGTAAAAAAGAAAGAAAGTGCTCGGTGCTACAAAACCGATAAAGGCAATCAAGATTTTCGACCCGACACGGTTAGTATCTTACAAGACGAAATGGTTATGGCAGCCTGCGTTTAAGGGGTTCGTCTGAACATTGCGGGTTCGAGTCCCGTCGAAGACAAAAATTTTGATTGCATTTTTCATTTATATAAAAGAAAAAAAAGTGTTTTCTACTTAACCAAGCAAGCGGTGAAAGCAAGTTTGTGATTAATCACAATATTGCTGTCAATTTCAAATTATGTTTCCCACCAGTAAAATAATACTAAGGTTCGAGGGAATTATTTTTGAGGTTTAAAACGCCTCATTGACAGACACGTACAGACAAATCAAGTAAGTGACTCTTACTTAAACCGCGGCTCATCGCACGACTCGAGTCAAGGTAACCGAATGGATTGAATGATACCTCGGCAGCGTTAAGAACTGGTCAGCCGGCATACCTTACAACGGCGAGATTGTCGTATCCAGTTATTGTACAGCTTGATATAACACTGTACGTCAGGAGCTGCGTGCGCGCAGTCGACTTACAACTTACGGTCATACACATCGTTCACATAAAGTTGCTCAACGGTGCCGTGAAATTATACGAATTCCATTTAGATATAACTTTGCCTTGAGTCTTGACGCTTGATGCTTGAAATCAACTCGTACACACCGTTCGATAGAAGTGCAGTGTAATTTGATTCGAGTGTATTATTGACTCATTGTTTCAACCTTTTGAACTGGTGCTGGAAATCAAGTGATTTGATATCGTTAAGTGAAAATCGGTGATTTGAATTGTTATCGAATGTAATTCTAATCAGGGATTCAATTAATGGTTTTGATCATTTTGTCCTGATTGCTAGTGACTAAGCGATATTAGCGTTTATTTTTGTGCTATAAGAGTTCAAAATGAGAGGCGCATTGGACTGTGTGTCTGCGAAGATATCGCCAACGGAGAGCACAGAAGTGTTTACTATACATTCTTACTCGGAGTCTGCGCCCGACTTGAGTAATAATGATAAGGTAAGGTCTTATTTATAACTTAGCATAAATACTAAATGTATGCGTACTTAGCTAGTTCCCGTGCCTATGCACGCATTGTATGGACTAGCCAGATGTTTTGAAAACAATCACTTGACTATGGAAATTGTTTGCACTTGAAGTCTGTTATAATGAAGCAGCTGAAACAAGGTAATGAAGCGATTGACATTACGATTATAATAGGTATATGTACATATATTATAATAGGTATACTAGCATAGCAGTGTCGGCTGTAGGGTACCGCATTGGAGCTTAAGTACTCATGACGTCAGAATGCCAAGTGGCCCCAAAATGCCGTATTATTATAATAGGATAATAATAATGCTGGACATTTCATACAGCACCACCTAGCCCCAAGGTAAACAGAGCTTGTGTTATTGGTAGATAGTTATTGATAGAATAACTATTTGTATATATTATTTGACCATAAATACTTATCAGACATGGCAAAATACCCAGACCCGGGACAATTATCTGTAGAAAAATCAAAAACATTTGTATCGCGGCGGGAATCGAAACCGCGGTCTCATGCGCATTAGCCAGGTATTAATACTGCGCTACACGTGCACTTTTTGCATCCTTTTTGCAGTTATGCAGAGATGCACGTATACATCCTTAAAAGTTTATCTAAGACGCAAACTACGTCTAGTCGAAAGATGTCTTGAGCAAATATTATTAGCACCAGGCACAGACAGAAACTAGTTAGATAAACTGGAATGACGACAAGATCATTACTTATTTAATATGCAACAATTTTTACCCCCGCACCGGCCCTGAGCCCCGGGGGTCGGGCGGCAGGGTGGACCTGTTGTGTACACTGGATTCTGCGCGCGAATTATGGGTATTTTCACCTCGCAACCAATTTTTTTTAAAGTAATATACGATATATGAAATCATCATCATCATCATTTCCCTGCCCTTATCCCACTTTTATGTGGGGTCGGCGCAATCAGTTTTCCTCTTCCACTCCGCTCTATCAGCCGTCATCTCAACACTCACTCCTTTCTTATCCATATCATCCTTCACACAGTCCATCCATCTTTTCTTTGGTCTGACTCTTCCGCTACATCCCTCCACATTCAAACCTAAAATTCTTCTCGTCACATGACCCTCTTCCCGCCTCATAACATGCCCATACCACGACAACCTATTACTCCTCAACTTATCCGCCACTGGCGCAACTTTCAAACTTCCTCTAATAACTCATTCTTGATTTTGTCCATTCTTGTAACTCCGCACATCCATCTCAGCATTCGCATTTCCGCAACATGCACTCTTCTTTCATCCGTCTCTTTGGTTGCCCAACCAACACTCAGATCCAAACATTACGATATATTACAGTTTATATAACCATTTGTATAATCACTAATTGAATATTGAAGTAATTAGGTAAAGTTAAAGGTTTCAAGTTTTAGATAAATCCATTGTATTTCCGTTTGCCACGAATTGACAAGGAATTGCCAAAAAATGTGTATAACTGTTGTAATAATCGAGTATTGAATTATTACTATTAATAACGGTACAATGATATAATAGTACCTTCGTATATAATAAGTTCTAATAAACAAAATGTTACTTCCGATGTCACTTGATTGGCCTAGGAATATCCGACCAATGAGAGGCTCGCATTTTCCGCCAATAAGACGCTGGTACTATAAGGCGGCGTGGTGAGTTACGGGATATTTACCATTATTTGATTCTTTTTGAGTTTCCCGATATTTCGGCGCAGTTCCACACACCATGATCACGGATAAGCTGATGTCTTTTGCGAGTGGGTAGTCATTGGCAGAGACAACGATCTACCCTCTTTTAATTGTTACAATTTATATAATTTGTATAATCACTATTTGAATATTAAAGTTATTAGGTAAAGTTACAGGTATACGCAATAAGGGATGTTTATACACGGAAAGACGCTGCTGCCCATCTTCCGGAGGTATCCTTTAGCAGGCTCTTACTGCATCCATGGGCATGAGAGGAGGGGTAACATTCTACTAACAGCCATTAAGGCTGAAATTATGATGATGGAGATCTTGGGAATAGGCATGGCAATTTGAACTAAGTATAAGGAACATTGTATCTTACAACTTTTGAAACTATCATGGTTGTGAACACTTTATGTCTATATGCAATATTTACAGGTATACTCCCGGTATACAATAAATCCTTATTTTTTTGGGACGCAAACTACGTCTAGTCGAAAAATGTCTTGAGCAATCTTATTAGCAGCAGGCACAGGTAGAAACTAGTTAGATAAACTGGAAAAAGAACAAGATCATTACATAATTAATATGCAACATCTTTACCATCGCCCGTGGCCGTTTGGTCATCTCGGACAAAAAGTGTTTCCTAATTTTATTCAAATCTATCTCTATACAGGGTGTACATAATATGTGTGCTAAGCCAAAATTGGTTCAATGGATTTCAGTGCATGAAAACAAGTAGTTTTGGAAGGTAAAAATCAGGATTTCTTTAGATATTCGTTAAATTTTATTTTATTTACTTATTTTTATTTACAATTTTACTAGTTGGTGTAATGTGAAGATGATCTTGAGGTCATAAACAATTTTACATTTTTTTTATTTTTAATAAAAAAACCGCTTGTGTGGTTTTAGGTATTTTAATTTGTAGCTGTTCGGCAACTCATTGCAACTAAGGTCAATGACCCTGTCAAGAATCAGCTGGCATTTAGGTTGCCATTATCGTATAATCAGCTGTTTAAGATAAAACTTCCGATCCTTCAAGGAACTTCAAATCCTGAAAAGTCGTAGAGCAAAAGTTTTTTTGGGGTGGTCAGAATCCGCCCCTTTTGGCTTAGTACACATATTATAATACACCCTGTATATAATAGGGGACCGGACAACTTTTGAAAAAGTTTTTTTTATTAATCCTCATGGTTAATTATTCTCACAAAAAATATATGTAGTTTTAATTAAATTTAGCTTAATTTGTACCCAAAACCATTAAGTAAACCAACTAAGCGATCGCGTGACGTCATCTGTGGATGAACGTCACGCGATCCGCGAGTTGTGAGTTCAGTCAAAGTCAGTTCAGAACAAACCGCCCCCGTGCATAATTTTGAAACTGGTGTTATTATCTTCTTCTTCTTTTATTTCTAATGGCTGATGCATGCCACTTGCTGCAACTCTGCCAGTGGTGTTATTATCTTTGATAAACTATCTGTACCGTGAACCAGCTACGTGAAGTTGGCAGTAGTATTCCTATTTTAAAAAGAAATAAGTTGCCATTAATAAAAAAAAAACAACTAACTTTACTAATCAAGTGCGTTTTGTAAGCTTTCGTGAAATTTGGAAGATATGGAAAGGAAAAAATATCGTTGGTGTGTTGTACCTCAATGTACGAACACATCTGAAACTACATACTCCAAATAAATTATTTATTGATGTACCTCGAAAAGCCGAAATAAGACAAGAATGGCTGGCGTTAGCAAGAAAAAAAACTGCGAAGGAATGTCTGTAACTTCACCTCAACATGATGACGCCCATACACAAATGACGTCACTCGCTGTGATTGGTGTTTCGTTTGACATGCGAGACAGATTATAAATATCGTAATTATCAAATTTTGTTTTTTGATTTAAAAATATAAATCATTACTTATTTTATGAAAATTTTAGTAGGAAAATCGTAAAATTTTATGAACATTTTATGTAACTATATCTTAGATTTTTTTTCGATTACTGTCCGGTCCCCTATTACTAGCTAATTCGGCGAAGTTCGTATCGCACCGCACTCGCACTCCTATTGCAGCGCCGTCTACCGGGTACAAAAATATAGCCTATATTACTCGCGGGACAATGTAGCATTCTAACGATGAAATATTTTTTGAAAACGGTTTAGTAGTTTTTGAGTGCATTCTACCCCGACCCTAGCCAACCAAACTCCTTGAAGTATCGGAGAAGGGCTCGGGGCCACTGGCATGAGTATCCCTGGAGGATATAGTAAGGCCTTTACATCTATAATAGATTCTTTATACAGCGTCAGCAACTGGTAATAATGCTATACAGGACGCTGCACTGCCTGTGCTGATTGTAAGATGGATTAGGCTTGCCCAGCACCTATACCATCCTCCCAGCTTAGACGACAATTAATTTAATATCAATTTGAAATGTTGTCATTTTATCGGTGCTAAAACGGCTTCACCTCGTACACACACTCAGATTCTATGCCATAAAGGTATTCTAATAGAACTTGTTAAACTTTCGCGATTTGTTAACATATTAATTGCGACAGGAAGCAGAGTGTCAAAATCGGGAAATACGTCAGTGATGAGCTACCAGTGACTTACGGAATTCCACAAGGCTCTATTATTGGTCCGACTCTCTTCCTGGTCTACATGAACCAAATATGTGACATAGAAGATCAAAACGCTAAACTAATAGCATTTGCTGATGACACGGTTCTTCTATTCCAGGGAGAAAGTTGGCCTGAAGTTTTTGAGCATGCTCAGAATGGTTTTGACTTGGTAGCCAAATCACTCTACCAAAATATACTGACACTGAATGCAGCTAAGACCACATATGTAACGTTCTCATTGCGTAAAAATGGACAGCCAAAAAATGACGATCACACTATACATGCTCACACTATGGAATGCATGGAAAACCTTACAAAAACCTGCTCCTGTGCAATACTCAAAAGACAAGACACAATAAAATACCTGGGCATTAAAATTGATCAACACATGACTTATGGACCCCATATAAATGTAATTTCAGCTAGAACACGTAAGCTGATAGCTATATTTAAAAACCTGAGGCACGTTGCAAACAACACACAGCTTAAGACAACTTACTATGCTCTTTGTCAGTCCCTCCTAGCTTACTGCTTACCAGCATGGGGCGGGGCATCTAAAACTCACCTACTTCAGCTGGAAAGGGCACAGAGGGCAGTACTTAAAGTGGCGTTTAATAAACCGTACAGATACTCTACGACCCAACTGTACAATGATTGTAATGTCCTCACGGTTAGAAAACTTTATTTACAAAAAATCCTTCTCACACAGCATAAAAAACCGGCAGATATAGATGTTGTCAGCAAAAGACGAAAGAATAAAGTGTTCTCTGTGATAAAAACTCGAACATCTTTTGCACATCATCACACATTCTACTTGGCACCTTACGTCTTCAACAAACTAAACAAAATTATACCTTTAGCTTTACATAACATGACACAACAAGAATTTAAAACAAATATAACATCCTATTTGCGAAATTTGGATTATGCTGAGACTGAGCTTTTGTTATCAGTTAAATTATAGGCTATGTAACATTTAATTTAGTTAATAAAATAGTAATAAAGTAGATTGTAAGAAATAAGGGTTACATTTTTTTTTTAATATAGTGTAAATTGTATGATTTTAGTTAGTACCCTTGTAGCCCGCTAGAAGTCGATGTAGAGAGCCCTCACATCTTAATACAAGTGAAAACTTAGTAAGAGTGAGGAGTCAATTATGTTTGACCCTAAAAGGTTTATCAATTGTACTTTTCTTAAATATTTTACACTGTAATTAGCTTAAGTACCTTATAACTGTACCTTGTACTTAAACCTTTTTTGAAATAAATACATTATTATTATTATATTATTATTATTTTAATTATAATATTAAAATAGTGTGTCGTAATATGAACCGGGAGGTTTCTGATTCTGAAGACGAATTGAGGGTAGTCGTGGATCCTACCATCAATTCGCGGTGGTAGCTCCCAGAAACTTCGGTCCTCCCGCGACCACGACCACGATAAATCCGGTCGAAACGTCTAAAAAAAAAAAAGTACGCGATAAAATCCTGTATTTTAAAACTACTAAGGTATTACAATCGGAAGCTTTATGCGCATGATCATGATCACCCTTAAATAGCGATGCAATGTCATTTATAAAACTACGCAGTACTAAGCCATCAGGAAGTTAATACACCTGTCTGATAGGAAAGCGATGCAAATCAGCTGTTATAAAATTATAGTTTTGGCATTGATATAAAGATATAAAGATTTTATTGATAATTTGTCACAATTATAGGTCCTTAATGCGTATCAATTACAATCACGTCATAAATTAATTAATAATAGTTACTTTGAAAATAACAATACAATAATGAATAAAAATACAAATGTCAGTTTTAAATAAAATTATGATATTGATAAGGTTTATGAATATCAGTCCCGCGGTGCACATACATGTTTAATATTTGCGCCGTGGATTTTAATCGGCTTTTTCTCGGCACCCTAACCTATTTAGATTGTCAAAATTTTCGCTTCTCTCCCTCACTTGGAAAAAAGTTCTCTGAAACGAACGTTTTCAATTACGTGCCTTATTCAGTTTAAACGTATTTTGTTTTTGCAAATTGCATTGGCAAACGAAACGGTCTACCCTCTTCAGTCTCTGACTGCGAACCAACTACTCTACTACCTTTTTTTATGGGAAAATGCGTTACGCATTCCTGCCTGGGGCACTGGAGGGGTATGTGAGCCTCGAAGATTTTTAGCAATCAACATACCGACTAAAAATCCATCAACATTTGCCTCACTCACCGAGACGAAGCGTGGCGTCGAGCCATTCCTTGTCAGAGGATTGGTCGGATTCTGCATTGCGCCTTGACGGAGTCACGGGGTCCCGGTTGGATTCAACCACGGGTTGGATTCTACCGCGGAACTACTCTACTATCTACTTCAACCAATACATAAATATTCATTCAAGCAATTTTTCTTTCCTTAAGAACATAAGCGGTCCGTAGCTTGGCGGCTAAAGGACTTCCGGTTTTAGTACCTGGTTTGTAAACCTTCGAGTTTTAACCAAAAATTACAAAATATTCATTCAGGTATTAAATTATCTATGTACTAAGAACTGGAACAAATAAATAATACTAGACAATTTGCACAGCATCTCCTAGCCCCAAGCTAAGCAGAGCTTGTGTCACAGTATCCTCTGTCATAAATTACAATCCAATCCATCCCAAGGTTTCCTGGTAGAGATAGCTCTTTAGCGATAAGGCCGCCAATTGATACCTTTTTTTAGTCTTTGTTGTTATTATGTTTAGTTTTAAGGTGTGCAATAAAGTATTTAGTCGTGGGGTGCCGGTAGTAGAATGTTACCCCTCCTCTCATGCCCGTGAATGCAGTAAGAGCCTGCTAAGGGATACCTCCGGAAGATGGGCAGCTGCGTCTTTCCTTGTATCAACATCCCGTACTGCGCTCGCCAACCCGCCTGCCAAGCGTGGTGAGTATGGCAACTACCCCTCATGGAGATCCATTAAGTTAATTTTAGTTATTTTTGTTTTTATTTTTTCTGTATGATTTACACAATAAAGAGTTTATATAACTATCTATCTATCCATGAGGAAGGCCTGTTCAGTAGTGGACTTTTTACGGCTGGAATGATGATGATGATGAATAAAGTATTTTGTATCTATCTGTAGGTACTACATTGATATACTTAATACATTATCCTAAATAGATAAATATTCATTAGTATTATAGAAAAATATCCAGAACACCCTGAACAAATATCTGCAGATCGTACAGACGCTTGTCCCGAGGCGCCACCTCTAGCTTCGCAGGCGGACCTTCGCCCGCTGCGCCACAGAGATCGTACAATCAGTAGGAGTCATAGCTAATATCATGTCTTTGTCAGCTGTATCGGTGATTAATATAGCAAATATCCGTATGATCACATTCCTCTACGTTTATCATGTCCTACTAATATCTATTAGTAGGACATGATACCTATCAACAACGTGTATTATGTGTACTACACACCCGAAACGGGGTGATTATGAATACCACAAGAAATAAATTTTTTCAATTTTGACAACTGTCATTTTTGTCACCTGTCAAAAATATCGATATGGAACTTGAAGATTCAAGTTATAAATTGCATTAACATAGATACAGTTAATTTTTTTTGTAAATTTCAAAAGTGGATCTACTGAGAGTACAAACAAATAAAAAAACGCTCACTAGATCCAGTATTCAAAAAACTTTAAATACTGGATCTATTGACTTGATCTAGTGAGAGTGATCTAAGGAACCGTACCTTCGTAGGTAAAAATAACAATTCAATAACGTTTGGAGCATAGAAAAAATAACTAGAGATTGTAGATGAGAAAGCCGTGGATATCCTCACGGAGATTCCCTTTACTGTTGGAGCACATGCTTAGAACGCAGACCACATTAATTCCTCTACGTAGGAGGAACCACAGATGAGGAACATAAAATTATATCATAGGCTACCAGCGTCATACATCGTAGAGTAGAAGTAATTGGCGCACTTATTCTATTGTAGAGAAAATCCATCTAGGGGGCACAGTTATACAATTGTAGGAAAAATAATTTGTGTTACGTCCAACATCCTAGACGTAGAAGCCGTTTCTACTATTCTATTTTACTCATGATCAGTACTTGGAGATCAATGAGAGAGACCTATCTCCAGAAGTGGGCATGGAAAGCAGTCCTATGCCTGACTTGATGACTTCTGTATGTATATGCCGCAGCCAGAAAAGTTTTCTTCTGCCTGATCTTTTGCCTTGTATTTTCTCCATCAAAATAATATGCAGCAGTGCGTCCCTGTTCCTGCGTAAGCTTCCATCTCTCGGCACCGTAAATCATTGTTTTAGGTAATTTTTGCATTTATTTGATCTATTTTGAAACTGTTTAACGGGACTTTATTGCGTTATCACCTTGTTTTATTATTAGAGTCTACCTGTAACCATGCGGGCAGTGAGCTTAGACGACTTCTAACCTTATTATTAGGTGAAAACACCAAAATGACATTCAAACATTTGTGCCGCACATAGGGCTGCAATAAGGCACAGGAAACCTCGGGAAATACTAAAACTAGGTAATTATGCGTTTTTATTAAAAAGTACAAACTTTAAAAATAGTTCCCTCGAACTTTTTAGATGGTGTTAGTAGTCATTTTCGGGTAGCAAACACAATTTGACAATGACAGCAATTCTGATAAATCACAAACTTGTTTTCTCCGCTTGCCAGCCATACCATCCGATAGGTTTGGTAGAATGTTTGTTTTTCTTTTTAATGAAAACGGCTCATTACGCGATAAAGTCCCTTTACTTGCTTACTTACTCAATTGGCTCAGAGACCCAGAGTGAGTCTTGCCCTCCGATACGAGAACTCTCCACTTTCTTCTGTCTATCGCTGTCTCTTGTCAGTTTTCGGCTCCGTGTCCCGTTGGTTTAAAATTATGTCTTCTTAATCCTGTATTATGGTCTCCTCTCAGACAACAAATAAGATGTGATAACGTAATGGTGGTTATCACACTTAGTACCTATGTGTTGTTAACGAATATTGCTGTCATACATCAAATATCTGTTTTTGGAAGGTTTTCGGTGGAATCTCTGAATCGAATGGAAAATACACGTAAATGCTTCTAATATTTCTTGGAAGAAGGTGCTAAATAAAAGTTAAGTAGAGGACATTTCCACACAAAGCATTTTACTACGTACATAATAATTTACTTGTGCTAAGTTTGTGTGAGTTTTCATGTGTCATCATTATCATCATCACTTCAGCCCGTTTGCACCCACTGCTGGGTGTAGGCCTCCTCTTTAAGGCGCCATTCTTTCCGGTCCCTTGCGATTTGTGTCCACCGGTTTCCAACGGAACTTTCAAAAAAATTTTTCATAACATACAATGTACTTGTTCAAATAACAATGGTAAAAAGCAGACTGCGGGGACCGCCTGCATACAAACTAGCTTGAAATGCGGGCTGGCGAGCGCAGCAGCTGGATGTTTCCGAAGGTATATCTTAGCAGATTCTTACTGCATCCACGTGCAAGAAAGGGGCGGCTACATTCTACTGCCGACCTACGGTAATACCATCTCGATAGTGACAAAATAAACTAGAATTTGTAAGGACTGAAACTACGCCATCTAGTATCGAATAGCAGAAACAACATCAATAACAAACTGGTTGCAGTTTACCAATATTTACCTATGAATTTATGACTAAGTGTAGTATAAAATTATTCGAGATTTAAAAACCCCGTTCTCACCATACTGACTAGGTTGCCTTTTTTTTAATCGACTTTAAAGAAGAATGAGGTTCTCAAGTCGTCTGTATTTTCTTTTTGTTTCCTCGGAACTTCGTCATTTATAAACCGATTTGGAAAAATATTTCTGCGCTAATTAGAGGGGCTTAATGCCATACTCACCAATCTCACCATGCTTGGCGAGCGCAGTACGAGATGTTAAGACGCGGAGAGACGCTGCTGTCCACCTACTGGAGGTATCCCTCGGCAGAGTCTTACCGCATCCATGGGCAAGGCAGGAGGGGCAACATTTTACTGCCGGCACCCCACAGCTTAAAAAAACTTTTTAACAAACAAGCTTTTATTTAAACGTACTAAAAATGATAAAATAACATTTTCAATTAAAGTTTAAAGTCAACTTCAAACGTCTTTACACAATTTATGTGATAAAAAATAAAAAGGCTTGTCGGGAGATTTATGCAGGTACTCGTATTTACATTGTTTGAAAAAAAAATTAAATCAATTAGATCAAGTTACAGGTTAATCTCGCGACAAGCTTTTTATCACATAAATTGTGTAAAGACGTTTTAAGTTCACATTAAACTTTAATAGAAAATGTTTATTTTATTATTTTTGGTACGTTTAAACAAAAGCTTGTTTGTCATTTTTTTTTAACTTTTTATTTATTAGTAATTTATTTATCTTTTTATAAGAATCAGAATCAAAAAGAATGTATTGTAAAACTGTGCACAAAAGTTCTTCTGTACTAGGTACAAGTTTTAACAGCTTGCCCATTCTGAACGTACAATATTGGTGTGAATTTGAATAATCATTAAAAACTACTAGGTACAATAAAAAAAAATATTCTTAAAAAAAATATTTATAAATTGTAGGCACAAAAACAAAACAACGTTCCTAAGATTAAAAAAAAATATTTCTTTTACATATCTGTTTATAATATATTTGGACTATAAATCAGTATGCACAATGATTGTGCTTATGTATCAGTTGGATATAGGAAATCGCAAGCGCAGAATGAATGCCCTATCAATTTATTAGGTTCTAAGTTAATGTAAAATAATATCTTCATTTGACAAATGAAGCGGGCAGAAATGTGCCCACTTTAAAATCATGTAAAGGGGGAGATATCTCAGTCTCTTTCATACAAAAAAAATATTTAAAAATATAAATTAATGCAAATCATTAAAACTTAAACTTAAAAAAATCAAAGTTAATAATTTTTTACTCAATAGAGCAAACCGCTACATAGAACAGTCAATTTACAAAAAAAGAACAAGACACATTTAATATATTTGAATAAAGCACATAATTGAATTCGTTCGCTTCAGATAACTTTTTTTCCAAGTGAAGGAAAGAAGCGAACAAGAAACCTTTAAATATATAAGTATGAAATAACCAAATAATATATGAAAAGTTCATGGACTCGCCACGAAAAAAACTGTTTATATGATACTAGCTGCTGTCCGCGGTTTTGCTCTCGTTTTTTAGGGATCCGTCATCATCATCGTTTCAGCCGTAAACGTCTACTACTGAACACAGGCCTCCCTCATGGATCTCCATGAGGGGTAGTTGCCATACTCACCACGCTTGGCAGGCGGGTTGGCGAGCGCAGTATGGGATGTTGAAACACGGAAAGACGCTGCTGCCCATTTTCCGCAAGTATCCCTTAGCAGGCTCTTACTGCATCCACGGGCATGACAGGAGGGACAACATTCTACTGTCTGTCACCAGGCTGTATCTCATGAACCGTGATAGTTAGACAGCTGAATTCAGATAATGTATTTCTGTTGCCGCTATAACAACAAATACTGAAAACAAAATAAAATAAATATTTAATAATTTTAATATGTACTTGAATTATTATTTAATTTAAAAATTACAGAATTTTATCGCGTTCCTTTTTTGATTAATCTCCCGTTCCATTGTCTGAAGTTAAACCCATACAACAAACGTGATTTTTTTGTTCGATATCAATAACGGTTTTGCAAGATAATGGAACGGAACCCTTCGTGCGCGAGTCCGACTCGCACTTGGCCAATTTTTTTGTTTTCTTTTCGCTGAACTCATTCTATTTTTAAAATGATACTTTTATATTATTTTTCTTTTTTTGGGTGTTCTGGGTGTTTTTCTATATACAAGGTATATCATTATATGCGTTCTACGCCAGAGGGTGGGGGGTTCAGACCCCATTGGTGATTAGTTTTGGGGGGGATATAATTAAAAAATCCTATTTTCAGTTTCCCATACAAAAAGTTTAAATTTCATAGTGCCTAAAAAACGTGACAGCCCTGTCCGGGCAATCTAGTAGGTATAGGTAGGTATTTATCTTCGCAGGTAAATTTCCGCTATGGCGGGAGATTACTCGACGATTTATTTAGTAAATGCGTAAGTAATAATAAGATGTGTGTATAACCTAAACCTAGGTAGTATTAGGAAAGTTTTAAGTACCTCATATTTTCTCGCTTGTCAGATGTCTAGACGGCTTCTTTATTTCGATTTCGTAGGTATTCTTAGAAGGTACACAATCACAGACAAGTAATTCACTCACTTCTAGCACTTAGGTAGGTACATTTACACAAGGTAAAGATTTTATTGAATAAAATGACGTAGGTTCCTACAGGTAAAGCTATAAGGCTAAAGTAGTTATTTTAGGCGTAGGTATTTAAAAAGTTCATAAACCAACAAGTCTTATTTACATACGTAGGCTTTGTGTATCCGCTAGGACAGTTTCCCGGCTTGGCACACGATGTCCTGGAAACCGCTCTGTGTACATCCTACCATCCTAGCTATGGCATAAAGCCGCACCATTTCAGTCCACTGTTCACTTGTGTACGACATTGTCACAGCACAGATAAGTTACACAGTTAGTTTACATTTTACCGCAAATCGGCACACATATTCGCGATGTTATGTCGAAATCACGACATTGCACACGACCTGCAAGCACTGCTGCCGCCACGGGACTTGCGATGACACGCGCGAGGCAAGCCGCTAGACGGGGCGCCCGCACCCCGCGCCCCGCTTGTCCTCGTTTGTGTCTATTTTATTGGTTTAAAGAGTACCTTAAAAATGGCATAAAATCATAAAACTATTTTTATTGATATTAACCTTATTCCGATCGCTACATGGTTCAAAGCTCAATAAAATAAACAGTGATAAGAAATGAATATTTAGTATGTCCACTCAGCCAGAGATGGCGTTATTGCCAAATATTTTTTTATAGTCTCTATTCCCAGGAAATAAGATTACTAATACAATGGCTGTTTTTCTTGATTGCTTGACTATCCACAACACAAAGCCACTCGACAATAGATGGCGTTTTTGCCAAATATTTTTTTATAGTCTCTATTCCCAGAAAATAAGATTACTAATACAATGGCTGATTTTCTTGATTGCTTGACTATCCACAACACAAAGCCACTCGACAAGAGATGGCGCTATTGCTATCGATTTTTGTTATAGCCTCTATCAACGAGACATAAGATCGATAATACAATGGCTGTTTTATCGATTGCCCAGAAAACATACTTCCTTAGTGATGTACAAATACGAGACGAATGTATCGATATCGATCATTACCTACTGATGAATAACGAAATAGGTACGTCAGGTTATTTGTGGTGGTCGAAATAAAAAGCTTGCCTTTTCTTTTATTCTTTAATGACAATGAATGAAAATTTATTGTCCTTGAAATAGGACATACTTGTTAATTATCTGTCTTTTGTAAGTTTTACGTTTAATTTTAATAAATGATGGATACGCACATTTATGTATGTATTTATTATTTAATGACAATGAATGAAAATTTATTGTCCTTGAAATAGGACATACTTGTTAATTATCTGTCTTTTCGTAAGTTTTACGTTTAATTTTAATAAATGATGGATACGCACATTTATGTATCGTTCTGTTATGGCTTTTATCAAATCACTGACATGGTTTGATGCGGGAAACTGTCCGACTTGATATTACGTAATATTTTCAGCCGCCGTGGGGTGCCGGCAGTAGAATGATATCCCTCCTCTCATGCCCATGGATGCAGTAAGAGCCTGCTAAGGGATACCTCCGGAAGATGGGCAGCAGCGTCTATCCGTGTATCAACATCCCATACTGCGCTCACCAACCCGCCTGCCAAGCGTGGTGAGAATGGCAACTACCCCTCATGGAGATCCATGAGGGAGGCCTGTGTTCATCAGTGGACGTTTAATGACTAAAATGAATATTTTCATTATTATAAATTATTTTTTTATTACCCTTCCATACATCGAATAACAGCTTCTGCTACTTTGCATATTCTGATTATGTCATCAGATGGATAAACCAGTCCGCCCTTATCTTTGGCTACTATGAATTTGTGTAGCGAATTTATTTGTTTCGTAATAAGCGCGCCAGCACAGACGTCACAATTTAATTTCTTGATCAAAATGGCAATGTAACCTGCAATGTGTGCTATAGCTTGGGAACTGAATTCTGAAATGTTACTTAACAGCTCACCAATTTCTTGTTCTTCGGTATGGTCTTCTAACCAGTCTTCATTTCTCAAATCTAAACCAGTTGTCTTATTTATACGTTCAACAGCGGATGAACAATTAATAGGGCGAGTAATAATGGAGTGTAAGAGCAAAGCTACGGAGTTCTTGTAAATATTGTTCTTTTGTAACAACACCTGATTTTAAATTTTGTACTTGTCTAGTAACCAAATCATTCACCTGGAAAAAAATTAAGAGGTAAGTACGTAGTTTGATAATAAAATTAACGTACCGTTGTCTATGCATATGGTCACATTAGTGACGCCATATTCAGTCAAATAAATAAATTACGCTCACCTTAACATTAGTGTTTTTAAGATTAGTTATTTTCATTACTAATATTGAACTTTTCTTCTAAATTTTTTAAAATGTTTTCAAATTTTCTTTACTTTCTTTTTCACTTACTTTCGATTTTGTGTTTGTAGTCTCTTTATTTGCAATTTCTGTCTTTTAATTCTATTTTCATTCCATCGTAACTTCCTGTTTAGTTTTATTTTCCGATGAGTAGAAGCAGCTGAGCTGAAGTCTGCATTGCTATAAATTTTTGTTTTTTTCTGTGTGACATAGTTCGTTAAGTCTTCTGAATCAAGTTTCCGCTTATGTCTCTTTGGCGTTGAAGAATTTTCTGAACTCGGTGTTGCTGAGAGATTTTGTGCCTGTAGTTTTTAATACGTTTCATTAGATTTAGATTTACATACCTATTCGTTACATACATAGATAAAGGTAATGAAATAAAATAAGATGTCTTGAATACAAGTACCATAATTACCTGAAAACACAAAATTTTTAGAGTCGGTATAGCTGTGTTAACAATGTATTTGTTTCCACTTTTTTTTATTAGAAAATCTTGGTTCTTAAGGTGCTCTGAGCAAATTGTGCTGATTTGTGAAGGAAACCAATTTTGTCTCCCAGTTGCATCGATCCATTTTTTTCTAATGTCTGGTGCCTTGGGAAAACTGAAACCAGAGAATACTTTCTTATACTTCTTGATAGTTTGTCTATAATTTTTACCTTGTACCCAGTGGTTGGGTATGAACCCAGGTCTAAAATACATCCAGATTAAATCATCACAAAAACAAAACAAAAATTAACGCCCTAAAACATACTTAAATGGTAATGTTTACAAAATCATAACCATTAAAGTCATCGATAGCACATTCGTGTTTATTACGGCACATCCCTAATTGAGTAGCGAAAATTGCGGTTTAAGAAAAACCGACCTTAAGTGTTATGTTTCATAGTCTATTTTTCTATTTCTATTTTCTACGATACTGAGGTCATCGTCCCGACAATTAGGGTAGTCACTGCGTAAAAATCAGCTGTTAATGTTGAAAGTTTCTTCAGAGTTTTTTCAGAGATACCAATCGAAATTCGAAAAGTCGTTGAACAAACGTTGTTCCCTGGGGGGGTCTAAATCCCTCCTTTTTCGCATAGTACACATATTATGATACAGTCTGTATAATAAAAATATCTATCTATGTAGTATAATGTATTAAGTATATCAGTCATCTAGCGCCCATAACACAAGCTCTGCTTAGCTTGGGGCTAGATGATGCTGTGTGATTTGTCCAGCATTATTTATTTATTTTCTAGAAGTTCTTGAACTAGCTAAAACAAACAGACAGACAGAAAAAAACTGAATACTTACAATCATGATTCGCCTTAAATTAACTTAATCATAAGATTCTGTAATGTATAGTTTGCCGTGGGGTGCCGGCAGTAGAATGTTACCCTCTCCTCTCCTACCCGTGGATGCAGTAAGAGCCTGCTAAGGGACACCTCCGGAAGATGGGCAGCAGCGTCTATCCGTGTATCAACATCCCATACTGCGCTCACCAACCCGCCTGCCAAGCGTGGTGAGAAAGGCAACTACCCCTCATGGAGATCCATGAGGGAGGCCTGTGTTCATCAGTGGACGTTTTATGGCTGAAGTGATGATGGTTTAATATGCAATTGCGGTCATTTGTGTAGCACCCATTTGTCGATGTTCCTATTGCTAAATAATTAGTAATAAAATATAGAATAAGAATAGGAATTTCATGTTTATTACAAATCTAAAATTGAAGGCTGGTTTATTGTGAAATAAGGCAACTTTATTTTAGAATAGATAAACATTTGATTTATATATTTTTTACCCAAATTAGGGAATATTACCCTACCCAAGTTTTTCCTGATTCTGTCAACACGTCACATATCGGTAATTACAATATTGACGTTACAACTACTGACGTCACAGTCCCACAATGACGTTTCAGAATTGAAGGATGCACCGGATTACTAGGCCAAATGGGCTCCAGCTGAATATAGGTCATGTGTTTTCGCCTGAAAGCGTTTACAATTCTACGAAAAACCACTATGAACTAGATAAACGAGTAGGTATGACTATACAAGAAGGATTTTACAAGAATTGGGATTATTAGGCTAAAAGACAATTCTGGTATATTTTTAATTCTAATAAATTTTCATCCCATCTATTCGAAAAGGACGACTTGGTTCGCCCTTAAGTGCACCCAAAGGTGGTGTTTTCTAGATAAGAAACTTTTAGCGGGCGGTAATGAGTTTTTCACTCCTCTTGCTCAAATAGTCCATCATTGTGGCGTACCAGAGCGAAGAAAAATAGCATTTCTTCCTCTAGGGGAAAAGTTTTTTATTTTAAATTTTTGTCTGTCCATTGACAATGAGCCTACAAAAACGAAAAAGTCTTTAGTCATAAGTAGAATAATCATGAATAATCATCTACTGCGCATGCCCAACGAGAGAGTGGCGAAACGCACTTTCTATTCTGAGCTTCAGGAGGGTAAGCGAAAAAGCGGTGGCCAACTCCTTAGATATAAAGATGCTCAGAAGAGAACGATGAAGAAGTGCAAAATTGAGCCCTCTCGTTGGGAATCGCTGGCAGAAAATCGGCCATTATGGAGGAACCTGGTGCGACGAAATATCCAAAGTTTCGAAGACGAACGCAGGCGCGAACTAGACGAGAAACGAGACCATCTTTAAGAACAAGCCGCCTGCAAACATCCGTTACAACTTTGTGAATGGTATTCTGACTTGCGCTATTTGTGCACGAACGTTCAAAGCCAAAATTGGGTACATAAGTCATTTTAGAGTTCATCCACACTCATAGGCAGAAATAAGGTCGCCGTAGCCGAAAACGGTTAGGAGGATTATTATTATTAATCATGAATTAAAACTCGATTTATAACTGTTTCATAAAAAAATCGTACAAATTGTAAGTACTTACATACATTTATTTTTTAATAAAATAAGCTTTTTCTTATTGTATTGGATTATTTCCTTTTCTCGCATTCGTAGTGTAAGAGTGTAACACACGGCGCTAAAAACCCATTAAAACTCGGTTTCTATTTACTCCCTCGCTAAAGCTCGGGAGTAAAACTATCTCGTATATAATAGGTCATTTTAGCTCCTTGTATAACAATCTACTATTTCATCCGCTTTTTATGAGCGCCGCAATTATCTTTGCTGCGCACTTTTTGAATTTGGAACAGCTTAGTTTTCAGCGCCAAAGAAATCGAACGCAAATATTGTTTGAATAAAGACTGGCTGGTACGACGGCCCATAGTCGCGCCGGCTGAATAAAAAAAAAGTATAAGTTTTTAGTTGTTTTATATTAGATACTATTTAATTTCAAGTTAGTTGTTACTCTATGTTTTATTAAATAATAATCCCACTAATACTAAACAGCCGAAAGTTTGTTTGGATGGAGGTTTGTTACATCTTCACGCAAAAACTTGGCTACGGATTGAGCTGAAACTTTGCACACGTATTGATGTTGACCAGGATTAACACATAGGCTACTTTTTATTCGGGTAGCGGCGGGCAAAAGCTAGTATTACAATAAAATATGAGGCGCCTTTTATTTTCTCATAGAGGTTGATGAAAAGTAGAGTGTATTTCTCGGGCGCAAAATATATTTTTGGCTCGGGCGACGTAACTTGAATCCCTCGCTACGTTCAGGATTCTACTAAAGAATCCTCGTTACGCTCGGGATTCTACTCTAGAGTCCCTCACTTCGCTCTGGATTCAAAAAGTGCCCTCGCCGTAAAAATATTATTTTGCTCCCTTATGATAAAATCTACTATTTAATGACTTTTAGTCGCGACTAGGCCAGTTTACTTCAGATTTAAAGTAATCCTTACTCTGTTTCTTAGGTTTAACATGGCTTAATTTTACCACAAAAAACTAAATAACTTGTTAAACTTTCGCGATTTGTAAACTTAATCATTATTTCATTTAAAATTTTACAGAATTTTATCGCGTACCTTTTTGATTATCTCCCGTTCCATTGTCTAAAGTTAAACCAGACATTTTATTGAGTGTAAGTACATACCTACTATAATAGTATGTTATACGTATATTAAGTACCTAATAATGGTCAGGATTTTCCCCTTCGTTAGTCATCGAACAAGTATTACTAAACATAAATCACGCAGCCATTCATTTGTCTAATGAAGTTATAATGTTGTGCATGTGTTTATTGATTTGGAAAGTGCGCGGAACGATTTTGTTCTTTTCGAGGTTTTGTTAAATTTTACCCATTTTGAGCTAACTGCTCAAAGAAAATAATTGACAAAAGTAGTTTTATCCCATAATCAGTTTTGCGGGAATTGCCGCATTAAACGTTTTTATCGCTTTTTTTAACGCGATACGTCGTGGACTAGAATTATCTCCGATATCTCCAAAGTTTTGTATGGGAGATTTATTAAATAACTTGTATCATTGTAATCGTCAGAATTGAAGCTAACTCATTTAACATAGTTCAGTGCCATTGTTCTTTTAAAGTGTGTTTTGAGTTTGACAAACACGGGAATGTCAGATGAAACAGTAAATTGACATTAGAAGACCCTAACCCTAGATTAATTCAATCATCATACAAATATAAAGGGTCACGTAGGGACCAGCCACAAGAAGATCCCTTCACCATCTTAAATGTACAATAACCAGTGTGCTGTTTCTAGACAATGTTAACAGATATAAAAAACTGAGAAGATTTCCTTAGTTATACCAAAAAGTGTTCAGTTTTTTCGATAATATGGTGCAACGTAATAGTGCAGTGCGGACTAGCATTGAAAGCATAAAAAGAATAGCTTCCTTCACTCGCAGCATACGAAGGAATAAGAAAGAAGAAGTAAGTGAAATATTTTTTCCAACATCATAATGAAGAAAATATATTAAGCTATACTATACATTTAGTGAAGATATTGTGATCAGTAAGAACTGAACGCGAGGAATCTCAACAAGTATCGAGGAAATAACCTAGAACGATAATAAAATAAAGTACAACGTGTGTAAAGCCAAATTAATTACTTATTCCGATGCTAGTTAAGCAGCTGGAGGCCTACTCTTGAAAGCAAATCGCGATCAAGCCAAACTTACTCTTATGGCCATTACGACGATAATATCGTAATCGTTTTCTAGAGTAGGTGCCCTACTTAATATGGTCCTATGGAAGAACTAATTCAAAAGACCATACTAACAGCAGCTGCGAACTTAGCTTCACACACGTAATCACACGTTACGTGCTGAATACACCTGTTACCAGCACCAGCTCAGTAGCACACACCACTATACATTAACTCATCATTCATCATTTCAGCTCGTTTCACCCACTGCTGGGTATTAGGCCTCCTCTTAAATGCGCTATTCTTTCCGGCCCCTAGCGATTTGTGTCCACCGGTTTCCAACGGAACTAACAATGTCTTTTGACCATCGGGCTCTTGGTTGCACTGAGTCCCTTTGCCACCATTCAGTAACGGCTTTCGTCCATCTTCCATCATCCCTTCGAGCGAAGTAGCCATCTCCATTTCAACCTGGCTATCTTCGTACCCACGTCCACAACTTTTGTGCGATGACGAATTTCGACATTGGGTATGTGGTCTAGCAGAGAAATTCCGAGCATGGCACGATCCATTGCCCTTTGAGTTACCCGGATTTTATGCATGTATTCCTTTGTGAGCGGCCATGTCTCTGAAGCATATGTGAGTACGACAAGACGCATTGGTTGAGCCAGGGCTAGTGCTTTAGTTTCACAACTCCACAACTTTTGTGCGATGACGAATTTCGACATTGGGTATGTGGTCTAAGGGGCTTTAATTTATTTGTTTTTCATGCATCAATCTTGAAAACCTTCCCATTGTTTTCATGAGCTAATAGGAAAACGGGAGTATTTGGTTGGGGTAAAACACGCCTCGCATCTACTAATATGACGTAAAATAATTGCTTTATTCCCGCACGTACATAGGTACGTTTTGATTTTACTTTGCAGCAGTAAAATGATTTAAAGTATGGCTAATTTTGGCTTTGAATACACAATTCAAACAATTAATCATCTCATCTCAAGTCGCATGCGACGCAAGAGGTTGTGGATTCGGTCCACCTCGGGACAAATGTCTGTAAGATTTGCAGATAATGTATTTGTTTAGGATTTTCTGGGTGTTTATGTAGACAAGCTGCTTAGCTTAGAGCTAGACGACGCTGTGTGATTGTCCAGCATTATTTATTATTTTTATTTTCTTTTGGTTTTCCACCTTTCGCTTTAGGTAGATTGGGTACACAAGTTATCGAAGAGCACACTCTTAGATGATTTGTGTAGGTCATTCACCCAATCCCAATCTTATCTCAATTTCATAAACACGTAGTAAAAACTTGCCAACTTAGTTAAAAATACATATCGCTTGGTTTTCGCAGATACGCCATACAACAACTGTCGAAAACAAATCATTGATGACAGAAATTTTGAAGCCGAAGTAGCAGACTTGAGTCCTTAAGACGGTGGTCAATGCCATATATTTTTCCTTTTTTGAAAAGGGTTGATACGAGTATAATGGAGGTTGTTGTCAGGATTCAAAACCATTCAAACTCTCTTGATGTCATAAATAATAGAGAAATATTTTTTTTACATTAATATGTAAAAAATATTTTTACGTTAATTCTTAATGATTTTAATTTGAAATAATGTATCATCATTAATTACAGTTAATAAATTTTCTTAATTGCAACCGTCACATATGACGGGAAAACTGCTACTGTGACTGTGACAAGGTCTTCCTGGCCATAGATAATAATTTGTTTTGCATATTGACAAATTCGCCTAGCATTCTTGTAAATTATAAATAATATTATCTTTTGTTTATTATTTTCATTAACTAATCAGTGCAATGTAGTATATTATGTAGAATTAGGCCGCACGTAAGCAGAGGTGGTTTGCGGTCGAAGGCGATCAAAGGCGAGCACCTTTTTTATGAGTAAAAAATGTGGCGTACAATACATACATTTTAAGTTTTTTCTTTATCAGAGCGGGAGTGCGAGCATTTTGTCGTTGCATATAAATCTTACGGCTTTAGCAACAAAAAACCATTGCCGCTTTGGTTATATGGGTCGGAGGGTCTAGAAATTGGTCCCAAAGAGGCAAAATGTTATCAAGAACCATATCCAGGAACCAGAACAACACGTTATTTTTTAATATAAAATAGACGTAGGGCCAAGCATTTGGAAAGCAGTTTTTACACCGTAAATTCACAAATTAACTCTCCCCCCACCACTATACTACTTTTCCCATGGGACTAGTGGGACGTAATCGTGTCAGTAATCCCATGATGGGAAAACTCGATGCGACTAGTGGGATAGACGGTATTTTTCAGCTTGTTGACAGCAGGATAAACTAATTTCATCAATGAGCGAAAAAAGGATTACTGCTTAGTCTCTTTTGCACTTCTTACTTCTTTGAATAACTATCTCTCGTTATTCTGCTGTCACCGAACTCATCCTACTAAGTCTCTAACTTAAGGTGGCCACAAACTATGAACGTACTGACACGCACACCAAGGTGGTATCGCGTCCCGTGCGTCCTGATGAGTCAAACAGAGAAAGTGATTCAGTACGTTTTTAAAAGGGCTCGAACGATTCTTAAGCGATTTCTTAATATGCTAACCCTATTTTTTTCTTTTCTCAGAAAAAAGATGTGGAGTCCCAATCGAATTTGGACAGAAGCCGCTGCAAGAGATACTGCTGGCGGTTGATTGTTGATCTGCCATTATTAGTTACTTGTAAGTATTTGTATGCCGTGGGGTGTTTTGAGTATAGTATTTGCTTTCCTCTCTTTCCCGCCGCATGAATCTTCAAATGGATACATCTCGTACTGCACTCGGCCACGCCTGCCAAGCGTGGCGAGTATGGCAACAACCCCCTAATGATCAGTACTTGGAGGTACATGAGGGAGGCCTACGTCAAGGACTGGACGTTCTACGGCTGAGTTAATGATGATGAAACGGGTATTTATAAATATAAGATACGAGACCTTAAATACCTGTTTCCATAAGTATTATTAATCTTAATATAACTTTGACGACCTCTGTGGCGCAGCGGGCGAAGGTCCGCCTGCGACGCAAGAGGTTGCAGGTTCTATTCCGCCCCGGGACAAATGTTTATAAAATTTGCAGAATTTGTTCAGGGTGTTCTGGATGTTTTTCTATATATAAAAAAATATCTATCTATGTAGTATAATGTATTAAGTATATTAGTCATCTAGTACTCATAACACAAGCTCTACTTAGCTTGGGGCTAGATGATGCTGTGTCAATTGTCCAGCATTATTTATTTATTATATTTATTAGATTAATTTTAAAACTATCATGGTTGTTGCGTGCAGTGAGTTTTCTAAAGTGAATACTCTCACTAGATCCAGGCTGGATCTGTTGACTTGATCTAGTGAGAGTGATCCAATATTTACGGGATATTTATCATGATTTGAGTCTTTTTGAGTTTTCCGATATTTCGACGCAGTTTCACACGTCATGATCACAGATAAACTGAAGTCTTTTGCGAGTGGGTAGCCATTGGCAGACTGAACGACCTACCCTCTTTCTAAGTCTGACTGCGAATGATGGCCCTACTATCGGTTTCACTTTCGAACGCAACTCGATCACGGCTTTCACACATATTATTAATCTTCACTTTCTCTCAACAGTAATCGCAGTACTAGTCCTATTTGAGATCGGTAAAATCCCGAGCATGAAGTACGGTTTCTACTGCAACGACCCAGCGCTGTCCCATCCGTTCCGTGGAGACACTGTGACCACGACTATGCTTGGCGCTGGAGTGATGCTGTTGCCTATTGTCGTTGTAAGTATAGAAACTGCTGGGGGAATCCTCGATGTGGTCCCTCACTGAGAGCAATTGTCTGTGATGTCCAAGGTTAAGCATCACGTCACATCACTGTTGTTTAATATCTAAATGAACAACAAATGTTTAGTAACAAATCCGCTATCATATGTCTGATGAGTGCTTAAAACACTCAAAAACAATTAGATTGCGGATTTGTTACTTACTATATGTATATTTGTTGTTAATTTATATATTATCCAAAATATGGTTTGACCATGACTTTAAGATACAGTTTTTCTGACTAACAGTTTCCTTGGCATTATAGATAAAAACTCTCGGGAACAGACCACTTTAATGCAAGAGGCCTTAACTCTTGACAAATCATTCTCTTAATCTCTATATAGTTTCAATGCATGTATGATATTTAAATGGTGAATGTACAATAAAGAGTTAATTTACCTTACTATTTAATACATTCTGAGAAATAAACTGAACTGTGACACATGAAAGAACAATATAAGTGTGACTGTTAACCACATGTTAGATCTAAACTTCAACGTATTTCTTTTGTTGTAAATTGTGAATTGGTGACACTTATCAATCTTTTCATTCACAGTTCTTCCTAACTGAACTGGCGATGTCCAAGGGCGAGGGAGCACTGTGGTCCAGTACAGCAAGCAGCTTTCGCCTCTATCGCAAATACACGTTCGGTCTGCTGATAAACTTCACTATCTCTCAGCTGATGAAGGGACTTGCTGGCGAACCGCGGCCGGTGTTCTTCGATATGTGCAAGCCGGACGCGGCCCTTACTTGCAAAGAGTAAGAACATTTTTAAAATAGAAGAAATACAATTTCCCTCGCCGTCATCCTACCTAAAACTAATGGGTTTGTGGCTTAGGCCCCCAGTGGTTGACGCACCTGTGGTTGACGCCCTCGGTTCTATTAATTGTATTATTATTATTATTTGCACTAATGATAGTTTGAGGTAAGATGACGTAATGATGACATTATCATATCCGTCATAGCACGTCCACTGCTGGACAGGCCTCCCTTTTTTAAACTTTCGCGATCACGACACATTATTAACACATATTTGACCGGGTATTTATCGCGTTATACCTTTATTATTGCCCGACTGAGTCTTCCCGGGACCACGATAGGTGCAATCCTGTCGAAACGTCGGGCAATAATAAAGGTAAATAACGCGATAAATACCCGGTTAAATATGTGTTAATAATAGGCCTCCCTCATGACCAAGTACTGATGATTAGGGGTTGTTGCCATACCTACTCACCACGCTTGGCAGGCGGATTGGCGAGCGCAGTACGAAATGTTGACACACAGATATTCGCTACTGTCCATATTCCTTGGCAGATTCTTACTGCATCCACGGGCAGGGAGGACGGGTAATATTTTACTGGCGGCACCCCATGACAAAAGAGCTTTATAGTTAAGAAAGCTTATAGATATAGTATAGGAACCAGATGGCTCAAAGAAATAAAATCTGGGCAAGCCTAATCATCATTAATTAACTAATAATATAAACAATGCATTAATTAACTAATTCTCCGATAACATAATGTTAACCTCCAATTATAACAAATTCTCGTATGTTTTCCCAGTTCAGATCGAATGTACTGTTGTGTTGTTGGTGTTGGGTAATTGTGGTTTCCTGTTTCCTCAACCAATATCTAATTATGGAAACGAGTGTTGAAAATCACGGTTCCAGGCAGGCAATGCCTTCGAGCATCAACATTTCCCTATTATGACTTGGGATCGGTACATCTTCCACTACTTAGGATAAAATGCTTAAAGATTTGGACGACGAAGGCTATGTGAATCATCACTAGGCAACCAAACTAACCTCACCGTAGTACTTTTAGCAGTAATTTTATAACAAAATGACTGCTAAACGTACTGTATGGAATGTTAAAAGCTACAAATTCGTCTGTTAGTTAGCTGGGTACCTCTAGCCAGTGAGTTTAATTTGGGTGCTGAAAGATAGTTTACTACTTTGCCACCATTACCTTCGTCATCATTGACTTCCACAGCCAGACTTCACTCACTGCTTGGTCTTCCTAAATTTGTACGAGTTGACGCCTCGTGACGTGCACTATGTCGTAGACCTGTCACCTCATTACCTTCCTTGAACCCCCTTGAACCTTGTTGTTTAACCTTTTGTTATTTGTTAATAGGAACGAGTTCGTCAGCACATTTGAGTGCACATCCTCATTTTCTCGAATGGACCAGATCGACTCCCATAGGAGTTTTCCATCGGGTCACGCTGCCTTATCCGTCTTCTGCAGTATATATTTAGCGGTAAGAATATTTTCCGTCTTTTTAACTACCTCATGGTTCTTCACCAGGGATGTATATCCTTTGAATTCATCATTCATCATCGTGGTAAAAGAAGGGATCAAGGGTCTAGGTAGTTAAATAAATAAAGAAGCATAAACTCTACATCATCCCTACAATTATTAAAACTGATTCAGTACTGTTAGTTCTTACACAAGTATTGTAGTTCAAACATAGAATACAGCACAAATAACAGGGTAAGAAAAAAATGTAAGGAAAGGGAGGTTCTAGATCTGAGACTGTTATAAAACAATATAATTCGCTTGACTAAAAGACATTTGTTGAGTCAACCATATCATACTGTATTTTGATTTGGGAACATGTTGCTACCAGTAAATGAACTAAGTTATACGTCCTTTATTTATTTATTTATTTTATTTGTTTAACGCTTTAACACATAACAATTTTGTAAGGAGGACTTAATGCTAAATCATTCTCTGCCAGTCATCCTGGGCGTACAGTTTATTTGCCTTACATCTAAATGTTGTCTTATCCTGTTGTCTTATCCTAAATGTTGTGTATCCTTATGATGTATTTTTATGTGAAGTAAATATCAATATGGGCATTAAATCTAAAGATCTTGAAAACTCAATGAAAATCTAGACTTATTTATTAATGATTGTCCACAGTGGTACCTCCAAGTCCGCGCATTCAGCTGGAGCAACCGCAGCGTCCTCATAGTTCCCCTCATCCAGCTCGGAGTCCTCATCTTCGCCATTATCTCCACACTTACGAGAATCACGGATCATCGCCACCACTGGTGGGATGTCCTTGCTGGCAGCGTTATTGCCGTTGTCACTGTGGTTTATGCTGTAAGTATAATTAACTTTTTATTAGTACAAGCTGACTACGTTTATGTTACACAGGTGGTCCATTTTACAGCATGGCTTTTCCTTTAGTTTTTTTTCACATTGGATTTGCAAATCGAGTATAATCTGCAACAATAATAATGTATCATATAATAGTATCTGACGTTGTAAATACCCTCTACAATGTAAAGAGAGAAATATCTACAGTAAAACGTTGTTGCTTGTTTCAGATTCTCTTCGTTTCCAATAACTTCTCCACCTTCAAGAAAGAAGAGGCCACAACTACTGAGAAAGAGTTACAAAAGACAAAAACAATATTATTCCAACAAATGAGCTAGTGTAATCTACTCAATATAATTTGGATTAAGTTTGAGGGATCAAAACGAGATGGAGTTGCGGTAGACCTCGCAGACGATGGCTGGACGAGCTGAACGCTGCCAAGAAGGGCTGGCAAAGGGTGGCGCAAAATCGTGAGAAGAGGCGGAAATGAGGGAAGGCCATTGCCTACGATAGAACGATACAGGCTAACAGTAACAGTAATTAGGGTTAAGGGCCCATCCACACCAACAACATTTGCATTTCCTTCAAGGATGCTCATGGAATGCTGCCGACGACCCAGAGTCCTTCTCCATAATTTTAAGGAGCTATTCTGGTATGCGGGATGTCAGTGCAGATCTGGTATCGCCTACCAGAATTAGAATCATAATTGGCCAGACCACAAACAATTCGTATAAAAATAGTTTACTATAAAAACTTCTAGCCTATGAAAATGTTTACAAACACTTGTTTTCTTCCAACGGTGGTTGGAAAAAATATCTTTACAAAAAATGAATTATATTATGTATTATGTAAATAAACATAGGACTTTAAATAGGCTTTTCATCATTAAGTTAAGCAGGACTTTGCAATATTCAGTGACTATTAATATTATTACAGCCTTCAACAAGATTTGTGTTAAAGTTGATAACTTTATTTTTAGGTATACCATATATTGTTGTGAAATCAAACACTTTGGATCCAGCTATTTGTAGTTCTACCTGAAAGGTATTTTACATACAAATATGGTTTTGTGTACTTAATTTTGTTTAAGCTCTATTTCAAATGTATCTGTTTATGTTTGCCACTAAGTTTTTAGAAAGGTACCTTAAGGTTCTTCGGATTTACGAAATTAATAGAATTAAATTCTACAGTTAAAATTAAATTAAATTATAAAGTGCTGTCTTGCAAATGACGAAGATGAGATTGAAAAAAATCAGTTGGTCATGACTGATTTGTTGTAAAATTTGAATAAAATATATTTTAAAATTATTAAATAACTTGACACTGGCGGAATTGTGTAAAACCAAACACAAAAAGCCATAAAATAAAAAGACAAGAATCAATGTCATTTTAATCATAATACGTCAGAAACATACTCATTGAATTGTGATAAGATATTAATACCGGATAAGTTATCATTCATACAACCTATTACTCATTGCAAATATATCCACAAACATACTTAGTATTATCAGCTTCGTTAGTTTTGCAAAACGTGTGCTTCCTTTAGCAAGCACCATTGTGTCAATTATAGTTTTAAATTAGAACGATAAGAGATGTGCTATATTTTAAGTGTGACTGAATATTCTGAATAATAAAATAAACAGCAGGTGTTGTTGAAAAACGGCTAATGTTTTATAAAATGGTTCCCTTCAGAGCGTATGGCGCTATTGGGGTATGTATTTTTACTTTTATCAACGAATTATTGAGAGGAAACTACGACGGGATAAGCGTAGAGTAGGATGCCCACCAGCTTGATGGAGTGATCAGTGCGAACGGTCACTAGAAGACGCTGGATGCGGCAAGCCGACAAGGTGAAACGGGGCAGATTTAGAGGGGAGGCCTATATCCAGCTGTGGACTAAAACGATATAATTATTAAGAAAATTACCATGGAGTGCCGGCAGTATATTACGCCTCTTCTCATTTCCGTGGATGCAGTAAGAGCCTGCTAAGGAATACCTCCAGAATATGGGCAGCAGCGTCTTTCCGTGCATCAACATCCTGAGCTGCGCTCGCCAACCCACCTGCCAAGCGTGGTGAGTATGGCAACTACCCCTCATGGAGATCCATGAGGGAGTCCTGTGTTCGGAAGTGGAGGTTTTCCCGGATGAAATGATGATGATCATTATGAAGATTAAACAGGATAATTAGAACTTGAAAATAATTATTAGGTCATGGCATGGCATAAATAGAAGAGGTAAATATACGTAGGACAAAAGTCAGTTAAATTGTATACACGACTAGCTTGCTGTTTCATATGCAATAAAATATACGAATGAAAATGGTATATGTAGGTATTTCAAGGGACATCATTTTAATGTTCGTTCGACCTAATAAGTTGAGTTTTCATTCTGATTTTGAAATTTCGTAGTTTTTATCGCTCGATATTTTGTCAAGGGCGGGTTAAGTTGTTCCGAGGGAAAAATTAAAAGCGTAGGTATCTACACGATGTGTCGTAGTCGCAGTGAGACTGTGAGACCCACGGGCGATTCCAAATTAAAGCCCCCAAAATATTGGTTGAGATCCCTATCCTGTTCAGTATTCAACATTCTGTGGATTGGAAAATTCTTTTTAGTTTGACTAGATACACTTTCACCACATTTTTTTTAAACTCAGTTCTGGTTATGGGCTCATCATCATTCATTATTCATGAGAAATGAAGAGGACTCCTCAAATAACATGGGCCTCGAGACTCTATAATGTAAATAAATCACGTAGGTATATCTACCAAAAAATAAAATTACATGCAAGTTAAAAAGTTGTATGAAAGGTTTGCTAACAATTTCAGGTATTAGTATCATAGAAAATCTATAGTTCAACTACCAACAACAAAACCAGAGACATCACGATATCAGATACCTACTCGTACCTATATGTCGATAACAAAACTAGCATTAACTGTCCTTGAATAGCGTTGAGTCGCCCAAGCCCTTGAATAATACAAAGAGGTCAATGTTCCAACGCCAAGGTCTTTGCAAAGGTCATCCCTGTAACCTACAGAGGTCAAATGAGGGCGCTTGGATAGTGCTTGCGTGCTGAAATATTCCGGTTCTTTTTTAACTTTACTTTAAACAGAAAGAAAGTAAAAAGAATGCACGAAGAAAATTATTTATTAGACACAAAGCATTAAAGAATTGAACGTATTTCTAATTTTAATCTAAGTGTAAACAGTGAGAGAATACCTATTCAAAATCGTAATAAAAGATGGCAAGCAGCTCAACCATGGTTTATAAGGTTCTGTGAGTCCAATAGGACCTGACTCTACATCACACACAAAGAATACTCGAGAACGGTGGCTTTCAGTCAACAGTACAATTTGAACTTAAAATTACCAAGTGGTATGTACGTACATACATATATCGATAGTCATTTCGATCGCATTCGGTGGGTTCAATACCAAACGGTACCTATGCACCTATGGTTTTTGTCATGTAAAAAGTATGTGCATTCATAACAAGTGCTTAAACGGTGAACGAAAACATCGTGAGGAAACTTGCGGCTTAGTCCGTTTCAGAGGTATTGGCTTGATCTTTCGTCTGACTAAGAAAAAGAATAAGAATAAGAAAATATTTATTTACGACTCATAAGTACACGGGTAAATTAAAATTAAAATTACATAATTTAAAAGGAATAAAAATCTTATGAGACTTAAACTGGCCACCAACTCACACTGGCACACGCCGTGAGAACACGGCACTGATTTTCATTGGCACCATATTTGCCCCACAAGGCGCAACACCGACCACAGCAAAGACATCGAAGGTAATAAGACATAGGTATTAAACAATTTACATATTTATGTTGATTATTCTACTAAACACTAAAACAAAAAGTAACATAATCTTAACTTATGTAAGTACATATAGAGGTATATATTACATATATATATAACTAAAATAGCCGAGTGAGCTGGAAGGGTGGTATATAAGTGCTGGGCAAAGCATTATCTACATATCTAATGTATAAATACCAGTTGCCGGGGCTGAATTAATCATCTAAATAGTAGATGTTCGCTTCTTTCCCTCACTTGAATAAATGACGGAAGCGAACGAATTAAATTATGTGCTTTATTCTATTTAAATGTTTATTTTTCTTCTTATGTAAATTGACTATTCAAAGTAGCGTTTTGCTCTATTGAATAAACACTTATTGACTTAGACTTTGACTTTGTTATATGAAAGGCCTTACTTAGCGAAATGGGGGGGGGGAGGGGCAAACAAAAGGGAAGTTTAGGTGAGATTCAAATGTCAAGTTTTTTTCTTTTACGTGGTTTTATCTCATTGTTTGTATTTTTATTATATCTTCTTTGATATCTTATCACAGAGATCAATGACCAGCAGAATCAGCTGTCAGTAGGGCATCAACAAATGGGTAATAATCAGCTGTTCAATTAAGAGTATTTTGGTTTTTATTGAATGAACATCTACGTATGGTGATCGGTCCTTGATAGTATAAAAAATAGCTGGACAATTCACACAGCATCATCTAGCCCCAAGCTAAGCAGAGCTTGTGTTATGGGTTCTTGACTGATATTATTTAATACATTATACTACATAGATAGATATTGTTTATTATATGTACCTATATAAAACAACATCAAGAACAACCTGAACATCTGCAGATCGTACAGACATTTGTCCCGAGGCCGATCGAACCCGCAGCCTCGTGCAGGCGGACCTTCGCTGCGCCACAGAACTCGTCATAGTCACAGTAGTATGCAAAGTTTCAATTAAATCTAATGTCTCAAAGTAGGTTAGAACAACGTTTAACGATTCCGTTACACATGATGAATATACATGATGAATACTACAGAGATACAGAATGAATCTTATAAAAGCGTGTTATAATGAGTAATAATCCGTCTTTTGTCGCCACCACCCAACTGCCAAATGAACTCAAGGTCGCCCTGACCTTGTCTCTGGAAACAACCTAATCCAGTCATCCCCTCTAAATCTCGAGCTTACTGTGTTTTTATAGGACTGTGTTTTTAGACGTTATTGTCTTTTCGACTGTTCGAAAGTGGGATTGGTTAACTTTTTAGAGATTATTTAAGTAGATCTTAAGTTGTAGTAGTAGACAAAGTCCCTTTTAAAATAAATAAAAAAAAATAAAAAAAAACTTTTTGTGAAGAGTTCGTCCGGAAAGACCACCATACCTATTTCAGCCGCCAAGCAGTAATGTCTGCATTGGTGTGTTCCGGTTCGAAGGGTAAAGGGGACAGGGAAAGTACGGGGACATGGGACTTTACAACTCTCATGGTCTCTCTTTATGTCTCAGGGTTACGGGCGCAATTGCAGCGTTGGTCATGGTGCTTAGTAAACGTGATTACAGCGGTATTCCAGTTGTAATAGGTAGAAGTTACCGCTTAACATCGGGTGGGCATTCGCTTGTTTCGTCGTTAATGGTATAAAAAAGAGATCAACTATATATTCTTTCATGATGCTTTTGGAACGTATATTAAGTAACACTATGAATTGCCTCTAAGGCGCGTGAAACAGCATCGAATATCAAGAAACTAGAATACCATCATCTCCGTAGAACGTCCACTGCTGGACAGAGACTTCTCTCATTTCTAAGAACTGAGCATAAGGGGATTTCTTCCTGCATCCACGGGCAAGAGAGGAGGAGCAACTTCTTACTGCCGGCACCCCACGGCAACTAAATAAAAAGAAATTAATTACCTATTGAACAAAGTCAAGTTCAATAAACTCTCAGTAGATCCAGTCAGTAGTCCAGTCTGATTTTCTAAAAGGAAAACTCTCACTTGATCTTGTATTTATTGCTGTTCGAAATACTGGATCTAGTGAGAGTTTTTTATTTGTAACTGGATCTACTGAGAGTACAAACAAATATAAAACTCTCACTAGATCCAGTATTTCGAACAGTAATAAATACTGGTTACGTTGACTGGATCTACTGAGAGTGATCAGCTTATTCAATAAGCAAAAAGCTACATATAAATGTCAATTGACAAATAAATACAAAACACATTGAAATTAAATAAAGCACATCATTGAATTCGCTCGCTTCAGAAAAATTCCAAGTGCGGTAAAGAAGCGCAGAAGAAACCTTACACTTGCACTTCTATCCATTGTTAAAATATTTTGTCTTAATATTATGCTTATCGCTTCTTCGGTCTGCCGCGGCGCCTCACCGTGTTGGGGCTCCACTGAGCTGTGGTGATCTTTGCCCACAGGTCTTCGGGCATTCGACAAACATGACCAGACCAGCTCCATTTAAGCTTTGCAAGTTTTTGAGCTACGTCGATAATTTGAGTTTTGGAGCGCAGTGCTGTATTACGAATACGGTCCGAAGAAGCGATGGCGTGACGAGTTAGACCGGCATAACAGCGCATGGGTCGAATTGACGGCGGATCGGGATGCATGGAGAGTTGTAGGGGAGGCCTTTGCCCAGCAGTGGGACACTTATTGCTAATTGTAATTGTAATTGTAATTGTAATTATGCTTATGTCTGCAAGGATTTTGGATAGTTTGGACGAACAAATCACTGAACTCTTCAATGTACACCACATTGAAAGAACACATTATAGCTATGAGCAATTTTCTTAATATTATTATTATTATAATATAATATTACTTAATATTACTTAAACATTACATTACAATGGCCTTTCTGTTGTTGCAAAAAATAGCTAAAGCTAAATAATTTGACGTAAAATGGACTAAAGTGACCAATAGCTATTAGGTTAATACCGTTCTAAAATTAAAACGGTAGAAATTGTGTCAATTTGTTCCGTTTTAATTTTAGAACTTAATTTTACGCTGGCAACTCTAAATTTAGAAACGTCAGATCTCTTATTATATTTAGTTTAAGGGAGTGTAAAATAGAATCGAAATTAATGTCTCCTTTCTTCATTTACAGAGAAGAGATGTGCACCAGATGGAATCCTCGTCAGACTCAAGCCTTAGTTCCCGTCCGCACAGCTACTGGTGGCATATTTGTGTAGATCTGCCCTTATTAACTCTCAGTAAGTTTATGTGCCGTGAAATGCCGTGAAAAACCACGCTTGGCGGAACCACGGGTTGGCGAGCGCAGTACTGGGTTGTTAATACACGGAAAGACGCTGCTTCCCATCTTCTGGAGGTATCCCATAGTAGGCTCTTTCTGCATCCACGGGCATGAGATGAGGGGTAACATTCTATTGCCGGTACCCCACGACAAGTTTATTCAAATAATAATAATACATGGAACATTACAGATTAACCAAATTGTTACACATTAAATCTCAAACTAATAATATACACACACATTAATTAAGTAACAATAAAACAGCACACACAAAATAAATACAGTTTACACAAAAACACAAAGAGAATAGATAAATATGTGTTAATCAATTGTATAACACTCTTCCGTTACTGACTGAGTGACTGACAGACAACGCACAGCCTAAACCACTGGACCTAGAGAAATTTGAAATTTGGCACACATATACCTTGAGTAAGCCGTGTTGGCCGAGTGGTATGTACCCCCGACTTTCGATCCGAAGGTCGTGGGTTCGATACCGGCCGTGCACCAATGGATTTTTCTTTCTTGAAAAATTTATGTGCACACTTAACACGAGCTTTAACGGTGAAGGAAACATCGTGAGGAAACCCGCGGCTTAGTTAGCTTCAGACGTATTGACCTGTTCTTTCCTCTGAATAATAGCTGACTAAGCTGAGAGGATGGTATAGGTGCTGGGCAAGCCTTATCCATCTAACAATGTCCCAGGCACTGCAGCGTCCCGTACAGCATGATTACCAGTTGCTCACGCTGTATAAATCATCTGTAATAGATGCAAAGGCCTTACTTACTTACTTATACCTTGAGTATCCTAAAGGTGTACTAAGGAGGGATTTTTAGAAATTCCCGCGGGAACGGGAACTACGCGGGTGAACTGCGGGGTGCGGCTAGTAATACTATAATCTTGTTTATAATTGTTTGACAATACTCGTTGTTATACGTGACTAAAGCTAGAGTTAAAACATTCCGCACTAGCGTTAATAGGAAGTAGTAACCTCTAATCAGTTCCCTCGTGAATCATTGTATGGACAATATGCAGTGCCCTCGGCGAAGTCTCCTAGTATAAAATAGAATAAGAAATAATACAATAAATCCTTTTAAGGATTTGTTTTCTAATGATACAATAAGACGACCTCCGTGGCGCAGTTACAACGCAGAAGGTCGCGGGTTCGATTACCACCGCGGGACAAATCTTTGTAAATTTTCTACAGATATACATCTCGGGTATTTTTCTAATTATGATGAGTATGTATTTACAAAAATAAAAAAGTATTTTATCCATCACCGTGGTACCTACAACACAAGCTCTGCTTAATTAGGGGCTAAATGTGTTGCTTAAAATGTACAGCATTATTAATTTCATTATCATGCACGTGTGCTCGATCAATTAACTTCGATGTCTTGTCGGCTGTGTGCCGGCGGTAGAACGTTGCCTCTCCTCTCTTGCACGTGATAGCGTAAGATTCTGCCAAGGAATACCTCCTGAAAATGCGCAGCAGCGCCTCTCCGTGTATCACCATCCCCGCGCTCGCCAACCCGCCTGCCAAGCGTGGCAGGTATGGCAACAACCCCCTCATCATCAAAGAGATCTATGACGGAGGCCAATGTCCACCAGTGGGCGTGGACAGCAGTCTTACGGCTGAGATGATGATGAACATAAGAACGATACATAAGTAAAGTCAAGTGTATGAATAATCAACCTGTGAGTCGTAAATAAATAATTTTCTTTTTCACTACTTATGTACGTCACTACTATAACACAAAGTCAATAAGTGTTTATTCAGTAGAGCAAAAAGCTCTACTGGCTTTGTCTTCCACGCTGCCATGGCTAACTGCTCTTTGTCTTCAACGCTGCCATGGCTAACTGCTCTTTGTCTTCAACGCTGCCATGGCTAACTGCTCTTTGTCTTCAACGCTGCCATGGCTAACTTCTCTTTGTCTTCAACGCTGCCATGGCTAACTTCTCTTTGTCTTCAACGCTGCCATGGCTAACTGCTCTTTGTCTTCAACGCTGCCATGGCTAACTGATCTTTGTCTTCAACGCTGCCATGGCTAACTGCTCTTTGTCCTCAACGCTGCCATGGCTAACTGCTCTTTGTTCTCAACGCTGCCATGGCTAACTGCTCTTTGTTTTCAACGCTGCCATGGCTAACTGCTCTTTCCCTGATGTCTGGAAGGAAGCCAGTGTGATTGGCAACAAACCGGGCAATCCTCATATTTGACAAACCCATCGCATGGGTTAGGACATCTAACTCGCTATCTAGGGGTAATCCTAGGTGGACGTCTCACCTTCTTTCCCCACATAAAGACTGTCACCAATCGCGCCAAGTGCGTGCTTAGCCGGTTGCTCAACCTGCTCAACTCGAAGAGTAAAAATGTCCTTTAGAAATAATGTGACACTTTGTAATGTTTTATAGTCCAAAATAACTACTCCAAAATCTTTACATAGAATAGTCAGTTTATAAAATACTAGCTGACCCGGTGCCCACTTCGTTGGGCGGTAATTTATAGCCTATGACACTCACAAATACTGTGGCTTTCTATTGGTAAAAGAATTTTGAAAATCGGTTCAGTAGATCCAGAGATTACCCCCTACAACCTCACAAACTCACAAACTTTACCTCTTTATGATATTGGTATAGATATAGAAAAACAAAAAACATTTAAATATAACAAAGCATATAACTGAATTCGTTCGCTTCGGATAGCTTTTTTCCAAGTGAGGTTAAGAAGAGAAAAGGAAAACTTTTACAATATTCCGCACAAACCTCTGTTTAGTATTTCTAAGACACATGTAACACAAACATGCCAGCGTTTGTTCGCCAACCCGCCTGCCACTAGTGAGTATATGCGAAAACCCGCCATGATCAGTATTTGCAGATTTATGAAGGAGGCCTGTGTCCAGCGTGGACGTCTTATAGTTGATGATGATGATGAGCACAAACATAAAAAGTATTTTTAAAAAATATGTTAACAAATCGCGAAAGCTTAACAAGTTATAAAAAGAATTGTGGCTTAGTAAAACCATCAGACCATCAAAAAATTTCTGATGAAACCAAAGATATCTTCAGTTTGTCACTGTCAAAACACGTAACATCTAAGTGCCAAGCTTAGATTGATTTTAAATTAATACCCTTTCACTCAAGTTCATTTAAAAATACTCTGAAACAGATTAAAAACAAACAGACGTCAAAAAACCAAAACAAACAAAAAGTTAAGTCACGCATATGTTGGACCCCACTGAGTGCATGAGCATTTAATGAGGCGTTTTCATTAAAAAGTAAAAACTTCAAAAATAGTTACCTCGAACCTTATAGATGGCGTTAATTTTATTTTACTGGTAGGCACAATTTGACAATGACAGGATTAATCACAAACTTGCTTACTCCGCTTGCCAGCTCCATCTGTTAGGTTTAGTAGAAAACTCTTTTTGTTTTGTTACTGAAAACGGCTCATTGCAGCTGACTGAAAAAACTGTCCAAGTGTGAGTCTTCCTCGCACACTGTGGGTGCCATAAAATTCTACAAATTAACAAAGATTTATCACTTTTTGTAGGAAATAAGTTACCACTCAAATGGCTTTTTAACTTTATCTGTAGTAGGTCGCCTAACGCCAGGATCTTATTACGCTATTTCTCTCCATTGCTCTAAGAACAGCTTTTTTTTTAAACTGTTACGTCAAATTATATAGGTGAGAGGAAAATCTAATCCATATTACAATGTCCCAGACACTACAGCGTTCCACACAGCATGCATACAAGTTGCTGACGCTCTACAGGGTGTAAAAAGACGACTGCCGGAAACGAAAAGGGGTGGTAAGCACCCCAAAACACCACCTAAAAAAATTACCGTGTTCAAAAAATAAAATTGTAGCCAGAGTTAATTATTTTTAAACATTTTTGTTACTTTTGACAGCCAACACAGGTTTCTCAGGTTGGTCTGAATCTTATTTTACTTAATTTCATTGTTAATCTTGTATCGTGTATTGTTTTTCTTAACAAATAAATAAATAATAGATGTGAAAGCCTAATTTATTTAATCCGTTTTATTGCTATTATAATATATTTTTTCTATTTAAATTTTTTAATAGATAAAAAGCCCTTATTGTTTTGTATATTTCATTGCAATGCTAACGTACTTACAATTTTATTTTCAAAATTTATTCTATAAAAATGGTATAAATTTTTGTTGTACGCAACCCTAACAACAAATCAGTTTACTAAACTTTTGAATGCAATTTAATTTTGATTCCAAAATGCTTTTGGCGTTTGGTGGTTTTACAATTGATCATGTTCTTTGTATTTTAAATATATATTATATCACGTATATGTTTTAATAATTAACTATTGGTCGCACCATGATGTTATTATAATCTACAAGCCTTCCTTGATCATTAGGCTACCCAAACAAATTACCAACTATAGCTCTAATCATTTAAAGTACTAGTTTAGTGGTTTAGTGTCATTCTAACTCTGATAATAGGTTATGAAACCTATTATTATCGCGTCGAATTAATTAATTTAAATCGTTTTGTCGGAATGAAATACCATGGATATACAGGAAAGTGATTACGATTTCTCATTATCGTTACACCATTTCCCATTATCGTTAGGTACACCACTCCCCATTATAGTTACAACATTACCATCAGCCTAGGCGTATCGTTACCGTGCCTTCTTATTACTCAACACCCGTCGCGATTCATCCCACGAACAATATTCTTGAGAGCTATAAAAATGTATTTGTAATGCTAGAAAGAATCGCAACCAACGTGTGTTGTGTATTGGGAGATACGAGGCTGTTGTATATATATAGAGGTATATAAACATATTTATACTCTAGACACATTATTTCTCAAGCTTTAGCCTGGCACATTTTAGCAACCAAACCTGTTTCTCTATTAGACAGGGCTATACAGTGTGCCGTTTGTCAACCGAACAATTATTTATTTATTTCGTATTATATGCATCAAAAAACTCTTTTAGTCGCACTGAATTAAGTATTTTTTGAGTTAGATTGAAGCCACCAACAGAAAAAACCCAAAAAAAATTAAAAATAGCTTAGACTAGTGTTTTCCTGATTACGGACAGCGACATCTACTCGTAAATGCAAACAGTTGCAAAATATTGTAACTGATTGAACCTAAACATCACACTAGCTAGGCGGATCTGTTAATAGATAGAGAAACTCACATAACTATTTTTAACTTGGGATAACCTTTGTTACAGAAAACCGGAAACAATTGTCGAAAGTGGAAGTCCCGTCTTCAATTCTCTATAAACTTTTATTTTAATTCAAAATCAAATCAAAATAATATTTATTTATCCACTCACAATAAGGTTATTTTAACTTCAATTGATACATAATTAGACTTTAAGAACTATTACCTGTTTTGTGAGGGACTGGTGCCTGAGAAAGGTTTATAAAAACCCGTATTACAAGTAACCAGTGCCCCACTCCGCGGGTAAAGAACTATGCAGGGTAGGTATAAATCTAAGTTACAAATATAACAGTATATCACGTGCCTTGTTAGGGAAGTTGCTATGAGTAAAATATAAATAAAAACACTTTCATTGTTACAAAGACTTACACAAATTATGTAGAAAATAGTGAAGAGTTTGAAAGGTGTGTCGTTTATTTTAATTTAAACTATGTTATCTCAATGCTGGTCAAAGGTCTAGAACGTTATAATTTGAATTTATACAAGAGGTATATTATTAGTATATTCTTACGAAATTAGTAATAAGTCTCTGTTTATTATAGGTAAATAGGTTCTTATTAGCTTTTGGTTCATACACGCATGTTCATAGCTTATGCATAGATCTCTCCGAACTGCCATGGTGCATTCAATACGGTGATTATCGAGAAACTTTAATAAACTTCAATGAATAAATTATGGCCCGTGAAATTATTAATTAAAATCTATACATTCAAAGGAAATTAAATATATACGCTGGTGGGTAATGTTACTGAGACCCACCACGGATAAGAATAAATATGAATTGAAATCAAATTAAAACTTTTTATTTATGATAGTTTCGGTGATCGAGGTGATTATAATGAGAATTTTAAACTAGAAACAATAATACTCTATAATTAGATCAAGACAGCGCCATCTGTTGTCGAGTAGCGGAACTACTGAGATATAAGAGTTGGTAGAGTCACTATTAAATATAATGTTTAGGTAAAGTAAGAAGGTACTTACAACTCTAAATACCATAATACTTTTTTCTATGTATTAACTCTTGCTCCGTTACTTATAATTGCCCTTTTAACTAATCTGCACTTAATTGACGGTTATTTTGTCGTTTTGTATGAAATAACAAAACACCGCCGATTAACTGTTGATTAATTTAAACAGAGTTTATAAGTAAGGGGGTTAGTTACATATTTTATTGTGTTTTATGTCGACTTCCGAGAGTTAGGCAAGAGGTGGCGGGATCGATGAAATCCGGAAAAATAGTCGTTGTTTGCAATCCATAAGCTTTGCATAGTAATAGGAGTTAGGAACTTTAATAATAACAGTAAATTATGCTAGACATTACACTAGGGATAGATCCCCCAGGTAAGCAGAGCTTGTCTTATGTGTACCACTTTGATGATGGCAAAAGCGAGTCGGACTCACGCACCGAGGGTTTCATACCATCACATAATATAATATATGATAAAGGCGGTTTATATTTATTGGAGAACCTTGACAGCGCCATCTCTTGTCTATATCGTATCTCCCAATACACAATACACGTTGGTTGCGATTTTTTCTCGCATAACAAATACATTTTTATACTTAAAATAATTGTAAGTTTTTATAGCTCTCAAGGATATCGTTCGTGGGATGAATGAGTTTCAGGGGTTTATCTCTGCAAACTTAGGAGATAGAGGGGGGGAACGCTATTTCTTTCAACGTTTTTGTCAAGAAGTCTAAAAATTTAAGGCTCAAAGCTAAACTAAAAACTGTTTTAATTTTCAAATAAATACCTTTCATATGATACCCCACATGACCTAGTAACTTCACAAAAATTTTGAAAATCCCCCTTCCACTCCCCTCGTCTAAAAAAACTATGCAAATAGAGTGCAAGAGAGTTCGCTATAAATTTCCTATAAACTTTACATACACTTCTTTTAGCTTTAAAAGTTTCACAGGTTTATTTCTGCAAACTTCGGAGATATGGGAGGGGGAACGGTCGTTTTTTCAACATTTTTGTAAATAACTTGGAAATGATACGGCTTAAAGGAAAAAATAAAAAACTGATTTTTAATGTGCAAATTAATACCTTTCATATAATACTCCACACGACCTAGTACCTTAACTTAAATATTTTGAGATCCCCTATCCGCCCCCGTGCAATCATAATAGGAATATTTTTAAACATTTTCATATACCTCATATACCATAAGTGTTTTCTTTAAAAATTTCAAATTTCCAGTCGATAGCATCAGTAGTTCTCGAGATATCCATTTGTGACAGACTGACAGAGAAAGTGATACATAAGGCTTCCTTTTTACCATTTTGGTCCAGAACCCTCAAATGTTAATGATAAAATACATCAGAAAATGAGTTAATTTTTTAATAAGCATTTATAAGTAAGGGACACAGTAAGACCTACATACAAACACTAATTTCGAAAGTAAAGTCAAAGTCAATAAGTGTTTTAGCAATAGAGCAATAAGCTACGTAGAAAAGTCAAACAAGCATTGGTACGGGGGTACTAGAAAAAGGGGCGAAGGCCTCAAAAGGTCACCAAAGGTCGAAAAAGACATTTTTGGGTTTTTGGACGTTTTCGGCCATTTAAAGACTTATTTTTTGGTGACCTTTTGAGGTCACAATTACTCCGGTCCCTGCGACTTTAGGATCACCAAAATCAATCAGTGACTGAGTATCAGTCACCTTCTCTCATTAAGACGGTGCTAACAAAAAATGTTTCATGTCAATCGGTCAACGCGTTCGGTTGTAATCGTCAAATACACAGACAGACAGACAGCGCTATACATATTAGGGGGCTTCGCCCCCTAATTTCAAAAGATGAACAGAGATAACGTCCTAGTCCAAATGCACTCAGACCCTATCACAGGATGATGCAACATTGAATGAGTAGAATTAGCAGTATCCTGTACGACAGACCACGTGTAGGACCGCGTGGAAGGGTCTAGTACAGATGTATCTAGTTCAAGTGGGTTATAGAGGTCTAGGGTGACGTTGTTATGGAAATGACGTAATAGATTTCGATGTTATTGTTGATGTGAAACATCTTAATGTTAGCGGTTAGATTGTTAATAAAGTGACAGTAAAAATTAAGGACGTGAAAGTGAGAGTGAACAGTCAAATGTTTTGAAATATCAGATGAAAGGAAATGCTTTTTGTTAATCGCTTTCGGATTGGTTTGTCAACGTGTCCTAGGTGCGAGGTTTCTTCTCGCTTTCTTCAATTGGTAAAAACATTTCCTGAAGCGAACGAATTCAATTTTGATATAATTTTAAAATATCTTTTTTATATTTAAAATTGTGGCTTAAGTGTCATAACAAAATGATCAACAAATATTAACAAATCCGCTAACCTGATAAAGGTTAGCCTTTGTGTTAACATTTCTATGTTACCTTTGGGTCCAAAAGAAGAAACACCTGTACTTGACTTTAAAATCTAATTTTACGCTAGCTGACTCATTTCATTCCTGGTCAGCAAACACTTAGCATAAACCGTGGGGTGCCGACTGTAGAATGTTGTCCCTCCTCTCTGCAGTAAGAATAAAGTGATAACGGAAGATGGGCAGCAGTGTCTTTCCGTGTATCAACATCCCGCACTGCGCTTGTAAACCCGCCTTCCAATATGGCAACATGTTGAAAACCCGCCTGCCAGTATGGCAACAAGATCTTGGAGACCCATGAGGGAGGCATATGTAAGCAATTGACATTTTACTGCTGAGATGATGATGATGATGATGATGATGAACCCCTTGGTTGAAAACTTTAGACAATAAATCAAATTAACAGCTCATCAAAGAGGGTGTGAGCAATATTCCACTTGATGCTTACGCACATCCTCAAACTCCATAACATCATAATGATTTCGACATTGACTTTGAACTCGCCCGGACACGGTTATTGCCAAATAAATTGGATAATGGTTTCAAAACATTGGCAATAACCACTTATAACCCGGTGCCACTTGGACCCCAGAAATGAACCTACTGGTTACAATCATCAATTGAGTTTTTTCCGCGTTGCGAATTTAAAGATTTTAAACTACTGACAAAGAAACGGCAGCCAAGAACGTTTCTTTAAATAGCAAATTACCCGTAGTTGAACTGCTAAAACTAGGTAGGTTCTCTCGCTATCCTAACGAGTAAACAAAACTAGGTAGGTACTGCTAGGTAACTGCTAACACAACAGTTTTAGCAGTTAAACTACTGGTAATTTGCTTTTCAATAGAATTACTAGTAAGACCACTGGGAACTTTGTGTTTCATTAAACAAATGTAAAAATGTTCAGTGCTCTACACTAACCATTTTTTACAGCGTTTGTTAAGATTATTACGCACTGGCTCGACAATGCCCTCGTATTTGTATTTTAACCCACCCCGAACTCTTACACACATGAAACATTCGCCATTCGCCCTTCTGGCTCACATGACAGTTACTCGTGGTGACAGTGACAGTTCGCTAACCAATACCCGTCAACATAGGACAAACGAGACAGCGTATGTATGCAATAGTATCGCATACACTACAGTCAGTGAATGGTTGCAAACACTAAACTATGATAAAACGTAAACTCTGTTGATCCCCCTTAAATATCCCACTGAATAAGCGCTATTTGCCATGGGCTGCAGTAGAACATTACCTCACCTCTCATGCCCATGGATGCAGTAGAAGCCTGCTAAGGGTTACCTCTTAAAGATGGGAAGCAGCATCTTACCTTGTATAAACATAAACATCCCGCAGGGTGATTACCTACGTATCTCGCGACAGGTTTTGCTGTCAAATGTCAATTTTGTATTAGACAACTGCAAGTGTCAAATGCCTGTTGCGAAACCTATCGCGAGATACGTAATCACCATTAACTTGAATTACATTGAAACAGAAAATATTCTGATAGTATTGGCATAATTTTAATTTTAAGTTAATCTTTCTTTTTAATTTAATTTCATTTAAATTGTCTTACAGTACCTAAATAGTGTGTTTTTCATTTTTATTATAAACATATATATTTTTTTTGTATAGTTTACCCGAAAACCTATTTCATGTATATTTTTATGTCGGGCGGAGGGTATAGGTGCGCCATCACACAGGTTATCCTAGTTTGGGCACCTATGTCATCCACACAGGAAATACATCTTAGATTCTAAGCAATCTATGTTTATAATATGAAAATTGATGTTTGTTGATAAACCAATAAATTATCTTATCTTAATTATCTTATCTTATCTTACCTGCCGCACTGCGCTCGCCAACCCGCCTGCCAAGCGTGGTGTATGGCATCTACTCCTTCATGGAGATCATGAGGGAGGCATGTGAACGTATAACGGCCGAAGCGCTATTTGAGTTTCAACAAAAGTATGTCGTTTTCTATTCACAGTATTGCTCCTAGCCGGTCTGTTCGAGGGCGGGGTGATCCCTTGCAACCAGGCTGGCTTCTACTGCAACGATCCAGCCTTAACCTTCCCGTTCAGAGGAGACACAGTCACCACACCCATGCTGTTGAGCGGGCTGCTTTTGATGCCCTTCGTTTTTGTAAGTTTTGCAACAAAATAACAAGAAACAATAACAATAACTGTCATCATTGGTTATGGTCACCGTGGGACGTCCACTACTGATTTTTTTTATTTTTTTATTTGCATATTTAATGAATGCCGTGTGGTAGTAGATTGTTGCCTTTCCTATCTTGCCCGTGGATGCAGTAAGAATCAAAAGATACCTCAGAAGAAAGCACTCCCGCCAGGCGGGGCGAGTATGGCATCTATCCTCTCATGATCACTACTTGTAGATCCATGAGGATTATATCCAGCAGTGGACGTCCTACCGCTGAGATGATGATTAGGACAAATTGATCTTCCAAAGCTTATAAAACTAGTCATAAAAATGTTTCATCATCATCATTTTGGCCGTAATACGTCCACTGCTGAACACAGGCCTCCCTCATGGATCTCCATGAGGGGTAGTTGCCATACTCACCACGCTTGGCAGGCGGGTTGGCGAGCGCAGTACGGATGTTGATACACGGGAAGACGCTACTGCTCATCTTCCGGAGGTATCCCTTAGCAGACTCTTACTGCATCCACGGGCATGAAAGGAGGGGTAACATTCTACTGCCGGCACCCCATGGCATAAAACTGTTTATTATTCGTTAACAGTTCATATCAACGGAATACGCTATTACGAAAAGAACCAGCCACCTCCAAGTCCTGAAGAACAGCTGCTGGCTGTACCGCAGCTACGCCTACGGACTTCTCATGAACTTTTCCATCATGGAGCTGATGAAGGGCATTTTCGGAGCTCCCCGCCCTCTGTTCTTCGAAGTCTGCAGGCCTGACACCGGGCTTACTTGTAATGGGTAAGTCATGATAATTACTTTGTTATGAAAATGTACCTTTATTGCTTGACGTTTCACACAGCGTCATAATTATGTATATATACAGGGTGTTAGTGTGAACACACTTATCACTTAAACCACAAATGTATAACCCTAAAATGAATTGATACAAGTAATAATTAAAAATAATAATCAATTCGTTTCGCTACATTTTGATAATTCATTTCTCATCTAAGGAACGTGATTTTTTGGACACCCTAATTACCTACTGTCGTACGTCGCCCGCAAATGTCGCTGCGCTCGGGCTGATGTACGTATCAAAACGAATGGATGCTTGCATAGAACTTTCCCTTCATACTTTTCCTGGCTTAGGACAGGCAAAAATAACTACTCTAGCACATTATTAAGTTATTTCAAGACAAATAAAATAATTAAATTGAATCAAAAAAGCTTTATGGCTAAAGTAGTTATTTTAGACGTATTTAAAAAGTTCATTAACAAACAAGTCTTATTTACAAATTAATTACAGTTTAAATTTACAGTTTTATGTACACACACCTACATCACACGTAACAAGTTTTCAAAATGGGCTCCATTTACAGCCACACACGCCTCCGCACGTCTTCTTAGGTTATCACGCACTCGGGAAAGCACAAATGGGTTATTTTCACCTCCCTAAACGCCTTACGAATACGTCTTTTTAATTGTCTTGTATTGTAAAAACGAGTGGCGTAAACCCTGCGCTTAATGTCTCCCCACAAATAAAAATCCAAAGGCGTGAGGTCAGGTGAACGCGCTGGCCACGCGACTGGCCCTCCGCGACCAATCCATCGCCCAGGTAACTCCGCATCAAGCATAGCCCGAACCTGCAACTGGAAATGTGCAGGAGCCCCGTCATGCTGGTACCACAAGTTCCTTAATGAACGGAGAGGCACATTCTCCAACATATGATGCAAAACTCGACGAAGAATGTTCATGTAGGTATCTCCGTTCAAATTTCCATCTATGAAATGTGGACCGAGGAGAATACCGTCCACGATTCCCGCCCACAGGTTCACCGAAAACCTACGCTGGAAATGGTCTTCCCGCACTCTGTGTTCATTGTGCCTATTCCAGTAATGTTCATTATGAACATTGTAAAAGCCCGACCTGGTGAACATAGCTTCATCCGTGAAGAGAATGGAAGCGTTGTCCAGGTTATCTAAAAGCCATTGAGAGAAAACCACCCGCGGTAGGTAGTCGCGGTCTTCCAGTTCTTGAACCGGCTGGAAATGATAGGGGTGTTGGCCATCGATGTGAAGGATTTTCCAAACCGTCCAGTGCGAAACATGGAAGAGACGAGCTGCCCTTCTGGTACTCTCCTCTGGATTTTCCGCGAAAAAATTCAAGATTTGCTCTTGAAGGTTGACCGCCAACTGTTGGTTGCCACGACCTTGTGCATGACTAGGCACGATGAACTGGCCATAGTCACGTAGCCTTTGTGTAGCAGCTAGGATAGTTTCCCGGCTTGGCACACGATGTCCTGGAAACCGCTCTGCGTACAACCTACGTGCCAAGGTTAAGTTGTCACCAGCTATGGCATAAAGCCGTACCATTTCAGTCCACTGTTCGCTTGTGTACGACATTGTCACAGCACAGATAAGTTACACAGTTTACATTTTACCGCGAATCGGCACACATAAGGATCGCGACGCGATGCGTCGAACTCACGAGATTGTACGAGACTGGCGAGAGCAGCGGCGCGGGCACGCGTGCGGGGCTTTTAGGTATTTTCGCGAGGGCAGGTGTTTGTCGGCGCATCAAAGAAACGGCGAGTTGCCGAAAGGCGGCGGGCGGCGTGTTTGACAGACAGAGAAGCCGCATTGCACCTACTCTCGTGTATTGTAGCGTGTGTAGGGTGAAACGCATTTATGATCTATGAGGGTTTTCTTTGCAGAAATTATGTAAAAATAAATATATTTTTTTTCATCGATTTTGGGCTCTGTTCCTGATACCTAGCCTGTGGTTTCAAGGATAAGACTGTTTACACTAACACCCGGTATATCATATCATTTATTCATAAAACAATTTTACAATCGTATTTGAATTAAATTACATAAAAATAAAGTCCTACTAAATTTAAAAATCCATGCATTAATTAATAAATAAGAGACAGTTAATTTAACTTCTTTCCGTATTTTAAAAATTCCTCCACTGAGTAAAATGCTTCATTGCTTCTTTAGTCATCATGCTCTTAACTAAAAAGTCCAATCTTACTTGGTGATGTTAGAAACCAAAGGGTATAATTCATAACCAGGTAATTAAGTGTAAACCGAATGGTTATTGGTCTTAATTCATACCCAACATCATAACTATAAGTGTGAGGTAGTTTATTACTTTTTCCCGTATCTTACGTATATTTAATCAATAATTAAAAAAAACCGACTTAATGATAAAATCCTTCACTTGGTGCTGGAAACACCCAAACCGCTATAAGTACGCGTAATATCTCGATATAATAAGTACTGAGATGTTCTGATCCATGATAAATCAAAGGAATACTCGAAATAATCGAAGGATCAGAACATCTCAGACCATCAGAACTGGATCACAGATTACTGACTGGCGGCAAAAAACGGCAAAGAAATCACGTTTGTTGTATGGAAGCCCCCATCAAATATGTGTGTTATTTTAATTATTATTATTTTTTAAATGAATATACAACTACTATTGCCGTCATTAATATCAAACAAAAATCGGCATTAAAATCGCGTTTGTTGTATAAATAATAAAATAGAATAAAATACATACTTAAGGAGGGCTCCCCCCTTAAGTATTTATTTTATTCTATTTTTAGTATTTGTTGATAAAGCGGCAACAGAAATACACCATCTGTGAAAATTGCAACTGTCTAGCTATCACGGTTCATGAGAGCCTGGAGACAGACTGACGGACAGCGGAGCCTTAGTAATAGGGTCCCGTTTTTACCCTTTGGGTACGGAACCCTAAAAACAGTCAAATTACGAACCTCCTTCATTTTTAAGTCGGCTAAAATGCTCCACGTAGTCATGGAAAGCTCCTTGTAACTTAGAAAATCATCCCGACCAGGAACGGAACAATCATCTGCCCCGCTTATCACGTACGTTCATTTTCATCAAAAAGTTACAAAATGGAATGGCAAAATGACACGGAGCGTCCGTGTCATTTTGCCATACATATAGAGGTACATACTATGTTTAAGTCATGAGCAAATTTAAATCACTATTATCATTTCAGCCGTAAAACGTCCACTACTGAACAAAGGCCTCCGTCATGGATCTTCAAGAGGGGTAGTTGCCATACTCACCACGCTTGGCTGGCGGGTTGTCGAGCGCAGTACGGGATGTTGATACACGGAAAGACGCTGCTGCCCATCTTACGGCGATATCACTTAGCAGGCTGTTACTGCATGAGAGAAGGAGGGCATGAGAGGAGGAACGATTCTAGAGAACATTCCACTGCCGGCACTCCACGGCAATTGTGTTGCTTCATCTAAATTGCAAGCCAGAAGTGAATCGTGTAATGAATGTCTATCTAACTATAGGTTACTATGGGAGTTTGTTACTTCATCTGCATAGTTCATCTGTGTTCCTTATTACTATAGCTACTAGCTACCACTTATTTCGACGTATTTGATGTTATAGGCGTCTTACGTATTTCCACAACTTATAATTTATACTACTTTATTTGTAAGATTTTCTATTTGATACTAGTTGTTGCCTCGAACTTAGAACGAGCGAGATTTCATTATTTCAATGAAGTCCCATTGCATTTCAACTTGATTTTACGTACCTACCTAGCGATTTGGACTGGGATTCTCGAAACACGCCTTACTTGTAATATTTTTCATCAAAATATACTCGTTTGTTCAAAAGTTATCCCACAAAAAATCGGTTAAATCCAAATTTGCTTAAAAAAAACTCGTTATGTTTTAAATTTCATCAAAAGCCGATCATCCGTTCAAGATTTATCGTCGGATAAAAACTGCGGACATATACAGCGTGTCCCGTAATTGGGGTACTAAGCGGGGGGTTTTCTACCCCCCCTGGCAAACAACGTTTGTTCTACGACTTTCTTGATTTTCAAGTTTTTCAGTGATAAGATAACGTTCAAAGTTTATACCAATTTCATAAGAGTGACAACCCTGCTCTCAGCTGTTACGGGCAATGACCTATTGACCGCCGGGGATTCCCGCGGCGCGCCCGCAACGCGCTTGTGCGTATATTGAGTGTGGGTATAGGTGCGTGGTGTGCGTAGGCGCGTAGGTATGTATTACGGACACACGTCTGTTATACATTAGGGTTGACGGCGACTTGGAAAACTTTAATTTTGTATGGAAACCGGAAAATACGTTTTTCTGAAATCTTTCTTCGCCTTTGCATTCCTTTGGTGGGGGGTAATTTGCAGCTCCTGGCTTCATACACCAGTTACGGGACACCTTGTATACAAATTACATAGCCGTGAGGTGCCGGCAGTAGAATGTTACCCCTCCTCTCCTTCCCGTGGATGCAGTAAGAGCCTGCTAAGGGACACCTCCGGAAGATGGGCAGCAGCGTCTTTCCGTATATCAACATCCCGTACTGCGCTCACCAACCCGCCTGCCAAGCGTGGTGAGTATGGCAACTACCCCTCATGGAGATCTATGAGGGAGGCCTTTGTTCATTAGTGGACGTTTTATGGCTGAAATGATGATGATGATGATACAAATTACAAACATTCAGCCAAGGCGCCTAGCCAGCCAATAAGAACTTCGTTCGATTAAGCGCCTACTTATATTCTTTTATTTTTTGTCAGAACGGAGTTCGTGAGCTCATTCACATGCACTTCAGGATACAGCTGGTGGTACCAAATGGACTCATACAGAAGCTTTCCTTCCGGACACACAAGCCTTTCTGTTTATTGTGGACTCTTCTTAGCGGTAAGGACATCAATATAATTGATTTCAGTTTACATAGGTAAAAAAATTGGCCATTCATATTATGAATATTGTTAAAATCAGAAGGTGCCAACTCGCGGATTCCCGCGAGTTTCAGATCCGCGAGATGACGAATAAGTCTAAATGGACTTGATTTATAAAACTTTAACTATTCATCCTGTGCGGGACGTTGATGTGCCTGGGATATTATAAGATGCATTTGGTTTGCCCAAATTTAACGCCATACTCACAACAAATTCTGAGTTGGACGTCTTTTTGCGGAATTTTTATTTATTTGTCATCTTAGGCTGGACTGTTCTGTCCACGTCGACTGCTGGACGTAGGCCTTCTCTTGTATCTCCAAGATCATGAAAGGGTTCCAATTCTCATTTTGGTGGGCATTACTAGATCTGCACTGACGTCCGCATTAAAAGAAAGAAAGAAAGAAACCGTTTATTTGCACCAAAGTCATAATAACAATATTATACACATAAGATAATAATCATCATAAGTTTACATTGGCACAAATCGGTCATCACTCAGCACTGGTCACTGGTCATCTCACTCATTGGGGTGTATTGTGCATTTTCCCACGTGACACTACCCCGCCCGACCCTAGCCAACCAAACTCCTTGAAGTACGGGAGAAGGACTCTGGGCCGCTGACAGCATTCCATGAGCATCCCTGAAGGATAGGCAGATGTAGAAAAAGGAGGTTGTTGACATACCACGCTTAGCAAGCGGATTGGCGAACGCAGTGCGGGATGTTGATACACGGAAAGACGATGCTGCCCATCTTATAGAGGTATTCTTTAGCGGACTCTTACTGCAATCACGGGCAAGAGAGGAGGCAACATTTTGTTTCCGGCAGTAACGGCAATAATATTTATAAATACTTCTTATTGAGTCTCAAATAAACGTTGATTTTTTGTCTCTCTCAACCACAGTCAGTGCAATGTTTGCCCCTCGTCTCTTGTCTTGAATGAAATCTGCCAAGGGTTATCTCCAGAAGATGGGCAGCGGCGTCTTTCCGTGTATCAACAACACCGCGCTCGCCAACCCGCCTGCCAAGCGTGGTATGGCAGCAACCCGCTCATGATCATTGAGATTCATGAGGGAAGCCTACGTCTTTCAATGGCCATCCTACGGCTGAGAATATGAACCACGGCCAGATAATAATAAACCTTCTATTTATTTTTCGTTCTTTAGTGGTATCTCCAAATGCGAGCCTTCAACTGGAGCAGCCGCAGCATACTCCTGGTTCCTTTCCTCCAGATCTGCGTCATCAGCTTCGCCGTAGTCTCCTCCATTTCCAGGATCACCGATCACAAGCATCACTGGTGGGATGTCCTCACTGGCAGTGTTATAGGATTCATCACTTTGCTTTATGCTGTGAGTATTAAGATTAATTGCCGTGGGGTGCCGGCAGTAGAATGTTAGCTCAACTCAAAATCTGAAAGATGAATCATTTATGACCTTTAAAATCATTTATGATTCAAAAACCATGTATCAGTACTTAGTTTGTTCATTTGTTCCCCCCTAGAATATTATTGTAAGCGTTTTCGTCGGGTTGTTTTTATCTTAACTACTTGGAACTAACGAAATCTTTGTTTATTTTATTTAATTCAACTAAGTTTAATTTCGTGCCTCCGTAGAAGATTATTATAATATAACCGTTTTAGTCGGGATATTTTAATCTCACGTGAAACTAAAGTTATCTTTGTTATTTTCATAGAACATTTCAAAAGTTCAAAATTCAAAAAATGGTTTATTCAGTGCGGCCGCATAGACCATATTGACGCGTCACAAATTACAAAACAAGCATTAGTACGGGATTACCAGAAAAGGGGGCAAAGGCCTCAAAAGGTCCAAAAGGTCACCAAAGGTCAAAGTTAAATTTTTGGGGTTTTAGACGTTTTCGGCCATTTGAACACTGTTATTTCTTTGTGACCTTTTGAGGTCACGATAACTCCGGTCTCTGTGACCCTAGGGTCACCTAAATCAATCAGTCCCCTTCTCTCTTTAAGACGGTGCTGACAAAAAAGGTTTCATGTAAATCGGTCAACGCGTTCGGTTGAAATCGTCAAATACACAGATAGACAGACAGACAGAGCGCTAAGCATATTAGGGGGCAAAGCCCATAATGAAAAGAATAAAGCACATAATTGAACCTGTTCACTTCAGATGACACGCGAGTTAGGAAAATAAGCGAACAGAAGAACCTAACTCGGTCGTTATAGTCATCATTTAACAATTTTCTTTGTCTTATGTTACGTTTGACGGAGTTAGAGCAGTTTTCGTCCCAAGTGGTTTTGTCCTCTAGGTTATCTGATTTAATTTTGTTTCCTCGTAAAATGTTACTGTAAGCGTTTTGGTCGTGATGTTATTTTTCTAATTGGAACTAAAGAAGATGATTTTTATGTTATTTTCAGGTAATCTTTCTTTGCAACAACTTCACAACTGCAATCAAGAACAGAACAGCAAAACGAGAAAACAACTCTAATTTAGTGGCTCGAAACTTAATATTCGATGAACGAATGTTCAGTTAGGAAAATCATATTTTAATTACTTTACTTATCACAAACTTTATTTTAGAAAAATAATTAATACGAAAATTGTGTAAAAATAAGGTCAGCTATAAAATTAGCTAATTGTTTTTTAAGGTTTTTTATTTTAAAAGGATAAAAAAAATGGAAGTTGTAAATAACTTATAAGAAATAAAAATATTTTATTTCAGACTAGTCTATATTTAAATACCTATTTCTTGAATTCGTTTAATTGATGAGCAAAGAATGATTACTGTGGGAAATACTTTCCCCCACTAGTCACTGTTGTATGAGACATTTCCACAACGGAGATGTTCAATTTTCAGCTAGTCTTCAGGATGCTGTTTTGGCTGCCCCGAAAGTTATTAGTTAACTCTGATTGAAAAGTATCTGTTGTAATGAAAATAATTAATATAAATTTTTCTAATACTAGATATTGACGACATCTGTGGCGCAGCGGGAGAAGGTGGCGGACCAAAAGGTTCGATTCCCGCCTCGGGACAAATGTCTGTACGATCTGCAGATATTTGTTCAGGGTGTTCTGGACGTTTTTCTATTTAAAATAAAAAAAAATATCTATCTATGTAGTATATTGTATTAAGTAAATCAGTCATCTAGTACCCATAACACAAGCTCTGCTTAGCTTGGGGCTGGGTGATGCTGTGTGTATTGTCCAGCATTATTTACTTAACTTATTATTCCTACCAGAAAAACCCCGTTTTTTTGCTTGAAATACAGGTTTTTATAAACCTAGAAGTGGAAAATGTCTTTGCCTAGAACAGATATCAGTCGATCACAAAACATAGTCAGATCAATATCTCATCATCATCTCAACCGTAGGATATCCACTGCTGGACGTAGGCCTCCCTCATGGATCTCCATGTGATCATAAGGGGTTGTTGCCATACTCACCACGCTTGGCAGGCGGGTTGGCGAGCGCAATACGGGATATTGATACACGGAAAGACGCTGCTGCCCATCTTCCGGAGGTAGCCCTTGGCAGATTCTTAATGCATCCACAGGCAAGAGTGAAGGGGCAACGTTCTACTGCCGGCACCCCACGGCATCAATATCTGCCTGTGTTTAATTCGCCTTCTTACAAAGTTAACCTGTAATGCGAGTGAAAGTTTTATGTACTTATTTCTATAATATCTATTTTACTCTCTTACTCGTAAGTACGTACGAACCGTTTATTTATTAAGGTTGAAGTAATGGCTGGCAGGCCTAAACTACATAATTTGAGAGAAATCGTGATAGGATAGACCCACTCCCAAGACATAAAACCTTGATTCTAGACTACTAGCTTATGCCCGCCGCTTCGCATGCGTTTTACCCGGATAAAATGTAGCCTATGTGTTAATCCTGGTCAACATCTCATCATCATCATTCCAGCCGTAAAAAGTCCACTACAGAACAGGCCTCCCTCATGGATCTCCATGAGGGGTAGTTGCCATACTCACCACGCTTGGCAGGCGGGTTGGCGAGCGCAGTACGGGATGTTAATACAAGGAAAGACGCTGCTGCCCATCTTCCGGAGGTATCCTTTAGCAGGCTCTTACTGCATCCACGGGCATGAGAGGAGGGGTAACATTCTACTGCCGGCACCCCACGGCACACTGCTGGCACCCCACGGTCAACATCTATCCGTGTGAAAAGTTTAAGTTTTACCCGTAGCCTAGTTTTTGCGTGAAAGAATAACTAACATTTCTATATATTTAGAACGTCAGGATTGAGGAAATCGACTATTCAACGTAGCTCTTTGCTCTATACTAATAAATAAACAATTGCTGTGGGGTGCCGGCAGCAGAATGTTGCCCCTCCTCTCTTGCCCTTGGATGAAGTAAAAATCTGCCAAGGGATACCTTCGGAAGTTGAGCTGCAGCGTCTTTCTGCGTATCAACATCCCGTACTGCGCTCGCCAACACGCCTGCTAAGCGTGGCGAGTATGGCAACAAACCCTTTATGATCTTGGAGATCCATGAGGGAGGCCTATGTCCAGCCGTGGACACGGACAGCAGTCCTACGGCTCAGATAGATGATGATGATGATGATCAAAGCACTTATTGACTATGAATTTTAGTCTCTCATTTCTTCGTTACAAGTTTACGCAACAACTTCATTGGTAGTAATTTATAGGCGCTGTAACAAAGCCTCACACGGGAGTCGAACCGACTACATCCTCAATTCACTAATGGGACATAATGTCCCTAAAGGCGGTTGCTCAATATGTTATTACGACCCATATATCATGCATGAAGGAAAAATACTAATTTTGTGACTAGCTTCTGCTCACGACTTTATTCGTTATGAAAGGAACAAATAAATACTATAAAAAACAGCTGATACACGGACGCAGATGTTGATACACGGAAAGGCGCTGCTGCCCATCTTCCGGAGGTATCCACCACAAGCCTGTACTTACCTATAAAAAACAAAATATTTCCATAATGACGTCAGAGTGTATACGTTATTATATATTTTTTTCATAACTACTTCAAGTTTCTTAACCTTTCTGTGCCCTTACGCTTTTCTACCCAGCCAACCAGGTTTTTCTAAGTAGACCAGACTGTAAGGCTTTTGCATCTATTATAGATATGATTTATACAACGTCAGCAACTGGTAATCATGATGTACGGGACGCTGCAGTGCCTGGGACATCGTTAGATGGATTAGGCTTGCCCAGCACCTATGCCATCCTCTCAGCTTAGTCATCTAGAGGTATTAGTCAAAGGAAAGAACAGGTGTTTCCTTCACCGTTAAAGCACGTTTTAAGTGTGCACATACATTTTTGACGAATGGAAAATCCATTGGTGCTCGGCCGGTATCGAACCCACGACCTTCGGATTATACCACTCGGCCAACCAGACTCACGCCGTCAGACCAGACTGTAAGTAGGTATTTATAAGAGCAAACTACCCTACAAGTCTCTCCACATAAAAACACAGTCAAGCATTTAAAACAAATGCTAAAATTAAAACGGTATTCCAAGGGGTGGAAAGCCCTATGAGTGTTCCAGGTATTCTGAGCATGAGTCACCGCGTCACGGGAGGGTAGTTCTGTTCCAATGGCCGTTATTAACGGGTAGGATATCCGGCGCCAACTTAAAAACAATTGCTTCCGACAACTTGCTAATCAACTATAGGAACAATTTGATATTGGAAAGATATAATACCAATTAATTGATCATAAACATCTGGCACAATTGACTTTTAGGGTTCCGTTGTAAAACAAGTAACCCCTATTGTTTCCCTTAGTCTTTCTGCCTGTCAATGTTGTCGACTCTACGAAGATACTATTTGCGTCCTAGAAAACTGTAATTTTGCATGGACGTATCAAATAATCACGCCGAGATAATGCTTTAAAAAATTGGTTAAAAATAATTAATTTGAAGTATCTCCCATACACATCTTCTTTTTCTTCTTCTTCTTCTCAGCTCGGAATCACCCACTGCTGGGTATTATAGGCCTCCCTAAGTTTTTGCCAGCCTCCTCTGTCCTGTGCATTTCGCATCCAGGTGTGCCCAGCGACTGCGATAATGTCGTCGACCCATCGCGCTTTTGGACGACCTCGACCTCTCTGGCCGGATCTTGGCCACCACTCCGTTACAGCCTTAGTCCAGCATACACATTCACGAAATATAAAAGTTTGAAACATTTTTTCGGGCACCCCCCTCCCCCTCTATAGTCTTAACTGTTAGCCTTAGATTTATCTCGTATAAGCTGCTAGCTATATGAAAATTACTAAAGTTGTTTAAACCATGAACATCTAGGAAAACTATAGGTAACGGTAATGGCCCGACGCGCACTTGGCTTAATTTATAGGTCATCATTGTAATTTATTGGTAATTCTAAGATTATTAATTTACCTACCTACATATTATTAGTTGACGGGGAATGGGAAGAGGTTGGCTGGAGACCGAGATAAGAGGAAGACATTGAAAGACCTTTGCTCAGCAGCGGGACAGTACAGGATGTATATAATTGTTAGGGTTTCGTACCCTTAAGGGTAAGAACGGGACCCTATTACTAAGACTCCGCTGTCCGTCTGTCTTCATGTCTGTCACCAGACTGTATCTCATGAACCGTGATAGCTAGACTCTAGGTAATATAGCCCTACAATCACTAGGTAGGTACTTAATTAATGTCTCAGGGTCTATATTTTTCAACTTCAGGATATTGTGACGTCGTCGTGACCGACCTTAAACCCCTCGTACATCCTAATAAAACACCATTGCCAAGGCCCCTAAAGCGTCTATTTTCGGAGCTAGGTGGTTAAAATAGGTAAACGTCGTTGCCTTGAAACCAGATGAGATGGCAAAAACTAATTATATGACTATAAATCATTTAAGGGAAACATTGTGCGCTTCGTTATAAAGCTTTCCTCTGAGGGACCTTCCGAACGAACTATTTTTATTTAAAAAAAAACTTTTAAAAAAGCATAATAAGTAGGTACCATAGTAAATTAATAATCTTCTTCATAGATAATTTCAATGATATTGACTCCTGACCGGGTGGGTGTTGGTCAGTTATTATGGCAGAAAGAAATGATGTCATCTAGCAAACTATTGTGGACATTAAATTTACATGGGCACACCTGGATGCGAAATGCACAGGACAGAGGAGGCTGGCAAAAACTCAGGGAGGCCTATATACCCAGCAGTGGGTGATTCCGGGCTGAGAAGAAGAAGAAGAAGAAGGGTACCCAGTGACAAAAATTGTAATAATGAATACCTACATGTGAATGGGTGAGGTTTCTTTTTCGCTTCTTTCCCCCACTTAAAAACATTTCAATTACCTAGTCAATTTACATATGTTTTCATAAACAAATTGACGATTTCATGAGGCATTGTGTCCAAGTGACTAAATTGGTAGGTAAGTAATGATTTTTGGACTTTGACTTTGACTTTTCACTCAGATAATGCCAATTTTAATGGTGATTAAAGAACTAAGTAAGTACCTACGTACATTACTAGGTAGGTATTGCTCATAATATCTATGTAGGTAATCTATACATAAGCAACTAGGTGAGTGGGTCAAGCGTTAGTCTGGATTCCATTAGATAGAAAGATTGCATTGATTATTTATTATTAATATTATGACGTCATAAATTCGCGTTCAAAGATCAAAGGCATTCCGAGAATAACTTCCAACGGATCAGAACGGTAGGTAAAACTGGAACACTGTGTTGGTATTATTACAATAAAATTAGGCAAGTAGGTATTTACATCCACTGAGCGGCATATAAATCGTAAACGATTTATATCAATGCTGGGCGGCACCCCAGTAGAATGTTGCCACTGCTATTGCCCGTAATAATCTGCCAAGGGGTGCCTCTGGGAGATGGGAAGCAGCGTCTTTCCGTGTACTTATCTACATCCCGTACTGAACCTAACACAAGCTCTGCTTACTTTTGGGTTAGATGGTGCTGTGCAATATGACCAGCAATATTTACCTATTTATTTATTTCAATAACATACTTTTACCATGGACCAAATAAATACTATAATTATAGGTACTTACTTACCTATTTATTGTTCCATGTGATACATGTGATTTCTAACGAAAATGCAAATTTCTTTAACATAGATACCGGTTAAGATGAGGATATTTTCTTTAATGAAGTATGGTTTACAGCTTTCTGTTGAATCTAAATTGTGTATTATCCATAAGCATCGTTTTTGAAGTGTAAAAAGTTTTGGGACGTCAGTACTATTTCCCCAAATTGTAATTCCATACTGCGCCAAGCATGGGCATATGCATAGTAGACGCAGGTGGCTGTTTTGTAGTTTGTGGCTTTTTTAATTGGTAAAGCGCTTATGTAAACTGGGATAATTTTGCTTTTTTTTGGTTTTTGCTATTTTTTGAATGTGAGTTTTCCAATTTATGTTTGAATCTATGTTAATTCCAAGAAGAGGATATGTATTAACAATATTTCTATTGCAGTGTTTTTATAGTCATATTGAATTTGGAGAGGTGTTTTTTTCGATAAGGGTGAAATTGTATTAGTTTAGTTTTATTGAAATTTAAAAGTAGGTAAATTATGGTGTTCAAGCCAACTCTTTTTAGGGTTCCGGACCAAAATGGTAAAAAGGAACCCTTATAGAATCACTCTGTCTGTCTGTCTGTCTGTCACAAGTGGATATCTCGAGAACTACTGATGCTATCGACTTGAAATTTAAAATGGTAAAAGACAACACGTTTTTACTAATATAGCATATATGAAAATGTTAAAAAATAAGTATTCTTATTTTGATTGCAGGGGGGCGGATAGGGGATCTCAAAAATTTTAAGTGAAGTTACTAGACCGTGTGGGGTATCATATGAAAGGTATTAGTTTGCACATCAATAAACAGTATTTAGTTTTCCTTTAAACCGTATTGTTTTTGAGTTATTTACAAAAATGTTGAAAAATTGACCGTTCCTTATCTCCGAAGTTTGCAGAGATAAACCCGTAATACTTTTATAGCTAATAGAAGTGTATGTAAAGATTAGAGAAAATTTATTACAATCTCTCTACATAGCATACTTTTTTAGAAATCATCGAAAGTGTAAAAAATCTACATAAGTTCCGCTATCAGACAAGAGATGGCGCTGTCAAGGTTCTCCTACAAATATAAAACCGCCTTTGTCATATATTATATTGTATGATGGCACGGAACCCTCGGTGCGCGAGTCCGACTCGCTCTGGCCCGGTTTTATTTTATTATGTAAGTATAGAATCTAATTGTTCGTAAAGGGTGTATTATATTATCTGTGGTAATACTATAGATATTCATCTGCGAAGAGGGTACAGTGTTCGTCTAGAATGTTTGGTAGGTCATATTTATACTATCTTTTTTGTGGAGAGGTTTGATAATTGCAATTTTGAGAGAGTCTGGAACGACACCTTCTGCGAATGGTTATTATTAAAGTATATGCTCTGCTGCAATTTTTTTTATCAATGTCGGCGGGAGCTCGTCATAACCAAAGCTACGTTTATTTTAAGTTTTTTTTATGATTTTTGTTGTTTCATTGATGGTTATTGGTTTATGGTAGGTACATCGCGTTTTGTATTGTAAATGTTACCTAATGGTAGGTCGGTTTGTGAAGTGGTATTTCCATTTTGTCCCAGTGATGAGAAAAAAATATTAGGTAAATGAATTTGCAATTTCGAAGGGGTCTTCTGATAAGGTGTTATTTATTTTTATCTATAAATTGTTTTTTTTTATTTTGTTGGTAATTTATTTGTTTCTTCCTTAACAATTTGCCACATCGTTTTTACTGTATTGTCTGTATTTTTCATTCTTATTATATTTTGTAATTTTTTAAAGGTTTTTACCGTACATTTCCAAATTTTTCGATTTTTTTATAAATATTTATTATGGGGTTATTTATTTTCGACGCAAGTATTTTTAAATCTCGTCTAAGCTGCGAGGTGCTGCGGCCTTTGCGGCGCTCTGCCAGGGAGGTCCACCTAGAACAACTTAGACGAGATTATACATAAACATTATAATAATATGGACTACTCACCGACGGACCTTCCCTTCTGTCAATCCTATTCGCTAAAAATCAAACGGGTTTATAAAAACTAATTCAAAATCAATTTCCCATTCACAGAATTGCTTTTGCAGTGTGATAAGCTCTTGGGAAAATGCCTGTTTGTGCTGTTAGCGGATGCAAAAAGTGTGTTACAGTGTGTGTGTTTCTTCTCCCCCCGCTAAAAATGGCAGATTTTTTTGTATTGAGATATAGGCGCGTGCCTTGTTCTGTTATATATGTATCGTCTAAGAGGACCAAACATATTCTGAGAGCCAATTCTGATATTGTCAAATGTCAAAACTACTACTGTCAGTGTCATCTAACGTCTGTCCCTCGTTCGCTTACTTCTGTCTTGCCTTGCTTTTTGTTTGTAAATAAATTTGAAAAGGTAAACGGATTCCCTGCAGAAGTAATAAATATTTCGATAGAAAGAATTAAACATTGACCAACCATGAACGCTAACGAAATAACAGACGAGGATTTTGTGCCATTTCTTCACAATCTAGGTGTGGAAACTTACAATAAATCGTTTGAATGGATGTTGAACGATTCTAACTTTGCCGGTGTATTGAGATGGCTGTACAAGAATCTGGACCACAGTAATGCGCTCACAGCCCGTGAAGAATACAGGTAATCATATCATAACATATTCATTAAAAAAAGATAGTAAACATGACCTCAATAATTATCGCCCCATAGCCCTTTTGCCAACATTTTCAAAAATTTTTGAAGGTGCTATATCCAGTCGCCTCTATTCATATTGTGAGAAATTCAAAATATTCAGCGAAGCTCAAAACGGCTTCAGAAAAAATAAATCTACATCTCTAGCAGTGTATAATTATATAAATGAAATCTTAAATATAATAAATAATTAAAAATATGCCATTGGTATACTATTGGATATGAGCAAGGCTTATGATAGAGTCCCATACGATATACTGTTAAAAAAGCTTCAGAGTTAGGGGCCAAGTCCATAGCTGGTTTATTTCATATTTAAAAAATAGAACACAATATGTAGAGGTTGAACACTATAATCATTGCACAGGAAAAATTAATTTAGTTAAATCACGAAATATCATAGTTAAACAATCAATACCACAAGGCAGCATTCTAGGGTGTATCTTGTTCCTTATTTATATAAATGACCTGCCCAAAATCTTGAATGAACACTGTACCCTTTTCGCAGATGACATATCGATAGTATTACCTAGCAAAAGTGGATCTAACCTTCATGAACACTTAGATTCCATATTTAATAAAATAACAGACTGGCTCGGGCACCACAATTTACTATTAAACTTCAATAAAACTAAATTAATACAGTTCCACCCTTATCAAAAAACACCACTTCAAATTCAATACAACTTTCAAAATACTCCGATAGAAGTTGTTAATACATATCCTCTTCTAGGAATACACATAGATTCTAACATAAATTGGAAAACCCACATACAAAAAATTGCTTCAAAATTATCCAGGTTCACCTATGCGCTTTATCAACTTAAAAAGACTACAAACATAAAAATTGCCACCTGTGCCTACTATGCATATGCCCATGCTTGGCTGCAGTATGGCATAACTATCTGGGGAAATAGTACTGACGCCTCAAAACTCTTCACGCTTCAAAAACGATGTATAAGAATTATTTACAATTTAGACACAACAGAAAGCTGCAAACCTTACTTTCAAAAGGAAAATATTCTTACTCTAACATGTATTTATATTATAGAAATTAGCGTATTTGTTAAAAAACACATTCACCTCTTTCATGAATATTCACGTCCACAGAATCTTAGACCACACAAAAAACTAGTCACTTCCTTCTCAAAGCTCCAAATCTTTCACTCCGGTACACATGCCATGGCAACAAAAATTTATAATAATATTCCTGAAAATATTCGAAATGAAAGCCAGGTTCACACATTTAAAAATAAACTTAGGAAATATTTAATAACACAAAGTTTCTATACCTTGCAAGAGTTTTTTGATATGAACCCATTGAGTTACATAAAAAGGAGGTACCTTTTATAAAAATGTAACAAAAAAAAAAAAAAAGATTAGGACCTATGTAATTATTGTACTAATAATTAACAAAGCTATTAAGTATGTTAATTTATCTTGATGTTATAATTTGATATAATTTAGAATAAGTACATTTTTACAATACCTAACTTTATGTAAAGTTGTTTTAAATTAGTTAAGTACGAAAATTTTTATGTTACCTACAAACACCTAAATTGTAGTGCCCTTACTGGGCTCATGTTTGGACTAAAAGCTAAATTATAAGACCTTAATGTACACATGAACGCAATAAATGATTTGAATTTGAATTAAAGATTCTAATAGCCACCTTGGAAAAAAACATATACTTTTTTCATTTTGAAACATTTGCAGCAGTCAACTTTTTCTCATTACCTATGTTTGTTTTTGTTCCAAATAAATA